>OZ037993.1:46905292-47037792 GCA_964035705.1 Porites rus
CCCTAGGATTGGGGGGGGGGGGGGGGTGGGGAGGTGGGGAGGGGTCACAACCCACGGGAAATTTGACAGTTTCAGGTTTTCAAATGTCAATTTCCCACCCTCGGGTCTCCATTTTGGGTCAAATTCCCATCCCTGGGGCGAACTAATAGACACTCACAACAGTCTTAATTGCAGCACTGAGCGTCTCCAGAGAGTATTTTTTTCCTTGGTGACAAAACAATGGTACCCAAAAACTTTGTGCATTTCCCCAAGTGAAGAAGACATATTCTAGTAGGATATTTGGCGTGGCTGGAAATTTAACACACATTTTATACTCCCGAAAGTACCTTTGACTTGTTTCACACAGTATCTACAGTAATGCAAAATGTACAGTGCCAGAACATGACATGTCATCATCAAGAAGGGTTATGTCTAATATAAGGGCTGGTGTTTGGAACTGTGGTCCTGTATGATTTATTGATGTTTTCGTTATATCAAAAACTTGTGGTAGGGCAGCATCTAGTGAAAACATGTAAGTAGAAAGCATATTTTCTATAATGGGACCTCGTGCAAGTATTGCTTCTCAATGTTGAGGGACAAAATGCTTTTTGTTATAAACTTCAAAAACTTAAAAAGCAACAAGATACTCCTAACTTTTGTTCCGCCATCCTTCACAAAGAACTGAACACATCAAAATGTGGGAAACTCATCCTAATGACTACTGAGTATTTTCTAAGATGGCGGAAAATTAAAATTACTCAATTTTTCTAATGGATTCCATGGCAAGTTATCTTAAAAAGTACTATGTTTGTGGATGGTCACGCTCATTGTCATTACTGAACACAGCAAAGAAAGACTTCAGGCAAAATGCTGCCCTGAGAAATGATTACAGCTACAGCACACAAACTTGGTTTGAGTGCTGTCTTGTATTCTCCAATAATAAAAGTAATTTGAAGGTCCTTATTGTCATCATCATGCCAGCAAATGAATGTAAGGGGTAATGTTTATCCAGGTATCTTTGCCATCCATGACATTAACTAATGTCTGATGTTCTAGGCCATTGTGAGGAATGCTAAACTCATAGCCATCTGGACAAACCGCTTTAGTGTACACTCCTGTAGTATTACTTATCACCCAGTGATTGGCTGTCATAGCAGACTGACAGGCAAATGGGTGAGCCTGTTGACAGTCGCCTACATACCACCGCTCTGTCTTGCCATTTAAGAAGACACATGACTGTTCTGTTAGAGCCTTGGAGGGTTCACCTTCAGCCCATGTGAATACGGCAGTGGCCAGTAATACAGGATTGACTTGATCCGCGGCAGGATATGTCACCCCACACTTCATAAACTGGGAAAAATCAAGAATAACACCAGTTTCTTTTGGGCCATTCCAAAAAAAGATATATTCTGTGCTGTCACAGTAGACTCTTGATGATGTGTTTTGTTTGATTGCTGAACAGTTAGCATGACTGACAAATTCATTCCTTGTCAGCCCATTCCAGTATAGGTCAAAGATAAATTCCCCACCATGATTGTCACCACCTGCAGCTATGACAACGCTCTTTTTAAGTTTCCGCAACTCTCTTGTTGTTGGCCATCTTCCTGGGAAGTACTTTGCAGATTCATTGGGTGTGAGTACTCTGTTACCTAGATATTCTGCGATGGGGCCATTTATTAAGTCATCATGGCCAAAGGTGTGGGTAGCCCCATCTTCAAAGTACAAGCGCACAATCTCGTGCATGTTTTCTGGTTTGTGTACCCATTCACCTATTTCTTTTATGCCGTCCTCAAATGTTCTGTCCCAGGGCGCACATCCACGATAAGGCTTGCCATCATCATGGCTCATTAGCATCTTGCCAAAACACCACCAAGGGTCAATTTCCATGCCCCGTACACCCATGTCAAGTAGGTCGGTAAAAGTAAACTCCTGATTGGCCAGGTCCAGGCAAGTATGTTTATAGGGTGGCGGCCAGGGACAGTCGTCCAGTATTCCATACCCATCAGCTCGGTCGTTGAAAGCATTGTGAGCAGACACCATTTGTAGCTGGTCGAAAGGTGTGTCAAGTTGAATCTCTCTCTGCGTTTTAAGTGCAAAAGCTAGCCATGTCGAAATCTCAGCTGTTCCTCTGTCGCATCTGCCAAAGTAACCACATGTACAGTTGGCGCGACTGCTTAGCTCATCACATTTTTCCTTCCGAACTCCACTGTATTCGAATTCTCCGAATCCCAACTCAGATGAGTCAAATTCTTTTTTTTCCAGCGAACTATGAGGGATTACGACATTAAAGAACGCTTCTTTAAGTGACTTCCCGTCTTCCAGAACCACATGAAACCAGAAGGCAGTGTTATTATGAAGTTCTCTCAACCCGACAATTTGCCGTAGTCGATAAGGTCTTTGTGTTTTCATGCTTTGTCTGTCGACGGCAAACTCGGCAGCTTTCGCCAGAGTATACAATACTCTCGGGCGGTCGAGAAACTTTTTCAATGGACTCGATATTGTCGGCCTCTCGAAGTAATCAACGTATTCGAGTATTTTTGGTTCAAGCGATTCTCTGCCCGAAGCTTTCTTATAATATGGCGACCCATTGGATTCGCTAATGAAGAGGAAAGATACTGTGGACAAAATTAGGACTGCTGTACATGGGAGGATCTCTTGGTGGCCGACTGTATGCGTCGCCATTTTTTTGTTATGATTTCTTGTGAGATTCTTCTGACTAATTTTATATGTCGACCCATCACGCCACTTGGACATCACACCACGCTATCACGTGATGCTTCACTTGAAAGAAAAAAAAAACGTTTGAGGACACTTTGTAATTGTTGTAGAATTCTTAAGTAGCTTTAACACACTGTTTAACAGGCACGGACAAAGAAGCAAATTTCCCTGGTCACTGTACTTAGCAACTAAGTGCTAATGGAGAGAAGTCGTTTACGTCACGTTGCTACGGTAGCAAAATTTCCGGGTGAGAACAACCCGAAAATGTCACTTTTTAAAAAAGTGAATTCGGACCAAAGGGTACCCACGCAAATTGTGTTACCGTTGTAATGTTTAGAGTAAATGTATGGTGATATCGAAAAGGTTCATATTATCGAAATATAATACGATGAATTCTTATACATAAGACCGGTTTTCAACCCCTTATGAGTTTCTGATAAGACCAAACTGAACATCTTTTTACGTGAAATGTTGCGTATTGCCGTTCTTGCAGCTGGAAACGACGAATTATAGCGATGTAAAGGGTTTGACATTTGATATTCACCTGAGCGTATCGTAGACAGACCTTTTTGGTCTTATATGTAAGAATTCGTCGTATTATGTTATGATAATAAAAATCTTTTCGATATCACGATACATTTCCTCAGGGGCACCCAACGTCAATTTTTGGAAAATATCTGTTCGGAAGACGATTTGACATCTAGAATTTTCGGAACATTTGTTGTAAAATTTCTTGGTTGCCTGCCTCTCTTAGGATTTTCGAACATCTAAAAAAATGGTATAATTGCCCATTTTTAACGGACTTTTACCCTAAAAAGGTCACCTAGAATTTTCGGAAGCCTTTTTTCTGGCTGAAATTTTCGAGAAGGTAAGTTTTGATCCCTCTTGTTTTCGGATCACTAGACTTTCAGCTGGATAAAAATATGCCTATATCTACCGTTTAAATACTAGAATACGTTCTACAATGCTATATTTAAGTGGTTTTGAACTATAGTCTCGTTCGGTGCCCCTGATTTCCTCTAAATCCAAGCATCATAGCGGTCACACAGTTTGTGTGGGCCTCCTGGGTTCGCACAGTTTCGACATTGTTTCAAACTTTATCGATCTTATTCTATTTCATTTAATTTGTCTTATGTTGGCGAAATTTTCTGGGGTTGAATCCGAAAGCACCGTATTCAAGTTTAGAAGAAGAAAAAGAAAAAGACCATTTTTTTGATGCGCTCACGTACTCCATAAAGCGGGCGCGTGAAATTAGGAAGTTTCATGTCGCAGTCATTTTTTTTTAAATGAGACTTTGTGCAAGTATTGCTTCTCAATGTCGAGGGACAAAATACTTTTTGTCATAAAACTTCGAAAACTTAAAAAGCAACAAGATACTCCTAACTTTGGTTCTGCCATCCTTCACAAAGAAATGAACACATCAAAATGTGGGAAACTCATCCTAATGGCTACTGGTTGTTTTCTAAGATGGCGGCCTTCTTATCACTCATTCCCTGGTCCTCCATTTTCCAAGATGCCGGCTGAGTCAAATTTCCCACCCTGGGGACATTCAGGATGTCAAATTCCTTACCCACGTACGTTTCAATTCCCCTGTGTTGCCCCCGCCTCCTCCCCCATCCTGGGGCAAACCATTGATAGGTGCATAGGTACGGAGCGCGCGTGAACCAGCGTCATTTTGGCGGGAAAACGGTGCAGCCGTCGTCATTCCACTACAGGTTTTATCATTTTGTGTTTGGGAGAGGGCTTAACTTCCTTCAATAAAAATAACCGCAATAACGTTTGTGGTGAAAAAAAGAATGAATGAATGAATGGGATACCTCAAATTCTTAATTCTAGTTTGTAGTAAATTATGTAGCCTGGCCTGCCTCGAATAGCGTCGCTAACTGCAGGCCAGTCCCAATGTATCTTTTGTAATATTTCCAAAATTTAAACAAAGTTGAAGTTGAAAGTTGAAAGAACAATAAAGCTTTCTGGGGTAATGGTATTTTTCGAGAATACGCGAAAAAACTTTGTCCTCTAGGGGTCATCGTAAACGAATCGACAGGTGTTAAGTCAGTTCATAGGACTGACAGTGTGAATTGTCATGGCTAAGATTACTTGGTCTTACCGCACTCAAAATCAGTATAAATCTTTGCTTTTAGTTTAAGTACGGTACAAGCGAGAGCACTGATCTGTCTCAACAATATAGTGACAGCCTTAGACGCTGATCTACTAGGAGGAGAGGTGGCACTTGGACAGTTGTGGTGTTCGCTGTTCACTCTAGCTTTTGCCGCTGAAAGTAAGTGGAAATGTTTTGTACTAATTCTTTACAACGGACCCTTCCACTTTTTTTTAACGTTTGGTGGAATCTAGTCAGGGAATATTCATCGATACTGCCCAAAAGAGTTCCTTAACCCTTTCACTGCCAAATTTAGCCAAAAAGCAAATTTCGACCAAATTTTCAAATTTCATTTTGTGAAATTTTGAAAAATAAACAGCACCATGTGTAAGTACAGGCAGATAGCTTTTATTTATATGGTCACATCATCGGATTTACTCCACAGACTAAAAAGTTAGAGTCACCTTACAAAATTCCATCAAGTACTCTGGCAGTGAAAGGGTTAACTGAAATTGGTAAACTGATCAAGTTTGAAGGTAATTGCATTTAAATTGAGCGAAGGTATACCTCCACAAAGTCGCACAGTCAACAGACGTTTGAAAAATTTCGAAAATTTGCAAAGCCACATCTTCGTTAGTTTTCAACAAATCACTGCTTACCTCGGCTTTATTACTAGTTTTTTAAGGTTCTTTTTATAGCGGTGTCGACGGGTTTTCGCTAACAGGTTCACAACAAAAGTTGAAAAAACCGTGTATGGGTCTATTGAAGAACGAAGTTAACTTTACCGTTACGCTCACTGATTGGCTCAAAGAATCAAAGAATCACGCGTCATTTCCTCAACCAATCACGGTATTGCTCAAACGCGTTTTGCCGGGCTCAGCGATAGCCACTTGTTTTTGCTTTCAGTTCTTTTAACTATACTTAGATTGCCTGTATCTGCTTTTTGAAATATTAATAGTTACTCTATTTTGGGCACAATTTTTATTGTAAAACTGCTATTTCTTTAACCTTAGCCAGAGGATTTGTGTACCACGAGGAGGATTTTCTAGAAGCAGCCACTGGAGTTCTACGATCAGTGATTGACAAACTGGTTTCACTGCAAGAGCCTCAAGTAAGTTACTAATCGTTTTTTTTTTTGACGTTTTAGGTCTGGCTTGTCTAGGGCTCTCTCGCGTTCTTAAGTGTACATGTAGATGAAACAAGTCAATCGCCGTCGATTTAATCAACAACTTTTGTTAGCTGTAAAAAGTAACCAGAACGACGCAACCGTTTGGTTGTCTTGCGGTAAAAAAGGCGAAGGCTTTGAAAAGCGACTCTACGTGAACGTCTGGCAGCGTGGAAATGATAATTAACAATTATTTCTCGAGCCCGAATGGGTTCTGAGTCAATAACCCACGAGGCCGAAGGCTTAATGGGCCATTGACTCGGAGGCCATGAGGGCGAGAGGAATAATTGTTTTAGTAAAATCCAACTTGTTGGTAAAAAATATCGCGATAAAACAACTTTAGCTAGTTAAAGCTAGACTTTAATCCTTTTTTGCCGCCAAGAAGCCAGCGCTTTCTGCCACTAGTGGGCTATAACATATAGCCTAGTAGTAGCTCAACCAATCAGAATGCAGCATTGATAATAGACCACTAGTTGGATTTTAGTAATGATACATAGTTCCTCCAAAATATTTTTTCTAAAGCTATGGTAGAACGGGCAACAAAAATGGTACACGTGTTTTGCAACATTGCTGCAAAACGGGTTGCAAAGCTATGTTGCGTGTTTTACCACCCGCGTTCAAGCTTGTCTTGTAACAAATCAAGTTGTGTGAAAGGTTTGAACCCAGGAGTCATTTCAAAAGTAGGTTGAGTTTGATCGTCCGGGTGAACGTAGTCCTGAATAGGACTGTTGTTGTTGACAGTGACAGACGTTTCGACAACCTGTGCGGTAGTCCTCTTCAGAGTCAAAGTGAGTTGTATCACGTCAGTTGATGGTATTATACTCTGGTTATTGATCTGAGTGGTCAATTACGTCGCAATGTTATTGGTCGTCTGTCAGTTAAGCCGTGATGTTATTGGCTATAAAGACTCGTAATCAGTAATTGGTGCGTTTCGATCCGTCTATTGTCACAGTTAAACAGTCGTCTATTGTTAGTCAAATTGTCAGTTCTCCAGTCGTTCTCTCGTAGTTAGTTTTGCTCGTCAGTAAGTCGTTTGTACGTCGCTGGTAACTGTTGGCTGCGATTCAGTGGCGTTTGTTCTAAGTTAGTAAACCAGCTTTCTAAAGTAAGACATTGATAGTAGTCTGTAGAAATCAAGTTGTTGCATGTTGCGTGAGTACTGACTGCTTATTGGCTATAATTACGCAGAAGTCGCGCAATACACGGTAGATACATCACCTGCTGCACAATGACTTTGCCTTGGGCCGGTAAAACGCGAAACCCGTACAGATTTTGTTACAAAAAGTAGAACTATTCTCTACTTTCTGCGACAACTTGTCACAACCTGGAACAACCTGGGGCCCGTTTCTCGAAAGTCCCGGTAACTTTACGGACCCGAAATCAAATATTCAAATCGAAATATAAAGAATAAGAGCGCGGGTCCTGGCTAGCAAACTACTCCATTTTGTTTCATTAACTGACAGTTTTATCGTGTTAGATGCAAAACTATTGAAACCTCGATCTTTAATGTAAACGGAGACAGCTTACCGGGCCCGTTAATTATCGGGACTTTCGAGAAACGGGCCCCTGATTTGTTGAAGCTGGGTTTAAACTCGCTCGTTTGCAAGAGACATTGAGCAGCTGATGATAGGTGAAAACTGAATTTGGGTGGTTTTTTTTTGTAGTGTATAACAGCTGAACATGTGACCATATTGTGCCGAGTTACCGTCGAAACCTTATGTGAAGCAGTGAAAGTCAAGCTGATAAGCATTCTAGGATTCATCGGCAAGATGGCCGCAAGAAAAGACAACGGGCTGGAGATCCTGAAGGTTTGTTTCCCCTTTTAATTATCTTTATTTAGACAACAACAATGGAGGATCTCGGAAGAAGATTAAATTAGTCCTAGATCAAGTTTATCTTATGTGAGGTATAATTTGTGAGTGCTTTCTACTTGTACATTTAGAGCAACTGAATAGTTTTCTTGCTTCCATGGTGAAAACAGCGCAATTAGGTCGTCGTCCGCTGAGTCAAAAGTTAGAGCCATCTGTCATGAATTGTTGACTCTTAGCGAAAAAGGTTCAGGGCGGATTTCATAATTTTGTGTCCCTCATCTTTGAGCTTTGCCGTTTTTTTTTTAGTGCTTTAGTGTTGTTTATCATGGGATCCTAAGAATCACTCAAGCTTCTTTTTTTTATTAGTCTTTAGGTACTGTCTTCCGTGATATTGTGGTCGGTCAATACAGTCTCTGGGTGATATGTGAAACCTTGGACGCCATTTTTGATACTTTCGCCGACGGACCGCTGGTTAACGCTGCTGCAGACTCGATTGGTCTCATGATCAACCTTCAACAGTTGGTACCAGTTCTAAAAGCTAGGGTAAGGAACAGTTTAATGTACGCGGGAGGCGTATGCCTCAGTTATACTTGAAAAAGTCACATACAAGCCAGTTTTCCTTAGTTTGATCATATCGATTGAGTGGCTAGCGCCGTAAAAACATCACCATCTCACTTTTTTTGAAAAATAGCCAACTTCGCCCTTCCCTGATTTGAGTGTCGTTTTCTTGCGGTTTAGAAAGTGCTGAGGAATTAGTGTACAAAATTTTTCGAAATGTTTTCCTGATTTAATCACGTTTACCTACCAAATCGTATCAAATAAAATGGTATTCAACTGATTTTTGAATGCAGTTTCGTGATTTTGTTTTGGTTTTAGTTTAAATCTTAAAACACCGAATGCGTGCGTCGTTGAAAAAGTTAAACTAACTAAGCTTTGTTTTCAAAGAGAAAAACTCTTTTCTAAGAATCGCATTTGTTGTTTTTCAGGTAAAAACTGAGAGAAGAACTCTTGGGGATCATTATCCTGTGATAGATGCCGCGAGAGTGAACTTAGCGAGGTTTATAAAATACAAACAGAAAGGTCATTAGGAAGTGTAATGGCAGACCGCTGCGCGTCAAATGGTCTTCGCCCTCTCAGGAATCCCGGAGCCTTCATCTCTTTCAAAAAATTTGGCGGTCACAGCGTATTAGATTTTCAGGCTTTTTTTATTCATTCATCTTTCGCGCCACCATTAAAGGTTTCAGCTCATTAAAGCCGAATAGGATTTCCAGCTATTAAACTACAGTCATTGACGGCGTTTGGTGTCCTGTGTAGCTAGTCAAACTGATTCATCGGTTAGTCGTTGAAGTTTGTGTTAGAGCTTAGAGTCACCAGAATCTAGTGTGAAGGAGGCATTTCCAGTCGCGAGGAGTACGGCATGAAAAGAATCTTCAATCGTGGAAGTCTAACGCGCTGGGATACTTTAGTGGAACTAGATGGAGGCTCAGAGACGATGGAGCTTCTGGCCATTTTTACACTGGTTAAATTTGCGTAGACAAATGAGACCTGTTTAACCTGTTTAAACAAGTTTGGACGAACGAACTGATGTTAGAAACGCCGACTGACTATAATAATAATAGTTAAATCCACGAACATCCGGGTTATTGAAATAATCTTACCCACACCGGAATAAGTTTCTCATCTCGAAAAAATCAAGCGCATTTCAGTCGAATTCAAAGTTGTTTAGATATCCCTTTTCGTACTTTGATAATTCTGGTGATCAGTAGTCAAAGAATTTCTCACCAAGTTTTATGACAGCAAGGGATATTCACGGCACTGTTGGAGTGAATTATTAACGAATTCTAAGACAACTATAGCAGCTTTTATAGACGAATGGTGTTATCGTTCATCGTCTCATTTTTTTTACCCTGATGAGTGATCATACCTTTTAACCTCTGTTGTCAACGTAGTTAGATTCTCTCGCTTCACGAGTTTTCTTTTTAAGACACAGATCGGAGTTCGAATCAGAGTGTGAATCATAGTCAAAACTTAATTTTTCAGAACAAGTTGTGTCATTGATACGGAGAATGTTCGTCTTGTGTAATCTCAGTCATTTGGAACCAGGGGTATATTTATTTCTTCAGGTTATGTCTATTTAGCTTTCACCTGCCCTGAATGCCAGAGTCTTTTCATGCGCGTTTTCCGGTTTCTGCCGTATCTTTATACAGTGACCTGCGTCTCTTTTTTTGCTCCTTCGCCTCTCGTCGCTTCGGCCTTCGGCCGACCACGAATCATCCTCTCTGCAGTTGATCACTTCGCGCGCTATCAAAAACCTCTGGTACACAGGGCTGTAGCCACTTGAGGTTGGCCGCTTAAAAGAGGCTGGTCGGGCTGTTTAAAAACGGCCTGGCGTAATAGTTAATCTTCTAGGGTGCCTAGTGTTCTGAGTATCGAATTAATAAAGAGTTTATCATTCTATAAACAGCTTCTGAAAATATCATAACTTATCTGACACTGTAAATATGCAACAACCCTGCAATAAATGAAGGATACTTTTAAATGAAGAAACGACTTCTCGTCAAAGCTGCTGGAATTCTCGCGTAAGGAAAATGTACGCCTTTAAAATTTTGGAGGTAAGCGCCATGAAAAAGGAAACGAGAAAACTCAGTCGAAGAGACACAGAGCCCAAGAAAAATGTGTACTTTGCCATTTTTATTCTCCTCGAAAAGTTTCTTCTGTAGGTGCACAAACTGCTTTGTATTATTAAATCAAAGAGGGAATTCTTTGAAGCAGAAAGCAACTTACACATAAATACGAAACAATCTATTAGTGTTTTGAGGTACCTCGAGCAAAGATACCCCCACCCCTACCCCCTTGACGAAGTTGGGTCGTTTGCGACTACCCACAAACCTTATGACCAGCGGTATAAAAATGACTAAGGGATACCGGACTGCTGCTTGGTGTTAAGCACTATTTTTAATTAGTAAGTAAAAACATGCTTATGAGATGTCGTTTTGGCCTGAGTATCTGATCCAAAAAAATATTCGCGCAAGGGAAAATTAAATGAAAAAAAATTCATGCACGCCAATTAACCCTAAAAAATATTCATGGTATGGCCTAAAAAAAATCATACAAGGAATTTGATGACAAAAAAAAATTCCTGCGGCTCGAAAATCCCCCCCCCCCCCCCATAACTTTTTTAATGGTCCGTCCCGGCTTAGGACACAAAAGGGGGTCATTTGTCCGGCGTTCCTAGCGGAGACCGTGGAAACTGAGACTAAGAATCGCTGCGTGATGGAAGCCACGCATGTTTTGCGAAGAAAGCTTAGGAAAGATTAAATTAAGAGCTTTTACGAAAAGTGTCGGTCCACGAATTCTATCGCTTGAAAGCGTTGATTACTTTGGAACAGGTGAACATTACTGAGTGGTCGAAAAAAATAAGAATCATAAGACTGCCAAATATTTCGGGAATAAATCGGAATTTTTTTGTTTTAGAGGCAACGTCTCAAATGTTCACCGTGGTGACAATACAATGCAATACAATTCAATAAAATGCAAAGCAAAGCAATGCAATGCAATGCAATGCAATGCAATACAAAACAAAACAAAACAATACAATAAAATGCTATAACCTATATTTAACGCGGTCAAATGTGCTTAGCTAAATAGCTACTTTACAGACATGGGGGAAGAAGGTTTAAATTGTTACAATTCAGATAAAGCCTGAAACATGTTATAACCGTAGCGGCTTATGAGACATGCTTAAAAATAAGAGCACAAAACAGGAAACGTCTAATTATTCCAATGGGATTCATGCACATAGTGTAATCAAAAAACTAAAAGAAATTAAGTTTTGGCGCACAAATAATAGCGGTGCCCTGGCGAGAGGAACTCATTCACTCGCCGCCAGTCCCTACGCAGGCCAAAGGATCTGTTGATAGTAAATTGTGTTCTCTTTTGTACTATCTTGCACTTCTGTTTTACTTGGCATAATTTTATCAAAAAAAATTCACGAAAAATTCATGAACTATCGACATGAAATAAGTTATAATTTGAAACTGTAAGGACACCTAGAGAAAGTACTGTACAGCTCGTGTCCTACTTTGCTTGAATGATGCACGGACGCGAAATAATCGTTGTAGGTGTCCATCAAATAGGGTCGATTGGTTGTGGGCTGATTAAAACAAGGAAGTTCAAGTTAACAAAAAGCATAATTCAGCAGCAAATTTTTAGTTATTTAGTGGGGGTAGATATATTTAGGGGTAAAAAAATAACGGCTAAGACAATTATTCATGGTAATTACTGAAGCTTTAATAGTGAAATATTATTTCCCAAAACAGATGTGCAGATAATTTATAAGAACGTATAAATCGAGGAAAGATTATTTTTCGCACCTCCAACACAGACGTCTTTTACAAGCCCAACTGATATTTTCCAAACAAAAACTATTAACAAACTTTTTCGTTTCATCAGTGGGGACATCCAGCAAAGCATTTGCGAAAGGTTAGTTATTTATTTTTAAACAAAACGAAACGGCTGAACAAATTAAAACTAGCCTGTACACAGACGTTGTTTTATTTTTATTTCCGTTCTTTTCGAGAACGTCGGCGAGCGAGAACGACAGCGGAGCGCAAGAAAAAAAAATGAAGAATTTTCTCCATCCCCAACCCCAAACCCCTTCCGCTGGCGGTCAGCAAATCCCCCGCGGTTTTTGTTTTTTATCACGCGCGCTCGATGGACTTTGAAGAGAAAATAGAGGGTCTGTGAACAGGCTGGAACAAAATGAAACATATTAAAGGTTTTTACTGCGGTATCATGCAGTCAGTGAGCATAAATTTGATGTTAAACATACCAGTTATAGAGCGATAGATATATACTAATCTTAAAGAAGCAAATATAAGTCCTACTTAGACCTCGGTTTAGGACATTCAGTGGACCTTCAGATCTTTTCAAGTGTAATAGGGGAACCCAACGACTGTTTTCTGTTAGAAGATTAAGCACAATCATTTTTTTCTGGAAATTTCTATAGATAGCTCGAGAAACTGGGTTAAAAGTTCTAGATGAAATTCATACAAGTTATTCGAAGTTTCAGTCTATTAACTGTTGTACAATTTTCTGAAGGTTTAGCACCACTTCGTAAAAAAGGCCGGACTTCTAAAATTTTCGCCTTTGGAAACGTTAACGGAAAGGGGTATCGCAAAATGGTTAGTTTCCAGTAAAAAATTAAAATTTAAAGCATCGAAGATTTTGGGACGCCCTAGGACGGACCGATCGAACAAATTAAAAGTTTACAGAGCTTTCTAGAAGGCATTTGCAAAGCTTTAAAACAATCTAAAAAGATATCCTAAAATGGTTTTTGAACAATATTGGAGAAAGCCGGCGATGGGGATAACAGATATCTAATCTTTAAGAACCGAATAAACCTAACTTCTATACGTAGACCACGTTTTAGCTACAGGACAATCGGAAGTGGCCACGAGATCTTTCACATGTTTCTGATGTAGGCTGTTACAAGTAGCGCGTATTTCTCTCCTCCTCACTATATATGCCCACATTGATATATTCTAGTGCAATGAAAAATATTTAAATACAAGGATTGGCCGAGCCAAGCAACGTGGGCCGCCTTCATATTTTCATGAAAAATTTCAGCTCCGTTAACCGAGTGAAATTGTTCACGTTTGTACGAAAGTAGACTCGGAAAAATGACTATGATTTTGTTTGCTTTGAAAGTTCTTTTGACAGTAACTTCATTAGATCGCATGCATGCAACAATTCGTCCCTTCATGCATCGCCTCATCAAAAAGTGGGCCTACAGGGTAACAATTACTGGTGTCTGGGTTTTAACTGTAATGTTATCGACTGCCACTCATAATCAGACAACGAAATTGAGAATGGTTATATAGTTATTACGTATGGCAATCATTCATTTTTTTGTGTCAATTGGTTATCTAGTTTGTTTCTTACTCCTCCATTGTTCTAAAATTTCTGTGTGGAGCGGGGAAATAATTATTGTATGAGTCGATCAAATAGTATAGGGCCGATTTGTTTTTTGTGCTGATTGACGAACAAAGTTCTAATTAAAAAAATTATGGGGGTAGATATATTAAGCGGAAGATGATAAGCAAAGGAAATTATTCAAGGTTAGCTCACTCTTTTGTGCAATATTTCCATATTTAAAACAGTCATATGCAGATAATTTAAGACCGGAAGATTATTCTTCGCCGGAGTAACACTGTCCAACGCAGATGCCTTTTATAAGTCTAACTGATGATTAATTTTTCAAATATAGATGCTTATTTT
Source organism: Porites rus (assembly GCA_964035705.1). Classification (NCBI taxonomy): domain Eukaryota; kingdom Metazoa; phylum Cnidaria; class Anthozoa; order Scleractinia; family Poritidae; genus Porites; species Porites rus. The sequence goes on from OZ037993.1 coordinate 46,919,343, forward strand.
CCCATCGCTTTATCAGAGGAACATCCAGCAAAGCATTTTGTAAAAAGATTAGTTAATTAAAAGAAGAAAAACAAAAAACGTTTTAACTTTGGTATCATACAATTGAGTATTTCTTTAAGAAACGGATATTTGATCTAAGTCTTGCTTAGACCACAGGTGCAAACATTTAGAGGACCTTCAGATCTTTTCATGTGGTAGAGGCACACAAAGACTTTTTTCTGTAGAATATCTGTTCAAAGAAACTCAGTATATATTGTTTGTAGATTCCTATAGCTCGAGATAAGTTTAAAATTCTTAGCTGAATGTTCCATTGTTTGTGGCAGCTTTTGGAATTCAGTCCGTGTTATTATGTTTCTACGATTAAGTAAATTTGGGTTTTTACCTTTCTTTTCCCAGGTTTAGCCATCATTGGTCAACTTGAAGGACTACTCGAATTTTCGGCTTTCTGAAACAATAACGGAAAGAGGTATTGGAAAAAGTTGAGCTTAGAACGCGCGCATTTTCAGAGCTATAACAGCACTCTTACTAACTGAAGTATTTGGAAAAAACTTTTATATATCTAAAGCTCGTTAAAACGAGCACATGTTGCAAGTCCCTTAATTAGCCCATTGTTATATCTAGGTTCCACTATATATTGCCATATAAGCTGCTGTCGAGCTCACTATAGACGTCAGACCTAATTTCCTTCTTTAAATCGTAAGGTTTTATTAATATGGCGGAAGACCTTGTTGCAACCCGTATTGGAGTTACAAGACAAAAAACCTTGAAGAATGGTAACAAATTCATTTGACACAAGCTACGTCACATAAAAAAAATATTTATGGAGCTAACATGACAAGAAGTTCGGTTGAATTTGAAATAATATTGGTAGAAGATAACTGACAATGCAATCGACTTTTTCCGTTCTCACTATGAAATGGTCAGTCATTCTTATACTCAGGTGAACAAGCGCCGGCGTCAGTTAGTTAATTATTCAGCTGAAAATTATATATCAAACATTAATATTACCGCCCTCAGTTTTTAGTGAACTGATCGTAATGTCCCCTCACACGCCTTGATATTTTCTTCCATAGGACAAAGCATTAGGCTGTGCGCTTCAACTTTTCTGACACCAACTGAAAAACTTTTAGTTAAGGTGAGTATTTTTGCATACTTTTATCAGACAATTACAGATCAAATAATGTTTTAACGGAGCTTTAATTATATACAAGTTAATAAAATACAATTTAAAGAAACAGTTCGTGTTCGTTTAGTGCTCGAATGATACTAGACCGCGCGGCGATATAATCATTGTGAGTGCCGATCAAGTAGGGTCCATTTAATGTGGGCTGATGCAAGGAAAGAGGAAGTTCAATTTAACAACTAAAAGTTTAATTTAGAACCTTTTTTTAAGGCGGTACGTATATTAAGGGGAGAAATGATAAGCAAAGGAAATTGTTTAAGTATTTTATCTTAAGTGCAATATTTCCCAAAACAGGTGCTCAGATAATTTAAGACCGTATTAATCGAGCCGGACGTTATTCTTCGCCGGAGTAACATCCAACGCACAGGCCTTTTACAAGCCTCATTGATATTTTGCAAACTCGTTTTCCGCTTCGTCAGTGGAGGCATCCAGCAAAGAATTTTGTGAATGGTTAGTTACACACAAGAAGAAAAGAAAATGCAAGTCTATCGTAGAGTTGAGCATATATTTAAGAACCGAATATTTTTAAACCTAAGTCTTACTAATAGACCACTGTTTAGGACATTCATAGGACTTTTTGACCTTTTCAAACATTGGGTAGGGACCGGCGCAACGGTTGAATTTTTTCTGTAAAAAAAGCTATTCGAAGAGGCACAGACGGAATTGTCTGGAAATTTCTATAGCTCGAAAAAAAAAATTCAAGATAAAAAATTTCCATTGACGTCTCAGTTTTTTGAAGCTTTAAGTCCATTAATTTTTCTACGATTTTCTGAAGTTCGTTTTTCAGCTTTCACTTCCCAGGTTTGATCATCATTCGTAAAAAGGAACTACTAAAATTTTTGGCCTTGGAAACAGTAACGGACAGAGGTATCACAAAATGTTGAGTTTTCAGTAAACTATACAAAAGCATTAAAGATTTTGGAACAGTAATGAGAAGGAGGTATTAAATTCGCATAGACTAAAGGTCGCTCTAGAACTGTTACAAAACAGTTGAAAATTTAATCGTGCTTCTTAGAAAGCATTTGCAAAACTTTAAAAAAAATCTTAAAAGATATCCTGAAATGATTATAAGAGGATTTTTGAGAAGGCTGGCTTTGTGTATGGTGGGTTGTTTCAAGCAGCGCCATGTTTCTCTCGCTCTTCACTATATATGCCTACACATAAATGCTCACAATGTTTAAATACAGGGATTAGCCGAGCTGAAAGCGACTTAGGCTCTCTTGATTTTTTCATATGAGAAATTTCAGTTCCGTTAACCGAGTGAAATTGTTTACGTATAAAGTTATGAATATATGAAAATCATATATGAGAACTGAGGGGTGAAGAATTCTATGGAGGAAGATCATCGCAGTTATAGACGCAACTTTTGCAGCTGGGAAAAGAAAGCCTTTTGCCGTTGCGTCTATAATTGCGATGATCTTCTTTCATATAATTGTTTATGTATAGTTTGCATCAACGTAGAAAAACTATGACTGATATTTCCTTAGTAGTAGCTCTGAAAGTTCCTTGACCATTCGCTGTTCAAAATCAAGAGTTCCCTTTTTATGATAACCTTTATAGCTTACAAAAAGGAAAACACGTCCATTCAACTTCCCTTGTTTCAGCAGAGACGCATGCGGAATAAAAACTAAACCGTTTGTTCCAACAACCGATCCTGTCGATCAGCGTCCTAATGTATCTCCATTAGTGACCTTTGCGGAACCAACATCAACCTTCTTTGTCCACGTTCTTTACTGAAGTATTTTTCAAATTCTTCTAAAAGGTAGACAAGTAACAGAGAGAAAAAGGGAATTTAAAGTGTGAAGCGAAAAAAATAACAAGCCATGATATCATTCGAGTGCATCACCTGGCTCGCTGAATTCCTTACCATGTCTGTTGCTATAGTAACAGTGAAACTGCAGTCTTCGCACTCGCGCCATGTACTTAGTTATAAACCTGACCATAGTTGATATATTTGTCGGAGGATTTTCTCACTTTTCTCTATTTGTAACCTTTCTCTCAGTCATGCGACATTGTTGAATTTCCGCACTTAACCCTGGAACCGACATTAACAACTGGCTTTCTCTTTGTCTGGTTTCCTCTGACCTCTCTTACAAACACTGCAGTAATTTCATTGGATCAGATGCATGCAACAATTCGTCCCTATACAGCCCTTACTAGGCATCGCCTCATTAAAACGTGAGTCTACGGGGTAACAATTGCTGCTCTCGTCTGGGTTTTACCTGCAATGTTTATTATAGTAATCCTTAAGAATCGAATGTTTAACCAAAGTTCTATATTTAGCACATCTAGTGGACCTTCATTCTTTTCATGTGGTAGGAATAGCCCGGGGCACCCAATTACGACTGGTTTCTGTGAAATAGCTGTTCGAAGAAGCACATTAGAGATTTCTATAGCTCGAAAAAAGTTAAAAATTCATAGATGAATGTATCATTCATCTCAGTTTTTCGAAGTTTTCAGTCTATTAACTTCTCTGTTGAAGAAAAAGATGTACATCGGAAAATGTTGAGTTTTCTGTATATTTAATAGTATCAAAGATTTTCGAAAAAGTAAAGCCGCGCTAATAAATTCGCATCAGCTGAAGAAGCCCCAAGATGACCAAACATGCAGATACAAATTTCATAGAGTTTCCTAGAACGCACTTGCAGAACTGCTTTTTAAAACAACAATCTTAAAGATATCCTTAAATGGTTTGAGTAATTTTGGAGAGAGGCGGCGTGGGATATGGTAGACGGGTTGTAGAGCGATGTTTCTCTCCTCCTCACTAAATTATATACTTACCTAAAAATACTTGCAATGAAAAATGTTAAAGTACAAGGATTGTCCGAGCTAAGCCGCGACTAAAGGCCCTCTTCAGTCATATTTTCATCGAAAAAATTTCAGCTCCTTTAACTGAGTGAAATTGTTAACGAAGAGTTTGCATGAAACATTTAATTTTTTTTCCGGTCTCACTATGGACATTTGATTGTCTTAGAAGCGTTAACTGAAATGATAGTCACATTTTCATTTTGGTGATCAATTACTCCCTAGATACCAAACAGACCTTCAATATTTTTAAAGAGCGAAATAAAAATGTTAAAAAAGTATTAATGTAATAGATTCAAATACAATTTTAGCCACAGTTAGATTGTTAGTTAACTAGTTAGTTAGTAGTACCCTTTGCATTTTACCGCGAACATTTTTTGCTCCTGATGTAATAACATATGTTTAGCTGTATATATCTAGCCGGCTTTTTGAAAACGTTATCGTCAAATGGACCTTTTAATTTTCCGTCCAACAGTTTTTTTCGGCCAAAAACTATATCCAAAGTAGCTCATTATAAAAATTAAAAGTGCAGCCATTGCTTTTTGCTGATCTCCTAGCTCTTTCTTTTTCTCCTTTCCTTTTCCTTCGTTACGTGTGATTTTGGAGCCGTTCTCGGGCTTAAGAAACCTCATATGAAACCTGCCTTATGACGCCTTTTCAGTCAAATGACTGCAAATTTCGTTAGGTTGGTTTTCCAAAAATCGGTTTGATATACTATAATATATAAAATCTGCAGATGTAGAGCCATTTTCTTTGGAAATGCTGTAAATAACCACCACCTTCATTATAGTAATAATAATAATTATTATTATACTCAGGTGAACGTCGACCGCTGACGTTAATTCAGTTTTAAAAAAAATTCAGCTGAAATGAAATTTAATGCCCTCAGCTTTTAGTCAACTAATTTATCCTAATCTTCCTTCAAACGTCACTGATATTTTTTCCACAGGTGAAAACAAGGATTTTCACTTCAGCTTTTGTGAAGGCAATTTGAAAAACTGTAAGTCAAAGGCGAGCTTCCTAATTCGTGGAATTATTATTCATGTATCTTCATCACTGATCTTTGAAAAACAGACGTCAACCTTGTTTGTTCACCTCCTACTTTTCTTTTCTAAGTAATCAAACTTTATTCAATTCAAATTCTTTCTAAAGGTAGACGAGCAACAAAAGAGAACGGGCAAAAGTGTGAAGCGAAAAGGAGTTAAAGAAGAAAAAAAGTCATGTCATTTTCTTCATCCGAGTGCATCACCTGGTTTGCTGTATTGATTACCGTGGCTGCTGCTATAGTAACAGTGAACCTTATATCAATCGTTCTTTTTATAAAAAACCGCAGTCTTCGCACTGGTGCCATGTACCTAGTTATAAACCTGACCGTAGCTGATATGCTTGTAGGAGGATTTTCTCACTTTTTTCTATTTCAACACCTCTTACAATACTCATGCGACATTGTGAAAATGAACTTAAGCCTGGAACTGATTGTGATAATTACCTTTCTCCACCTCTGGTTTCCTCTGACCTCTCTAACAAACATTGCAGCGATTTCATTAGCTCGGATGCATGCAACAATTCGTCCCTTCAGGCATCGCCTCATCAAAAAGTGGGTCTACGGGGTAACAATTGCTGGTGTCTGGGTTTTAGCTGCAATGGTATCAACTACCGCTTCAATACTTAGACAATATGGGGAAGAATGGTCACATCATCTTTACTTAGTGCATTCATACTGTTTTTTGTGTCTATTTGTTATCTGTGTTTCTTACTCTTCCATTGTTGTTAAATTTTTGTGTGGAGCGCATCCTCAGCACCATGGTGCAGCCAACAGACAAAGGAAACTGACCGTAACATTATTCATAATGACTATCGTATCCCTACTGATGTGGCTACCACTTACGGTTTATTGTTTTCATTTATCTCAATCTAGTACAAGGAAATTCCTTTCTCTCCAGGAATTAACACGTTTGGACTGTTTTTTAACCATTCTTTTTTATATGAACTCGCTTGTTAATCCCATCGTTTACACAATCAGAATTCCAGAGTTTAGGAAAGCTCTCCTGCTATTATTTAAACGTCAACGAAGACAAAATGCCCAAGATATTCCTCTTCATGCGCTTTAATATCCTTTGTTTAACACTTGGAATCCAACTAATGATTTCGTCATCTTCATAGCAAAAAGAAAACAAACAAAAACAAAAACAAAATAGTAGTTTATTGTATACTATTATTGCGGCCTTTAAAGTTCAATAAAAAGGTTGTAAATAAATGTTGTGGTTCAATTTTTTCTTGGTTCAAATGCTTTTTTTCCTTTGTTTTAAACTATGATTCTCAATCGTACATAACCATACCGCAGCACAAAGGAAAACTAAATCTAAACCATTGATAAGTTGAACCACAGTATCTCTTCAAATACTACAACTAAATATAGAGCCGGTTAGTAGCCTCGTTTATCTTTTTGTTACGTTTAGTATGCTTCCAGAATGAAAACATATCATTTAGATTTCCTTGTTTAGAGTCATTATGATAATGTGGTCGCAAAAGATGAAATATATCTATTATGTACATTAAGCACAGAAGTTGTTTAGTTCTCAATTTGTTATTTCACAACGCGATAGCTACTTTAAAAATGCGACTTGTTTTGAAGGTAAAATAATCTGTTAGTAAAATTAGCATTATGGGAAAAGTCAGAAGATTGTTAAGAGTGTCTTTTTTTCACGCCAATTTTAGGAGAGGATTATAAGAATGTTGTTTTTCCTCGTTGTGTGGTTAAGGACATTTGTGTACAGCTTGCCAGATACATTCAAGACACTTTTTCTACCACTATTCAATGTTGAACATTTCCGGGTCTTTTTTTGAGAGATAATATATAGCCAAATCTGGGAAGGGAAGTCAATTGAAAAACTTTGAAAATCATAGATGAATGAAGAGTCATCAAAACTATTTAGCCTTTCTCGAGAAGCTTCAAACATATATTTTACATCAGAAAACTTTCCCCTGATAAATGAGGATGGAGACATATCAAATAGTCTGCATTGAATATTGTCATCACTGGAAACTAAATCCAGTAAAGGCCATGATCAGTTCGTGTCCTTAAACTGCGTCATGAATTCTTGGTGAAAGGTTCTTAGTCGCTCAAACGTTGGAGCGAACGTCTCTTCAGAAGGAAGAATAGTGATCCTACCAAGAAAGATTAAAACATGAAACCGTTTTAAGTTATTTCCTTCGTATGGATAGAGGGTCTGAAAAATCAAAACGTTTTGGATTATTTTAACCTATAATGTGGCGATAAAACTTGGTCCAATTTCATCAGACTTTCACACGCTAACAGAACGTCCCTTTTACAGACAAGTCGCTTTTAGGACGCCTTTTCCCACGTAAGTTTAAGCTCTGGTCCATACCGTATAATCCCGGTGGTAAGCCCTTCTATTTGTACATACCAACTTTATCCCAGTTGCAGGCCCTCCACTAAGCCCCCATCACCCCGGCTATGGGCCAATCTGTGTATACCCTTATTGCGTTCGTCAGAACGCATCCTAATTTGGTGTTCCTGTGTTACAACGGCAGAATTTTTCGGGGTTGGGGGGAAAGAGGGGTCTCTTCAAATTTAAAGGTGCAGTCAATTTAATCAATCTAAATATATTAGACAAGCCTGTAAAAACCTTGTGACACAAGGGCGCAAATGATATCACACAGAGGTTTTTGAAATCATCAAAATTTCGACCTGAAGTTGATGGCCCTTGTAGATTCAAATCTTACCTGTAGTAAAAGTTGTTACCGCTGCCTTTCATATCAAACACGTGGCCAGGAATCATGTAAATTCCAGTTTTTTCCAGCGCCTGCCAGCAGTAAAACTCGTCTGGTGGAATTTCCTTGGCCTAAATAACAATGACAATTATACAAACAACTTAGTAAACTCAAAAAATATTTACACATTACTTTTGTCCACCTCAAAAACCCTTTACTTCGCTCACCAAACTGACCACATACATACTTTCCTTGTGAAGGGAATATCTGTATTTCAAAGAATCCCTCGATGAAGCCTTCACTGGGAGCTGTTACTAGATCGATACGACATATAGAATTTAGGAATGCAATTTGGAAAGTTGAGAAAGTGAAATTTTAATTTCCCCGGGACATTATCAGCAGCCTGAATAATATGGGAGCCTATAGCGTCCCTTTCACTTTTTCTAATCGAAGAACGCCTTTTGAGAAAACTGACACGGCGGGAAACGGGTTGGCATTCTTCTAATATAAGGTACATCAACGAGAATCTTGGCTTCTTGATCGCACGTTGTGGATTCCGGATTTTATATTGTAGATCCGGGATGGCGGGTACTGGATTCAATATTCCTTGTCCATGAAACGTGGATTCCAGATTCCAATCGTTAGCGAGATTTCGGGCTTCATATATAGAGCAGGCTCCAGCTGTTCAAAAGCTGGATAACGCCATCCACCGGATAAATCCCTATCCAGTGGATAGTGCAATTGGTTTCGCTCATACCTATCCACTGAACAACCGGGTCTGAATTCCGAATTCCGAATTTTGGTTTCGCTTATACTTATCCATCGGATAAAAGCTGTTCTCAAACTATTTTCAATTTGCCAGTAATGTCCACAAATACAATACCAGATATGCATCGAAACAGAACCTTTACGTAAAAAAAGTGCGAACTAATACGGGGAAACAAACAATCGGATATGCTGCATGTACCATCTGGGACAAAATTCCCATAACTCTTAAAGAACTAAACACATACCAATTCCAAAAACAACTGAAACCTTATTTGCTGTCAGAACAACATAGTTAACATAACTTAAGCATATACTCTTTCTTTCTTAATACATTGTATTTTAAAACTGCTTCTTTGGAAATAAATTGTATCTCAATTCTCTAAAACTTTAAATTCTAGAGAACTGGCTAGAAAATCTTAGGATTATTTCAGCTCCAGGCCTTTTTAAGTACAAATAAATATACATATATATATATTTTTTCTCTTTCATGTGTGTATGTAATTAACTAAGTACAAGGCGAATAAAAGGTATTGTTGTTATTGTAGTGATTTATTCGGTGGATAGCGCTGCCCATCTTTTGAACAACCGGGTCTGAATTCCGAATTTCAAACACCGGAACAGATTCCGGATCAGTCTACAAGAAAAAAATCCCCCCGGGTTCCGGATTATGGATTACCGTACACCTAGGATATCCATTACTGACAGTATTCTAATCCGGATTACCGTACACCTACCGGATTCCACACGTAAAAAATTCCCGGATTCCGGAATTCGGATTACCGCACACCTAGGATATCCATTACTGACAATATTCTGCAGTGTGGCACCAGAAATCAGGACCGGAAACAAGACATGATACCTTGGCTGCCTCGATAACTTTCTTTGGAAGTGTTATCCTCGGAAACGCATACATTGCACCTGCCACCTCGTTACACTTAACATTTTCCATTGAGTTAAGAACCTCTGTTATCATCTTTGCTTTCTTCCTGTAAGAATCCTTGATGGATGTTACTTCCTGTAAAACAGATAAAACACAAAATAATGCATTAAGCAAGATACGGGAATGCTGAAGGTAATCACCTCTATAGATTTCCTTAGTGCGTCGCAATTAAAGATCATTTTCTATACATTTATAAGAAGATTGCCGAATGTTCCAGGAGAAAATAGACATTTTGTTTACTCCCCGACCTAGTCCCTTAGCGACTTCAGCACTTGGCAAACTTTACCTGCGTAAGACTCGAATCTGATGTTTTGTTTGGGCAAAAGAATCAATGGAAACCTATCCTGCGTGCCACGGCTTCCGGTTTTTCAAATTTTTATCTCCACTAGTGGCTCCGTCCGCGGGCCGAAGGATCCCGCCACCCGCGAGAAAAACCTCTGGTACCCAGGGTAAGAGGAACGAGCGTTATTTGTTAAATCGGCTATCCCATTTCAGGCATTAGTGGCGTCACCTGACTAAATATTGTATTATTTACTGCTTTTAACTGTATCATGAAAAGCTACGGTTCAAATTGTTACATTTTCGTTAAAACCTGGAACTAGTTACAGCCTGAGCACCAGAGACAAGTTGAAAAAAAGAATAATACAACGCTATTAATTTTGTCATTCACAACTAAGTACTAAGTTCTCAAGTTCCATAGCGAATAATGACTCGTTATTGTCATTATCAACCATATAAACTAGTCAGCCTTGACAGAGCCCCCTTTAAAAAATTACACGAGCGATAAAGTAGCACTGATTTTGATCACGCGAGGCGCGTGAGTTTCTCTGCGTTAAGTTACAGTTAGGAGCATACCTTTGAAAACTTTTCATATGATTCATAGCCAGGCTTGGGAGGGTTGCAAGTGAGTCCCATGATTACCTTGGGTTAGAAACCAAGCGTAATGAATACAGACTGAGTACCTTACAATAAAGCACTAACAGCTTCCTCTGCAAGCGCTTCGAGACTCGCGCGACACAAGGCGAATGACTGGAAATAAGAGAAGCGCGAAGCTTAACTGGAGGAGTAAGAAAGGAGAGCAAAGCCATCTTTCACTATCCCGCCGTTCTTTGCGCGTAGTGTGAGAGACGCCTAAATACGATGAAGTTACATCTGAACTATTGCAATTTTTTGCTTAACAGCCTAATACCCTGGCCACCATAGAACAAAACAAAACAACAAGAGGAACAAACAACACAAAGCCAATATAACGAAAAGAGAAACACAAGCAGCCAGGCTTGTCTAGGACTTGGGGGATGTTGATAAATCATCGCAGAAGCACAAAGATACTTTTGCTCTAACGGAAGTTATTAACTGAAGTCTTTCCAGGAATTCAAACTGGAAATTGTGGACTAGGGTTTCCAGCAGCCCTTTCATTAGGGACCTCTGTCCCATTTCACTACATGACATACATTAATTTATTCGTACCTGTCCTATTGTGGAAGGGCAACTTCTTGCACTAAGGTAAGTTTTAACTCGAGACCTGAGTTGATCATTGAATCCTACGAGCTCTATGTATCCACCTCTGAGCCCGCATCTGCAAGGAACAGCAATGAAGAAAGTCCAGTAGCCGCGGTAGATGAAATATTGACCCATTGCACCTTGTCATTGGCATGGTACGAAACCGACATGATGGAGAGCAAGGTTGTTTACCGTTTACAAAAATACAGTTGGAAAGATCACCTGACGACTGTTCAAGAAATTCAGTGGAAAATTTCGAGGAGCAACGGAATGTCTGAAAAGGTTTTTCTGTTTTTCCGGTCGTGTTTCTTTTCTTCAAAGCCACCTTTGATACCAGTTAAGGTTCTTGTCGCCGTTTCTCGGTAAATGAAACTGATTTGTACGCAAATGGTAAACGCGATTCCGGGACGGAATTTACTACCACTGAATTTTGCTTACCATTTGCATGCCCAAACCGCCAACCGAATGGTTTGTCCATAAAAATGGCAAACACCCCAAAAAACGCATTGGGAGAAGACAAACATTGGAAATTACAACTTTAATGAAGTGAGTTGTTTGTTTGTCTTGTCCCAGAGCGCTCCTCCCTAACTCCCCAGCATAGCGGTTTTGTACCACGTGAATAGCTAGCTGCAAAGGCTTTATTGTGAGAAAACATAAAAGATTTGTTTTGGCATTCATGATCAGTTGGCTATATTTGCTGCTGAGGCTGAGCACTTGAATTTCCGATTTCCGGGAAACGAATTGTCAAGTGCCGAAAAGTGGCGAAGTTTTGAATGCAAATTGTTTCCCAAGACCCACCAAGAAAGAGTGCAAATGCGAAGAATTTTACTTACAAACGAGGCTTGGTGGTGAAATTTGTTCATTTGAAGCGTATGAAACCGCATAAGGACCATTCCGCGGGATACGGAAGTCCAGAAAGCTGAACATTACAACCAAACTTGTGTCAACAGTCATCTTTGGCAATAGCCAACTGACTAGTCTCGTAACCAGACCTCTTGTTGATCTCTTCGACTTCGTCTACAAGAAATCTGGGTTGGAGATTACCGACCGTTCAGCCGTTAAGCACAGATGAAGAATCCACCTTAAGACGATAATATCCACAGAGTGTTTCCTGCCTTTTCTTGCGCCGAAAAAGAGGAAATGTCAAGCCAAAGACCAAATAATGTTTTTAATGACCATGCAAAATACCTTGTAGCAAAGTGAACATTTAATAGCTATGAAGGAAATACAAAAAACTTGATAAGGAAAGCTAGGGAAAGGAGGACTGCGACTCTCATCAGTAATTCGGGGAAAAGTCTTTCCGGGACTTTGACAAGTGACCCCTTAACCCGTTAACTTCCCGCAGAATGAATGATGGAGTCGAGTAAGGAATTCAAGTTTTAACTAACTTTAGAGTCTGTGCACCAAATCATTTGGCTTTTGGTGTGACCATTCAAATGAAACCTCGTTGTTTATACTTTCATGTGGTATTAATTGTTTCTAAGCATTTTCAAAAATGAAATTTGTAATTTGTAATTTGTAATTGGGAGTGCAAGGGTTAATAATGGTTTGTCTGTGGTTATGTATGTACAATCAAAAAAGCCCGGCAAACAGAGCCCAACAAGGGTACAAAATTGGCACTAAATCATTTTTGTCTACTACCCAAAGATGGCCGCAAAAACAAACAAGCGAGAGGAACACACACGCACAACTTACTCGCCTGTGTACCCTTCGGCACTGGAATGAAGAGAGATCACTAGTTGAAATCCGCTATACTCGTCTCCCAGGTCCCTGAGGACTTTTTTGCACGAGTGAAACTGGGCTCCCTCCGCGTACACGTTGTCTTGGTAAACTTCATCGGCGAATAAAACTAACTTCTCACGAGCACAAAACTTGATTACTTCTTGAATGTCTTCATACGTCAACACCTGACCTATATATAAACAAGGAGCAAACGTGACTAAAGTTAATGGATAAACGAAGGACAGAACAAGTTTACATTTTATAGTTAAACTCTGGTATTACGAACATTTCGGTTTAACGTAGAATCTCTATATAACAGACACCCTAGTTTAACGACTGCTTAGATAATGAACATCCCGGTATAAGGAGGAATTCATCAAAAAAAGGAGAGAAAAAAAAACACCCCGACAAAAAGAACGCCTATATAGCTAACACCTTGGTATACCGAACACCCTTTTATAAGGGACACCCCGTGAAAAGAAAGCTCGAACGCACTAACCTGATTGTGTGCTAATAAAAACAATGTCGGGAATAAATAGAGAAATTTTATTATCATAGCCATCATCATCATCATCGTCATAATCATCATAATCATCATCGTCATCATCATCATCTTCATTAATATTATTGCAGGTAATTACAAATAGATAAACATTCAATGTACCTGTTGGATTGCCTGGATTTATCAGCACAAGAGCTCCCTTGGTAAACAGTGCGGCCTTGCCCCATCTACCTTTTTCTTTAGTTCAGACATATTCAAACCCCAGTTGTTGTCTTCGTCAAGAAGGTAAAATATCTTTGGGATAAAAAATAAACAAAAAATTGTGTAGAACGTAATTTTTTCCTGGGGTCTCTGAGGAAGAATGCCGGAGTTTGAAGTAATAAATTCTTGCTGCAACAAAGCTGGAACCAAGTTCTTAGATTTATTCCGGTTGAAGGATAGTTTCGGGGACTCTTAAGCTAAGGCTGGTCCAGTTTTCACTAATCGTAATTAGAAATGGAAAGCGTTATGATCTAGTGAAAAAGAAGTCCGATCCCGCTTACGACTCCGTCGCTTACAAAGTCAGTAGTGAAAACTACAGGGTTGTTACACTTGTAAGGAGAAGCAACAGATCAGATCAGTCTTTCACAACATGCCACCGTGCTTGGGACCGAGACCTGTGATTGATTTATTCCTGTCGTTATTTCTATACTGTAAGCGGCGGAGTCGTAAGCGGAATCGGAAGACAAAAACGTTCCGATTCTTGGGACTCCGATTCCGGCCTTTAACCTTATGAAACCGTTTACGACTCCGAGTACGACCGGTCGGTCACTGTGGTTAGTGAAAATCAGCCAAACTTGGACAAATTTTGAGCAGCGAAGAAGCTCACTCGCTCGAACACCGCAAAGCGTTTTTTGTTTTGTAATATTTTGCTTTTCTAGTAGTGGTTCGCACGCGCCAACGGCTCTTAAAGACGGAAAATCTGTTTGGAAAATACAGGAGTAGACTCTCCTCGCACTCCCTTCCGCGCTGCCCCTCCCACACAAAACCATCAGCTACGTAGACTAAGTAGAGGAAATTGCGTGAATGAAAACAACTCTTAAAATAAGACGCAACACGCGTGTCACTTCTCGCGGGAAGTAGTCTGTTCCAGGCGTTCAGATAATAGAGCGCGGTCAAAAAATTAATTAACGAGGAAAAAAAAAACGGGAGAGACTAGAGAGGGAGAGTTCCCTCGCTCTCGCCCCACTCTCCTCTCGTATCCTCCGCGTACGACTTCACCCAAACACCGCACTCTACTGTCTGAACGCCTAGAACAGGCTACGCGGGAAGCGACGCCAAGTGACACGAATAGGTATTACCTGGTGTGTGTTGTGTTGCAGTAGCCTCGCCTGATACATGCTATATCCAGGGATAGGAATCATCACCCCAGCTCGACCCTTTCCTTCCGTGATTCCTGTTGAAATAATTCCCATCATAACCTGTGTGGCCAAACAAACTATTATTTTTTCAGTTACCACTAGGTTTACTCAGTTGAGTTGGTACTTACTGATATTTGTTTTTCTATCTCAGCTTTGTTCACCACTTTACACACAAAATAAAAAATATTTCCCACTTCATGTCTAATATGAAATTAGTAATGAAGATGATGATATTGAGAATGATGATGGAAAGGGCAAGCAACTAATTGTAGCTTAATGTACCAATTCAAAAGCACACATTTAAAAACATTTGTTAGATGTCAATCCAGAAGCAATCACATTAACTTACATCAATTCCTTCTGCTCCTCCATTTATCAGAAAAATATCCTCACAGTTTGCAGGATAACTGTCTCGTTGTGTAATGTAATTAGCCACATCCTGACGCAAAACATTTATACCCTGAGCTGAAGTGTAGCTACCTGTAAAAGTGGAAATGCAAACCATAATTTTATACTTCCTTCTTTAGAGTTCATATTCAAGATACCATCATGGAAATTTGGAGGTGATCACTCAGCCCTGATCACTGATTATTAACAGGCCCGTAACCAGGATTTTATGTGGGGGGGTGCTAACGAGGCCAAAGTGGACCAAACTACCGAAATGTATTTTTTATTGTCCGATCCGTTTATTTAGGAAAGTAGCAATACATGAGAAATTGTAACGGCAAAGTATATACGGTAGGAACTGAATATTACATTTGTCGAATATTGTCATGACATCAGGAAATGTTGATAAGAGACCAAGAGAAACATAAAATGTATTTTCCCTCTTTGTATCTCGAAAACTTCTATTTTGATGGTTTGGGATGCCTGTGGATTGCTGCTTTAGATTAACCCTCCCAGTCCCTCTCCAAATTGTTACTCTGTGTTCCCTCAATGGCTTTTTATTAAGCGAGTTTGTTTCATATCGAGGAACAGCCACTAAACCTCAGAGCATAATAATGGGATCAAGACTGGTGGACATTGTGAAAATAAGTATGATTTACCTTCTATATCTCGCTGTAAAACTGTAGTCAACTGAGAAAGATCTGGGAAGATTTAGTTGCAGCCTTCCTCTTTCTATTTTCCTATTCTCTCCTACCCATAACGTTTTACACAAAAAACTAATTTGGCATCTTCGGGCGTTCATGCGCTCGTACAAATAGAGAATACTACCCGACGCGTTATCTGGTTAGCGGACCTGTCTGACAAAAAACGTGAGATCGCGTCCGGCCCTTGTCATTGGCTCGCTCGTCGTAAACTCCCGTGCAAAGCGTGCGCACGTTAATTTCATTATTCATTTAGATAAGCTCGGACATCTGTGCGCTCATTGAAATGTTCTGAATGGCTCGGCTACTAGAGTGGAGCTGGTTTTATTTTCCTAGTGAATACACTACTGCTTTTTCCATTCTTTGATTTTGTTTAAATATCACTGTTAAGTTTGAAACTTCAGTTGAACCGACTGCACTCCTTAACTTGGATATTGAGTATCAAAATGCGGACCTTTAGCGCCTGTTAAGGGTGGGGGGGGGGGGGGGGTGCGAACGCACCCCGTGCACCCCCGCTGGTTACGGGCCTGATTAAGTGCTTTAGCACTGAACTAAAATATTAATCATAAATATTGCAGAAGAGGAGTTCTTTAGAACTCAATTAAACATGTCCAGGCATTCCAGATCGAATTGGAATTTGGATTTGTTGGTCTAATTTGAGGAGTGGGAGATTAAACTAGAGTGCTGGCAGAAACGGAGTGAGGAAGAGAACCAACAAGAAACTCAACCCACCTGTGCCAACTAAAGACTATAAGGAAACTGAATAGAAGGAACTAAAAGGAACTCAAAGATGGATTGACCCCTAAATATGGTTCTGGTTCTAAAAGGTTGTAACAGGCAAATTCTGTAGATATTGGGTATTAACATACCACCTTCAAGACGTACAGTAAAAGTTTTTCATCCTTACCTTATTATACAACCAAAAGAGCCTTTAAAATAGATTAGGTTTCCATTGAAAAGGAGAAAAGTAGTATTAGCTCAAATTATAAGTGATAACTATAATCTAAGTGCTGTATTATAACCAGCAGGATGACTAGGATGACTTGGAAGGGTGAGCATGAATAAAGTTTAGCCAGTTCTGCATGAGGACATTGATTTATGCTTTAAGGTCTTATTTTAACAAAAAGATGAAAATCATGGCGTGAGTTGATTTAGGGGTGTTCCAAGGACACACCCAAGCTCCCAATCTCCGGAAAAAAAAATAGTATCTAAAAATGAATATAGTTCGCAAGTGTATAGGCCTAGTGACTCACCCCCACTTTCTGAATTATCTGCATCTGCCTCTGATTGTCTATCCTCACATTATTAAGTCCTGACAAACAAGGACAGTTAATATACTCACCTGTCTAAAGAAGGTAATAGGTGGTTGCCCCATGCCTTGTGGGTTTCCTAGGTGAATGACATCTTCAGAAAAAGGTTTGCTATCTCCCAATAATAAAATTGTAAAGAAGCATATTACTCGTCGATGTGTATATAAGTCACATTCAATTATCTCTAAGTAGACCTTAAATGTAGGTCAAAGCTGCCAAGGATCAAGTTTGTCACAGTGATGGACCAACTCCTAGGAGTATCATCTGCAGCCCATATCGGGTCATTTTAATTTTGTTACTACATATTACTGGAATGCAGTGAAAAATGTGACAAATGTGTTGCTGGATTACGTATACGTTGTAATATATCTTTTACAGGGGAGAGAGATTATGCAACATCCCCATAAATGTAATTATCATACACTGTAAAAGGTGCGGACAACAATCTTGAAAAAAAAAAAGTTGCTGGCCTGTGGGACATTAATTCCCTGCATCATGTCCTCTTGTGTGTACTTTGATCATTAAATCAATAAAATTGAGATTCTGGGTCATCTTGGCCTTGCTTCATGACACACAAATTCAAACCAGTTGCGTTCCATTGTGATATGTTAGGGTGCACAAGGCAAGTACCATGAGTCTAGTGCGAATTTGGCGTCGGACTCTCCACATTTTCGATTTGAACTCTTGTGTAGGTTGCGACATACGCGACGGAAGCCGATTGTCCTGATTTCAAAGGCTGCTGCATGACAGCGAGCAGTTTTTCCTTTTTTCATTAGGTCGCAACCTTCCTACCCACCCAATTGTCAATACCGGAATGCAAAATTCGTGAAGTGCATGAAAATTTATTGTGTCGCAGAGTCGAGGGATACATTATACCCGGGGGTGCGCCCTATGATGGCCTATACAGGGAGGCTCCACCCAAAATGGGTATCTTTTTCAGACTTCAGGTATATGAAAGGGTTGGGATTTCTCTAGTTGAGGTATATAAAAGGGTAGGGAAATAAATCGGAATTTTTTTGTTTTGGAGGCAATGTCACAAATGTTTGGGTGACAATACAAAACAATTCAATAAAATGCAAAGCAAAGCAATGCAATGCAATACAATACAATAATGTTATAACCTTTATTTAACGCTGTCAAGTGTGCTTCAGTAGCTAAATAGCTACTTTACAGACATGAAGGAAGAACCAAGAACGAGAAGTCACTACTACTGTTTCTGAACACTTTCTCTCTCACTCTAACCATTCTCATACTGACATGCAGTTAATCCCACTAGAGAAAATTCATTCTTCACGTGACTCAGTTCGTAAGGCCAGGGAGTCGCATTTGATAGATAAGGCCATGACTCTTGAACCTCATGGCCTAAACCGCCGTGACGAATTATTGTAATCTATATCCTTAGTATTTTTCTTTCCAGTTTTTATGTTGTACGTCATTTCCGCCTCTCCCTTTTATTGCGACATTCTCCATCTATATAATATTGTAATTGCTACATAAGTTCAGTAACATCCGTAAACCTGAAGAAGGCTGGTATGGCCAGCCGAAATATTGTTATAAAATACAATACACGTTGTTTTAAATCAGCTTTGCAGTAGTCTTTAGACTTCTCGTTCTTGGTTCTTTATATTTTGGCTGATTTGATCTCTTTTCTAGAGATCCAACGTTTACAACTAGCAGGATCTTCGTCCACGGTTTTTGCAGTTAATTTAATCCTTTATTATGAGGGAAGAAGGTTTAAATTGTTACAATTCAGTTAAAACTTGAATCACGTTATAACAGTAGCGGCTTATGAGACATCCTTAAAAATAAGAGCACAAAACAGGAAAGGTCTAATTATTCCGATGGGATGCATGCAAATAGTGTAATCAAAAAGCTAAAAGAAATACATTTTGGCGCGCAAATAATAGCGGTGCCCTGGCGAGAGGACGCATTTACTCGCCGCCAGTCCTTACGCAGGCCAAAGGATCTGTAGTAAATGGTGTTCTTTCTTTGTACTATCTTGCACTTCTGTTTTCCTTGGCATACTTACACAGTCCAGGAATAAGGGCTTTCTGCTTCCCGGGAGGGTACTCAAGGGAAGTTTGGGTAGATGTGTGCAGCTGATGCCTTAAATCTTTTAGCCCCAAGATCAAGATACAAATTCTCCACTCTGGCCTCCATAAATTTCGTGACTGAAAAATTGGTTGAGAGAACTTGTTGAAAGATCAAAACATATTTAACAATTAATGAATGAGGCTGAGTATCTTATGAAGAATTATGGAGATCGAGGAGGGTGTTATGGCCTAGGCGGATAACACCCTCCGAGATCTCCATAATTCTTCATATGATACGAAAGTCGAATTCAATAATTGTTTTATCATTCATTCAAAATAATTCCTAGTTTAAAATCATGGCTAAAACATGCTCTATCAACAATCCTTGTTCCAAAAAAATGGGAAATACTTTGCAACGCACCATCCACGGAGAACCTTTGGAAGCTGTTGATCATCACAAATACCTTGGAGTTGAGATATCCAGTGATCTAAATCGCTGGAATTATGTATCGGTCAAATCGAAACTTCAACATGCCCCCCCCGGGCATACCCCGGGCATTTGACATCTTTGCCGTCCCGGGGAGGAGGGAATTTTATTATCAGAGTCTTCCAGGGGGTGGGGAATTTGATCCCCATGCTTTAGGGGTGGGGAATTTGAACTCCACCCTCGATTTCATGTAAAATATTTGGCGTGGCGAGCTATCATGGGGGACACGGTGTTAGAGGATTTTCGTGGAAAAGATTGTGCCTTTGTGGCCAATTGGTTACGAGGAAAGGGCCTAAACAAGCTTTGTGCCGTATTTGAAGTATTTAAATTTTAAAATTTTTAATATTGGATTCAGGCTTTGGATGTATCAATGTATTTTATTGTTGTGTTTACAATAAAAAAAAATACCTATACCGGCGATTCAATACAACAACATAAAATAAAATAAAATAAAATAAAAAAAAAACGGTCAACTACTTTGACCTACTGCAAGTATGTTAATTAATAAGGTGAGCGATGATGCATGTCAGTGAAATGGTCATGATGTAGTAATCTCAATAGGTGGGATCTTTTTTTATAGAACGCTTTGTATGTTGCATGACGAAGAAAAGCTGAGCATTCAGTGACCTTGTAGCAGCGATTTCCGCCGCTTTGCACGAGACTTTTGTTCGTAGTAAATACGCTAACAGTGTTGCTCAGTTTTTGTTATATTCATAAAGATTTTGTTCGACAACTGAAGGCGTTTCCGTCGTCCTTCCGTCATTTTTGTGCCTGTGAAATGTCCCCGGGGTGGGGGCATTTGATCACCTGAATGGACCCTAGTGTGGGGCATTTGAACGGCATTTTGGCCCGGGTAGGGGGGAATTTGAACAATGATTTTCAAAAACGTCAAATGCCCGGGGGGTTGCCGGGGGGGGGGGGCATGTTGAAGCTTCGATTTGACCGATACATTATAGGCAAAGCCAACAGATCTCTTGGCTTTATAAGAAAAAACTTAAGTAAATGTCCAGAAAACGTAAAACAGCAAGCCTATCTTGCTTTAGTTCGACCACAGCTTGAATATATGGACGTTGCGCATATGATCATCACATTCAAAAAACAGATAAAGGACATTGAGAGTACGCAGAGACGAGCGGCACGTTTTGTGAAAAATGAATATGGCACAACTCCTGGAACTATTACGAAAATTTGAATGATTTGAAATTGCGAACACCCGAGAAGTTTCTTAAGGCTTATCATCTCACCGTGCATGTGGTTCTGATCGTAATCAGCAAAAAAAGGAACAAATATGTAAATCATTATACTTCACAGGTGTTTTCAATACATTAGATTCTCATTATTTTTTTACGAGAACCAAAATAGAATAATGAGTCAGCTATATTCACCCATGCGCAAATAACCCCTAAACGATTTTTGAAATTTCTTAACGGCATCTTAGTTTCGAGCTAGCCTCTCCTAAACGATCATGGATCGCTTGTGTTTAACGATACCTGATGAAAGTTACGTCTGCTAAAACTGTTCCTTCTATTGCAAGGTGGTATAACATTAGAACTGTACCAAAAACACAGTGAAGAAATTCAACTCGCGAATCAATATGAAACAGATTTGAAAGAGTAAGTGTTACAGCTATTGCTATATCTCTTGCCTTTCTCTTGTCTGGACGAATTGCAAAAGAGCTACGAATTGCACACTATTTAGACTGTGAACTTGTTTCTCAACTGAAACCCTTCAGATTGTTTTATTTTAATCGGCAGTGGTATATTTTTCCTTTTTCTTTCCCCTCAGGTTTGAGAAGTAACATTCAGTGCATGCATTGTTGAGTGATGAGGAACGTAAAGAAGAGAGTTATCAGCTCATGGTAGAAAAACAGCAGGAGATTTTTAGAGGTAACTATCCAAGTAAAAAGTTACCTTAACCAGGACAATCATAAACTGACAGAAGGATAAATAATGGTTTTAATATATGGTGATGGAAAACGTGTCAGTTTTTTTGTATTATAGGATACCTGAGGTTACTATAACTTAGTTATGTTAGACCCGGTAACGAGTTGAAGTATGATTGATTTTCTCTGGACAATATTTACTCCTGAGCGGTTTTACATTAGGCAATATACTATACTAATTAGTTTTACGAGCATTATCCCGATGAGCAAATAGACTGCTTTATAAAGTTGTTATCACCTATATATTTACTTCAATGTTTTTTTTAAAAGTTAAACACATAAGAGCAAAATGGGACATGGGTGTTAGAGAATAAATTAAGAGCAAAAATTATATTGTGACAAGTTCTCTTCTTAGTCTGCAACCATTTGCTAAAATGAAAATCATTTCCTTTTCGTTTACTGACGAGAGTCGTCCAAATTTGTGTTTACCGTTGTGTTGTTTGGTTCAGTATCATCCCTTCAAATCAATTCTTTCCTTTTCAAAGTGCATGTCTCGGCCAAATGAAGCATTCAGGCCGGCGGACGGAACTTTTAAAATACTTGGATTTTCTTCCAGGGGTTACATGTATTCCCTTCGAATTCCCTTATATATACTGTAAGCCACATAGGTATGTGCCAACCCGAAGGATATGGTTTTTGCGCTTTTTCGGTCTAAAAACGGGTATACACTTTGCTCATTTTGGTTTGGAATTGGGAGTGGTTTTCGAGGGAATAAAACGCCGTGTAAGCACGTATTTGTCGTTTCAATTCCAAATTAAAGAATAAGAAAGAAAAAGAAATATTTGCAAATTCTTTGACATGATTTCTGCCTAGAGGCCAGGACTGAAAAAAGGCGTGGAAAATGACTTTTTTCGTCTGAAATAAGGCCAGGAGTTAAAGAACAGGGCGGTTCACCCCCCAAGAGTACCCCCCCCCCCCTCCACCAAGAGATTTTCTTCAAGTAGTAAATAATGCAAATAACGGTCACGGTTTACATACTAGGGCTACACGGGAAAAACGCGCGGACCGAAAACGAAATAATTTTAAAACGCAAGTGGTCTGTAACAACACCTCCGGTTCCCCTTACCTTAACACCATTTTTCTTTTTCCTTGCAATTCTTACAAAGCTTTACAACCAGTACTTCAATGAATTTACGACTATATATATTTCTCAGTCCAACACATAAGACAAAAACAAATTTCCTCTCTTTGAGTTAGATAATACAATAAAGGGTTAGGAATTATGAATTAGCTAAGGAAACATGGCTTGTGTTAGGTACTCACTGATTTCAAAAACCTATTACGATAAAACTTTGACTGCCAGATTAAGAGTATTTCAACAAATCGTATCCCACTTTTCCTTTAAAGAGTTCTTTGTTATGCTTTAACTATTTTTTTGGCTTGTTTACTCGTGTAGGCCAACAATCTAATAGAAGTACAGTCATTTAAATTTTTGAGTGCGGACCCAACTAAACCGGACGATTTTTAAAACGGTAAGTACTTATAAAAACCCCGATCCCGATATTTTGTTAGTGACTTTATGAGCTGACTACTCAGGATCTTGTCGTTAAAGCCGTTCAGACTACAGACTTGGCAAAATGGCTCATTTGATAACTCCTTTTTTCTTCACTTTTTAGGCAGTCATCCAGGCGAACTCAAAATCAGTCAAAATCGCTGAAAATACCTTTTTGGAGGCAAAAAGACATATACATTTAGGTAAGGTAGTACACTATTTATTTAACATTAATTTTTATACATAGTTGGCGATATATTGCTAATGTAAAGAACAAGCAGATTGTGTGGGTAACCTGTGGTATAAACTACGAAGGAATCCTCGTCCCAGGGTCTACTGGTGCCCCGGCCAATATGGCGGCGTGGGGCTGTTAGTTTGGAGCAGTGCAAACCTAATTTAAGCTTAATAGTACCTACAAAAATTTCAAGAAAGGACTCTGCAACATTGAAACCAAAATACCAAAGAAGTCAATATAATCAGAAGGTCAGGACAGACATAAAGGTATTACATATTTACAGGGGCACCCGACGACAATTTCCTCTTAATAGACCTTGTCACGGTTTTCGACGCCATCTTGACGAGTAGGCAAACGCGTGAGAAATTACAATGTTTTGTATGAGAATCTAATGTGGAATAATTTCCGTAGAACGGCTGTTCTGAAAAAAAAAAAAAAGATTTGTAAACTAAAGCTTCACTCCTAAGAATTCTCCTGAAAAAATTTGAGGGCGTTATATGCAATAGAAGACCTAGAACCACTTTTTAAAATTTTCTATACATTTGTCTGTAAGAAAGTCCCGGGAAAATTACAGACAAATATATGGAAAATCTAAAGCAAGCCTCGGAAGAAATTTAAGGACAGGTACGCCCTCAAAATTTTTTAGGGCAATCCTTTGCTTTGTAGCTTTAGATTACAATAGATATTTTTTTCAGAACAGCCGTTTTGCGGAAATTATTCGACATTAGATTCTCATACAAGTGACTGTAATTTCTCACGCATTTGCCTACTCGAAAAGATGGCGTCGAAAACCGTGACAAGGTCTATTGCATTGAAATTATGAAATAATTCTCATTATGGAGTAGAGATGGCTAGGATGTAAAAGTAGGCGGTGATTTCAGGCTTTCACTGTCGCACCTTCCTGTAGTTCCCCAAAAGGTAGGCGGCTCAAAACTCGAAGTAGCCGGTTTTTTTTATCCGGCTGCTGGCACTTAATGAGAATCCGGCAGACTACAGTGCTCTGAAATCTCTAGCAATGCATTCTAAGCGGGGCTATAAAATTTGTATCTGTTCGGTCATTCAAGGGGAACTTGAGGCTTTTCAAAATTACAAGGGCTTCAGTTTTATTTTCCTGAAAGTATGAGACCGTAAGTTAATTAAGTTCATTTCTTTATCACCTAGAAATATGTCAAGAGATCAGAGGCACAATTTAAAAGATTTGTCCAACAAAAAACAAGAAAGGTAAATACAATATTAAAATAATTTTATTCTATTTATATAGATTAAGCAGTCTAGAACCACAGTGTAGAATATACCAGAATTCATGGTCAAAACAAACTACACTCTGTAAAATTCAAACTGCATGATAAATGGTATAAGACGTAATACTGTCCCTCTCCAACATTCAAAGGAATACTCCAGTTTTAAACCTGTGAGAGCAACAATTAGGATGCAAGGGCATTATGTTTGATGCCCTATGAAATATTCTAACTTTTACATAAAAAAACTTTGATTAAACAATATATACTTAGGTCAACTGGGATTCCAACCCAGCAAAGAAAATATGGGATACAGATTCTTCCTGAACTTAATTACATCCAAAGTCTGATATTTATATGAGGAAATATACACCAGCTCAACTATTATTCATACTCAGCAAAGAAATGGGAGGCAGTAGCTTTCTGAACAATTGAAAACAAAACTTTAATATATTAGTTTTATGAGCATTATCCCAATAAGCAAATAGACTAAAATGAGACATGGGTGTTAGAGGATAAAAAGTAGAAATTGTATTGTGACAAATTCCCTTCTTAGCCTGCATTCACTTACTAAAATGAAAATTATTCCCTTTTTCACTTACTGACAAGAGTCGTACAAATTTTTATTTACATGCCTTTTAACTGTTTTTGTTATCAACCCTTCCACCCAGTTGTTTCCCTTTCAAAGTGTCTCAACCAAATAAAGCATTTAGAGGGCACCCAGGCCCATGGGCGGAATTTTTAAGATACATGGATTTTCTCCCGGGGAGTGCTCCCCCTTATATAAGCCAGCTAGGTAGGTGCCACCCTAAAGGGTATGGTTTTTGCACCTTTTTGTTCTAAAAACGGCCAGGACTTGGAGAACCGGGGGGCACACCCCGAGGTAATCACTGATTTCAAAAACCTATCACAATAAAATTTTGACTGCCAGATAAAGAGTATTTCATCAAATCATGTCTGACTTCATCATTTTGTTATGCTTTAACTAATTTTTTTTTGTCTTCTTCACTCATGCAGGTAACAATCTAATAACAATCTAACAGGAGTACAGTCGTTAATAATTGTTCAGTGCTGACCCAACTAAACCAGGATATTCTTAGAATGGTAAGAGCTTGTAACAACCCCAATCTCAATCTTTATTTAGTGACTTAATAAATTATGGCTCCTAAGGATCTTCCTTGAAGTATTAGAATACATGAAAATTCTGTTATTTATAAAGAGCAATTTACATCTATAAGGTCAAGTAAGATTCCAACTCAGCGAAAATGGGAGACAGATGCGCCCTAAACTACGACATAATACATAATATTTATATTAAGTTAATAAAGATTCTATACCAGATACCACTCTAAGAACACACAGAAAGTAATGCTACTCCCTGGACTGATACCTTAGTCTATGATAGATGGGACTTACTGTTTTTAACTAACTATTTTAAAAACAATAGATAACCTGGGATTTCCAACCCATCAAGCAAGGGACACAGGAGCTACCTGGACTGATACTTCAGTCAGAAATAGATAAAACTTACTATTAAAACTAGATAAACTGAGATCCAACCCAGAAAGCAAGGGAAACAGGAGCTCCCTGGACTGATACTTCAGTCAATAATAGATGAAACTTAATATCAAAACTAGATGAACTGGGATTCCAATCCAGCAAGCAAGGGAGTCAGGAGCTCCCGGACTGATACTTCAGTCAATAATAGATAAAACTTACTATTAAAACTAGATAAACTGGGATTCCAACCCAGCAAGCAAGGGAGACAGGAGCTCCCTGGACTGATACTTCAGTCAATAATAGATGAAACTTACTATTAAAACTAGATAAACTGGGATTCCAACCCAGCAAGCAAGGGAGTCAGGAGCTCCCGGACTGATACTTCAGTCAATAATAGATGAAACCTACTATTAAAATTAGATAAACTGGGATTCCAACCCAGCAAGCAAGGGAGACAGGAGCTCCCATGACTGATACTTCAGTCAATAATAGATAAAACATTCCAATCCAGCAAGCAAGGGAGTCAGGAGCTCCCGAACTGATACTTCAGTCAATAATAGTCTATGATAGATGGGACTTACTGTTTTTAACTAACTATTTTAAAAACAATAGATAACCTGGGATTTCCAACCCATCAAGCAAGGGACACAGGAGCTACCTGGACTGATACTTCAGTCAAAAATAGATAAAACTTACTATTAAAACTAGATAAACTGAGATCCAACCCAGAAAGCAAGGGAAACAGGAGCTCCCTGGACTGATACTTCAGTCAATAATAGATGAAACTTAATATCAAAACTAGATAAAACTAGATAAAACATACTATTAAATTTAGATAAACTGGGATTCCAACCCAGCAAGCAAGGGAGACAGGAGCTCCCTGGACTGATACATCAGTCTCTGGTAGATGAAACTTACCGTTAAAACTAGATAAACTGGGATTCCAACCCAGCAAGGAAGCAAGACAGGAGCTCCCTGGACTGATACCTCAGTGTATGGTAGATGAAACTTACTATTAAAACTAGATAAACTGGGATTCCAACCCAGCAAGCAAGGGAGACAGGAGCTCCCTGGACTGATACTTCAGTCTCTTGTAGATGAAACGTACCGTTAAAACTAGATAAACTGGGATTCCAACCCAGTAAGCAAGCGAGACAGGAGCTCCCTGGACTGATACTTCAGTCAATAATAGATGAAACTTACTATTAAAACTAGATAAACTGGGATTTCAACCCTGCAAGCAAGGGAGATAGGGGCTCCCTGGACTGATACTTCAGTCAATGAGAGATGAAACTTTCTGTTAAAAGAAATCATTCACTTGGATTCCAACCCAGCAAGCACGATAAGTAATACCTGGAGTGATACTACAGTCTATTATACATGTAATCTCACCTTTAATACCCTAATTCTAGAAATAAATGAAGTGCATTACATCTTATAGTTTATTATTATTTATAGTATTATACTGTTCGAGCAGCAGCAATTCTTTCAATAAATTTAATAGCAGCCGTAAGTAGAAAAAAGGGGATTCCAAAAACAAATTGGCCTATTGTTGCCAATACAGTGGCCTCAAGCCAGGTGGAGGGTTTCGTGCGTTCCACAGGGTGCTTGTCTACTTATGCGGTGAGAGTGGTACTGAGCCATCAGTTACACCGAGGTCTGGGTGGTTGCCTCTGACCGACAGGTGATGTATTGGGCGCCTGATAAGAAAATGGCCGTTGCACTCAAGTGCTTATCAACTCATTTTGCAGTGGTGCAGAGTTTTATGAGTGATACTGCATGGGCCGTAGCGGTGTACCGCTCATCGGGTCATGCCATATCTCAGCTTCTGTCACGAAACAAGTCTGTTGTAAGCGCTCATGCCCAGGTGTCCCGGTTTGGACGCAAGCGGAGGTCCCCCAATTTATATGGCCGTTGCACTCACGTGCGTCTCGGATACTGCACAGGCCATACACCCTTTTCTTTAGGTCATGCCATATCTCAGCTTCTGTAATGAAACAGGTTTTTTCAAGCCTTTAATTTTTTTTTGTTGTTGTTTAAATAAACAAATCTCAGTTCTTTTAGGTATTATTTCAGATTTTCTTGGAAAGAGTTGTTGCTCTAAGAAGATTATCACTGATTTTCAAAGTAATATGCACTTAGGGCAACTGAGATTCCAGCCCAGCAAGCAAGGGAGACAGGAGCTCCCAGACTGATACTTCAGTCAATAATAAATAAAACTTCCTATTAAAACTAGATAAACTGGGATTCCAACCCAGCAAGCAAGGGAGACAGGAGCTCCCTGGACTGATACTTCAGTCAATATTAGATAAAACTTAATATCGAAACTAGATAAACTGGGATTCCAACCCAGCAAGCAAGGGAGTCAGGAGCTCCCGGACTGATACTTTAGTCAATAATAAATAAAACTTCCTATTAAAACTAGATAAACTGGGATTCCAACCCAGCAAGCAAGGGAGACAGGAGCTCCCATGACTGATACTTCAGTCAATAATAGATGAAACTTACTATTAAAAACTAGATAAACTGGGATTCCAACCCAGCAAACAAGGGAGACAGGAGCTCCCTGGACTGATACTTCAGTCAATAATAGATGAAACGTACTATTAAAACTAAACAAACTGGGATTCCAACCCAGCAAGCAAGGGAGACAGGAGTTCCCTGGACTGATACTTCAGTCAATATTAGATAAAACTTAATATCAAAACTAGATGAACTGGGATTCCAACCCAGCAAGCAAGGGAGACAGGAGCTCCCAGACTGATACTTCAGTCAATAATAAATAAAACTTCCTATTAAAACTAGATAAACTGGGATTCCAACCCAGCAAGCAAGGGAGACAGGAGCTCCCTGGACTGATACTTCAGTCAATATTAGATAAAACTTAATATCGAAACTAGATAAACTGGGATTCCAACCCAGCAAGCAAGGGAGTCAGGAGCTCCCGGACTGATACTTTAGTCAATAATAAATAAAACTTCCTATTAAAACTAGATAAACTGGGATTCCAACCCAGCAAGCAAGGGAGACAGGAGCTCCCATGACTGATACTTCAGTCAATAATAGATGAAACTTACTATTAAAAACTAGATAAACTGGGATTCCAACCCAGCAAACAAGGGAGACAGGAGCTCCCTGGACTGATACTTCAGTCAATAATAGATGAAACGTACTATTAAAACTAAACAAACTGGGATTCCAACCCAGCAAGCAAGGGAGACAGGAGTTCCCTGGACTGATACTTCAGTCAATATTAGATAAAACTTAATATCAAAACTAGATGAACTGGGATTCCAACCCAGCAAGCAAGGGAGTCAGGAGCTCCCGGAGTGATACTTCAGTCAATAATAGATAAAACCTACTATTAAAACTAGATAAACTAGGATTCCAACCCAGCAAGCAAGGGAGACAGGGGCTCCCTGGACTCAGATACTTCAGTTTATGGTAGATGAAACTTACTATTAAAGCTGGATAAACTGGGATTCCAACCCAGCAAGCAAGGGAGACAGGAGCTCCCTGGACTGATACTTCAGTCTCTGGTAGATGAAACTTACCGTTAAATCTAGATAAACTGGGATTCCAACCCAGCAAGCAAGCGAGACAGGAGCTCGCTGTACTGACACCTCAGTGTATGGTAGATGAAACTTACTATTAAAACTAGATAAACTGGGATTCCAACCCAGCAAGCAAGGGAGACAGGAGCTCCCGTGACTGATACTTCAGTCAATAATAGATAAAACATACTATTAAAAACTAGATAAACTTTGATTCGAACCCAGCAAGCAAGGGAGACAGGAGCTCCCTGGACTCAGATACTTGAGTTTATGGTAGATGAAACTTACTATTAAAGCTAGATAAACTGAGATTCCAACCCAGCAAGCAAGGGAGACAGGAGCTCCCTGGACTGATACTTCAGTCTCTGGTAGATGAAACTTACCGTTGAAACTAGATAAACTGGGATTCCAACCCAGTAAGCAAGCGAGACAGGAGCTCCCTGGACTGATACTTCAGTGTATGGTAGATGAAACTTACTATTAAAACTAGATAAACTGGGATTTCAACCCTGCAAGCAAGGGAGATAGGGGCTCCCTGGACTGATACTTCCGTCAATGAGAGATGAAACTTACTGTTAAAAGAAATCATTCACTTGGATTCCAACCCAGCAAGCACGATAAGTAATACCTGGAGTGATACTACAGTCTATTATGCATGTAGTCTAACCTTTAATACCGTTATTCTAGAAATAAATGAAGTGCATTACATCTTATCGTTTATTATTATTTATAGTATTATACTGTTCGAGCAGCAGCAATTCTTTCAATAAATTTAATAGCAGCCGTAAGTAGAAAAAGGGGATTCCAAAAACAAATTGGCCTATTGTTGCCAATACAGTGGCCTCAAGCCAGGTGGAGGGTTTCGTGCGTTCCACAGGGTGCTTGTCTACTTATGCGGTGAGAGTGGTACTGAGCCATCAGTTACACCGAGGTCTGGGTGGTTGCCTCTGACCGACAGGTGATGTATTGGGCGCCTGATAAGAAAACGGCCGTTGCACTCAAGTGCTTATCAACTCATTTTGCAGTGGTGCAGAGTTTTATGAGTGATACTGCATGGGCCGTAGCGGTGTACCGCTCATCGGGTCATGCCATATCTCAGCTTCTGTCACGAAACAAGTCTGTTGTAAGCGCTCATGCCCAGGTGTCCCGGTTTGGACACAAGCGGAGGTCCCCCAATTTATATGGCCGTTGCACTCACGTGCGTCTCGGATACTGAACAGGCCATACACCCTTTTCTTTAGGTCGTGCCATATCTCAGCTTCTGTAATGAAACAGGTTTTTTCAAGCCTTTAATTTTTTTTTTGTTGTTTAAATAAAAAAAATCTCAGTTCTTTTAGGTATTATTTCAGATTTTCTTGGAAAGAGTTGTTGCTCTAAGAAGATTATCACTGATTTTCAAAGTAATATGCACTTAGGGCAACTGAGATTCCAGCCCAGCAAGCAAGGGAGACAGGAGCTCCCAGACTGATACTTCAGTCAATAATAAATAAAACTTCCTATTAAAACTAGATAAACTGGGATTCCAACCCAGCAAGCAAGGGAGACAGGAGCTCCCTGGACTGATACTTCAGTCAATAATAGATGAAACTTACTATCAAAACTAGATAAACTGGGATTCCAACCCAGCAAACAAGGAAGACAGGCGCTCCCTGGACTGATACTTCAGTCGATAATAGATGAAACTTACTATTAAAACTGGATAAACTGGGATTCCAACCCAGCAAGCAAGGGAGACAGGAGCTCCCTGGACTGATACTTCTGTCAATAATAGATGAAACTTCCTATTAAAACTAGATAAACTGGGATTTTAACCCAGCAAGCAAAGGAGACAGGAGCTCCCTGGACTGATACTTCTGTCAGTAATAGATGAAACTTACTATTAAAACTAGATAAACTGGGATTCCAACCCAGCAAGCAAGGGAGACAAGAGCTCCCTGGACTGATACTTCAGTCAATAACAGATGAAACTTACTACTAAAACTAGATAAACTGGGATTCCAACCCAGCAAGCAAGGGAGACAGGAGCTCCCTGGACTGATACTTCAGTCAATAATAGATGAAACTTACTATTAAAACTAGATAAACTAGGATTCCAACCCAGAAAGCAAGGGAGACAAGAGCTCCCTGGACTGATACTTCAGTCAATAACAGATGAAACTTACTATTAAAACTAGATAAACTGGGATTCCAACCCAGCAAGCAAGGGAGACAGGAGCTCCCTGGACTGATACTTCAGTCAATAATAGATGAAACTTACTATCAAAACTAGATAAACTGGGATTCCAACCCAGCAAACAAGGAAGACAGGAGCTCCCTGGACTGATACTTCAGTCGATAATAGATGAAACTTACTATTAAAACTGGATAAACTGGGATTCCAACCCAGCAAGCAAGGGAGACAGGAGCTCCCTGGACTGATACTTCTGTCAATAATAGATGAAACTTACTATTAAAACTAGATAAACTGGGATTTTAACCCAGCAAGCAAAGGAGACAGGAGCTCCCTGGACTGATACTTCTGTCAGTAATAGATGAAACTTACTATTAAAACTAGATAAACTGGGATTCCAACCCAGCAAGCAAGGGAGACAAGAGCTCCCTGGACTGATACTTCAGTCAATAACAGATGAAACTTACTACTAAAACTAGATAAACTGGGATTCCAACCCAGCAAGCAAGGGAGACAGGAGCTCCCTGGACTGATACTTCAGTCAATAATAGATGAAACTTACTATTAAAACTAGATAAACTGGGATTCCAACCCAGAAAGCAAGGGAGACAAGAGCTCCCTGGACTGATACTTCAGTCAATAACAGATGAAACTTACTATTAAAACTAGATAAACTGGGATTCCAACCCAGCAAGCAAGGGAGACTGGAGCTCCCGGACTGATATTTCAGTCAATAATAGATAATGCCTACTATTTAAACTAGAGAAACTGGGATTCCAAGCCAGCAAGCAAGGGAGACAGGAGCTCCGGGACTGATACTTCAGTCAATAATAGATAAAACTTACTATTAAAACTAGATAAACTGGGATTCCAGCCCAGCAAGTAAGGGAGTCAGGAGCTCCTGGACTGATTTTTCAGTCTATCATACTTTTTACTTACTATTAAAATTAGAGAAACTGGGACTTCAACCCAGGAAGCAATGGAGTCAGGAGCTCCCTGGACTGATACTTCAGTCGATTGTAGTTATTATTTACTATTAAAGTTGGATAAACTGGGATTCCAACCCAGCAAGCAAGGGAAACAGGAGCTCCCTAGTCTGAGGAGAAGAACACCCAATTGTATTTGCCCGAAATCTGCTGTTAACTAGGACCAATGAGATATACCCTTAGAAAGTTTCCACTTGAGAAGACATGAGAACTCCGTAATGTTTTTGCCTGTTATCTGCTCTTAACTAGGGCCTATGGTATTGGCAGTCACAATCATTTCATTTGAGGAGAGAACTTTTTTCACTTTAATTTAATTTATTTTTTATTGCGTATAATTTCATTTAACATGGAAGAGACACTTCATGGATGTGTTAAATAAACTATTAATAGAATTATTACTATTATTATAATTGTTATTGTTATTATTATTATTACTGATATACCATTAGATGATTAGATACCATAAAAAGATAATAACTGTAATGATTCAAATTGTATATTTCACTTGGTAAACATAGATTTGAACCTTGAAATTATTTAAGTGCTTGACTTTCCACTGTTATATCTTTGCAGGTTATAACAAGGCTTTTGCTGGACGCTTTATATATATATCTAAGTGGAGACGTCGGAAATGAATTTATTGTATTTATAGTGTAACTTTACGATTTTGCGCAGTTGTTCTTACAGGGAAAATGCTGTTTGAGGGTTCAGTGAGAGTCGATTTGTCTTTATTGATATGATTTTTTATGTCTCGGCCCACTAAGAATATCTGCTGATGGTCAGATATTTTTAGTGGGCGTTAAACTTCATTTCTTATCTATATCCCTTATCGTTGCAAATCAAAATAGGTTGTATTAGTTCAATTTAAGCCTGTTGGTAACATCCCCTAAGCGGTTGTTTCTTTTTCTTTAGCTTTTTTATTTTCTAGATTGAATCTGCGCGGTTATTTTTGTTCATCACGTGGGGAGGCATTTTCTACGCTTCAGGTATAATGGATATGTTTCTTTGCATTAATCCCCGGTTTTCTCCTTAGGCCTACATATCGAGCACCACGAGGAGCTCGCCGAGGAGATCGGATTGATATACTCTAGAGTAAGAGCACAACATCGTATGAGTATAGTACCCGGCGTCGTTTACTAGTGAGAGAATAGAGAACAAAGAAGTGAACGACCGAAATGAACTCATTTATCCCTATAGCAAACGGGAGCCAGTAATATAAGTTTCTTATATGTGCTTATTGCAAAAAGTACGGTTAAACCCGAAAATGGTGTTGGGCTTGGCAGAAGTACCTGAATTTTTTATCATTGAGATTCTCTGTATATATTTTGCTAACAGATATTTACTTTGGTAGTTATATTTACTGAGTTCAGGTTCCTTTTTTAAATTGCACTTTTATAGTTTACAAAGATTGGAAAATCGTCATTTGGTGAAACCTGTACTAGATGATGAAAAAGCACCAACAATGAAAGGTACGTATCTCTTGAGAAGAATTGGATAGCCCCAGTTTTTACAACAGGGTTCGAACAGGGGCAGTCCGAAGAATAGCGAGCTCTTAGACTGTAAATCACTTAATAACTAACCAACACGAAAAACAGGAGCACAAAATAACCAGTACT
Organism: Porites rus; assembly: GCA_964035705.1. Lineage (NCBI taxonomy): Eukaryota > Metazoa > Cnidaria > Anthozoa > Scleractinia > Poritidae > Porites > Porites rus. Next base: position 46,953,549 of record OZ037993.1, read on the forward strand.
CAAATTCTACATTTCTACAGTCTACTGATAAACATTGCACTTTCTTCTGTTTTAGGACGTGTTTCTCAAGTTGGACATCAGAAGAAGTGCCTGCGTCTTACAATACGACTAAAGTGAAGATGTAGCGATCAAGATGAAATACTTTAAAAACTTAATCTAATACTTTTTTTTCCAGTAATATAAAAGCTAAATAAAACTTTGTAGAATTCTGCTACAGTAGCAGTCAACATTTTCGAAGGAGGACTTTCCTTCTTACGGAAATGACTGCTACTGGGCAACAATAGCCTTTTTTTTGTTCTGAAATTATTAAGGATAGGTTTATTCGAAATATTTTTAATGTTGATCGTGAAATATGATGGGCTCTCGCCAACCTTTGGGGCAGTGTTGGTAACTTGCGAGTACTGTTATCGGCTTCTTCCGCTTTCGTTAATCTTCGTGTTCGTAAACGCTTAAATGAACACTCTCGCCATTTTTCGAGGGTACTATCTGTAACTTTCGACCATTATCGTTGACTACTTCGGCTTGTGTTAATCTTCATATACTAAACTTACCATAACTTCGAACACGCGCTATGGTAAACGCTTAAATGCCTTTACAAAATTGCGTTCAATAAAATGAACACTTCCCCCATGTTTCGGGATACTTTCGGCAACTTTTGACCACTATCGTTGACTTCTTCGGCCTGCGTTAAATCTTCATGTTTATCTACCATTTCTACGAACCGGCGCTATCATAAATGCCTATATACCTACTCTCGCCGTCTTTCGGGGTTTTTTTCGGTAACTTTCGACCACTATCATTAACTACTTCGACTTGCGTCAATCCTCATAGAGACTTCTACCATTACTTCGAACGCACGTTATCGCCAACTTGTGAACACTGTAATGTTAATGAACACCCTCGCAATCCTTCGGGGTACTTTCGGTAACTTTCGACCATTGTCGTTGACTACTTCGGCTTGCGTTAATCTTCATATACTAAACTTACCATTACTTCGAACACGCGCTATGGTAAACGCTTAAATGCCTTTACAAATTGCGTTCAGTGAAGTGAACACTCTCCCCCATCTTTCGGGGATACTCTCGGCAACTTTTGACCACTATCGTTGACTTCTTCGGCCTGCGTTAAATCTTCATGTTTACTTACCATTTCTACGAACCGGCGCTATTGTATATGCCTTTGCCACAATGAATACTCTCGCCATCCTTCGGGTTTCTTTCGGTAACTTTCGACCACTATCATTGACTACTTCGGCTTACGTCAATCTTCATAGAGACTTATACCATTACTTCGAACGCGTGCTATCGCCAACTTGTGAACACTATAATGTTAATGAACACCCTTGCAATCCTTCGGGGTACTTTCTGTAACTTTCGACCACTATCATTAACTACTTTGGCTTGCGTCAATCTTCATAGAGACTTATACCATTACTTCGTGCGCGCGCTATCGCCAACTTGTGAACACTATAATGTAAATGAACACCCTCGCAATCCTTCGGGTTATTTTTGGTAACTTTCGACCACTATAATTGACTACTTCGGCTTGCGTCAATCTTCATAGAGACTTATCATATTACTTGGAACGCGCGCTATCGCCAACTTGTGAACACTATAATGTTAATGAACACCCTCGCAATCCTTCGGGGTACTTTCTGTAACTTTCGACCATTATCATTGACTACTTTTTGCGTCAATCTTCATAGAGACTTATACCATTACTTCGTACGCGCGCTATCGCCAACTTGTGAACACCATAATGTTAATGAACACACTCGCAATCCTTTGGGGTACTTTCGATGACTTTTGACCACTATCGTTGACTACTTCGGCTTGCGTCAATCTTCATATAAACTTACTACTGATTACTTCGAACGCGCACTGTAGCAAATACTTAAATGCCAGCGAGCTTCGCGCAAAATAGACCTTTTGTAATCTAAAAAAGGCTTCTAGCTGTCGCCATGATGTTGTAAACCAAATTTAACGACTTGTTTAATGGTGTATCTTCTCTTCAACACTATGTATTTACATGAATGTTTTTGCGCTCTTGTTCAACTTCCGTCGATATTATCAATTATATTATGCTTTTGTTCTGTATAGAGTACTTTAGTAACCTTTATTTGCATGTCTAATACACTTTTGATCGCGCGATTGACCTTTCATTCTCGATCCTCAACTGTTTTCTTGGTTGCTTTGAGGGTAGAGATTTGCTTTGCGTTTAATGTGAATGAGATTTGGTTAATGTATATAACGTTATACATAATAAGCCCAATATGTTATGTAAAGGAGTTGATAATGGATAAGCCACATAAAGACTGTGAAAAGTGGGTTGTAAGCTATTGATTCTATAAATTCATTCCAAGCTGCAACTGTTGAATTAATAAAGGGATTGACTTTTAAGGAAACTGTAGTGATAAACCGGTGGGAAAATTAAATTAAAATTGTTTTAATCTGAAATTAAGCTTGCAAAATAATGTTCAGTAATGAGAATTCAAAGCTTGCGTCTGGAGCGCTATCCATCTTGTGCCCGCAGGTCAAAGAAAAAAAAAGGAAACTTATAGAGCTGAGAAATAGATGGTTCACTCGCCTGAAGCTTATTGTTCTGGTTTGCTTTCGAACCACAATGGGTTTATGCGGTTTTAATTCAACAGCTCCTCTAGACCTCGTTGCTATCGAATTTCGTGTCCGCTCATCGTCTTCTTCGGCGTTCATGTTCGCTCCGAAACCAGATCCAGTTCGCCTCGAAAGCAATGCAAGCGCATGGAAATCTTATGACATGCAGTTACAATATTTTAATATTAAATCCCAACGGTTTAACTCCAGATTAAGCAGCTGGCAATCAGCATGGCGCCTTTTCTCATTATTTAAGTATCACTGCTTCTCTCAATCTTATTATTTCCTTATTTCCTTGGAAATCATCCCAAACAATGCAAGTTCTAATAAGGGGGGAGGGGGAGGTTTTTGTTAAACGCTGTCTGAAGTGTTTTTCTGAACATCATTTTAAATTTATTGCAAAGTAGATATAGCTCGGTTAAGTTAACAACCTGTATTTAATATTCTGTCTATCCAATACTGTTTATTTAACAATTCCTGACTTAAATTGTAAATAAAATTAAAATTGTAATGACTATGTTACCGTAAGTAATACTAATAATGTTCTAGTTTGTGTAATGGATACTACATGATCTGATGTAATGTCTCACTCAGTGCTTCGAATATAGTTCAGTTCGTGCTAGCAAATGCGAACCTAAGTTTCAGATAAAGCCGAGAATTAAACCAAACATCATCTGCTATTTTTGAATTTGTCAGCTCTGTTCTGGTTGTCTTCGCTCACTTTTATCTGGGAAACGCGAGAATAACTGGGAAAAACTGTCCAATTAAAATGGTGGCGTAAAAACTGAACATGCTGGTTTTTCTTTGTCCTCACGGGTAGCCTAGATATTCAAATTTTGAATACGCAGCGTCCACGTCGTCTGTGCAAGCCTCATAGAGAGGTCGAATTACGCCCCCTTTTCAAAAAAGCGCGGCACAACTTCGAATTCCCCTCTCCCCCCCCCCCGACCTCAACTTAACACCACGCCTTGTCCTCCTTCTAAATCAAAGGTATTCACAACTTACTGTGAAAAATGAACCATTAGGGGACATTACGCGATCGGATGTTAAGGACGTGGCCGCGAATAACAATACGAAACAATTATACACCGAAGTGGTACCGAGAAGGAAAGTGGCACGACTCACAACGAGGTTTTGTACATTTCCACCCTATATATTATTTAAAAGGCGACAGGGCACTAGCCAATTCTATCCTACGAAATTCATCAAGTGAGTGCCAAAACCAGGACCAACACAGTTTTATTGTACGTACAAACACAGACTGGAACTCTTTACCAAATGGTGTCATTGAAAAGCAGTCTGTGAAGGCAGTCAAGTACCACCTTTAAAAACGCTGACCCCGGAACTTTTTATCGTTATTTTTTTATTATTATCTACTGAACACTCGCACTTTGATTATCTTAACATTTTCACCTGCACCTCTGCCGTGATAGGATATCCCCTTTGCAGATATATATCAAACTATTAAAATATAAAATATAATAAATATAATAAAAAAGTGAGTGATAACAAAATCAAATGATAATTATTTTAAAAAGCACAGTTTCCCTTTATTCATTTAAATCTGCTTGTTGCTTAGCCTCCCACGCAGAGCTCCCCTAAAAACGCCTGCGTGGGAGGCTACTTGTTGCTCAGCAGTTTAAAATATTTTTCTAAAACAAAGGAATGCTTCATTTGTGTACCGAGTCAAGAATGGTAAATGTGGAGAAAAGGCGGGAAAATACCTCGCAGATAGCAAGCTCGGTCTGTCTTCGCAGTAGGTCGAAGTATGGGACACCATTACCTCAACGTATGGCGCAAAAACAAAGTGGCAAAAAGTGGTAAAAGAATTAGTCATTTGCAAACAAAAATCGGAGACACCAACTTAAGACCTGTGAGTCAATGAACCTAATAGGAGGGCGACAAAGAATTTTACAACCTTCATTTTATATACAGAAAAAAAAACGCTCAGGCTTACAACGTAACCTTATCTTTAATCAAGGTGGGAGGGGTGGGGGGGGGGGGGGGAGGAGAATGCAGAAAAATGTGCGTACCTCTGGAAAAAATCCTGGCTACGCGCCTGATTAGAACGCAAATGATCGATTGATTCGTTATTCCGGTTGGGATTCAGTCATGTCGTATTCCTTATCAGTCTTATTCATGAAGTAAAAGATAACATATCTTTTATAAAAGAAAAAAAGGCTGTCCTCTTGAACAATTTCTTTCGGCAAAATCAGGTGTCTTAGGTTAGAAAAATCAAGAGATTTTGTGGAATCATAAGCGACGAAGTTGAGCCGGGAGCCCTACATGTGGCTGAATACCCTCGGTAAAAGAAACCCAGCGCTGAAGACCCAGGGATAAATAAGAGTAAGGAAAGGCGCGGAAAAGAAAGGTCAAAGAGATCGATTCGAAATAGACTGCTTCTTAGTTACCAGCTAGAGTCAGATGAAGTAATAAAACTGATATAAATTGACGTGTAGTTAGTGTAGCTGATGGTCTCTCTCGCGTAAATGAGCGGTGAAGCCGCGAGCAAAGAGCGGGCAAACGAGCGGCAAAAGAAGTATCCGCCGCATTCTTTTCCTGGCTTCACCCGCTCATTTACCCACTCGAAAAACAAACCTGCCAGTAACGCAGACTAAACCTGAACAGAAAAGGCCGATCTGTTTGCTCCTTTCGCGCTGGAATTACAACCTTGTTTAGTTCAGATGCTATGAAAAATTGTAACTCCGGGCGAGAGAGGTGAAGTGGTAACAGCTGCCCTAACAGGACCTCTAACAGTGTTGATAGACGTGGGACGGACAAACATCTGAGCATCAGGAAGCAATAAAGGTAGAAAAAAATAACTGTGAAATGAACGTTTGGGTTATTTCAGGATACAGGCTCTGCGAAAAATGTGAACTATTAAAACTGCGTTGTACTTTCCAAAAAATTGAATACGCGGTGACCATGCAATCAGCTAACTAAATAAACAACCGAGCCAGGAATTTCTGTGAATATTTATTGCGAGTGCCTTATTTTCAGTTAACAACCTAGGAGTAAAACATCCTTTAGTCTACTTCTTCTTGATCGTCAAAATCAAGCAAATAAGAAAGACTCTTCAGTTAAATTCACTCTGCATACAATTTGATGATTGGATACTCTAAAAATATAGAAAAAATAATTTATCTGAGAGAGTGCTTTTGATACAAAGAAAACTAACTAAGAAACTAAGAAACTAAGAAACTAAGAAACTAACCAATGTTTGAACAACTGGGCCCAGGGACATAGGTACCAGGGGCGGATCCAGGATTTTTTTTAGGAGGGGGTGCACTCGTCTCTTGCTCTACTTCAACACCAATAAACCACATAGTTTTTTTTTGCAGAATACCAGTTGTATTAGAAAACTGCAGGTCATCCCAGGGGGGGGGGAGGGGGGGGTGCGCACCCCCTGCACCCTCCCCCTAGATCCGCCCCTGTGTACCCCCGATTAAAGAGGGCCTCTAGACTCATGGTGCTACATAAGAAACCTGCTGGTGATTCCCCCTTTAATGCTGCATGGGATGAACAAGACAACTTTTATTTTTACACATTGTTCTTCCTTTTCATTACAACACCAGCTTCCTCAATCACCACCCCCCCCCCCCACCCCCTCAATCATTTGAGGGAAAATTATTCAACTTTAACACAGGCTATCCTGTAAAAGTTTGGGAATGCCTTGCATTAATTCAGTGGCTTTAACTCTGCATAATCCCATGATATCCCTCCACACCAAAATTCCACTCTTCCTTTGATCTCCACATACACTTTACACAAAGCAGTGACAGTGAATTCTCCCATGGTGTGTAAGACCCATTTTTGAGTTCCATGGCGGCGTTCTGCTCGTCTAAAGTCATTCTCCGACCACTTTGAACAGAGTTCGTTTCCACAGCCTTGCTCTGGCCTTGCTTGAAATTCAATCAACTTTCCATTTCCATTCACATACGCTCCATCGAATTTCATGCACCACTTCAACGCATATTTTTCCGGAAGTACGCCTGAAAAGAACTGATTAATTTGCAACCAACAAACTGTGTTGAGTTGGATGACTTCTCCAAATTCGCTTTCCCTATCTTTGACTTTTTCCAGGTAGTCACCGTTCAACCAGACTATTTCAAACGCAGTTGCAGGTTTCCTGCTTGTTGCCAATTTAAAATAGAGCTTTTTGAAATCCACAGGCGAACTTGACCCGGCTTCGAGATCTGCTTGCTTCCCAAACCTTTTCTCGACAAGTACTTTCCACACGAAGTTCTTTCGAGATATATCGTTCCAGAATTTACAAGTTTTCCCCAGATTTATAAGATCTTTCCCGTGTAAAAACGTGGCGATGCGTTCTGCTGCAATGGCTGGAAGAGTCGCGCCATCAAATGGGATAGACTGAGATCTTGCAAGCTTTTTTCCATTTCCTTCACATTTGAAAGTTGTTCCAGTGAAAGCCTTTGCCGATTGAGGAGCTTCTGGATTTTCCTTTTCCTCTGAGGAGTTTGCTTCGCCAGAATGGGTTCCACCCATTTCTCTTCCACGGCGAATGGTTTAGAATGGAGTGAAACCAGGGTGAAACGCTTTCCTCAGGAATGCCATGTTTCACTTTCGTTCATCGGCACTCGATGATGTAATACTCGCACCAGTCCTTAGCCTGCGCCACAGACGTCCCCAGCTGTGGACCGACAGCGTCTAAAAGTACACACGAGTGACCACGAATGACAAGGAATTATCACGAGTGACCACAAATGACCTGGAGTGACCACGAGTGAGAACACATCAAAATATTTCTGTAACGTCATAGTCACGTGATTATTTTAACAAAAGCCCCTTTATCGACGTCCCCTTTATCTATGAACCAGTAAGTAACCGCTAGCCACTAAAATATGTAAATAAGTTGTTTTCCTCCTCTTTTTTCTCCCGGACAGGGAGGGGGATAGGGACGGTTTACCTCTCACCCGCACCATAAAACATAGAGAGAAAGTAGACCTGTTTTTGTTTCGTTAAAACTAATCAGGGAATATATATGAACTTAACATATATTTTATAGCACTTTTCGTGTATCTGTATTTCCATGATAAATTAAACTGATTTAAAACAACGTGTATTGTTTTTTATAACAATATTTCGGCTGGCCATACCAGCCTTCTTCAGGTTTACAGATGTTACTGAACTTATGTAGCAATCACAATTAATATTATATAGATGGAGCATGTCGCAATAAAAGGAAGAGGCGGAAATGACGTACAACATAAAAACTGGAAAGGAAAAATAAATTAAACTACCTATATTTTTCAAAAATTACTTTAAAAACGATAAAATATCATTTTTTCAGCTCTCACTTTTCTTAGCTGACACCTCCGCGGAATGCATAGAATTTAGTGTGATACACTATGTGAACTCATACATGAAACACAAATAGAAATTCGCGTTTTCAACGAGGGCTCAACTAATTACCGTAAAATCCGGAGCTTATACTTTTCAAAGGCCCTTTTTGAGGGGCTTATATTCCGAGGGGCTTATGTACGGAGGGAAATTTGCGTTTCAAAATCGATTGGGCTAGCCTGTAGTGAGAAGGAAATTTACTATTTTTGCTTTGTTTTACTTTGTATTCGAGGGCAAATTCCAAGTATAAGCGTGGGGGGCTTATATGCGGAGGGGCGATTTAACGGAGGGTTTTTTGCGTTACGATTTTGGGTGGCTTATATTTGGAGGGGCTTATTTTCGGAATTTTACGGTATGTTAGTCACAAAATACTCGGGGTCGGGAGTGGGCAGAAGTGTGTTAAAATATTAAAGCCATTCTGTGAAAATGCTCTCATAAAGAGGGACATTGTGTATTTTGGTTTTGCAGATTTGCCCATTTTTGGGATATTTTTTGGTTTTTTAATCTAAATTCAACAGTCTTTCAGATTGTATCTTTTGTGGTTACAACTTTCCTTGCATTAGTATTTGTTTTTTTGTTTTCAGTTCAAAACAATGCAATTATTCTAATTTTTGGTATTCAGTGTGGTTTCCAGTTTTAAACAAGTTAAATTCTTGGAAGAAGGACTAATTTTCCTAACAGTTTTAGTTCTATTTTTGATGTTTTCAGTTTTGATCAATATTTTCTTGCAGGTTTAGGCAATTTTCTTTTTTGTAGTCTTGCAGTTTCTATTAGGCCCCAATGCCCCCTTTCTCACAGGCTTATTATGTGAATTACCTCCTCCGGGCATTAACAATAATACACAATCAAGAGAATAGGTTGTGAGAATTAGTATAGGTAATAGCATGATTAGTAGTGATATTTGGCATAAATACCACGAGTGATATTTCAAAGTTGTTATACGTAATTTCACGAGCCGTTAGGAGAGTGAAATCTGAGACAATTTTGAAATATCGCGAGTGGTATTTATGCCAAATATCTAGAACAAATCATGCTATTATTTGTTTATACTGCTACCCACAAAAGGTTTGTAATTTTCACATGTAGGTATTTCAAATTAAGCTGAAATACCACTGCTCTAAGTCAATCAAATTGCAGAAATTTCTCATGTAGTAGCATAAATACTATAACACCTGAGGGAAAATTCTTTGATCTTTTATCAAATTCTCTCAACTTATTCTTCATAGAAATGTATGGAGATCAGTTTGGGGAATTTGTATGTGAATATTGGGGCTTAAAGGTACAGTAACACAAGACAGATGAAAAGGTGACAAATGAAATTAATCAAGAAATTGAGTAATTTTAATTTTCAGAGGACAAAAACCTTGTACCAGAATAATTTAAAGAGTATTGCATTCTTTTTTACATTTTCACAATTAGTCATGATCTTTAATAACACCAAATAAAATTTCTCGCGGGAGCCCGGGAAAATATAATGTCAAATATTCACAAAATGACATCTTGACGATGAAATTTTTACAATTTTACCTGTGTTTTCACAATTCTTGTGAAATTTGGCATTCTTTAGTCCTTGAAAAATGTAAAAAAGAACGCAATATTCTTTAAATTATTCTGGTACAAAGATTTTGTCCACTGAAAAATAAAATTATTCAATTTCCTGATGGATTCTGTCTTAAGATGGGTTGAAACTGCGACAGCGATGAGGAAAATAAAAAACAATAGTAGAATATAAACAGGGAATGGCCTCCTCCTCAATAAGTGAAACGACGGATTTTGACATTCACGGATATGCATACCCCCTATTAAAGAGGGCCTCAATAATGGGCTCTTGGTGTTACATATAAAACCTGCTGGTGACTCCCTCTTTTCAAATGAAAAAGGAATACTGAATGGATTGGTCAAGACAACATTTATTGTTACACAATATTTTGACTTTTCATTACAACACCTTTCTCAATCTCCCCTCTCTATCCGTTTCTCCTCGCTCTTCGCCGCTGGAAACGTCCCCAGCGGCGAAGAGCGAGGAGAAACGGATGTTTTCGCAGTCTAGCTGGAAGTACGCCCGAGAAGAACCGATCCATGATTTGCAACCAACAAACTGTGTTGAGTTGGATGACTTCTCCAAATTCGCTTTCCCTATCTTTGACTTTTTCCAGGTAGTCACCGTTCAACCAGACTATTTCAAACGCAGTTGCAGGTTTCCTGCTTGTTGCCAATTTAAAATAGAGCTTTTTGAAATCCACAGGCGAACTTGACCCGGCTTCGAGATCTGCTTGCTTCCCAAACCTTTTCTCGACAAATACTTTCCACACGAAGTTCTTTCGAGATATATCATTCCAGAATTTACAAGTTTTCCCCAGATTTATAAGATCTTTCCCGAGTAAAAACTTGGCGATGCGTTCTGCTGCAATGGCTGGAAGAGTCGCGCCATCGAATGGGATAGACTGAGATCTTGCAAGCTTTTTTCCATTTCCTTCACATTTGAATGCTGTTTCAGTAAAAGCCATTGCCGATTGAGGAGCTCCTGGATTTTCCTTTTCCTGTAAGAAGTTTGCTTCACCAGAAGGGGTTCCACTCATTTCATTTCCACGACGAATGGAGTGAAACGCTTTCTTCAGGAATGCCATGTTTCAGTTTCGGTGCGTGACTCCAAAATTGTACATTATAATTTGAAAATAGAAACTGGAAGATTTACAATCCCCAAAACTCCTGAAGACCTTAGAATCTGTGATCATTGCAACCAAAATTCGGTTGAAAATGAACTGCACATATTATTTCACTGTAATCAATACAATGATTTGAGAAAGACTCTTTTTATTAAAATCAACGACCGAAATACATTATTTACAAATTACAATATCCATGATAAAGTCTGTTTTCTTTTTAACAATACTGATTCACGTATCAGCAGGCTAACTGCTAATTTCATCTTGCAAGCATTTGAAAGACGAAAGAAACATAACCGTTCCATCATATCTTCATTTCCTTAAATTTAGCTGTTTATAAACTTGTTGTTGTTGTTGTACTCGATGATGTAATACTCGCATCAGTCCCTAGCCCGCGCCACAGACGAAACTGAACCTCTGGGGTCCCTGGCTGTGTACTAGTTTTCTCCAATGACCGATAGCGTCTAAAAGTACACACGAATGACCACGAATAGGCCATTTGCACGATCTACAAGATGGTGCCATTTTACTTCTACGACCAGAATCCTTCATATCCCAGTGAGGTTTGAATAACAAAAGTCCTAATTAGCACAAGAAAGCAAAACTCCTTAAGGATTCTGGTCGTAGTAGTAAAATTATGGCCTATTACCACGAGTGACCACGAATGATCTGGAGTGACCACGAGTGACAATACATCAAAATATTTTTCTAACGTCATAATCACATGTGTATTTTAACAAAAGCCCCTTTGTCTATGAACCACTATGTATTAAACCGATAGCTACGGTGTACACCTATGGCCCACAACTGTCACGGCAAAACCAAAAACCTCACGGCGAAAACAAAATACCTCACGGCAAAACCGAAAACCTCACGGCAAAAACAAAAACCTCACGGTAAAACCAAAAACCTCACTGCAAAACCAAAGACCTCACGGCAAAATCAAATACTTCACTGCAAAAACCAAAAACCTCACGGCAAAAGCAAATACCCACGGCAAAACCAAAGCTATTTTGTTTTTGCTGTGAAGCATTTGGTTTTGCCGTGAGGTTTTTGGTTTTGCCGTGAGGTATTTTGTTTTAGTTGCCGCGAGGTTTTTGGTTTTGCCGTGAGGTATTTTGTTTTTGCCGTAAGGTTTTTGGTTTTGCCGTGATGTTTTTGTTTTTGCCGTGAGGTTTTTGGTTTTACCGTGACAGTTGTGGGCCACTATAGATAGCCACAAAAATATGTAAATAAGTTATTTTTCCCGGGACAGCTTGGAAGGGGGGATGGGGACGATGTCAACCTCGTCCCTAGGGCTTTTCCCTCAAAAAACGGTGGAACCCTAGGGACGAGGTTGGGACGATGTACCTGTCACCCGTACCAGGAGCCTATTGATAGGCTCCTGCCCGTACCGTTTATTCCTGTTTCCCGTCCTTTAATGTTAACTTTGCCTCTGCGCTTTTGTCAAAATATTGGTAATGTAGTATTTTTACGGCTTGTCCACCATTGAGAATCATGCACATTCCGGTTCCTGAATTTTTTCGCCTCTTAGCCAGCTTTCTTCTTTTCCGGATACGAGTCTATTACTTTACTAACTATTCGGTACCTGAAATCTCTTAAAAAACAAAATGAAGTTAAATTAAAAACGAAAACCAAACACTGAAACAGTATAAGACCTTTTTTTGGCCCATGAAGGCAAGTCTGAAATTAAAAGGTCCCTGGGTCTGGGTTTGCTCAGCACTTTACAGCTATAAAATAAGAGTGTAAAGTATTAATGAGTCAAATGAGTCAATGAGTCATGAGTCAATGAGTCAGATCTGAAAAAATAAACGTTTCGGTAAAAACAATAAAATTAAGCGTTACTCTTACTTATTTTGTCTACTATCTTCATTACTGCCTTGCACAAGGCCTATTTCTGACATGAAATCTAGCTGGCCCTGGGCTGTTTGTTAGCAGTTCGCAGGCCCTGCCGAATAGCAGAAGCGAAAAATAAGCCAGCCCAAGAGCCATAATAGGACAGAGAGGGACTCTCAGGGCGTTGGCCGGGATACCTCAATTTCAAAAAAGTTATTTTTAGAACTATGCGGACCACGCGGAAACAGTTTCCGGTAAACTGGTTGACTTCCGGAAGACTCGCTTTCACGATTTCAGCGCGCTAAAGCGAGGCGGCGTCAACAAATAAAAAAATGACGGCACAAGTGGAGGGACAATGTGGAGTTGATAAATTGGCCTTCTTCAACAAAGAACCTACCATAAAAACTGCTTAAAACTTCTACATAAAAGGGTCCTTTACAAGCAACGGTAGAAATCGGTTAAAGCGACTGCGTTACCATCGTTTTTGTTTGAACAGCTGGAAAGAGGACAAGTAGCATTGCGGCCCGTATAAGCGTTGAAGACAAAATGCGCGGGTCCAACAAAGACGACCGTACAAGCAACCATGTGGACGTATTTTCTATTGAAAGAGGAAGGAAAAGAACGTATAAAGGTTTCCAGTATTTTTGTCACTGACATGACCAGGAATCATGTGGAAAACACCTTTTCCTGCTTGACTGATATTTTGTTCCGCACTTCACATATGGACAATTAACAATTAAGCACTTTAATATTCTTGAACACGAGGTGAATAGAAGCGGAATATTCGCGGTGAGGTTAATATTCCTAAAGCCACTATTCACCAAGATTGAAAATCAGTAAGGAGATCATTTAATTAAGTTCAGTTTGATTGACGGTTTTGACGGATCAACTAATGTGTGAAAATCGGTATGTGCAAAAGTTTGATCTTTACAGAATTTTCAAACATTGCAAATCAAATCGCAGTTAAAAAATCCTTTCGTAAACAATGGCCTAATGGATTATATGGAATCGCCAGAACTTTAAATTCTGCTTCCCAGCCTGTGAAGCATTAAGTGATAAATGTTAAACACCGATAAATTCCGTTGAAAAAAAAAGTAAAGGGTTAAAAAGGAACGTCATTTTTTCCCCAACCAACAGTCATTTTCAACATCATTAGTCAAGTCACAATTAACCTGCGATCAGGCGTTTTTTTTTTTTCAGTTTTTTTTTTCAAGGCTAAGTCACAATGGTCTTGATTACATGGTAATTTGTATTTTTTTTATCTAGTTAAATTCTTCTCTAAGCTGATTTCCTTTCTCATTTGTTTAAAATTTAATACATAGTGTTGGGCCTACTTAGTACAAGGCTAAATTCAGCGAATAGACCGACATAAAAATTAATATAAGGTTCACGTAGCTCCAATTTGGTGATCTTGAGTTATGTAAGAACGTGCACGTTCTTTTATAACAAGCTTTTAACAGTGATTGTCAGCATAAAATATTTTAGACCCTGGAGTACATGGAGTGGGGGACCCCAGTCTAGTGGGGTAAGTTTCTTTTCTTTTGTGTCCCCTAGAGCGTGAAAACAAAAGAAACCAACCCCACTAGACCGGGTCCCCCACTTTATGTAAACAGGCCCTTAATTATAGATAGATCTTCTACAGACTGGCAGATAGGAAACGCTGCGGTTAATGCTGTCAGTGTTTTAGCAACTTTCTCATGTCTTCGATTAGATCTCTCAATAAAATTATTGTTAATTACCCCAGATCTTGAGCGAAGAGCGCGAAAAAATCTGAGTTTGAGAAAAAATCTTATACGACAAAAGAATGATGAAGTACAGAATTGCATGCAGACCGTAGAATATTTGTCGGCCAATTCTTCCCCATGTGGTATTAGTACAAAGCAATTCACCGTTTTCTTGTGTTTCCACGCGGTAAATGTGAACCAAAGGTGAACAGACCGCCAAGGAAAGGACCCAGATCATGACAGTTTCTAGAAATTCTTTTCGTGGCCAGCTATTAATTCGTGCATTAAAAGGATCAACAACAGTCTTCAGTCTCTGATAGCTTAACACCAGAAGCGTTGTAATTGAAACGGTGTACGTTGCTTCGACGAGAAAGCCAGGAAGTTTACAGGTAACGTCACCGCCTATCCAACGCCAATAAAAGCCTATTGCATTTAAAATGGTGAGAAAAATAACAAAAGAGATCGGCAGAAGCTAGATTTGCCAAGAACCACATCACAGGAGAGCGTGTTCTGCGCAGGGTGACATAGCAGGTTGTTAGAACCCATGTATTACCAACGACTGACATGATGAAAACAGCGCTATAAAATATGCCGAAGAAAACCACCAGAGAAAGCGAGAAAGAAGTGCTATTAACCATAGTTGAGATTGTTTAAATCGGTGTTTTGGCGTCGAATAATTTGAACGTATTTTATCCTAGGGTGGGACGGTTAATGAAGCTCCGACATGGAGCTCCAATGGGTTGCTACTCGTCATTGCTGATTCGTGAAGAACTGCACACAGAAAACTGAAAAACAGCCTTAAATAATTCGCTCGATTTCAATATTGTCTTTAAAAGTTTTTCTTTCTGTGCGTAGAAGGGTTTTTTCTTTTTCTTTTTCTGTTAATGGCATTTTATGTTACGTTCAATCTCATATCATTTCCTGTCATCACGTCGTTCAGCTTTTGAACTTTAAATTAACTTGTTATCCGTGATTATTTAATCGGTTCCTTTTGTTCCTCACTGTTGCCAAACTTTTTATCGATCCATGGCTTTAAAATTAATAGACGCTAATCGTTGGAAAATCAGTAAAGACTGTTCTGGAAGAAAATTTAAACATTAAGTTCATTACGATAAAGCTCGATATTTCTTTCTTTTGCTCGATCGAAGAAAACAACCTTTGGTGTTTTCAGTCTAAATCCCCATTTTCAAGAACTTAATTGTCATGACATAGTACTAATATTTTTTCTTAATAGACGATGCATTTATCGGTGGAAAAGCTTTTACTAAGAATCCATTCATGTGCAAATTGTATTCCAGGTGTTGCCTAGAGAAAGAACTTGGATTACTAGTCCCATGAAAAATGTCAATTCCTCTTTTCGTAATTCACTTAGTAGGCACTAGTCTACTGGGTCTATATAGCTGATTCCAAGTCAGAGTGATCTTTAAAAGGCATTAATTGGAAAATTGAAAACAGTCCTGGAAATCTTCAAGATCAGGCTTGAAATTTCCCCATTATATTTTGTTCCCAAACAGTCAAGTGAAACAATCTAAATCACAATTTTTATGCCGGACCCAATCATGACATAACAATCTTGTATTATTTTTTTCCTTACAAAAGATGCATTAATTTAGGGACGCAAAGCTCAGTCTGAATCGATGCATTCATGTGTTCATCGTTTGCAGCTGTTAATAAAATGAAGAGACCAAATTGGACCAAAAAAGACCCCTATCTTTCTGTCTTTTTTTCCTCAATTTACAAATTTAGCGCCCCTGCATGAGAGATAATTTTTGGACAGCTGATCCCACATCTTTATCCTTTTTTTGATTTTCTTTTAAATGGTTTAAACGTAATTGCGCGCTCTCTTTTTGCTTCAAGGATCAGATATTATTAATAACAACCTCTTGAATTTTCTATTTTCTTCATTGTCGCTCTTAGCTCAAAGTAGTACAGTAGACCTGGCAGTAGCTCAAACGCTGAAGGGAAACGAAAAACAGTTCGAGTTAGTGGGGTATTCGAGTTACTCGAGTTCTAGTTATCGAGGTTCTACTGTAATACATTTTAACCATTTTTGCGCTTGTAATTTCTTGTTTGTGAGTACACGAGATTTTTTAAATCTTTCTTCGTGCAGTAATTTTCGCTGAGGCGAAAACAAAAGTTTGACTCCCAGCTTCTCATGAATTCCTCAATAATTCATACCGTTTTGTCCAATAATCTAATACAAATTGAAAAGAAATTATAGTCGAAGCTCTCTTTGTGACCGCTCTCGTAAGCGACCGCAGCTCTAGTTACGAACATTCATTGTGGAACTCCATTTGAACTGTGACTTAACCTTTGTAATGAAAGCGTCCGTAAGCAGTGACCGCTCCCGTAAGCAAACGCGACCACTTTTTGGACTACCCGACTGGACTTTTCCTTTGTTTTTTGGCTCTCGTAAGCGGCTACCCAGACTCGATGTATCGGGACTTTGAGTTTATTAAACGGCTTCAAAAACCTCTGATGTAGATCAACTCATTCTAATACACTCTTGATACTGAGTTAGATATGGGGTTATTCGATCTAGTCTAAAAAAACTGGGCGTAAAGTTTAGCCGTGTTTGTATCAGATAAAAAGACACTCATTAAATATTAAGACGGAATCCACCAGGAAACTGAGTAATTTTGATTTTCAGTGGACAAGAAACCGTGTGCCAGAATAATTTAAAGAATATTTCATTCTTTTTCACATTTATGTAATTTGTCATCTGTAATAACACAATAGAAAACTTCTCATGGGAGTCCGAGAAAATGAATGTCAAATTTCACAAGAATTGTGAAAACACAGGTAAAATTCTAAAAAAATGTTAAGATTGCCTTCGAATGTTAAACTGTGTAATACCAGCTGGAAGCCTTACCTCAGGGTTGAAGGTAAAAAAAAAACCTTCGGATATTCACTAGTTTTACAGTCAGACGCGATTAGATAAAGTCTAGGCCCAAACTGTTCAAATTATTTTGGTGTCCAATAAGTCATACAGAGAAGTTTATTTTAAATTTATATTAAGGTAAAAAGTAGTGCGTTCAGGAGTGTTAATTTATCAAAGAAATTCAGGAAAAATTCAGGAACTATTGACATGAAATAAGGTATAATTTGAAACTGTGAATGCACGGAGGCGAAATAATCGTTGTGTGTGTCCATCAAATGGGGTCGATTGGTCGTGGGCAGATTAAAAAAGGAAGTTCAAGTTAACAAAAAGCCTAATTCAGCAGCAAATTTTTAGATATTTAGTGGGGATAGATATAATTAGGGGTAAAAAAGATTGGCCAAGACAATTATTCATGGTAATTACTGAAGCTTTAATAGTGAAACATTATTTCCCAAAACAGATGGCAGATAATTTATAAGAACGTATAAATCGAGGAAAGAGTATGTTTCGCTGGAGTTACCTCCAACACAGAAGTCTTTTACAAGCCCAACTGATATTTTCCAAACAAAAACTATTAACAAACTTTTTCGCTTCATCAGTGGGGACATCCAGCAAAGCATTTGCGAAAGGTTAGTTATTTATTCATAATTAAAACGAAACGGCTGAACAAATTAAAACTAGCCCGTACACAGACGTTGTTTTAATTATTCAGCTGAAAATTATATATCAAACATTAATATTATCGCCCTCAGTTTTCAGTGAACTGATCGTAATGTCCCCTCACACGCCTTGATATTTTCTTCCATAGGACAAAGCATTAGGCTTTGCGCTTCAACTTTTCTGACACCAACTGAAAAACTTTTAGTTAAGGTGAGCATTTTTGCATACTTTTATCAGGCAATTACAGATCAAATAATGTTTTAACGGAGCTTTAATTATATACAAGTTAATAAAATACAATTTAAAGAAACAGTTCGTGTTCGTTTAGTGCTCGAATGATACTAGACCGCGCGGCGATATAACCATTGTGAGTGCCGATCAAGTAGGGTCCATTTAATGTGGGCTGATGCAAGGAAAGAGGAAGTTCAATTCAACAACTGAAAGTTTCATTTAGAACCTTTTTTAAGGCGGTACGTATATTAAGGGCAGGAATGATAAGCAAAGGAAATTGTTTAAGTATTTTATCTTAAGTGCAATATTTCCCAAAACAGGTGCTCAGATAATTTAAGACCGTATTAATCGAGCCGGACGTTATTCTTCGCCGGAGTAACATCCAACGCACAGGCCTTTTACAAGCCTCATTGATATTTTGCAAACTCGTTTTCCGCTTCGTCAGTGGAGGCATCCAGCAAAGAATTTTGTGAAAGGTTAGTTACACACAAGAAGAAAAGAAAATGCAAGTCTATCGTAGAGTTGAGCATTTATTTAAGAACCGAATATTTTTAAACCTAAGTCTTACTAATAGACCACTGTTTAGGACATTCAAAGGACTTTTTGACCTTTTCAAACATTGGGTAGGGACCGGCGCAAGGGTTGAATTTTTTCTGTAAAAAAAGCTATTCGAAGAGGCACAGACGGAATTGTCTGGAAATTTCTATAGCTCGAAAAAAAAAAATTCAAGATAAAAAATTTCTATTAACGTCTCAGTTTTTAGAAGCTTTAAGTCCATTAATTTTTCTACGATTTTCGGAAGTTCGTTTTTCACCTCTGACTTCCCAGGTTTGATCATCATTAGTAAAAAGGACTACTAAAATTTTTGGCCTTGGAAACAGTAACGGACAGAGGTATCACAAAATGTTGAGTTTTTAGTAAACTATACAAAAGCGGCATTAAAGATTTTGGAACAGTAATGAGAAGGAGCCTATTAAATTCGCATAGACTAAATGTCGCTCTAGAACTGTTACAAAACAGTTGAAAATTTAATAGTGCTTCTTAGAAAGCATTTGCAAAACTTTAAAAAAAATCTTAAAAGATATCCTGAAATGATTATAAGAGGATTTTTGAGAAGGCTGGCTTTGTTTATGGTGGGTTGTTTCAAGCAGCACCATGTTTCTCTCGCTCCTCACTATATATATGCCTACACATAAATGCTCGCAATGTTTAAATACAGGGATTAGCCGAGGTGAAAGCGACTTAGGCTCTCTTCATATTTTCATATGAGAAATTTCAGTTCCGTTAACCAAGTGAAATTGTTTACGTATTAATTTATCAAAATATATATGAATATCATATATGAGAACTGCGGGGTAAAGAATTATATGGAAGAAGATCATCGCAGTTGTAGACGCAACTTTTGCAGTTGGGAAAAGAAAGCCTTTTGCAGTTGCGTCTTTAACTGCGATGATCTTGGTTCTTTCATATATTGTTTATGTACAGTTTGCATCAACGTAGAAAAACTATGATTTATTGTTAGCAGTAGCTCGGAAAGTTCCTTGACCATTCGCCGTTTGAAATCAAGAGTTTCCTTTTTATGATAACTTTTATAACTTACAAAAGAGGAAAACACCATTAAACTTCCTTTGTTTCAGCAGAGACGCGTGCGGAATAAAAACTAAACCGTTTGTTCCAACAACCGATACTATCGATCAGCATCCTAATGCATCTCCATTAGTGATCTTTGCTGAACTAACATCAACCTTCTTTGTCCACGTTCTTTATCAAAATATTTTTCAAATTCTTCTGAAAGGCAGACAATTAAGCAACAGAGAGAAAAAGGGAATTAAAAGTGTGAAGCGAAAATGAGTAAAAGAAAACAAGTCATGTTATTTTCTTCATCCGAGTGCATCACCTGGCTCGCTGTATTCCTTACCATGTCTGTTGCTATAGTAATAGTGAACCTTCTATTAATCGTTTTTTTTTAAAAAAACCGCAGTCTTCGCACTCGTGCCATGTACCTAGTTATAAACCATACTGACCATAGCTGATATGTTTGTCCGAGGATTTTCTCACTTTTCTCTATTTGTAACCTTGCTCTACTTACGCGACATTGTGCAATTTCCGCACTTAACGCTGGAACTGACATTAACAACTGGCTTTCTCTTCGTCTGGTTTCCTCTGACCTCTCTTACAAACATTGCAGTAATTTCATTGGATCAGATGCATGCAACAATTCGTCCCTATACAGCCCTTAGGCATCGCCTCATTAAAAAGTGAGTCTACGGGGTAACAATTGCTGCTCTCTTCTGGGTTTTACCTGCAATGTTTATTATACTTAAATCCTTAAGAATCGAATGTTTAACCAAAGTTCTATATTTAGCACATCTAGTGGACCGTCGGTCTTTTCATGTGGTAGCCCGAGGCACCCAACGACTGGTGTTCGTGAAATAGCTGTTCGAAGAAGTACATATTATCTAGAGATTTCTATAGCTCGAAAAAAGTTAAAAATTCATGGATGAATGTATCATTCATCTCAGTTTTTCGACGTTTTCAGTCTATTAACTTCTATGATTGAAGTTGGGAATGGGATTTTCACTTTTCACTTGGTCATCATTCGCAAAAATGGACTACTTATAATAAATTTTGGGCTTTAAAATCAGTAACGGAAAGACGTACATCGGAAAATGTTGAGTTTTCTGTATATTTAAAGATTCAACGATTTTCGAAAAAGTAAAACCCTAATAAATTCGCATCGGCTCAAGAAGCCCAAGGATGGCCAAACAGATACCAATTTTATAGAGTTTCCTAGAACGCATTTGCAGAGCTGCTTTTTAAAACAACAATCTTAAAAGATATATTCCTTAAATGGATTGAGTAAATTTTGGAGAGAGGCGGCGTCGGACATGGTGGGTGGAGTGTAGAGCGATGTTTCTCTCCTCCTCACTATAATATATATACCTACCTAAAAATACTTGCAATGGAAAATGTTCAAATACAAGGATTGTCCGAGCTAAGCCGCGACTTAAGGCCCTCTTCAGTCATATTTTCATGAGAAATTTCAGCTCCTTTAACCGAGTGAAATTGTTCACGAAGAGTTTGCATGAAACATTTAATTTTTTCCGGTCTCACTATGGACATTTGATTGTCTTAGAAGGGTTAACTGAAATGATAGTCACATTTTTATTTTGGTGATCAGTTACTCCCTATATACCAAACAGACCTTCAATATCGAAATAAAAATGTTAAAAAAGTATTAATGTAATAGATTCAAATACAATTTTAGCCACAGTTAGATTGTTAGTTAACTAGTTAGTTAGTAGTACCCTTTGCATTTTAATTACCAGGAACATTTTTTGCTCCTGATGTAGTAACTTATGTTTAGCTGAATATATCTAGCCGGAGTTTTGAAAACGTTATCGTCAAATGGACCTATTCGGTCCAACAGTTTTTTTCGGCCAAAAACTATATCCAAAGTAGCTCATTATAAAAGCTAAGAGTGCAACCATTGCTTTTTTTTCTTCTCCTCCTTTCCTGATCTCCTCGCTCTTTCTTTTTCTCCTTTCCTTTTCCTTCGTTACTGTGATTTTGGAGCCGTTCTCGGGCTTAAGAAACCTGCCTTTTGACGCCTTTTCAGTCAAATGACTGCAAATTTCGTTAGGTTGGTTTTCCAAGCCAGGTGAACTCAGGTGAACGAGCGCTGACGTTAATTAGTTTTAAAAATATTCAGCTGAAACGAAATTTAATGCCCTCAGCTTTTAGTCAACCAATTTATCCTAATCTCCCCTCAAACGTCACTGAAATTTTTTCCACAGGTGAAAACAAGGATTTTCACTTCAGCTTTTTTGAAGGAAATTTGAAAAACTGTAAGTTAAAGGTGAACTTCCTAATTCGTCGAATTATTATTCATGTATCTTCATTACTGATCTTTGAAAAACAGACGTCAACCTTGTTTGTTCACCTCCTACTTTTCTTTTCTAAGTAATCAAACTTTATTCAATTCAAATTCTTTCCAAGGGTAGACGAACAACGGAAGAGAACAAGTAAAAGTGTGAAGAGAAAAGGAGTAAAAGAAAACAATCCACGATGTTTTCTTCATCCGAGTGCATCACCTGGTTTGCTGTATTCCTTACCGTGTCTGTTGCTATAGTAACAGTGAACCTTATATCAATCATTCTTTTTATAAAAACCCAGAGTCTTCGCACTCGTGCCATGTACCTTGTTATAAACCTGACCGTAGCTGATATGTTTGTAGGAGGATTTTCTCACTTTTTTCTATTTCAACGCCTCTCACTATCATGCGACATTGTGAAAATTAACTTAAGCCAGAAACTGAATGTGATAATTAACTTTCTCTTCCCCTGGTTTCCTCTGACCTCTCTAACAAACATTGCAGTCATTTCATTAGATCGGATGCATGCAACAATTCGTCCCTTCAGGCATCGCCTCATCAAAAACTGGATATACGGGGTAACCATTGCTGGTGTCTGGGTTTTAGCTACAACGGTATCAACTGTCAGTTTAATACTTAAGCTATATGGAAAGGAACATTCGTATCATTTTTACTTCTGGCAATCATACTGTTGTTTGTGTCTATTTGTTATCTGTTTTTCTTACTCTTCCATTGTTGTTAAATTTTTGTGTGGAGCGCATCCCCAGCACCATGGTGCAGCCAACAGACAAAGGAAACTGACCGTAACATTATTCATAATGACTATCGTATCCTTACTGATGTGGCTACCACATGCGGTTTTTACTTTTCTTTATCAAACTGGTATCATAAAATTCCTTTCTTCCCAGGAATCAGTACGTTTGGATTTTTCTTTAAAGATTCTATATTTTATGAACTCGCTTGTTAATCCCATCGTTTACACAATAAGAATTCCAGAGTTCAGGAAAGCTCTCCTGCTGTTATTTAAACGTCAACGAAGACAAAATGCCCAAGTTATTCCTCTTCATGCGCTTTAATGTACTTCGTTTAACACTTGGAAGCCAACTTATGATTTCGTCATCTTCATACAAAGAAAAAAAAAGTAGCTTATTGTACACTATTATTACGGCCTTTAAATTTCGATATAAAGGCCGTAAATAAATGTTGTGGTACAATTTTTTCCTTGGTTCAAATGCTTTTTTCCTTTGTTTTAAACTCTGATTCTCAATCGTACATAACCATACCGCAACACAAAGGAAAACAAAATCTAAACCATTGATGAGTTGAACCACAGTATTTCGTCAAATACTACAACTAAATATAGAGCCGGTTATTAGTCTCGTTTATCTTTTCGTTACGTTTAGTATGCTTCCAAAATGAAAAAATAATCCTTTACATTTCCTTGTTTAGAGTTAGTCATAATGATTATGATTGTGGTCGTAAAACATGAAATATCTCCTTTAGTAATGCGACTTGTTTTGAAAGTAAAATTCCTCTGTTAGTAAAATCAGCATTTTAAGAGGCTTCAATAAAATTTCTATTTATATAAACAAGATTTCTTTACGTTCTTATCTATGTCTGGAATATCACAAGGAATGGGCCGGAAAAACGCTGAATGGGAAAAGCACACTTCAGTGTCCTAAAGATGGGAAAAGTTAAAAGACTGTTAAAAGTGTCTTTTTTTTTCACGCCAATTTTAGGAGGTTGTTTTTCGTCGTTGTGTGGTTAAGGACATTTGTGTACAGCTTGTCAGATACATTGAAGACCCTTTCTGCCACTATTGTTGAACATTTCCGGGTCTTTTTTTGAGAAATAATATATAGCCAAATCTGGGAAGGGAAGTCAATTGAAAAACTTTGAAAATAATAGATGAATGAAGAGTCATCAAAACTATCTAGCCTTTCTCGAGAATAGAAATTTGTAAACAAGAGTTTTGCTTCTTCAAACATATATTTTACATCAGAAAACTTTCCCCTGATGAATGAGGATGGAGTCTTATCAAATAGTCTGGATTGAATATTGTCATCACTGGAAACTAAATCCAGTAAATCCATCTTGTCAGTTCGTGTCCTTAAACTGCGCCATGAATTCTTGGTGAAAGGTTCTTAGTCGCTCAAACATTGGAGCGAACGTCTCTTCAGAAGGAAGAATAGTGATCCTATCAAGAAAGATTAAAACATGAAACCGTTTTAAGTTATTTCCTTCGTATGGATAGTGGGTCTGAAAAATCAAAACGTCTTGGATTATTTTAACCCATAATGTGGAGATAAAACTTGGTCCAATTTCATCAGACTTTCACACGCTGACAGAACGTTGCTTTTACAGACAAGTCGCTTTTAGGACGCCTTTTCCCACGTAAGTTTAAGCTCTGGTCCATACCGTATAATCCCGCTTGTAAGCCCTTCTATTTGTAAACACCAACTTTATCCCAGTTGCAGGCCCTACACTAAGCCCCCATCACCCCGGCTATAGGCCGATCTCTGTATACCCTTATTGCGTTCGTCAGAACGCATCCTAATTTGGTGTTCCTGTGGTACAAAGGCAGATTTTTTCGGGGTTGGGGGGAAAGAGGGGTCTTTTCAAATTTAAAGTGCAGTCAATCTAATCAATCTAAATATATTAGACAAGCCTGTGAAAACCTTGTGACACAAGGGCCAAAATGATATCACAGAGAGGTTTTTAAAATCATCAAAATTCCAACCTAAAGTTGATGGCCCTTGTTAATTCAAATCTTACCTGTAGTAAAAGTTGTTACCGCTGCCTTTCATATCAAACACATGGCCAGGAATCACGTAAATTCCAGTTTTCTCCAGCGCCTGCCAACAGTAAAACTCGTCCGGTGGCATTTCCTTGGCCTAGGTATCAATGACAATACAAACAACTTAGTAAACTAAAAAAATATCTACACATCACTTTTGTCCACCCAAAATCCTTTAACTTTTGTCACCAGACAGACCACATACATACTTTCCTTGTATGGGGAATATCTGTATTTCAAAGAATTCCTCGATGAAGCCTTTATTGGGAGCTGGTACAAGATCAATACGACATATGGAATTTAGCAATGCAATATGGAAAGTTGAGAAAGTAAAATTTTAATTTTCGCGGGACGTTATCAGCAGCCTGAATAAGATGGGAGCCTATAGCGTCCTTTTCACTTTTTCTAACGGAAGAACGCCTTTTATGAAAATTGACACGGTGGGAAACGGGTTGGCATTCGTCTAGTATAAGGTACATCCTGGAGAATCTTGGCTGCCAGATCGCACGTTGTGGATTCCGGATTTTATGCTGTACATCCCGGATGGCAGGTACTGGATCCAGTATTCCTTGTCCGTGAAACGTGGATTTCAGATTCCAATTCGAGACTCCGGGCTTCCTATATAGAGCAGGCCCCAGCTGTTAAAAAGGTGGATAACGCTATCCACGTGATAAATCTCTTTCCAGTGAATAGTGCAATAGGCCCTTTACAGCTAGTCATTCACGTGGTACAAAACCGCCGCGCTGAAGAGCAAAAGTCGCCTTGGGACAAGACAAACAAACAAGATTACAATTTAAAATGATGTATGTCTTTTGTTTGTCTTGTCCCAGTGCGGCTTTTGCTCTCCAGCGTGGCGGTTTTGTACCACGTAAATGGCTAGCTGCAAAGGTAGGTACAGATTTATCCCGTGGATAACGCTATCCATCTTTTGAACAACCGGGTCCAAATTCCGAATTTCAATCCCAGAGCTGATTCCGGATCAGTCTACAAGAAAAAAATTCCCGGATTCCGGAATTCGGATTACCGTACACCTAGGATATCCATTACTGACAGTATTCTGCAGTGCAGCACTAGAAATCAGGACCGGAAACAAGACATGATACCTTGGCTGCCTCGATAGCTTTCTTTGGAAGTGTTATCCTTGGAAACGCATACATTGCACCTGCCACCTCGTTACACTTAACATTTTCCATTGAGTTAAGAACCTCTGTTGTCATCTTTGCTTTCTTCCTGTAAGAATCCTTGATGGATGTTACTTCCTGTAAAACAGATAAAACACAAAATAATGCATTAAGCAAGATATAGGAATACTGAAGGTAATCACCTGTATAGATTTCCTTAGTGCGTCGCAATTAAAGATCATTTTCTATACATTTATAAGAAGATTGCCGAATGTTCCAGGAGAAAATAGACATTTTGTTTACTCCTCGACCTAGTCCCTTAGCGACTTCAGCACTTGGCAAACTTTACCTGCGCAAGACTCGAATCTAATGTTTTGTTTGGACAAAAGAATCAATGGGAACCTATCCTGCGTGCCACAGCTTCCGGTTTTTCAAATTTTTATCTCCACTAGTGGCTTCGGCCCGCGGGCCGAAGGATCCCGCCACCCGCGAGAAAAACCTCTGATACCCAGGGTAAGAGGAACAAGCTTTATTTGTTAAATCGGCTATCCCATGGCAGGCAGGCAGGCATTAGAGGCGTCACCTGACTAAGTATTGTATTATTCACTACTTTTATCTGTATCGTGAAAAGCTACGGTTCAAATTGTTACATTCTCATTAAAACCTGGAACTAGTTACAGCCTGAGCACTAGAGACAAGCTGAAAAAAAGAATAATACAACGCCATTAATTTTGTCATTCACAACTAAGTACTAAGTTCTCAAGTTCCACAGCGAATAATGACTCGTTATTGCCATTATCAACCATATAAACTAGTCAGCCGTGACAGAGCCCCTTTAAAAAATTACACGAGCGATAAAGTAGCACTGATTATGATCACGCGAGGCGCGTGAGTTTCTCTGCGTTAACTTACAGTTAGGAGCATACCTTTGAAAACTTTTCATATGATTCATCGCCAGGCTTGGGAGGGTTGCAAGTGAGTCCCATGATTACCTTGGGTTAGAAATCAAGCGTAATGAATACAGACTGAGTACCTTACAATAAAGCACTAACAGCTTCCTCTGCAAGCGCTTCGAGACTCGCGCGACACAAGGCGAATGACTGGAAATAAGACAAGCGCGAAGCTTTATGGGAGGAGTAAGAAAGGAGAGCAAAGCCATCTTTCACTATCCCGCCATTCTTTGCGCGTAGTGTGAGAGACGCCAAAGTACGATGAACTTACATCTGAACTATTGCAATTTTTTGCTTAACTGCCTAATACCCTGACCACCATAGAACAAAACAAAACAACAAGAGGAACAAACAACACAAAGCCAATATAACGAAAAGAGAAACACAAGCAGCCAGGCTTGTCTAGGACTTGTGGGATGTTAATAATTCATCGTAGAAGCACAAAGATACTTTTGCTCTAACGGAAGGTATTAACTGAAGTCTTTCCAGGAATTCAAACTGGAAATTGTGGGCTAGTGTTTCAGGCAGCCCTTTCTTTAGGGACCTCTGTCCCATTTCACTACATGACACATGATTCGTACCTGTCCTATTGTGGAAGGGCAACTTCTTGCACTCAGGTAAGTTTTAACTCGAGACCTGAGCTGATCATTGAATCCTACGAGCTCTATATACCCACCTCTGAGCCCACATCTGCAAGGAGAGCAATGAAGAAAGTCCAGTAGCCGCGGTAGATGAAATATTGACCCATTGCAGCTTGTCATTGGAATGGTACGAAACCGCCATGATGCAGAGCAAGGTTGTTTACCGTTTACAAAAATACAGTTGGAAAGATCACCTGACGACTGTTCAAGAAATTCAGTGGAAAATTTCGAGGAGCAACGGAATGTCTGACAAAGGTTTTTCTGTTTTTCCGGTCGCGTTTCTTTTCTTCAAAGCCACCTTTGATACCAGTTTAAGGTTCTCGCCGCCGTTTCTCGGTAAATGAAACTGATTTGTACGCAAATGGTAAACGCGATCCTGGGACGAAATTTACTACCACTGAATTTTGCTTACCATTTGCGTGCTCAAACCGCCAACCGAATGGTTTGTCGATAAAAATGGCAAACACCCCACGACACGCATTGGGAGAAGACAAACATAGGAAATTACAACTTTAATGAAGTGAGCTGTTTGTTTGTCTTGTCCCAGAGCGCCCCTCCCTAACTCCCTAGCATGGCGGTTTTGTACCACGTGAAGAGCTAGCTGCAAAGGCCCTATTGTGAGAAAATACAAAAGATTTGTTTTGGCATTCATGATCAGTTGGCTATATTTGTTGCTGAGCCTGAGCACTTGAATTTCCGATTTCCGGGAAATGAATTGTCAACTGGGGAAAAGTGGCGAAGTTTTGCTTTTAAATTGTTTCCCAAGACCCACCAAGAAAGAGTGCAAATGCGAAGAATTTTGCTTACAAAGGAGGCTTGGTGGTGAAATTTGCTTATCTCAAGCGTATGATCGCGCATAAGGACCTTTGCCAAAAAAGAGGAAATGTCAAGCCAAAGACAAAATAATGTTTTTAATGAACATGCAAAATACCTCGTAGCAAAGTGAACATTTAATAGCGATGAAGGAAATACAAAAAACTTGATGAGGGCCGGACTGCTGGGGAAAGGAGGGCTGCGACTCTCATCAGTAATTCAGAGAAAAGTCTTTCCGGGACTTTGACAAGTGACCCCTTAA
Organism: Porites rus; assembly: GCA_964035705.1. Lineage (NCBI taxonomy): Eukaryota > Metazoa > Cnidaria > Anthozoa > Scleractinia > Poritidae > Porites > Porites rus. Next base: position 46,981,978 of record OZ037993.1, read on the forward strand.
CCCTTTAACTTCCCGCAGAATGAACGATGGAGTCGAGTAAGGAATTCAAGTCTTAACTAACTTTAGAGTCTGTGGACGAAATCCTTTGGCTTTTGCTGTGACCATTCAAATGAAACCTCGTTTATACTTTCATGTGGTACTAATTGTTTCTAAGCATTTTAAAAAAGGAAATTTGTAATTTGTAATTGGGAATGCAAGGGTTAATAATGGTTTGTCTGTGGTTATGTATGTACAATCAAATAAGCCCAGCAAACAGAGCCCAAGGGTACAAAACTGGCACTAAATCATTTTTGTCTACTACCCAAAGGTGGCCGCAAAAACAAACAAACAAGAGGAAAAACACAGACGCACAACTTACTCGCCTGTGCACCCTTTGGCACTGGAATGAAGAGAGATCAATTGAAATCCTCTATACTCGTCTCCCAGGTCCCTGAGGACTTTTTTGCACGAGTGAAACTGGGCTCCCTCCGCGTAAACGTTGTCTTGGTAAACTTCATCGGCGAATAAAACTAACTTCTCACGAGCACAAAACTTGATTACTTCTTGAATGTCTTCATACGTCAACACCTGACCTATATATAAACAAGAAGCAAACGTGACTAAAGTTAATGGATAAACGAAGGACAGAACAAGTTTACATTTTATAGTTAAACTCTGATATTACGAACACCTCGGTTTAACGTAGAATCTCTATATAACGGACACCCTAGTTTAACGACTGCCTAGATAATGAACATCCCGGTATAAGGAGGAATTCATCAAAAAAAGGAGGAAAAAAAAAACACCCCGGCAAAAAGAACGCCTATATAGCTAACACCTTGGTATAACGAACACCCTTTTATAAGGGACACCCCGGGAAAAGAAAGCTCGAACGCACTAACCTGATTATGTGCTAATAAGAACAATGTCGGGAATAAATAGAGAAATATCATCATCATCATCATCATCATCATCATCATCATCATCATCATCATCATCATCATCATCATCATCATCATCATCATCATCATCATCATCATCATCATCATCATCATCATCATCATCATCATCATCATCATCATCATCATCATCATCATCATCATCATCATCATCATCATCATCATCATCATCATCATCATCATCATCATCATCATCATCATCATCATCATCATCATCATCATCATCATCATCATCATCATCATCATCATCATCATCATCATCATCATCATCATCATCATCATCATCATCATCATCATCATCATCATCATCATCATCATCATCATCATCATCATCATCATCATCATCATCATCATCATCATCATCATCATCATCATCATCATCATCATCATCATCATCATCATCATCATCATCATCATCATCATCATCATCATCATCATCATCATCATCATCATCATCATCATCATCATCATCATCATCATCATCATCATCATCATCATCATCATCATCATCATCATCATCATCATCATCATCATCATCATCATCATCATCATCATCATTTTCATCAGAATTTTGCTTACAAAGGAGGCTTGGTGGTGAAATTTGCTTATCTCAAGCGTATGATCGCGCATAAGGACCTTTGCCAAAAAAGAGGAAATGTCAAGCCAAAGACAAAATAATGTTTTTAATGAACATGCAAAATACCTCGTAGCAAAGTGAACATTTAATAGCGATGAAGGAAATACAAAAAACTTGATGAGGGCCGGACTGCTGGGGAAAGGAGGGCTGCGACTCTCATCAGTAATTCAGAGAAAAGTCTTTCCGGGACTTTGACAAGTGACCCCTTAACCCTTTAACTTCCCGCAGAATGAACGATGGAGTCGAGTAAGGAATTCAAGTCTTAACTAACTTTAGAGTCTGTGGACGAAATCCTTTGGCTTTTGCTGTGACCATTCAAATGAAACCTCGTTTATACTTTCATGTGGTACTAATTGTTTCTAAGCATTTTAAAAAAGGAAATTTGTAATTTGTAATTGGGAATGCAAGGGTTAATAATGGTTTGTCTGTGGTTATGTATGTACAATCAAATAAGCCCAGCAAACAGAGCCCAAGGGTACAAAACTGGCACTAAATCATTTTTGTCTACTACCCAAAGGTGGCCGCAAAAACAAACAAACAAGAGGAAAAACACAGACGCACAACTTACTCGCCTGTGCACCCTTTGGCACTGGAATGAAGAGAGATCAATTGAAATCCTCTATACTCGTCTCCCAGGTCCCTGAGGACTTTTTTGCACGAGTGAAACTGGGCTCCCTCCGCGTAAACGTTGTCTTGGTAAACTTCATCGGCGAATAAAACTAACTTCTCACGAGCACAAAACTTGATTACTTCTTGAATGTCTTCATACGTCAACACCTGACCTATATATAAACAAGAAGCAAACGTGACTAAAGTTAATGGATAAACGAAGGACAGAACAAGTTTACATTTTATAGTTAAACTCTGATATTACGAACACCTCGGTTTAACGTAGAATCTCTATATAACGGACACCCTAGTTTAACGACTGCCTAGATAATGAACATCCCGGTATAAGGAGGAATTCATCAAAAAAAGGAGGAAAAAAAAAACACCCCGGCAAAAAGAACGCCTATATAGCTAACACCTTGGTATAACGAACACCCTTTTATAAGGGACACCCCGGGAAAAGAAAGCTCGAACGCACTAACCTGATTATGTGCTAATAAGAACAATGTCGGGAATAAATAGAGAAATTTCATCATCATCATCATCATCATCATCATCATCATCATCATCATCATCATCATCATCATCATCATCATCATCATCATCATCATCATCATCATCATCATCATCATCATCATCATCATCATCATCATCATCATCATCATCATCATCATCATCATCATCATCATCATCATCATCATCATCATCATCATCATCATCATCATCATCATCATCATCATCATCATCATCATCATCATCATCATCATCATCATCATCATCATCATCATCATCATCATCATCATCATCATCATCATCATCATTAATATTATTGCAGGTAATTACAAATAGATAAACATTCAATGTACCTGTTGGATTGCCTGGATTTATCAGCGCAAGAGCTCTTGGTAAACAGTGCGGCCTTGCCCCATCCAGCTTTTTCTTTAGTTCAGACATATTCAAACCCCAGTTGTTGTCTTCGTCAAGAAGGTAAAATATCTTTAGGATAAAAAATAAACAAAAAATTGTGTAGAACGTAATTTTTTCCTGGGGTCTCTGAGAAAGAATGCCAGAGTTTGAAGTAATAAATTCTTGCTGCAACAAAACTGGAACCAAGTTCTTAGATTTATTCCGGTTGAAGGATAGTTTCGGGAACTCTTAAGCTAAGGCTGGTTCAGTTTTCACTAATCGTAATTAGAAGGGCAAAGCGTTATGATCTAGTGAAAAAGAAGTCCGATCCCGCTTACGACCCCGTCGCTTACAAAGTCAGTAGTGAAAACTACAAGGTTGTTACACTTGTAAGGAGAAGCGACAGATCAGTCTTTCACAACATGCCACAGTGCTTGGGACCGGGTATTGTGATTGATTTATTCGTCTCGTTATTACTATACTGTATTAAGCGGCGGAGTCGTAAGCGGAGTCGGAAGACAAAAACGTTCCAATTCTTGGGACTCCGATTCCGGCCTTTAACCTTATGAAACCGTTTACGACTCCGAGTACGACCGGCCGGTCACCGTGGTTAGTGAAAATCAGCCAAACTTGGACGAATTTTGTGCAGCGAAGAAGCTCACTCACTCGAACACCACAAAGCGTTTTTTGTTTCGTAATATTTTGCTTTTCTAGTAGTGGTTCGCACGCGCCAACGGCTCTTAAAGACGGAAAATCTGCTTGGAAAATACAGGAGTAGACTTTCGGGATGCGAACAATTAATTCAAATTTACAACCATCTTTTAGAGTCTGAAGTCCCCTTCTTCTTAACAGTTATCTGACGTTACTATTTACTACTCAGCAAGCGTGAAAAGCGAAGTAAAGCCGCGACAGCACGCACGAAGCGTGTGCGAAAGAGCGCTCCACTCCCCTCGCACTCCTTTCCGCTGCCCCTCCCACACAAAACCGCCAGCTACGTAGACTAAGTAGAGGAAAATGCGTGAATGATAGTAAAAACAACTCCTAAAATAAGACGCAACACGCGTGTCACTTCTCGCGGGAAGTAGTCTGTTCCAGGCGTTCGGATAATAGAGCGCGGTCAAAAAAGTAATTAACGAGGAAAAAAAAAAACGGGAGAGACTAGAGAGGGAGAGTTCCCTCGCTCTCGCTCCCGCTCCCGCGTAGTCTAGAACAGGCTACGCGGGAAGCGACGCCAAGTGACACGAATAGGTATTACCTGGTGTGTGTTGTGTTGCAGTAGCCTCGCCTGATACATGCTATATCCAGGGATAGGAATCATTACCCCAGCTCGACCCTTTCCTTCCGTGATTCCTGTTGAAATAATTCCCATCATAACCTGTGTGGCCAAACAAACCATTATTTTTTTAGTTACCACTAGGTTTACTCAGGTGAGTTGGTACTTACTGATATTTGTTTTTCTATCTCAGCTTTGTTCACCGCTTTACACACAACATAAAAAATATTTCCCACTTCATGTCTAATATGAAATTAGTAATGATGGTGATGATATTGAGAATGATGATGGAAAGGACAAGCAACTAATTGTAGCTTAATGTACCAATTCAAAAGCACACATTTAAAAACATTTGTTAGATGTCAATCCAGAAGCAATCACATTAACTTACATCAATTCCTTCTGCTCCTCCATTTATCAGAAAAATATCCTCACAGTTTGCAGGATAACTGTCTCGTTGGGTAATGTAATTAGCCACATCCTGACGCAAAACATTTATACCCTGAGCTGAAGTATAGCTACCTGTAAAAGTGGAAATGCAAACCATAATTTTTTATAGTTCCTTCTCTAGAGTTCATATTCAAGATACCATCACGGAAATTTGGAGGTGATCACTGATTATTAAGTGCTTTAGTACTGAACTAAAATATTAATCATAAATATTGCAAAAGAGGAGTTCTTTAGAACTCGTTCAAACATGTCTACGTTGGTTTAATTTGAGGAGTGGGAAATTAAACTAGAGTGCTGGAAGAAACGGAGTGAGGAAGAGAACCAACAAGAAACTCAACCCACCTGTGCCAACTAAAGACTACAAGGAAACTGAATAGAAGGAACTAAAAGGAACTCAAAGATGGATTGACCCCTAAATATGACACTATCTGCCTTTGAGAGGTGCGAAGAATAGCAGGGTACAAACTTAGCATTTCAATGTTAGGGAGATCAGTCAGCTCTGTCCGGGGTATGTGTCATCTGAGGAAAGCTTATCAGAAATTTACAGATAGGTGGGGCAAGGGGAATTCTCAAATTTTGGCCCTCCCGGTTTTAGACAGGAAAAGGTGTTGCTGTAGAAAGGCGATTTTCTGGAAAATCCCAGTCAGAGTTATTGATGACAAATGAGGTTCTGTTAGAATTATTATAATACAATTATAATTATTATAATAAATGTGACATCAGGCACTCAAACTGAAAAGGAACTGCCGCACTGATCAGACTGCATCTGTTTCAATATTACTAACCCACATTTAAGGTTCACTCAAATAATGGCAAACTTCTTGTTATTATTACTAACTTATTGTATGTCCAATTGTGTCATCGAGGATTCTCTTGGCTCTTCTTTTAGCATCCTGAGGGAAGCTTGGATCATCTAAAAGGTCAGGGCACAAAAGAAGAGCCATAACCTGCAAAAAATTACACACAATGTCTACCCTATGTAGCGGTGATCAGTCATATTATAATAAATCACTTAAAATTAAGGGAGGGCTTTTGGTTCTAAAGGTTGTAATATCAAATTCTATAGATATTGGATATTAGCATACCAACTTCCACAGGAAAAAATAACGGATTCCCATTTTTGGATATTTTAGGGTATTTAAAGAATTATACCCATAAAAATCCCAAATTTGGCAAAGTGAGACCAGTCCCAACCAGGGAATTCCCAACCAAGTTCCCTGATTGGGACTTGTCTCACTCTTCCAAATTTGGGATTTTTGTGGGTATTCTTTAAATACCCTAAAATATCCAAAAATGGGAATCCATTATTTTTTCCTGTGTTCAAGACTAGAGTAAACGTTTTTCATCCTTACTTTATTATACAACCAAAAGAGCCTTTAAAATAGATTAGGTTTCCATTGGAAAGGTGAAAAGCAGCATTTATAGCTCAAATTGTAAAATTATGTAATTAAAGTGCTGTATTATAACCTGAATGCTGAATTTAATATAGCTTGGATGAATAAAGTTTAGGCATGCAGTTCTGCATGAGGACATTGATTTATGCTTTAAGGTTCTAACAAAAAGATGAAAATCATGGGTTGATTTAGGGGTGCATGGTCCAAGGACACTCAGTGTTTGATGGTCCCAGCTCCGAATCTCAGGGAAAAAATAGTTGGCAAGTGTCTTGGCCACGTCTCTCCCACCACTTTCTCATGATCAGTTTTCTGCATCTGCCGCCTCTGATGGTCTATCCTCACATTATTAAGTCCTGACAAACAAGGACAGTTAATATACTCACCTGTCTAAAGAAGGTAATAGGTGGTTGCCCCATGCCTTGTGGGTTTCCTAGATGTATGACAACTTCTGAAAAAGGTTTGCCATCTCCCTATAATAAAATTGTCAAGAAGCATATTACTGGTAGATGTGTATAAGTCACATTCAATTATCAATTAAGTAGACCTTAAATGTAGGTCAAAGCTGCCAAGGGTTAAGTTTGTCACAGTGATGGACCAACTCCTAGGAGTATCTGCAGCCCATATCGGGTCATTTTAATTTTGTTACTACATATTACTGGAATGCAGTGAAAAATGTGTCAAATGTGTTACTGGATTATGTGTGTGCTGTAATATATCTCTACAGGGGGAGAGATTATGCAACATTATGCACCACTTAAAGGTGCAGAGAACAATCTTGAAAAAAAAAAGTTGCTGGCCTGTGGGACACTAATTCCCTGCATCATGTCCTCTTGTGTGTACTTTTACCATTAAATCAATAAAATTGAGATTCTGGGTCATCTTGGCCTTGCTTCATGACACACAAATTCAAACCAGTTGAGTTCCATTGTGACATGTTAGGGAGTACAAGGCAAGTAAAATACTATTGCCACTCTAACTGGATCAGAGGATGCTATGAGACAATCTTTTAAGATTGTCTCATAGCATCCTCTGACTTTAAAAAGTCTACTGTACTTCAGGAATATTCTAGTGCCAAAGTCCTGTTATAGAGAGCATTATTCTTTCCTCACAATTACCCCAGAGTGGAACATCTACCCCTTGATATCCAGTATGCTTTTTCTTTACACAGACTACTTTAAGTCCTCTCTTATGCAACACTAATTAAGATATTAACAATTTGATCTTTAAAAGCCATTTTTAACGGACTTCATAACTGCTCGTAATAACCTGCTGTGGGATTAGTTTTAGATCACCACCTCTAGAAAATGGGGCTATAAAGAAGGAGTTAAACAGTTGTTATTGCTGCTCTATAAAGTGGAGGTGAACAACTTCTGACTCTTATGCTTTGGGCTTGAGACTGACGTGAGATCGTATAAAGGACAACAACAACTATATGCGGGCTGATCTATCATTGATTTTTCTACAAATACTAACCTGGGCTGCTTGTGGCACACATGCTTTTTAGGCCCTGTAACAACCTTTGTCACGTGGCGTCCATATTGTCTCAGGAGATTTATAAAAAAGCTTTGTATATAATGCACGGCTAGCCTCGTTCTCTCTACGAGCCGTGCACCAGACGTAGTTAATCCATAAAAATCGAAGTCACAGAAAAAACAATCTATCGATTGTTATTGATTAACAAAATCGATAACAATCGATAGGAATCGATAGTAATCGATGAAGAATCATTATCGATTTCTACCGGAAAATCATCAATATTAATCGAAGTCAGAACTTTTTTTCTTGATCGAAGTCTATCGATCGATATCAGAAATCGATATTCATCGATGATTTATACAGGTAACGATTATCGGTTTATCGATTAACTAAGTCTGGCGTGCATAAACAAAGCTTTTTAATTAATATTCTGAGACAAAATGGCCGCCGCTTGACGAAGGTCTATTGCATCATTTTTGCTTTGTGCTTTGTAGACTTGTAGATAGCGGTTAAGGACCTGTTTAGGAACGTAAATAGCCTACAATCTCAGGAGATAGCCTAGGGTATAAGACCATTCTCTGACGGTGTAGTTGGATGAAAAATGTGGGTACTTAACTAGCCTGACTCCCAGCCCCGATCCGACCATAAGCCTTTGAAAAGCTCGTTGTGAATAAATTATACTCACGCGAGCAAGCTCTTGCTTTATTTCATAAGTGCGATCTTCGAGCCATCCTCGTATTCCATATTTGATTCTCTTGAAAGCTGGACTAATGTTTTCATCGGTAAGAACCTCCATTTCAAGCATATGACCTTTTGACGTGCCGGTGTGCATTTGAATGAGTCGCTAAGTGAGTATCTCTGGTCACTCTGTCACGCAATCAGGTCCTAGGGATCGGCTGACGATCGTGAAAACTTGAACTGGATCACTGAAGTCCTGGGTAGCTGGATGACGGATCATACTTTCAAGTGATTCTCTTCGTACGTTTTCTTTAATTTTGGCACAAGTAATGTACATGTATGTAAATGTTACAAAAACAGTAAAAAAAAGAGAAAAAAATTGACTCAAGGACAGTTTAATTGAGCCGTGAGCCTCGTGCGAATTCGGCGTCGGACCCTCCACATTTTCGATTTGAACTCTTTTGCGGGCTGCGACATACGCGACGGAAGCCGATTATCCTGATTTCAAGGGCTGCTGCATGATAGCGAGCAGTTTTTCGTTTTTCATTTTTAGGTCGCAACCTTCCTACCCACCCAACTATCAATACCGCAATGCAAAATTCGTGAAGTGCATGAAAATTTATTGTGTCGCAGAGTCGAGGGATACAATCTACTCGGGGGATACTCCCTATGATGGCCTATACAGGGAGGCTCCGCCCGAAATGGGTATCTTTTTCAGGCTTCAGGTATATGAAGGAGTTGGGATTTCACTATAAAAGGTTAGGGAACCTGTCATCTGGGTCTGTGAAGGGTCCCAAAAGGGTTAACAGATGAATTACATGTCGAGAAAACGTACTATTTTTGTGATTGATTCCTATTTAAACGACAGTCCATTTAAGGCAATTAAAGGGGATGCAAAGTTCTAAACAAGGTATGTGAAAGGGGTGCCATTTGCCAATAGACGGTATACGAAAGGGGTATATAAAAGGGTAAAGGGTTGGACCTCGGGGCCTTTATACGAGCCTCTCCGTATAAACATTTGTTGAGTAACCCCCCCCCCCCCGCCCTTCCCTAGACAATCTAGGTCATCAACCTACTCCTGTAGCCAAACCTAGCTTAGTTCGGCCTTATACCGCTCTGGAGAGCGGTTTACTCCAACTTTGGGAGGGCAGGAAGACAATAAAGTGTCCCAACAATTTTGACTGAGGCTGTAGCTATTTTGTAAGAATAGAGGGGCAAAGACACAAGAATGCATAACACAACAAACTTTATTCAAAACAGTTTCAATTCTCACAATTATAATACGCACAAAAATCGTGAATGCAGCGATATGTAAGAAAATTAAAATGTATATGTTGCTGTCAATTTTTCATTTTACTTAATTTTTGTTTTTCCTTTGTTTCAAATTCATTAGCATACATTACCATCCCCCAAAACAATGGAAAAATAAAAATTAACGGAGATAGAAAAATTAGCTACAACATATAATTAAATGTACAAGTTTGGATAAATGTGTTCTGCTTGTCGTCATCTGTATTTGTCCATGAATTCCTTGTGAACCTGCTTATCCTGTTGAACATAGAAACTACTTTATCTTCAGAAGGTAGAATAGTAAATCTGTAGTAAACAAAACAAACGAGGATTATATTATTACTTTGATATGTCAATTAGCCCACGTTCGATAAATTAACATTCTAACACGACTCCGAGGCTTTAGGGTCAAAATTGCAAAGTTTTCACGACTCCATTGTCTCGCAATTCCCAGAAGAGACTTGAGCACCAAGAAAACCAAGCCAAATATAGAAAAATGGCCATAGAAAGCCTCGGAGTCACGCTAGAATTTTAATATATTGAACGTGCCTGAGTTAAGAACCTCACTCATAGTTGGTGGGTTTCGATCCTTAGCATTTTTTATGGCATTATTCTTGTAAAAATCTGTTGCCTTCTGCTGTGGTACCAATCAGCTGCTGCAAGCATCCTCGTTTCGTTTCATAGTTAGTAGTGGGGACCCCCCTACTAACTATGTTCTAACGAAATCTCAGTTCCACTGTGTCTATTGATGTTGTAAGGGTGAGGTCTAATGTGGAGAGAGAGAGTACGGGCGATGGTCTCGTTCAATAAACTTTACTTCGACCCAAAGCAGATAGTACCCGGGCTAATTTGGTGGATGTTTTTTGAAAGCATTCACACGGGAAAACCACCAGATTAGCAAGCGCTCTCGTTATTCGAGCGAAATAACGCTCACGTTAGATTGTTTTGCATTTAAGGTACAAGGAGGCACTCGATTTTGAGTCTCTTAAGGAAAAATATGCTGAAGCTATTAAGTAACCTTTGACAGGTACTTAACCAGCGCAGTTCTCTGTTCCCATTACTGAATGGGCGTTGTCCCTTGGCTGGCCGTTATTTTAGGCCGCGTCAGATGAATGAGAACTGTTCTAACCTGACATGATATGTTCCCTCTTTTTGCCCAAAGTTGCTTCCGGGAATAGGGAGTAAACCAGTCGCTTCTAGCAATTGCCAGGTGTAGAACTCGTCCGGTGTACAATTTTTAAGCTGAGAAAAAACAACAAAACAACGAAAGAGATGTTAAGCTCGGTGAATAAATGAAAAAGGTGTCACATTTCGTATTGTCACGAACGTTGGAAAAAAAAACTCCGAGTATCCGGCGCCTGCAGCAATATGAACCTCTAAAGCTGCGTGCAAACGGAAGCATTATTGTTGGATGTTACATGTTGCGTCCGTTGGCACACACTTGCATGTTGTGTCTTTTTGGGAGTTGTTACGCAAAGTTTGAAACCGGCCCATGCAAACGGACGCAACATTGTTAGCCAACAACTCCCAACTTTTTTGGGAGTTGTTGCCTAAGCTTAATCTTCCAAAAAAAAAAAAGGAGAGCGAATCTCCGATTTACGGGGAAACTGTTATTGGGCCTTAAATATCACAATTCCTTGGAAGCTCAGAGTTTATAGCGCACAGCCGGTATTTGGGGATGAGCTCGAATCCCCGCCGTCGGTGAATCAGGTTTTCTCCTTTTGGTTAATTACTATTACAGGCCATTAAAGGTACTCGCCTTAGCCTCTTCGATGGCTTTTTGTGGAAGTTCAATTTTTGCGAAGGCATACAACGCACCAGTTACGTCACTGCACGAGATTCCTTCAAGAGAATTCAACATTGATGTGGTAATTTTGGCTTTCCTTCTATAAGATTCTAAAATGGCTGTCTTCTCCTGCAGGACATAAGGAAAGGATAAAAAAATCCCGACGTCGCATTAACGTGCACAACTGTCACTGAGTAGAAAAAAGTTATATGAAGAGCTACTGTACAACAGCGCGAAGCAGGGTTACATTTTACCTTGATGAAAGTCTCGTAGGATTCGTCACCAGTCCTTGGCGGATTGCACATTGCACTCACAGCAGCCTCGTAAAAATGAAATAAATTATATAAGTAAATAAATAATTATATAATTATACAGGAATGTCCACGACTCAGAGATTTTTTGGTATTAAAGCAAAATAACTGTCAACGTATTTGAAGTAACCAACAGGCTCCGGTGGTTTAAATGTTGGGATTGCACTCACCACTGGATAAATCGCTCTTCAGCGGATAAGTATTGGGGAAACCAATTGCGTTATCGAGTGGATAAAGATTTATCCGGTAGATAACGTTATCCACCTTTCGAAAAACTCATGGGCTCAGGCACGGGCACCTTGATGTCTTTTGAGTTCGAACCCTGTCGCAGGGCTCAAAATTACCATTGAAAGTGCAATCGTGCGCATACGTCTAAACGTGGACTTAGCTGAATTAAAACGATCGTGCCATGCCTAGTCTCAAAGTCCCATTATTTCGCCGGCCGACGCATTTCGGGTCTCGTGGTGCGAGCGAGTTTGTGGGCTCTTTCCACCGATCGTCTTTGATACGCCACTGAAAAGCATTGACCGAGAAGGCTAGTAATACCTGTCCAATCGTCGTTGGAGAAACATTGGGAAAGAGTACGTCTCTAAACTGCATCTTGACTTCTTTGCTGAACCCTACTAATTCCATGTAAGCACCCCTCACACCACATCTAGCAAAGAGATTAAACTAAATACAGTCAAAACAATGCCTCTAAACGACCATCCAAAATGCTAAGATTTGTCGGCTAACCTGGACTTACATAGTGACGAATCCCGACCCGCCCTAAATATATCCGTGAGACCAGATTATTTCTTAATAGTATTTTTACTGAGCTGCTTTGAAGATTCGTACACAACTTCCATGAAACTGGGTTTCTCATTGCATTACAATCATAGGCCTTTTCCAAATCGACTGAATCTGGACTGAATCAGGAGAAGAACTTTTTAAAGCTGGGTCCTTTATGAGAAGAATGTCACATATATGTACACGTTTAATGGCAGCAAGGATCTACGAAGTAGAACGAACGTTTAATGGCGAGGAAAGGTGGAAATGATTGATGTGCACAAGTAGGACATCCCTTAATCAGAAACGGCCTGGACCAGCCCTTACGACGAGTCAAAATGAAGGCTCTCTTTCTGCCGGGTTGTTGGGATAGCCCTTCAAAGCTATTTTTTTTTACAGCACCGTTGTTTGGTTTGATACTGTTATCTCAAACATTATGTACATACTCGCCGTAAAATCCTTTGGAGACTGAATTTATCGACATCAGTTGGAACTTGTTGTATTCGGGACCCAAGTCCCTCAAGACCTTCCTGCACGAGTGGAACTGGACCTCGTCGGTAAAAACGGTTTCTTGATACACTTCATCAGCAAATAATACAAGTTTTTCTCGAGCGCAGAACTTGATAACTTCTCTAATATTGTCGTAAGTCAAGACCTGGCCTGTGAAAACAGAACAAAAATATAATTTACAATTCTGACTTAAAGATTTCTCACCTTTTTCAGCTAAAAGGTGTGAACCTCAAAATGTCTGACCTGAATGTGAAAAAAAGGGGACTACAACCTCGTTACCTCGACACTTTGAATGAAAAAAGCATGTTAAATATCTCTCGGATTTGCCGCTAGTAACTGGTTTTAAAAACACATGCATACTGTAGATATACTAGACATATAACTAAAGGCACTTTATTCACTTAAATGTCAATGTATTTAGCACGAAAGGGATAGTTAAGGACGCTATTTTATGTCTTTGACTGAAGACGGGACCGCCATTTTATCTGGTCATCCGAACCACGCGAAGGTCTAGCCGCGTGCAGGGCAAAAGCAGTACCTTCATTTCTCAGTTATTTTAAGTCCCTGAGTAGTGGTCCGGTCCCGGGAACAGAACCCTCCTGACCCTCGACCTCCTCACAGTTAAGCAGTCTACCGACGAAACTAGCCCTAGTCCGATTACAATTGTCAGTGCTAAACCCAGATATGACTTCTTCGCATAACTTGACTCTCAATGACTTATTCTCCATTTTATCAGGTCTTACTTGTAGGATTTCCCGGATTAATCAGTACAAGAGCCCTCGGAGTGCAATATGGCCTGGCCTTGTCTAACGCCCTCTTCAGTTCTCCGATATCCAAACACCAGTCGTGATCTTCGTCCAAATAGTAAGGAATCTACACAAAAGAAAAGACTGAGCGTCGGTATCGATCAAAGTCCGATCGGGCGATTACGAAGAATATCCGAAGATTTAGGACTTCTTGTACTCAATCTTACATACACCGAGTAGTAGCCATCACAAAAGAATATATAAAATTTCCAAAGCAATCTGTTAGCAGTGTGCCAGGACACATGTAGCCTCCCTCGCAGGCTTTTTTAGGGGATGAGGGAGGAAATACGAACACTCAGACTGTGCGTGGTTGGCTAGTACATTTATACACATGGGCTAACACCTCAATAGCGCGGAAAAAACCTGACAGAAAACCTGAAAATTGCTACAAAATTAAAATGTACAAGGTCTGTATTCAAGGCACTCAGTTTTATTAGTACATTTATTAAATTACCTGGTGGAAGTTGTATTCCATGATTCTTGACAGGTACTGAGGAAACACGGGAATAGGAATCAGAATTCCTGTCCTTTTATTTCTACTGTCTGAACTGGCGTCTAGTGCCTGCATGCCAACCTGAAAGCGCGCGTGAAAATGTCTATGTTATATTTACCATCCTATATTTAGTAAGCGATGTAGTCCGTGCATAGACTACTGATGAGAAGCGTTCTACCTGGGCGCACATTGTACATGTATTGTACATTTGGCTGAGGACAGAGTTCTCGTGACCCCCCAGACCAAAAAAGCCCCATAAAAAAAAACGAGGGGAGTAAAATGGGAAGCGGTTTTAACCTGAAAACTGTTATAAGTGCTAATAGTAAATACCATTAAAAAAAAAAAAATTAGTTATGTCTCCAAACTTCCTTTTACCTTTATAAAAGTATTTCTGACCATGGATAATCCTAAAAAATATTAGAAAATACTCATGAACACCTGAATTCCATGTGCTCCTCCATTTGTTAGAATTATATCTTCTGGGTCGGCAGGATAACCATCTCTTTCATAAATGAACTGGGCAACATCTTCACGGACAATCCTTAGTCCAAGAGGGTCTGTATATGAACCTAGAAATACCATACAGTAAGAATAATTTTTCTACAAGAGTAACTTGGCGAGAGTGTGGAAGATGGGTTTTAAAAGGGGTGGAACAAGCAAGGGGTTTACCATTATGACTGTTCTAAGGGGTGGAGGGTGGATTGAAAGGGGTTTGTGGGGGGGGGGGGAGAGTTTTAAGGGGGGATGGAATGTTGTACTGAGGGATATGAGGAAAATTTTGATCGAGGGGTGGTCAAAGTGGAGAATGAGTTAGGCAAAATTAGGAGAAGAGAAAGGGTTTGACTTAGGAAAAGAGTAACCCAGGACTGGATTTTGTAGGGGTCTCGAGTGGGGTTTACGAAAAACAGACTGTATGGGGGTAACACAATAACTGGTAAACTGGTAGTTTTCATTGTCACCCACAAGGATAAGATTCTGAATGGCCGGAGGCAAACCAGCTTACTGGCCGAGGAGTTGAACTCAAAATTACCAAGAACAAATCCAGCTGGGGGTTTAAAGGCAGGGCTTGAACTCGGGGAACCTTAAGATTACAATTCCAGCATTCTTCCAGTCAAACCTCTACTAACAGCCACCTCTAAACAACAACCACTTTTTTTGGCGGACAGTCTATACATTAGTCTGCTACACAGTCGTGGAGCGTTGCGTGACGACACTAAAAATGGCTGTGCAGCAGACCATCTATACATTGACTCCTGTTTAAACCTCTCTACAACGGCCACTTTCTTCTGTCCCCAAGGTGGCTGTTTTGGAGAGGTTCAACTGAAAACTGCTAGGCCACACTGCCTCCAAAAGCTTGGTAAGAAGTGGCGACAAGGAAAGGGCTTGACAGGAGGGTAGCTGTTGATAATTATTAATGATGATGATGATGATGATGTTACTGATGCTTATCTGGTGGAGATTCATTCATGACAGTTTTCTTCAGTCCATTAGGGTAGCCTGAGAGAAGGTGTTCTAGCTCATGAGTTTGTGAATGAAATCCTCCAATATAACCATTCAAATGAAACCTCAACCTCATTCCCAGGGTTCTCTCCTACCCAGAAGCAGGGCATGAGGTTGATGAAACCTCTTTCTATGGTGCTTAAACCTAAACTAGTCCATTTTTTTTCACTCCTACCCTATCACTTAAAATACTAAGCTATCTTCTTTTTAGTGATGTGAAAAACGATGATACTTACTTATAACATGGCCTGCTTTGGCATTGAGAATCCTGTTCAACTTTTCATGTATATCCTTCGGGTAGTTCGAATCTTCAAGTAAAGTTGGACATATGAGACATGACAGAAACTGTCAAAAAAGGTGAAAAAAATTCCTTTAGACTTTCACATTTTCCACAAAATTTGCATAAGTTTGAGACATTGAAAACGATATTTTACTCATGAAAAATGTTGTCAGGGGATGTCAGAAAAAATTGAATTACAGTAAAAACCCGCATACAAGAACATGTGGATTAAGAACACCCAGGCTGAAATTTGGTAAAAAAAGGAGCATATATATAAGAACACATTCAGCCTGAAAATTGAAAATTGTTCTTATATATAAAAACTCTTCCCTTTTCAGTTTAATAGAACAGTGTCTGTAGCTTTAGTGTGGTATTGCACTAAGATCTCTGCATAAATACTAGTAATTTCACTTGCTGTGTATAGCAAATGTACAACAACTGTATTTTTTTACATTTTTTTAGAAGTAAAAAATTAAGAACACTTAAGAACACTTTCAGGCTGATTTCACCTAAAATACCCGATATATAAGAACCCAATCAGCCTGAACCCCGAAAATGGGTGTTCTTGTATGCGGGTTTTTACTGTATCAAATGAGAAATATGAAAGTTACAAATACAGATTAATGTGGAGACAAAGTTGAAGCTGTAGTGAGAGTATAGTCAAATTCCACAAGTGTTGCCGGGGTGCGAATTTAATGCTGGAGTAACAAGGTATTCATGAACAGTTAACCCTATGGTAACCTGATGGAAACCTCACAAAGACTTATAGAGATGGTAGCTTCCTTTGTTCTCGGGGTCACCTACAACAAACCCCGCCCAAAGTTGTTTGAACTAATTAGGTTTTTTAATATGGTGCTGATCGATTTGCTGAAATGACTTTAGTTGAAATTGTGTAATCTGAGTGGTAAGAATATCTATATGTAAGAAATATAGAACTTTATTCAAGTGTCAAAGATAGAATTTTTGAATAATGGAAATATTACAGTTTTCCAACACTGATCAATGATATTAGGTTGTCAATCACTGCACCTGTCTCAATGATGTGATGGGTTTCTGTCCAAATGCATGAGGATCTCCAAAGTATCTTACAACTTCTTTGAAAGGTTTTTCTTCCCCCTTTAAAATAAAAATACTGCAGAGTTTATTATGTGAATTACAAAGCAGACTGACACAGCTGGTGGATTATTTTCCTGTGTGATGAGTTGACATTATAATGGACCAACAGCAACCAGCACAGTAACACAACAAATTAAGCTCTTACAGGAACGTAATTGGCTGCAACAGTTGATTCCACAGGTTTTAGTAATTCTTGAACCTTTTCTCTTAATCACACATTAAATGATATTAATTTGATTAAGCCTGAGAGCATTAGCTCTCCAGGGCATTCTGGCAGTGGGGCGGGAAAAGGAAGCTTGCAACTAGTCTCTAGAATTTGAATATCTACATCAAAAAAGGCAAAACGAAATACTGATTGGCAGAGACGACAATAGTAATGATGTCATTACCCTCAGCACGTATTTTTCCATTTTTTTTCTTTTTCATTCGAGCTTTCCGCTTTGTGCTGATTGGTGGAAATCTGACAGCTCAGTCAATGGAATTGGAGGGGAAATTGAAATTCCAGAGATCTATGTAGTTGCAAGCTCTCCTTAACTTCCTTTTCCTCCACGCTGCCAGAGCACCCTCAAGGAGAGCTTGCTCACAGTGCATGGCTATAATTAATAGAAGAAAACTGATGTTTATATTCTTGGGATGTAAAAAAAAAATGATATTAAAAGCATTGCTTGAAAAGAACTCATCGAACATGGTTTTTCAAAGGCTTTTTGATATCATATTATGTAGTGAGGTGGGGGTGGGGCAAGAAATTCTGACTCTTCTTCACGGGGGGAGGGGGCGGGGTCTAGATCTCTGATCCATGTTCAAAAGTGAATCAGAGAAATTAAATAAGCACAAAGTCATTAATAATTAGAGTAGAAGCTCTATAAAAAGTTTAAGGTTCTTTGATATAATTTATATTTGGCTACTTTTAACTCTGCTACGGCAAATCAAAAGGAATAAAAAGTTGCTTTGGAGGGGCGGGAGGGGAAATGAAAAGTCTCCACCTCCTAACCTGTACATTAATATATGACATTTCAGACTACACACAGAACTGAATAAGGACATTAATATCGCTAGCCTGATCTCCATAAATTGTTTTGAGCGTCAATGCACTTCTGCAAGTTCGCAAGTTCCCGATTATTCATGATTTTGCAGACAGCTGGGAACAAGAAAAAACCTAAAAGTTCAGCAGGCCTACCTACCCTTGCTAATTCTTGTTTGATTTCATAGGCCCGAAAATCGACCCAACCTCCAGGGTTAATGCCTCCCTGGAAAACAGGGCTGATTGTTTTGTCCGTAATGATTTCTTTTGCCATCATTTCCGTCGTCGAACTGCGAAAAGTAATTGGTCAACACCGAGAACCCTCACAAGCTGCGACTCTTTGCGTCACCTTCGCTGCACCATTGGATGCGCGAGCCCGCAATCCTTCTCAACATCAGGGCTACCTGAGAGTGACCTCTACAGACCTACAAATGTAGCTGTACACTTAGGGTCAAACACCCGCAGAATACAAAAAATAAAATTTACGGACGGGACGGACAATATCGCTGGCAAAGCACAGGCAACTACGACACGCTTTCGTTCACACGCAGGTGCAAATTTCTCAACGGTCCCCTAGGTCAGTCGCACAATTCTTTCCTCTATCCTTGCTGCTCTTTACGTACCGAAATGGCAGCGGAGGAAATCGTTACTGACAAAACCATCGGCCATGTGTACCAGAACTACGCCACTTCAAGACCGTGGACCGATTTACGGGCCCAGGAGATTCGACGAGAACTTAAACAGGTAAGATGAGTGACATCTCAAACTTATTTTAGTCAGTTCTTCTACATGTATCCAACATGTTCAACATTGCGTGACCAAACCTTTACGTAATCTCTACCATTTGAAGCCGGCTCATGATGAGACCGTAGTGTGTGTGTGTTTTTGTTTTTTGTTTTTTCTAGTTTTTACGGGATAAGGTAGATTGTAAGGCAATGAACTGATTTGCATTGCTGTTTACTGCTAGTTTGTTGCAGTTTAATACACACGCTAACAAATAGATCTTGTCACGGTTTTCGACGCCATCTTAACGAGTAGGCAAACGCGTGAGAAATTACGGTGTTTGTATGAGAATCTAATATCGAATAATTGCCGTAAAACGGCTGTTCCGGAAAAAAAATTATGAATTGTTAACTAAAGCTTCACTCCTATGGATTTTACTGAAAAAAACTGAGGGCGTTCCATGCGCTAGAAGACCTAAAACCACGTTTTTAAATTTCCTATACATTTGTCTGTAAGAAAGTCTCAGGAAAAATTACAGACAAATATATGGAAAATCTAAAGCAAGCGTCTGAAGAAACTTAAGCACAGGTGCGGCCCCAAAATTTTTTAGTACAATCCTTTGCTTTGTAGCTTTAGTTTACAATTTATAGTTTTTTTCAGAACAGCCGTTTTATGGAAATTATTCGACAATAGATTCTCATACAAACACTGTAATTGCTCACACGTTGGCCTACTCGTCAAGATGGCGTCGAAAACCGTGACAAGGTCTATTCATAAATTAGGCTTGGATAAATTCTGCCGGCAGAAATCAAACTGGTGGAGAAGGGGGGGGGGGGCACTCCCTTATTTGGCCTATGCGGGTATGTGCCGCTGAACAAGGAGTAGTGTCTCCTGTCTTAAACGGGATAGCGAAATGAGAAGTTTTTGTCTTAAACAGGGTCAGGGTTTGCAGGCCTGGCCTGGGCCATGGCAGCACACCTCTACCCAAACTTCCCTCAAGCATCCCCCGGGAGTTTCAAGCAGAACAAGCGATTTTTGAGGGGAGCATTCTGCTGCCAGAATGAGGCATTTTCCAGCTGAATAAGGGAACATGGGCAGCACCAATGATAATGCATAACAGTTGTAAGAAAAATTTAAAACTATTAAAAAACAAATACTGACCTTGTACTTGTGATTAATATGTAATTGATTATTTAATCGCTACAATACGCTCACATTAAAAAGTAAGATGAATTACAATTTTGCTATACAAAATGAATGTCCAATTGGTTTTTAGGGGTTAGGCCCAGACTTGGCCTTCTTGATTTGTGAAAATAAATTGGATACGGAACAGAATTCAAGCAGAATAAGGGTTTCTGAGCAGTATTTTTAGCAGAATAAGCAATTTTTACGAGCAAGCTGCCGTCAGGCAAAATAAGCCATTTTACAAGCAGAATTTATCGAAGCCTATCATAAATCGGTAAAATTATTGCTTAAAATTCTAACATAAATTTGAACACCTGTATGAATGGGAACAACTAACAACTGCTAAGCAATCAGTCCACTCATTTCTCCTTTTTACTGAAACCTTTCTATCTAAGGTCACAACTCCATGACGACAAACACTGGTCACTTAATTCTATACCGGATAGCTTTTGCGCCAGTGCGAAAATCATAGGGCTTCCAACCCATTCACACATTGGGACCAGGCGTCCTCACTGGGGGCAAAAGGCAAACAGCTAAAAAAATCACCAAATAAAGCGGGCCAAGGGGTAGACTGGGGGCTCGGCTCGCTTCGCTCACTGATTCTTTTCCTTCTTTTCGCCGCAATGTGGCGCCAGTGGTCCCAGGCCATTCACACATGCATGAGAACAGTAATTTCAGCTTGGTTTCTATATAATGAAGCGAAGCCGGTTGAGTCATGCCGATCTTGTAAGTGGACCATTCATAATTTATGGTTTTGGGGGGGGGGGGGGGGGCTAATTGGGGATCTTAATTTTTTTCCTTAAATATTTTTTCAAGCTCCCCCGGATGATGTTAGATATTTTTTCTGCCACCCCCGCCCCCTCATGAGAGCTTGCGGACAAAGGTAAAATACCATGACCCTCCCCTCCTCCTTCCTCTCTACCACCACTACCATCACCAACAATCTACCATGTTTGAAATGCTGATGCAAACAACATTTAGGCCCCAGCAGTGAAGTCTTTTTTGAAACTTTAACTGCATAAAATAACCTTGCACAGTAGATTATCTGTTATGGCTTTATTATATCCCTTAACAAAATTTCTACCCTGTAAGAGCTCTGTAGCATCACTGGAACAGGGTTGTAAAACTAACCTGTAACAACCCTGTTACAGCTTGTCATTTGGCACAGTTAGCAAGGCTGTTTCTACACTGTAGCAGCCTTGGAACAGCCCTGTCACGTTTAACTCAAAATTTCCTAGTAGACACCCTGTAACAGCCATGTTACAACCCTGTTTCCACCCTGTGGTGGACATCCCCTGTTACAACTTGTTAATTGGCAGTTAACAAGGCTGTTTTTTTACCAGGTGCCAATGTTGTGACACTTCCTCTCACAAAATCTACACTTTAGACAGGCTAGCCGTTTAACTTCTACACATTAGGATTATAATACTATCAGAACATAATTTTTTATAACTTCATATCTATTAAAGATGAAAATTTATCTTTTTAGGCATATTTGAACTCATGAAAAAGGAACGATTTGCCCCATAAAAAGCTTCAAAGTTAAAATACTAACGGCTGGTTTAGTCCGTTTAGTCACTTAAGTAGCAAAAGCCATGCAAACAACAAACATTCACTTTCAATAAAGGAAAACAGAAAATAATTATAGTCAATTAAGAACTTAACGTTACTTTATTTTTCACGATCACATGTTACAATGTGTAAAAATATAAACAAAACAAAATTTGAACTGCATGCAAAAGTCTGATCTGGCTTGTTAAACACTTGGTCATAGTCGCTCGATTTAATGTACAACTAGCACGTCAAAATGCCGACTTTACAATAACCGAGGTCAAAAAACAAAAAAACGATTTTTGTCAGCAATTATAAGAGATGATCGAAACGCGGAATAGTTCCATTGTACCAACGGTTTCGAGGTTGGCAGTTTATAATAATTCTTTTTGGTTCGTTGTAACAAGCTTAATTTGAAATCGCTCACCTCGATCGTCTTTCCTTTATGATCCACAATGTGATACATTTCCTCATGAAAAGAGCCAATCCATTGGTGTTTCAGTTGTTGCTGAATTGTTCAATGGTGTACTAAATGAACTTGCAGGGCAAACAATCTTTGAATCTTGCAAGTGCTGCGGAATGTTTTCTGTCCACTAGATCGATCTGTTTCCCATTCGTTAAGAGCTGCTTAAAGCACAGTTATTTTTTTGCTGATACTTTTTCACTCTCTGCTTCAAAAGCAGCAAAAAACGCTCTACAGACTTTTTGAATCCAAACTGGATGCAGAAAACGTCTGAATATCTTCGCCTTTCATTCAAAATGATCGCGAGTAGTTTCAGGAATGGAGATGCGTAATGCGATCTTCTGGTAAAAGTGCAGACCAATAAGATTAAGATTTCTCCAAGGAATTACCGATTGCGTGTCCGTCACGTAATGAAAATATTGAAGGCCTCTCGATCTCCAAGCTTGCAGAAATCTCTCACGCAGGAAAACAAATGAAAGTGATCTGAAAGTCTTTCATTTTTAGTACATTGCTGTAAAAAAGTAATTAAGCTACTGCGGTGTTTTTTTTTTATTTAAAAGAACAGGAAGAACAGGAGCTGATGAAATAGGTGCTTGTAAAAATGGTAAGCTGATCATTTTCAGCAAGTTCTTTTTCGTTTTATTTGTTTTAACGATCTAGCCGACCCTCGCTTCTTTTAACACTTTTAGACTTTCAAAAATACTGCCATCTTTCATGATTTATGGAGTTGACCTTACTTGGCTACACTGTGCTTGTGATCTCACAGCAGGGGCGTAGCTAGGGGGGGGAGTCCTGGGGTGCCCGTGACCCCTCCCTGGGGGGCCTTCTTTTGAGCAAACAACCTACAATATTCAGGTAGCGAAAACGCCATGACAATATCTTGGCCGTAAAAGCCATTGTTGAAAAGCCCACTTTTTCAAAATTTGTGTTTTTGTGAAGTATTTTCGTCAACGGCTCTTGTCTTTAGTTAATATGGGTGTGGAGGTCGACATGACCATCTGGTGAGTAGCCTCTGTGACCCCCCCTTTGAAAAATCCTGGCTACGCCCCTGCACAGCTCTGCAATAACCTGGTTACTGTCAAATGTACCTAACACAGCCGTGATTCTGCATACCTGTGCTAGTTCTTCTGCATTACTAGGTAGCCCTGTCTTAACCCTGTTACGGTAACTGGATATTTTCACAGCCATGTAACAGGCTTGTTACACTTAACTATGTACACTTTTACGGCCCTTTCACAGCTCCACTTGTTTTAACTCAGGTAAGTTGCAGCTTTGTCACAGCCCTGTTACAGCCAGTTTACAGCCCTGAAAGAACGTAAACAGGGCTGGAAACAGGATTTTACGGGGCTCTCACAGGGTTTTTGCAGGGTAGAATTTTTAAAATCTCAATGGAAAAAATATAGTGGACAGTTTAAAAAGCTTTAAGTTTTAAAGCTTTACAAATGAATTATGGTATATTATTTGCAAGACACATCATGGCTACTTTTAAGGTAATAAAATAGTAACTAAAGAAAAACATTAGGATACCTATACTTCATATTTATTAAGTAAATGCAGCATTTACTTAATTTCAGTTCATGATTTAACTGCATGTAATTGACCTATGAAGTAAAAGTATCCTATTGTTTTACTGTTTTAGTATTAAAATTATATCGATATCTTCTTTAAGTGGACCTAACGTTTATTCGTTAAAATACTTCTCTGAACCGGACCGATTATTAAAGTAAGTTTTAGGTGCCCCCCACATACAGAGTACCAATTGAATTTTGATGGCACCTTTAATGTCTTGGATGAAAATTAATGGTCCGCCTCCTAATCCCCATAGCCCCCCCAGCCCATACATTATGAACGGTCAGTTTCGATGAAGAATGCAGCTACCAAACAACCAACCTCGTTCCCAGGGTTCCCTCCTACCTATCGCTCTCGCTCCATAGGGATGGGTAGGGGAGAATTAACCCAGGGAACGTACGAAGTTGCCAAACAGCCCCCAAAAATTGGTGACAAATTACACCCCTCCCTTCCCATAAGGCCTCTTACTCCCGAAGATGTATTATTTTAGAGCAAAGTTATTAGAGGCCACTTACAGATGATGGACAATGATCGGCGAATCCTAACAATCAAGCTTTATAATCAGTCTTATTTTTTTTACCACTTTTTACAGGGTGTAAGTAAACCTTTTAATGAAGTGATACAACATTTTGGAGATCCACATACTTTTGGACAGTCCCCAGTTTCCTTTATGAGGCAGGTAAGATCATTTTTAAAACTAAACTAGGGTCTGGTCTTTTTTTGTGACTGTGGATACATTTGTTTGTTTGTTTGCTCACTAACATTTTAAGTTCCTCATTCTTTTATGGTGGTTAACGTTGTAAATTCGTTTTATAAAACCGAGTCAGTTAATAAAACCAAATGTATTTTTTTTCGCCCCGGTTTTGCAGCAGAGTTTCAAAATATAACTGACCATGAGATTTTGTGTACGTTATACTGAGCATATACTGCTTGTGTGCGGCATGCTTTTATAAAGGACAAACAGGTAACGTATCTGTCAAACCGAAGCTTCAATGTCCTCCCTGGGCAGCCCGGCCCTAGGCAATTGAATTATCCCCCCTGGGGAAATTTTAAAGAAAGGAATTTTTTTTAACGATTACTAATGTGGCTTTAAAATAACGTTCTTGAAGCTAAGTCTAACGACAGTGCAAATTAGCCTGTGTAATCCTTTGCCTTTTAGCCGATCCGCCGTCAAGCTGCAATCTTTCTCTACAAAATCATCCAAACTCGCCCATGTCAGCCATCCGCTATGATTTATCTTTCCTCTTGCAAGCACCGGAGCCCAGAGGATTTTGGGTAATCGCAATCTGGCCGGGGGTTTTAGGTTCGAGTACCAGTCTGCTGGCCAATAGCTAGAATCGCTGGATTTGTTCTTGGTCATCCCGAGTTCAAATCCTCGCGGACCACGCGTGTAAATAGCCAACTGGTTTCCAGTTGGGTGTTTAATTCTGTTATGTTCTGTTCGGATCATATACTTCTGATTTTTTAATTTGAGTGGACTACCTGTAAAATAGCTGAATAAGCTGAGTGCACTTTCCACCATAAACAAACCTTTTAATTAAACCGATACAAAAACATCGCAAGAAATCGAGACAAGGGTTCAAAATTTCTCAATTCTTACACACTGTATACATAGGAATCAAATTCCCCTACCACCCAAAGTCTATGATTATGCAAATGCTTTTCCTGCGCCCGAAAGGTGAAGAAGTCATATGCATGGGATATGATCCAGGGGATGTTACTGGTTAAAGCTTCAATACATGACGTGCAGCTGTTTAAAAGATTTTAGTTTTAATTTTGTAAGTCACTTCTTTTGTGACTGATGGACGTTTCTCCTTTTTTTGTCAAGTTTCTCGCATGTCTCCTTTGTCCAAGTCTCCTTGAAGAACCAAGCTACCCACAGGATATAAAGGAAAAAGCTCGAAGGATTCTTGAGGCAACTGAACAGTTTTCAATAGGTGCCACATGTACATTTTTTCAGACTCATAAGATTTCTGCCTTATTTTCAGTATTTTCTCTATTAAACGCTGTCTAACAAAGACAAACCGGGATCGGGAGTTCAGCTAGCCGGCGAAAACAGCCGTTTCTCCTTGCTCTTCGCCGCTGGGGACGTTTCGCACGGAGGAACATCTGCGACTCAGGGACAGAAATTCCATACTGATGACGTAATCAATGTTTACACAATATAACCGGTAGTCATGGGTTCCACATCCAAATTTGTTCAGTTTTACTTTTCTCCTGGTCGATTTTACGAAAGTGTTGTGTTCATCTGCCAACAAGCTCCAGCAAAACTCAAATGCTTCTTCTAGAGAAGAGTATATTCCACCAATTTTGACTGTTTTGTTAGAGATTCATCCTGTTTACATTTGATTTTCGTGGCCTTTTATCTTTTGTCTGTCATTCGTAAACAATAGCTAAAACAATAAAACTACTCCGTCGACCAATCAGCGCTTCTGACGACGCTTCAGACCGGATTCCGGACAGATTTTACGTCATCAGTATGGAATTTTCAACGCTGAATCGCAGACGTTATTCCTCGTGAAACGTCCTCAGCGGCGAAGAGCGAGGAGAAACGGCTGTTTTCGCAGACTAGAGTTCATCAGACCCAATTTTTTTAAATCGTAAGCCACGCTAGTAGGCCTTCTTTTGGCTTGTCACGCAATCCTCCCCAACGAACGACGTTTCTTGGAAGGGAACGCAGGACGAAGCCCCAAGAATGTTTGCATGAGAAGCTACCAAGCCGGGGGCGTTCAACCGAGAAAATAACGTGATGGTATACGTCAGTATACATCATGCTAATTTAGTTCTTGTCGTCTGTGACCGTCCGGGCTAGCTACCGTAAAATTCCGAAAATAAGCCCTGGGACTTATATTTTTCAAAGGCCCTTTTTAAGGGGCTTATTTTTGGAGGGGCTTGTATTCGGAGGGGCTTATTATCTACGGAGGGAAATTTGCGTCTCAAAATTGATTGGGCTAGCCTTATAGTTGGACCCCGGGGGGGAGTACTGCCATATATGGGCTATATAGGTATGTGCCGCTGTGAAGGGTATGGTTTTCAAGCAGTTTACTCTAGGATAGGGTATATAAATCAGAGCGTTTGGGTCTAGAATAGGGTATCATTTTTCAGGAAACTGATCATTTGGTTGAAGATTTTACCGAGACTAGGGAAACAGCTACTCTAGGATAGGGGGGATTTCGGGAGTTTACTCTTGTATAGAGTAACAAAATTCAGCTGAACTAGCTCTGGTATAGGTTAAGGGTTCCAGGGTCCCAGCGGCACATCCCCACCCAGAAATTCCTAAAGTACCCCCCCCCCCCGGAGTTGGACGTAAATTTACCGTTTTTGCTTTGTTTTACCTTGTATTTGAGGGCAATTTTGCAATTTCAAGTCCCCAGGGGGCTTATATTTGGAGGGGCGATTTAACGGAGGGTTTTTTACGTTACCGGTTTGGGGGCCTTATATTTGGAGGGGCTTATTTTCGGAATTTTACGGTATTGCATATCGATGACGCTCGTAATATGAGTCATATGTTTTGAAGAAACAATTACCGTAAATTTATTTCTGCCTTTTTTTAAAATGTAGGTTCGTATACAGACACAAGTGGATTAAGAATTGTTCGTGAACACGTCGCCCGGTTTATTACCAAAAGAGATGGCTACACCGCTGATCCAGATAGTATCATATTGACAAGTGGAGGAGCAAGCGGAATAAAGGTCCGTAATGCAGTATGTAACCCTTTAGTCATTATTGATTGCTCGTTATTGCTTATATAAGAAGTATCTGCAATTGCCGTATCATCGAGAAGTGTCAGGGATAGCACAAATTACAAAGTTATTTTTACCAAATGAACCTGTGCTGGTATGCAAACTATAGGCGAATCCTTGTTTACCTTTTTTGCCTCATTAGCATAGGCCTATCATTATCTGATGAAGCTCATAAAATGAGATTTGTGAATATTGAAAGAGCGTAACAATTTCTAGACTGCAAAACGGTCGTTTTTTCCTCATAATCAGTTAAGAAATCGGTAAAGCGTGGCGTAAGAGTCTTACTTGCGCGAAGCTCGCGAGGTGTTTTTAACGTCTCTCCCCAGTCTCGCTCTCTGTTTTCAGCCTCGTTCCAGACCTTTTGTTTGACTGCTGGCGCGTTCTTGAATACGCAAAAATACGAACTGTTTTGCAGTCTAAACAATTTCAGTCATCTCTGAAAATTTAGGCCCGATATACCAAATAGTTTCGGAAAAATTCTCTTTGAAAAACCCCAAAATTTCAAAGAATGTATGAGCTCATTAGCGTTTTGCCATCCAGTTATTTTGCAGTTTTTACTTACTGCTATTTTCCCTGTTACTAATTGTAAAGAGCTGACAATAGCACAAACTGCATAAATTAACCAATGCTTTGGGCATTGGGAATTGCGCATTTTGAAGCTATTGTTTGGTGGTCACTCAAGTAAATCATTGTATTGTTCCATATGCCCAATTGTCCGATGCCCAATTACCAAAGCAACCTTTTTTGATTTTGCTATATGCGACTACATCGTCTATGGGTTAACTCGTATGCTAATGAGCAAAAATGTAAACAATGACATCACAATGAATCCGGCTATAGCAGTCCTTTGTGGTTATAGTCATGCTGCCAAGTATTGACCACAGGTGCCCCAAGGTCACGAGTGAGAATCGTTGCGTAATAGGAATATTAAAAGGGTTTAGCACGTCACACTTTGAAAAGAAAGACAATTAAGAGTAAGGGCCTTTTGACATATATGGAGGAGGGAACCCCAATATCCACATGCAAATTCTCTAGACAGATCTCCATACATTTCCTTAAAAAATAAGTTGGGAGCATTTGATAAACTGAGATCAAAGTATCAGAGATTGCCCCAGGTGATAATATTATTGTTTCTCATAACCTGTTCTGTCGATGATGGATGGATTTTGCTTAGAGAAAATTCATGTTGGTCACTCTTCGGACTCGGCATTCTCGTTTCGAAGACATTCATTAGAGAAATCAACTACGAACCTAGAATAAACTCGGGGGGTGGGGGTTCAAGGAGGGAAGAGAGGGGACCTCTCCCCAGTTCACTTTCGGTTCGTTTGCGCTCTCCAGTCCCGCTGAGCCTTGACTTGCTCGAGAAACTACTGTAAAAAAGGACTGCCACACTTTTTGATCGATTAAGATGTCTACCACCACCGCTTTCTCAAACAATTTCAAGTAGCGTAAAAACTGAGTGGTTGCTTTTTAAATCTCCTCGGCGATGTTATCGCAGTTTGAACCGTTGGCTTCAGGCTAATGGCGTCTGATTGGTTTATTTTGTTAGCATCTGTGGTTGACGAAGGAAATTTCTTAATCCCTTTTGGTTACTTAATGATATTTACCAGAAATCCGCTCTTATGAAGAAGGTCATGATTAAGTCATGTGATTTCTTGACCTTTCATCCAGATTGCCTTGGACGTGTTATCAACTGGCTGTTTTTGCAGCGACGAGGACAGGGCAGGACTTATGACTCCAATCCCCTGTTTCTTTCAGTATCCTACATGGATCAAACGTCTCAACCTGTACCAGATTCCTTACTACTTGGACGAAGATAACGACTGGGCTTTAGATATCCGCGAACTGGAAAGAGCGTTAAATGAGTCGAGATCGCGCTGTAGACCAAGAGGCCTGGTACTTATTAACCCGGGAAATCCTACAGGTATTGCGAAGCTATTTTAAAAATTAAGTGCAGTACTAAATCAGTAATTGGCTTGGACACATAAGCCTCTGTGCAGAAGTCTCCTTTTCCTTGTGATCGCAAGATGCTTGCTTTTTAAATAGCACTGACTGATTGTCAGTGTCAGTGATCAAACGTATCTGGTCCAATTAAGTACCCTTTCATATACCAGTCCTGAAGCCTCAAAAAGGTACCCTTTTCTGGCGGAGCCTCCCCGTTGAAGCCATTATAGAGAGTACCCCCGGGATTAAAACTAATTGTCGTACTGCTGTATATGCATCCTTTCTTTATAGGCCAGGTCTTAAGCTACGACAATATCAAGGAAGTGATCAAGTTTTGCGCTCGAGAAAAACTGGTTTTATTTGCTGATGAGGTGTACCAAGAAACAGTGTTTACTAAAGAGGTCCAGTTTCACTCGTGCAAGAAGGTTCTGAGAGACCTGGGTCCCGAATACAACAAGTTCCAATTGATGTCGATAAATTCTGCCTCGAAAGGGTTTTATGGCGAGTAAGTCTTGATCTGACAAGTAATTGCTTTTATATGATATAACGATCAACAGAGGGAAAGCATAAGTCACAAAAACAACAACAACAAGCCTGTATTCATGAAATGGCGGAGATTTTATCACTACACAAAAAGGTTTTATCATTTCTAACACCCATGGCCAGTAGCGCCCGCGAAATAATATGGAATGTATTAAAATGAGACATTTATTGCAAGAAGTATATTTATAATTGGTTTTGTCTTAATTTTCTGAAATGCAGGATCAGTGAAAGAATATGCTATGTGGCCTGGTTTAAACAAAAAAACAAACAAACAAAAACGAAAAACATTCAAAACGAATACAAAGTATACTCTAACCAAATTAAACAATGACAATGGAGTTTGATGATCGGATCCATTGAACCCTGCTAATAGAAGGGCATAGCTGACCGAAGCCTGGGTGAGAAACGTTTGTTGTAATTATTATTTGTTTTTAATTTAGATGCTGGTCTTTTTTAGGTGTGGTTTGAGGGGTGCTTACATAGAGCTTGTAGGATTTAGCAAAGAGGTTTTATTCCAAGTTAGGAGGTATTGTTACCCGCCATGCAATGTACCGTCATCTATTGCGCAGGTATTTTAACAATTAGTATAGGTAATAGCATGATTTGTAGTGATATTTGGCATAAATACCACGCGTAATATTTCGAAATTGTTATACGTAATTTCACGAGCCGTTAGGCGAGTGAAATTTGAGACAATTTTGAAATATCACGAGTGGTATTTATGCCAAATACCGCGTACAAATCATGCTATTATTTGTTTATACTACTACCCACAAAAGGTTTGTAATTTTCACATGTAGGTATTTCAAATTAAGCTGAAATACCACTGCTCTAAGCCAATCAAATTGCAGCAATTTCTCATGTAGTAGTATTAAAGTCGTTAAAACATGATTTATAAAACGATTCTGATTGAGTTGAGGAGCTGGGACTTGAACTCTTTCGAAAAACCAGTCCTGTGGGATTTGTATCTTTTTTATGTAAAGATTTTTTCGTTTCAATAAATTTACCTGCGACATAGTTAATTGAGTGGAATGGTTATGAAACCCGTCATACTCCTTTGTTATGTGTTTTTGTGGACCTGAAAGTGCACAACGTTCAAAAGAATTCCTATCATTTTTATTGTATTGACCAATAAAAACGTTGCATTAATTTATTCCGTAACAATTTGCCAACAGAAAACAAAGGATTGTGCACTTTCAGGGTGCTTTCAACATAAACTGCAGCACTGTTGTTTTTATCATTGATGTTTGCCGCTTTTCATAACCAGTCTCCTCTAATAACTATGCCTGCAATCAGGGACAAATTATTAATAAGTAGTTGACACACTTGTCTAAAACGCGCGCTTTTATCAACAATTTTTTTCAACTCTGTTTAAAGGACGTAAATCCTTCCACCCCTGAATCAATGAGGTTTTGTAGTTGAAAAAAGATTTGTGTCTACATGTTTAAAACACAACAATAGGGAACTTAAGCAAAGACGTTTTTGAGCGACGTACGTCAACCGGAGGTCAGGCCTTTTCCCATTTAACATGGCTTAACGCTATTAAAATTGTACTGCTAAGTGTCCTTTCTCTTGTAGAGAAGATTTGCCGAAAAGTTGGGTAAAGCTACTGCCCAAGGCTACTGCCTAAGGATGCAAAAAGCCCACTTCCGGTTAATGTGCGTCACTCAGAAACGTCTTTGCTTAAGTCCCCTGATGACTTTGGGGGAGCGGGGGGTACAAAGGGGGATGGGATAGAGATATACGGAAGTGTCTCAATCGGCTTTTGTTCCCGGCCTCAGTGTAGTTGCTGGCCACGTGAGTGATAACTCTTTAGATTGTCTTAACTGATTATAAATGTGTTTTTCCAGCTGACCTTTTTTGTTATCTGTAGGCTGCTGTTAGTGCAATTTGTAATCCCCCTCAGCCTGGTGACGAGTCGTACGAGACGTTTATTAAGGTAAGTACAGTCAAACCTCTCTTTACAGGCACCCGCTATATACGGACACCTCATTATTACGGACAGTTTGCTTTGTCCCTGGGGAAAGAAAGCCTTTAATTTTCTCTCAATTCAACCCGCTTTAATACGGACACCCCGTTAATGCGGACACTCTCTATGGCCCCCTCAGTGGCCATATTAACGGGGTTTCACTGTATAATTGCGTGCGTGTCTAATCTAGAGGGACTGGACCTAGATCCGGGACTGAGGAGTATTACCCCGGGGAGCGTTCTTCCTAGTGATAGAAATGTGCCGCTGGATGGGGTCGCCGCTAATTTTCCCGACTGGATTGACTATAATGGGGTAACATTTTTAAATGAGGTACTAGAATGGGGTCGCACATTTTCAGGATTTTGGGGTTAAGAGAATTTTTTGTATCTAGGAATTTAAAAAAGGTTTGAATTAATTTTAGAATGACTGGCTATGAAATACATTTGCCCAAACGCCCGGGACTTAACAGAGACTTAGAGTCTTTTTACATGGAGGTGAGGGATTCCAGCTTGGTGAGGTAACCCGCTTAGGTGTTGTAACCCGCCTTTCCATATAATCTCTCATATGGTTACCCCTGCCACCTATCATATAAACGTGATCAAATTAAAATGAGTCAGATTATATGGGCAGGTGGGTTACCCCATCTAAGCGGGGAACCTCACCCACCTGGGTTCCCCCACTTCCATGTAAACAGGCCCTAAAATGGGGTCAATATTTGACCACCAAAAAGACTCGGACATGACGAAATTGGTTTCTCAAATGTTGTTCTTGATGGTCTGGGGGGTGAGTAGGATAAACGAATCTGCGGAGATCGGAATCCACGGGTTGAATATTTAATTCAAGGGCAGTGTGTGTAAAAACCGTTCACGTGCCATCGAGGTTAACAGACTGGATAATAATTATTTGAAAGAAGATCATCGCAATTATAGACGTAACTTTTTGGTCACCGGACGGTATCGTAGAGGTCAAGGTTTCGAATCCTGTACAAGCCTAAATTTTTTCAGGCTTTCTTTTCGCAACTGCAAAAATTGCGTCTATAACTGCGATGGTCTTCTTTCGTACAATTCTTCACCCCGCAGTTCTCATAAATGAATTTCGTGTATTCATAACTCCATCATCATCCTTTCGCGGGTTTAATACGAACCAATTCAACGACCTGCTCCCAGTTGGCTTGTTAGCTCAATTGGTAAGAGCGCTGCACCGGTATTACAGAGGCCAAGGGTTTGAATCCCGTAAAAGCCTGAATTTTTTCAGGCTTTCTGTTCGCAACTGCAAAAGTTGCGGCTGTAACTGCGATGATCTTCCTTCATATAATTCTTCACCCCGCAGTTGTCATATATGATTTTCATATATTAATTTAACTTCATCAGACTGGATAAGTTTGAAAAAACGTCAGCACATGCCCGCCAAGTGGCAGCTTTAGACTCAGTTTTTAAGATTTAATTTATTTCTTAAACGTCTATCTTAGAAGGAAAATGTTGATTTTTCCGCAGGAGAAAATGGCCATATTGGATTCTTATCAGAGAAAAGCCAAGATAACAACAAAGATACTGAATTCTCTTAAAGACGTCTCGTGTAATCCTGTTACTGGTTCATTGTATGCATTTCCCAAAGTTATT
Source organism: Porites rus (assembly GCA_964035705.1). Taxonomy (NCBI): domain Eukaryota; kingdom Metazoa; phylum Cnidaria; class Anthozoa; order Scleractinia; family Poritidae; genus Porites; species Porites rus. The sequence goes on from OZ037993.1 coordinate 47,015,529, forward strand.
CTTCCACAAAAAGCCGTCGAAGAGGCTAAGGTGAGGCGTAGTTCCTCGAAACCAATAGACCTTTTGCGATACGGCGGCCATATTGAATTTATTAGATTTAAGGCGTATAATGGGATACCCAGGGAGCACTCGTCCAGTGTTTATTCGCGCTTTTCGGGCAAAAGGAGAACTTCACTGTATATTTCTCGGGGAAAAAAGGCAATCATTATTACATCCAAACACGGCACAACGATCTTTTTTTTCCATTACAATCTTCTTCTAGGAAACCTTAAATAAACAAGTTGGCCCGAAAAGCGCGCGTAAATACTGAGCGAGTATATCGGATCGTGCTCATGCCCCCCTGGGCATCCCATAATACTCCTTAAATCTTAGTAATTCAATATGGCCGCCGTATCGGTAAAAAGGTTTATAGAGAGTTTAGGCAGTGTTAACGCTATAGTGGATAGCGTTTCGTCTCGACGCCAAAAGGTATTAGGTATAGCATAAACAGCAACTGCCCTGGACCTGAACAAGTAGCTCACACACATCGAACATCGTACCTGAGCGGTTGGCCGAGAGCCAGCTTGGTGAACTAAGTCCCAAATCTCACTCCTGAATATTTATTTCGTCTCAGTGGGTTCCAATCCCCGCCGCTACGTATTCACTTCCTGGACGGACCGAAAAAGTGTAAGGGCCAGAACCTATTCGACATATGACGCTCTACAGTGTTCGAGATTGGCGCGGCGTAGCTTCGCTCCGTCACAGAAATCGCGCCGAAATCACCGTTCTTGTGTATGAACAGAAGCACTATCCGGTACGGTTTTCGCGCCTGCGCAAAAGCTATCTTGTATAATGTGAACAAAGCCTTACGCAACGACCACGCGACGGAATCGAGAACGGCAAAAAAGAACTCTGCACTATATGAACAACTTTGCACGTGCATCACGCTTTTTTGTACATTTCTTTGCCGTTACTGCACGACTACGACGTGAAAATGCCTAATTTCACGTTTGTGGGGGACGTGAACACATAACAATGACTTTCTTTTTCTTTTCCTGAACTTTGATATAGTCTTTTAGGATGCAACTCCAGAAAAATTAGCCGATGTTTGACGAAATGAACGAGATGAAATAACGCAATAAAGTTTGAAGCAGCGCGAATTCACTTATTCAGTGACGAAGCCGTAGCCGTCGTTGAAGCTTAAGCTCCCTCCCTAATATAGATTCCCTTGGGCTTTATTCCAAAGCCCGCAACGGAAATGTGCAACCTCATTCCCAGGGTCTTCTTCAACCCGCAGGGACGAGTAAGAGACGACCCTGGGAACGAGGTTAGGAAATGCGTTCATCTTTTTCAGCTTAAGAATTGTGCACCTGACGAATTCTACTGCTGGCAGATGTTAGAAGCGACTGGTATAAGTCCTGTACCGGGAAATTCGTTCGGACAAAAAGAAGGAACATATCATTTTAGGTCAGAGCTAAGTTGTTATTCGCGTCGCTTTATTCATTATTTTATATACTTGTTTCTCTTGTTGGGAAATGGGGAAAGTCGCGTTGCTGATTGGCTGGGACGGAGTAATTGGCCTCTGAAATTGAACAAGAGACTGGCTCACCAGGAGGAGACTGTTTTGGGAGACACCTTTTGTGGCACCTATGCTGGGTTGTTCAAACCTGGGTGAAGAAAACCCAAGGCTATTGCTAAATTTGAATTCAAACATGAAAGCGTAAAAAGCCAATTCAGATTGATTCTTTTTGTCTGCAATTTGATGATAAGATACTCTAAAAGTGCTTGGAAAATTATCCAAGAAAACACTTTTGAACAAAAGAAAAAGAAAGCCGGATTAGAATTACACCCCCCATTAGAGCTAATCGGCCTTCTAACAACAGACCTTTTCAGTTGTAGGTTTTGTTTTCCCATTGCAGACCACGTGATTTTACACTAGAGAACTGTTTCTTTCAAATGACGTCCTATGAATGTGCATCCACGTGCATATGCGTGCATAACTAATGAAAATACAAAAGGCAAATTCCCCTGAGAACATCACGATGTCTGAATTGGATAAAAACAACTGACAAGCTAAAAAGGTCTATTGGGCCCTGTCCTGGGGTAAATTTAATAAAACTTTTACACTTGTAATTTATAAGTGTAGTCATTGTTTAAGAGTCTGAAAACAATAGCTACACTTGTAAATTACACTTGTGAAAGTTTTATAAAATTTACCCCTGCGGAACTTCAAAATAGCCAAAAACCGAGGCGATCGAATGTCCTCAGTCAAGCAGTCCGATATTGCTATTCGGCACAACTTCCGACCCAGCCTCGCTCGTAACCTCCAAAGGACAATTCTTAAGGTGACTCGACCCAGTATTTTTTTAGGTACACCTTCCATCTTTGGTCTCTTAGACTTCAACAAATTTATCTTTATAATATTGCAAACAATTATAACCGATGTATTACACACGTTGAAAACTTTTAGTTGTTTCCAATAGCTCCTGTATCTTTTATTTAAAAAGTGAAATAAACCTGACTTTAATTACTTTTTGGAAAAGCAAAATTATTATAAATCAGGATATATAATGTTTGAAAGTCTTTATTTTTCCTTTGTCGCAGGTTAACCATCTTGCCATCTGAGGAAAAGGTAGTTTCCATGTTCGACAGAATGAGCAAGTTTCATGAGGAATTCATGCAAAAATACAGAAATGACAAGGATAATCAACACTAATTTGGCAAATATAATTGCGCTTGTTAATTACTGGGCTCCATGCAACCGTTGCAGCCGGCATACAGTAACTCATAGTTAAGAAAGTGGAATGGTTTTCAAACCGTGCACAGCGTTCAATAGCATTCCTATCATTTTGAACTTACTAAGCAATAGAAACTTTTACATCGCATTGATTTAGTCACAATTTGTGAGCCATAAGCAAAGGATTGTGCAAGTCGGGGAGCTTCCAGCATAAACTGCAGCGCCGTTTTTTTCATCTTTGATATTTACCGCCTTTCATAACCAGTTTCCTCTACTAAATATACTGAAAGGGATATTTTTATTTATATTTTTATAATTCCAGTTTTTAGCTATTAATAGTAATTTAATTGGCTATTGTTCGTGACGAGAAATTGCACTTTGGGTGAGGTTAATCTTTGGTCAAACTAGCAAATCAATGTAGTGAGTTTCCCAATGCCCAATTGCCATATGACCAATCGCTAAAGCAACCTTCATTGAATAAGACTTATTTATATCATTCTTGTTTTTAGTCATTTGCGGGGAAATTCTTGGGTTGGGTTATTACAGTACAGGACGACGAACTGTCCTATTGAATTTTCACCTGCCTTTACGCAGAGTTTCTAATAAAAACTATATATAAATACAGCTTCAGTTATCATGTAGTTCCAATTTAATCAAACGTTTTAGATATAGGCCATAAACACAAGCAAACGTTGTGACTTTTTTGCGGCGTCACGCGTAATATTTTCTCTATCTTTTGACCTTTTGATTTGTATTTATTTTTTACTTTATATCGGGGCTCAACTGAATGTAACAGCTCTTGTACTTACCAATAAACTTCATTGTAGCGAAAACTGATAAAATAAATAAATATTATACGTGACTGTTCACTGGATAGAGCAGCTAACCAGTTAACTTTCAGGAAAAGTTTTACGAGAATTAGCACCGATGTTCGATTTTTTTTTTTTTTTTCTACTTTAGAAGACCTTTTATCCTCTGTTTTTGCAAACTTTTTACCTGGTCCCTGAGTATGTGATGATACAGGATTGGTATAAAAATGATTAGAAATTTATCACATCGACAAAAATAATGTAAAAAGTAAAGAAATCGAATGCACTGGCCGGGAATCGAACCCGGGCCTCCCGCGTGGCAGGCGAGAATTCTACCACTGAACCACCAGTGCTTCGAATACAAATTACGTTATAATTTAAGAATTTTTATCCGGGTTGTTCAAAGTAGGGTTAACATAAAGATAACCCAGGGTTAGTGCAAAATTTGAATTCAGATATGAAAGCTTAAAAAGTAAATTCAGTTTAATTCTTTTTCTCAACAAGTTGATGACTGGATGCTCTTAAAAATAACAGAGAAAATTATCCGAGAAAATGCTTTGAACAAAAGAAAAAGATTCCTGATTTAACCTGGGTTAAGCGCTTACCGGCCTTCGAACAATCAGGAATGGATTACTAAACGAGGAGGACAGAAAAATGCTAAAAATACTTTGCCATGACCATACACACTGACCAAGGACCTGAAAAACGCTGTGGTACGTATAAGACTGGACCGATAGTGCGACTCTTCAATCAATTTTCAATCGAATGTTCAGCTAAATTTTTGCATGTCGCCGTAGAGATTTGACGCACGCTGGTCGCGCGCGCAGCATGTCACAATGGCTATCTGACGTACACCAGTTAATAAAATTCTAGTTTGAGAATATTGCAAAAGCTGTCAGTTTCCAGTGTTTTATCAATTTACTCAGCGCTCTGCGAGAATGGGTTTCTTGCGGTTTTTCAAGCAGTTAAATTGTTTTGGTTGTAGTCAGAGAAAAGAGAAATCGACGTAAGTAACTAAAAGACAAACTGTTGAGCTTTTTCTTGTTTTTTTTTTTTTTTCTTCTGTGGTTTTTGCTCTTCTTATGTTGGTATACTTTACTTAACCCTAGACGAGAAATGAAAAAAGAAATGGATGCTTTGAGGAAAAAAATTCAAGACCTTCAAGAGGATGTTTTTTCCAAAAGGTACTGACTGATCAATCATTGGTTGTTTCTATTTTTCTAGACTGTTCACAGTCTCCTATTTTTTCGTAAGATATATATCGCCAAGATCCAGCGCTTTGCGTTTCGAGCTGCCATCGGTGACACTCGGTACACATGAAACCAAGTTGGCCGCCCGTACAGGCAACTGTCGATCCTGACGGTCTTACACGAAAAAATGGGGGACTGTGAACAGTCCAGATTCCAGCCATGTTCGAACCAGTTGCAAATAAGTGGGACGCGAGTTGCTGGTAAAGGGAACGTTACTGTCAACATTGGTATAATAATGATCATGTTGTTACCAACAATTACTTTACACAGGATGATGGTTGAGGAACTCACCCGACAAAAGGAGGCGGCAGAAAGACGCGTTCTGCTTAAAAACGTACGAATGGAACTAATGACCAAAGTGGAACAGATTGAGCTAAAGTTGCGGAAAAAACTACAACACCGTCAAATGGTGTTGACTGAGTTAATGTGAGTATCTTAAAGAATCCCGTTAAGTACAATGCATGAAGTTCATTGTCTGACTCATGGCGTTAAGCGATTTCCCGACCCTTTAAAGTTTCTTTTACACTGTTTCATGAGATTTGTTAAACTGAGCCAAGTCTTTAATTAATTAGACGAGCTGCAGTTTTCTATCAAGAGCTAAGAGTAAAACACGACGCACAGCCGAGCGTTTTGATCAGGACTTGTTGATAAAACCGAATAGATAGATAACTGCAAGTTTTAATTAATTGTCCGGCTTCAGAACTTTCCTCGATCGTAGATCTGTTCACGAGTCTGATTATTTTCCGGAAAACATAGGAGCGAAAAGCAAGGTCCTTAAGTTGTCTTGGTTTTATCAGATAGAAAAAAAAAACACCGACACGCTATTAGTTTTCTCTTCTTTTGTTAGTTCTTTAACGTGAGTAAAGTTCTAAATGGATATTTATGGCAACCCAAAAATACTGTCCTTTCCTTATTGTTGTTTATTTATTTATTTTAAATTTTTTTTTTCACAGCCAACTCAGTCTTGGAAGATTGGGGCAACAAAAGAAACTAGAAGCAGTACAAAGAGAAGCAACATCCTTCATGGAGGAACTGTCAAGAAATGAAAAAAGAGCAAGAGCATGGAAGGAAAATCTGCGTCGTGTCGGTTCAGCGAGCAACACACACACTGTCGTATTACAGCCGCGGCTGGTGTCTTATGCTGTCTGAACAGTCATAAATTAAAACTAGTTGATTTACTTAGGGCATCGAAAGCATGGACCCAGTTCTAACATTCTGATTAGAGTGGATTTAGTTCCCGGTGATTTTTGCAGAATCCTCGCAAGTAGGCGTTAAAAATTAACAAAAGCACTACTAGTGAAAGTCAGGCTGTACCCTTCAGCCCCTCCCTCATGCACTCCTGACACCGCCGATCTTGCTTTCGGTGCGTCTCCATCCCCCTAAGGACGGACGGAAAACAATTAATGCGTCGCACGAGACAAGAATTAAGGCGCATACATGCTTCATACATCTGTCAACGGACAGGACACATGCTGGTGACAATAAAAACTGTCAAAATAATTCGACTCTTTGAGCATCACGACGTGTAAAGGTTGTCATGTCGGTAACATGAGCTTGAGAGCTTGAGACACTGTTGAGACAGGAAAATGTACTTCTTCCCTGGGTGTTTCGTCATGTCATGCCCAGCCCTTTCACACGCGGTAGGAAAAAGTTTGCAGTCAGTTCCTTCATGCTCCTTGAGAATAAAGATCATGATCATAACATACTGTGCATTACGTTGTCCCTGTGATGATCGTATACCCCCAAAGGGCCACTATTTGTTTCTTACACTTGGATAGTCATTTTCGTCAGTCTATTCAGTTACACTTCTGAATGTGATCGTATGTTCAAATAAGTATCAGGTACAATCAAACCTCCATTAACGACCACCTGCATGAGTCCACAACGGCCACCTCTCTAGCAACAGCCAATTTTTTGGCGGACAGTCCATGCATTGACTCTTGTTTAAACCCTCCTCAACGGACAAAAACAACCACCTTTTTCTGTCCCCAAGGTGGCTGTTGTGAAGAGGTTCAACCGTATAAACCATTTTATGTTATATACGGAAAAATTGAAATGCGAAAAGAATGTCTAGATGAGGTGACAAGAACGCTGTCAATCTTGAAGTGCAGTGCAGCGGCTGTACGACATTATCGATATGCGCGAGGTTTCCGTAAAATACTAACGAGTAATCAGCAAGGCTAGACTAAGCGATACCGTTTTTTAACAGATATAATCTTAAATTGTCATTTTATTACGAAATTATGCTGGAGTAATCAGAATTTTTCCTTTACCGATGATCGATTGCGACAAGCGTAAGGAATTATCTATAAACTGAAAACGCTTAGGGCAAAAGTTTGCTATCAAAGAGGCCATGACAAGCAGTGTGCTGTTGTTGCCTTAGAATCGCTTGCAAGCGATCAATACAAAATCGATGACCATTCATTAGTATTGACAGGATCTTTAATAGGCAATAGACTTCAACTTAGTAGTTAACTGCCCCTTATCCTCCAAACGTTTTCCGTTTTCATTGGGTCCAATTTAATGTGGGTGTTAGCCACCTTCTCATGAACAGTGAAACCATCACGAAAGCACTCAATACTGCTGAGCTTTTTAACTCTTCGTTTGTCAATCATTTAATATCTCCCCCGCCGAGCCCGGTTTTCAAAATGCTCAATAAATTCATTTAAATGCCTGCACACTGACAAGCAAAACGACATGCAGCTGCAGCTGGGATGGTCTTGTTTAACTGCGTAAACATTATAATAGTCTAGCAGGTATTCTCTCTTGCTGAACCAGGTTCATGTACTAAATACTATCACGACAGTCATTGTAATTTCAATCAAAATTTTTCGTTTTGGTGGAATATTCATGCGAAAGTTACGCCAGTTCTTAAAAACCTTAGGGCTCGAACAATGACATCCAAAAGCTTTTCAGAGGCTGGATTGCAATCTGGGTTTCGAATAATAAGCATTCAATCGATACTGCGAAGGTTCGATTAGTATACCGTCCAGTTGCTTTTAATTTTGATATATTGACAACATAATGTGGCTGGTCTTGTTTGCGTCGCATTCAGTAAAACCGGACCTTTACCCGGGACTTTTAAGTCCATTGTTAAAATAATGGACTTCTTCTTGCTAAACTGAAGGAGTATAGATTATGATGATATCGATTATTGTAGCCTACAAATTGTGTAGAAGCAATCTTGCTAATCGAAAGCAGTATGTCAGCGTAAACGAACGCGAGCAGTTCGACCTTTGCTTAGTGTTACACATGGAGTATAAACAGAATAATAAAAAACGCATTAACAGTATTATATACATCAGTTGTAAACATTCGATGGAGCAAAAAAAATCAGCTCTAGTAAATGAATTGACGCTGTTTTGAATTCTTTGAAGCCTTCTTTGGCCTGCCTTGAGTTCAAAAACATCACCTTTAGGACTTTGTCGACGTTTGAAAGATCGTTCTCAAAAAAAAAAAAAGATGGAAAAACACCGAGCTCACACATTATCCACTCCCTAGAAGGTGAACGATGTTGAATAGTCCGAGATGGCGAGCCAATCAGATTGCTTAAAACACCAACATCACTGAGTGTGTACATACTAACACCACTTATTCTAATTTCACAAATCTGAAATGTAATGCTTGATTGCAGCCAAAGATAATCGAAGATCGCGGATCAAATTTTGTCTTGCCGGAAATCTCAGCCAGTTTTCGTCTTTTTTCTACATGAACACGCCAGAAACTAAATATCAAGATATAACACCTGTGTTACAATCCGACTCTAGGTCTAACTGATTCAGCTTTGTCAGTGTTGTTAAGGCTAGGGCGTGTGTAACTTTGCAAAAATTTTCTCTGTGCATCCAGTGCATCTTTTTGAAGTTTAATCCTATCACCCGATGTAAGGCCACCGGTCACGGTGTTGCCGAGACCAGTCCTTGGCGATCTGCGCATACTCTCTGGTACTTGAAAGCTGTAAGCTTCTGGTGTCATTTTTTGAGGAATTTTTGCTTCCACAATCTTTATCTTCTCTGTTATGACTTGATTGAATTTCTTTTGCCCGACATTCTCCTTCACCAGCTTATTTACTGCAGCTGACAATTCTCGAAGCTCGCTGCGACATTCAGCAACGGACTCCTTCATCTCTTGATTTACTTCTTGAACTTCGTAGAATTTATCTTTCATGGTACTGATCTCTTTTTTTGCCAAAATGAGTGAATTCCATGCCATTTCTAAATGACCATCCGCGCTTACCTCCAAGTGGTCCTCTAGGTAAGCTCTTTTATCCTAACAAATAATAAAATATGACTATTTTCAATAACGTATTATTTGACTTAAAGCGCTAATATAAATACCAGCGTCACATTTTTCTCCAACTTCGTTCCCAGGGTCCTCTCCTACTCGCCCTAAGAGAGGACCCTAGAAACAGGGTTATACAATTCTCCTAGTAATGTATTAGTGACCAAGGCCTGTCACCATATATAAATGTTCCCAAGAGCTACGCATGTCAGGTTTTTCAAAGTACCTCTGTTATGTCTAACAAAGACCAAAATATGCGCTGAAGCACACACTACCAACTCTGCGGTATGGCCAGTACCTTACGCATGCGCACAGCCATATCACCCTGGTAGTGGCAGCCATGGAAAGCTGTTTCGTCCTTCGCCAGGACGAAGCCGCTGTCCATGGCTGCCACTGCCGGAGTGATATGGCTGTGCGCATGCGTAAGGTATTGGCCAGATCGCGGAGTTGGTAGTGTGTGCTGCAGTGCATATTTTGTCTTCTTTAGGTCTAACCATACTGGAATGACAGACCAGGCAAAAGACAGCCTCGTTGAATATTTCACCGTGGGAAAATAAGTCATGGGTCACTATGTTTCAACCTGTTTATAAAAACAGTCACTACCCTGGGTGCCGGAGATTTCCGGTTTCTGGTTAGTGTTTATAGTGACCGGCGAGCCTAAATTGTATTCAGAGGTTGAGTCTCCTGCAATTATAAGATTGCCACAGGTTCATTTCATTACCTCAAATGGACAACCAGCTTCAGAGTATGGACACAGAACAACTGTCATCAGACATTTCTCAGAGACATGGCTTGCCATCTGAAAATAATAGTAATAACAATAATAATTGAAATGATAACGTTAATGATGAGGAGGAGGATAATGCTAATGATAATGATAATGATAATAATAATACTAATAACGATTAAAATAACAATAATGAGCTTCAGGAAATGGACAGAAGACATGGAACCTTCTGATAATATATCGACCTTTTAACCCCCAGGCAGATGTTAATAGGCTTTACATTATACATAATAATTGAAATGATAACGTTAATGATGAGGAGGAGGATAATGCTAATGATAATGATAATGATAACAATAATACTAATAACGATTAAAATAACAATAATGAGCATCAGGAAATGGACAGAAGACATGGAACCTTCTGATAATATATCGACCTTTTAACCCCCAGGCAGATGTTAATAGGCTTTACATTGACCAAAAACGAGGGTGAAAGCCTCAGTAATAATGTTGACAGCAGGCAAGAAAGAATGGGATGGACGACGCAGCCGAAGAGAAGGAGCTGAAGAGAAGTTAGGACTTAAAAGTTTTAAGGTTACGGATGCTGTACGAGCAGAAAGAAAAGTACTAGTGAAATCTCCTACATAGTCAATTTTTAAGGGCCAAAGTGGATGCTGAAGAGCATGGAGATGAGCTACGTAAGGGTCAGGTAAAGAATTCATTACTGCTGCTCAGAGCCAATTAAGCCTTAAGAAAGAACAGCAAAAAAATCACTTATCGACAAGCAGGACATGCCGCCAAAATTCAGGTTATGCGTGGAGAGAGGGGACTGTAAATATAGATTTAAAAAATCATTTAAAAATTCATTTCAATCAAAAAAAGTTATTCCAATTAAAAAGAAAATTATTTCAGTTAAAAAAAAACAATGAATTTGATTTTTTTTTTTAAAAACAATTTTCTAAGGTAAACATAATCTAACTAAAATATCGTTCTCAATTGTCTTATCGAATGTTTCGCGAGTCCTTTTTCAATATCTAAATCCACTTTGTCCGACATTTCTAAATAGACTCAGTTCTAGACCCTCGCGATCCTCGCGATCCAAAGCAAAGCTGATCTTAGCAAGGCAAATGATACTAACAATATAAATGATAATAATAATTAAGCTTGTTTGTTGCGCACAACTAGGTCAAATTATTTGATGAGGTTAGTCGAACAATAGTGCCGGTTTTCAGTAACAAGAAGGCAAAATTTAATACTGAGAACAACTAACTGAGACCATTAAAGCTTATGACCGACCTGCACTCGAACAAGTAGATGAAATGTGAACAAAAATAAGCGAGCAAAGTTAAATAAACATACCTCTTCTCTGGGTATTTCGTCATGTCCACAATTGTTTTCACAGACCAGAGGGAAACGCTTGCAGTAAATGTCTTCATGTGGCTAGTACATAAACATAATACATAATCAGCGGAAAGATCATATTTTAGCAGCACCGAGTTAACCACTATAGTCACTATCTAAATCGCTTTACTAGCGAACTTGCTAGGCTTTATTAAGTGATGTTAGTAACATGTAAAGCATGTATATTGTATATTGTATATTGTACATGACATTTTGATCTCGTGATCAGCCGGCAAAATTAATGCTGCTGGTGTGGATGCAATTACACAAGTAAGCTTATTTAACAATGCGCCACCACAAGTCTGATCATCTTTTATCGGCAAAGTGCCTAATATATTCCCTGCCTTACGTGCATGGAAGGCCAGTAAGAATCTGAACCCGTGGGGGTTCTCCCCTATTAAAGTGACGGGGATGCTCGTCGTACCTTTTAGGGGTTTAAATTTGGGGATTGGTACCGCTTACGGTGCTAAAACCTAAAATGACTGCTGTCAGATAAAGATTAATGACAATACCCCTCAAAAAGCCCTTGAAGTTGTTCGAAAGTTATTTATTACTATTAGAATTAGCAGTGCCAACTGTAATATTATTTACTGTTGTTGAATTGGTACCTCTTAGGGGTGAAAATGAATTTGGGTCACGCCCATAAAACAAGATTCTGGTACCTTTTAGGGGTGTTCTCGAAACATTCCGATTAACACCCCCGTCACTTTTATAGGGGGGAACTCCCCCCCCCCTCCCCTCAAGGAATCTGAACTGTTGTTCACGTAAAATATTAATTCCAGTACAAGGTCCCATGAAAAATATTCACGATTATCTTCACTAAAGAGACTACCTGACGCTATGCTATACCAACGCCAGGCAGTATAAAACTCATGAACAAACACGCGATACATGAATTACAGGGTGGCAACATGACAAAACGTGTAAGGCCAAAACCCATATCAAAAGCCGGTCTATGTTTACTGACAATTTGCTGGACCCGGCCCGTTCATCGATAATAAAGGGGCGCGGAAAGCTGTTGTTGTTAATCCCCAATGAGGTTTTAGTAGGTTTGCAGTTAATATGTCAAAACTATAATAATAAATAAAGATTAATAATAAATAATTACAAAGAATATTGATTGTCTTTTTAGCTAGGAACCGCGTTTATATTCTTAAACTTTTTTGATTTGAATATTCGATTGTGGACTTTGGAGAAATGAGCACCTTTAGCTAGACCGGCATGAAAGTATTTCCTTTTTTATATAAAATCTGTATTCAATAACAGTTAGGTAATACAGACCTGTTTTTCGATAAAAAAGAACTCATCCTGGCAGTACACACATTCAACAATTCTCTTAGGACATTCATCCGTAAGATGAGTCCCTAGCAGCCGCCTTTGTATGCTACCTTGGCAAGCAGAACATGGGACATGTTCATAAGGGCACACTTCTTGGTGTTCCTGAAGAAATACACCATGAGAAAATTCACTTAGCTTCAATTTAGCGTTAATAGCGAATTCTGAGCCTGCGAACACAGACATTCGATTTGCGTCCGGTTTCATGCTCCATAGCCATTATTTCTCGTCGTTCAATTTTGTTGGCTTATTTTCCTGGAGTTTATCCAAGTTCGGAAAAAGAAAAAGAAAATTATTTGCGTTGACACCATCAAATTGTTTGTGTTTACACCACCAAATTGACCAGAGCAATCGGAGCGCTCAAGCGTGTGAGACATTTTGTTCCTCCGTCGACCCGCCTAACAATGTACAACTCTTTTATTCAACCGTACTTTGACTATTGCAGCGCTGTTTGGGAGGGTCTGTGTTTTGAACTAGCTCTGAAGCTTCAAAAACTACAAAACCACGCAGCTGGCATCATAACCTTTTCTATAGTTATGATTCTATCTCTGCCCCCCTGCTGCAAGAGCTGGGTTGGGCTATACCTTTTGGTTATAGGGGCGCAGGTATTTGGAATAAATTACCCGAGGATTTGCGTGAACGTAAATCAATGAACGTTTTTAAATCCAAAATGTACCTATCGCTTCCTAGCATCTTTGATTCCCTAATATAATCCAAGCTTAAAATTATTTTATCAAATGTTAATACCTAGTTCTATAAATATTTTTTCCTTTTTCAAACTTATTAATATCAACTCGGAACTGCTGATAAATATATACATTTTTTTTTTAAACACGGCTTTTATGTAAACTATAATCCTGGACAAAACGTCTTGACGAAAAAAAACTATTTCCAAACCGGCAGCTTTGTGAAAAGAAATTACTTTCGCCAGTTCGATGTTGCTTCCTACAAACGCTGAGGGACCAGGCTTTCTTTTGAACACGCATCAACATTGCTACAAGGGGAAGGGGGAGAGGGAAAATCGGTATGTCCAAGATTGTAGCTTTTGCTGATAAAACTACCGTGTCTAGATAAAATCTCTCTCTCTAAAATCTTTAAATCTCTATCTCCCTCATCGATAAAACGTGAAATTAGGACGTTTAAAGTTGTCGTCGTACGCGGGGAGTTACGGTAAAGAAATTTGTGGTAGCCTGATAGGCTCCTAGATATACCAAAAAGTGTGCTGCACGTGAAAAGTTGTTGTTTTGCTAATCTAAAGCTATAAAGCATTTTCACTCAAGTGGACAGCGTCTGTGCAATGTATTGGACAAAAGAACGTTTTACATAAGAAAAGACTTCAACTGCCAGTAGCAATGTACCATGGTCATGAGCTGACGACACACCATGGTCGCATACAACGGTCACACCATCCACGAACATGTTCAAACATGATCGGCAATGAAAAACCCTGGTACTATAGTCAACCACTTTCCGGGGACAGGATGGCCATGGGTTTAGAACACTAACATGGTCGCTGTTCCATTTTTTTGGAACAACAACTAATGGCGGCAGTGATGACATGTAAAAAAACGCTCTATTGCTTTTCTGACGTTCTCGTTGCCGTCCGGTGTCGTGACATCTTACCAATTACTCCAGTTCCTAAGATTAGTAAGCGTGGGTGTCTCTGTATAGTCCTGAATAAACAGACTATCGGTTACTAACAGTGACTGAAGATTCTATGCCCTATGCGGACGTTATTTATAATAAGGCTGAAAGTAGATACCTCTGCATATCGCAGTTGACCAATCCATTCACATCCTCTGGAATTCTGCTGGCATTTGATTCGGAGGGACAATATATCCCTGGCCCAGGCTTTGTCTGCATAGAACTATAACGTATATAAAACAGATTGAATAATAAATATATAGATTTCATATAGTAGAACAAGGGGATGAAGAATTTAACGTAAGGAAGATCATCGCAGTAGACGCACTTTTTGCAGTTGCGCAAGGCGACGTTCACGCATCGGATCTTGAATTTTTGATCAGCTACGGAAGAATTTGTCAATGACCGGACACTTCCTTCGGCACGGAAGCAGTTAAAATATTTGCGCTTTGTTCACACGGAACTGACGAACCAGGCTGAATTTCAACTTTATGCCAACAAATCCAATGTGGCTGAAACGGTGTCTCCCAGCTAGTTACGCATCAAATGTAACCACGCTGTTGTGGTAAAAAAATTTACTTGAGTTCACATCACGTCGATCAAAATATTCCAACCGTACCGGCTAGATTATTTTTCTTCGATTTTGGAGTTCAAATTTTTGAACGGTTAGCGTTTAAATTTTCGCACGCGGGATAGGTATGGTTCCTTGCCTACGGAACGCCGTGTGAAAGTAGCCTCAGGCTTCACGCGGGGATTCAAACCCTTGACTGGCCTCTGCGAGACATATCGGGAGCGATCTATTGAACTAACAAATCAACTGGAGGCTAATCGTCAAAAATATTTTTATCATATCAAAGTGACTGATTGATTTGATTTTTTCCGGGTCATACAAACTTATAGCTTGTGAAATATTTGGCCACATTTTGGAATCCTGCACCGCTACCAAGATCGCCGCACCGCTCTCACGTCAAATCGTAAAATGATGTCAAACATCTTCCAAATATGGTCAGCGCCTTTTAGTTATTAAGAACAGGCTGTAGCATTAATCGCAATCCGACAGAGAAAAATATATTATTTCGAAAGAGTAATAACATTAACTGTGCTGCGCATCATTTCATATAACAAAATGTTTCTAAGGTCAAGTACTTACACCGCCTTCCTCTTCAATTTCCTGACGATCATTTGGACAAACTGGATGACTACTCCTGTCGGGAAAACAATTGCTAATCATAAAAATCTGTTTTAAAACTAGACGCTCAAATGCGTTCCTAGCCATAAAGCCGTGTCCTAGCCATAAAGCCGTGTCCGTAAAGCAGGGTTCATAGCGAAGCGAATTGTATTCACTCGAATATAAGCACCGTGGCGCTTATTTAATTTTTTTACGTTGCAGTGCGGCGCTTATTTGAGGGCGACGTTCATTTGAAAGTTGGACGACAAAAAGAATCGTATTAACTAAGGTATAATTAATTTCCTTTTTAACCTAACACAATCAACGTCTTTTTATTTTATTATTTTAGGGTCCCGGCGCTTATAAACTTTTTTCTTCAAAAAATGTGCGCGAAATGTGGGTTCGTAATAAAACATTTAACCGTTATCTTGTCTTCGATGCACTGTTTTACGAAGGGAAATAAGTCTTCTTAAGGGCGACAGCGAGGCCATAATAACAACTGACATTCATCGTAGAAATACCTTCATACCTTACTGCGCTTTTCACAAACATGCGAACTCTCAAGTTCTAAAGCCGCCTTCGTAATTGCGTTTTTCGCTGCCGTCAATCATAATTACGATCACAAGCAACGAACCTTGAAACACAAAAACACACAAAACGGATCGAAATCCACCAATCACAAATCACAAGCCTTGATCTTTTGAACCCGTTAAAGTAAAGTTTTGTTTCCTAAGAGGTTCGTTAAGATGATTGACGGCAGCGAAAAACGCAATCGTCAGTTGGCTTTTGAACTTCAGAATTCGCATGTTTGTGAAAAGCGCAGTAAAGAACACGTTTGACGAATGAAGCTCCAAAATAATATACTTCATTCAGCTCCAGAAAACAGGCTGCAACTGCTGGTAGTGAACGTATAATATTTTGTTAAAACTATTCGCAGAAAATGCTTCTCTAGCACTTCTTCAGACCACATTGACGCATGCGCATACAAATTGCCTTTTTGTTGGTTTGGGATTCGCCCGTTCGGGGAACCAGCCATGATATTTCACTGTTACCATCAGCTTTAAAAAAAAATGTGCCGCATTGCCAAAACAGAATGCACGAAAACTACGCGAATGGAACCCATGTATGGACCCACCTGATGTAACATTTTTGTGCAAGAGCGAATTTGAAACGAAGGATGTTCAGGATTAGTAAACAGATCGATTCTGTCTTCCTGAGGAACGGGAATTGTCAAGTAAAAATGGCCAATTTTCGACTTTTCTGATACTTTTTGGTTGGAACTAACTGATGTAGTCAGTTTATTATACAATATGGACGCTTCAGAAGCGTGAACGGTCAGCACTGAGCATGCATATTATGTACGTAATTGACCAACCAGCATCCTATGTCTTCACTAATATGACCGCCTTCTAACTATTACAAAATAAACTGAGAACGACGTGAACCCAGGAAGGTCTTAACATTACTTGGCCACGAAGATAGAGTACCGGTCACTACAAATATAAAGCGCGGAAAATATAATTATGCTAGCAATCAAGATTGTTCCTCAACATCACTGGGATCATCAAATAGACAAGAAATATATAAAAAGCTACAGTCGCACGAACGTTTATTACCAAAAGTTCAATGACTAAGATTACGTAATAATAATATTAGCGCCACTGATCTACCTTAGAATATTCTCCTCCAAACAACCCCTGCAGAATCGATGACCACACTCTGTAGTCTGCACAGGATCTTTCATGGGCAGGAGGCACACCGGACATTTTTGACTCGGTAACACCTCATCCACAAACTCATACTCGTAGCCTCCAAAGTGAAGATGAATCTCTTCGTTGTCTACATACTCAGCAATCTCACGGAGGTCAACTTCAACCTCAGAGTCCTCCTCGATGAACTCGACAGGTGACTCAAGTTCTTCCTCGTCGGTCTCGTCGCGATCGCTCTCGGCTGAAATAATCGAAGTATCCAAAGAAAATGACTGAAATTGTTCATCGTCCGTTTCCATCTTCTCTCGTGGCAAGAAGGAAAGTTTTACTGTTCTCAAAGGTTCAAAAAGCTTACTGACAATACGTCAGGGTCATTGTGAAAAGCATTTCGACCAATGATCATTTAAGAAACCTCTGGAAAATGCTGTCCGAAGCACTTTCACTTTCAATTCCACTTCCGTCCTAATTTGTCGTGATAAGTCTTTGATTACGTATCACGTACTAAAAATAAATACGCAGAAGGTAAATTTAGCGGTAGAGCTACAATAGCTGGCTACCGAATCCACAAAAAGCTTATTTGTCCTGAACATTTCATCGATGATATGGAAAGAGTATACATCTGTTCTGCGCTTAAACGACGACTTTCCAACAAAATGATCTATTCAAAAGAGTAGTCTTGGGGCGACCGCGGTTTCTTTGAAAGCAAAGCAGAGGGCCGGGTTTACGGTATTGCGGTATCAACCAGCCCTGCGGTATGCGGTTTTTTCAGCCTTTTGGCTAACGGTATTCGGTAAAGAAGATTCTTCACGGTATTGCGGTACCGTTCATTTGGCCTCTCCCAGTGTAATGTAGGTCAATATTTGGAAGACTTAAAATGAATACACAATTTCTGACGGTAACTCTATGATGAAATTGGTAGGACATCCAATAACCTGGCTTTTCGATCGTTGTACCGATCAATTCGACATCTCACGTTTTCTCGCGAAGGCTGAGGTTGATTTCTGGTGTATATACACATGCATGCTTGAGATAAAAAAAACACGTGAGATGGGATGGAATTTTCGAGCAGCATGAATTTTTTTTCTTTAACACATTGTCTCCGGAGCGTTTTAAGTCGTTTTGATCATGCAACTTTAAAAATTCATATCTCTGCTGTTATTGCCAGTTCCTTATAAAGCTATACCTCATTATAAAGGGCAAAAATTAAACTTTCAGAAAAAAAATATTTCGGTCTCAGGAAACCCATAATATTCTGCAAAAAAATTATAAACAAGCATATATTTCTGCATAATTATTTTAAAAAATTTTTACGAGTGTAATTTTGCCAGGAAAGTTGTCTGTTTTGTGTAATACAGTACAAACAATTTTTTTTCTTCAATATCTAAGCAAACAGCCTGAATATCGGTCGAAAATATAGAACGACTAACAATTTTCTACAAATTTATTTTGTGACCGTATCGGATTATGCAAATGAGGTCAGAGCTAATTAGCATAGCGAAACTAGATACTTTAGCGTCACTTTATGGGTAGTTTCGAAAACGAAGCACTCGAAAACGAAGACCGAAGCACGAAGCACCCAAATCTCGAAAACGAAGCACCCTAGATCGAAAACGAAGCACCCAAAAACCCAAAAACTTTGGCGTCTGTGGTGGGCTTCAGAAATAGGGAGCTTCCAGTTCCATTTTGCCAAAAATAAAAATACAGAATGTCGGTAGTATAGTTGTACTGATTCTTGTGTGGATGGGATCGGGAATTACAGTAAGTATCCCCGTACAAAATGATGAGCGTTTTCCATTCCATTCCTCGTTAAAGGCCATTTGCAAATTAGTGTAGTTAAGGGTGGATCGGTGGCATAAAAAGCATATCTCCAGGCTTCGCCCCACCGGCCGCCTTCTCAATAGCTTAACTCTCCCTTTTTTTATTTGCTCCTTTTATTTTAAAATTCTCCTGTTCCCCACCATAGAGCCTGGTTCCAGGCTATTACCCTATACTAGAACAAATTCTGCCTGGATCTGATCTGCTCTGATCACGCAGTGTCATAGATATCCAATATGTTAGACTGCAAAACAATCGGTTTTTTTCTCAAAATCAGTAAAGAAGTCGGTAAAGCGTGGCGTAAGAGTAATACGCGCGAGCCTCACACTCCGTTTTCAGCCTCGTTTCAGACCTTTCGTGTTACTGCTCACGCGTACTTGAATACGCCAAAATCTGCTGACGGACAGTTTTGAAGTCTACATAAACATGTATGTGTACCGAAAAAATGCATTTTAAGGTAAGATGTATCAAGTATAGCGAGACCAATAATAAAATTAATACAGTATATCCTATCTAGAAACGTTCAGTTAAACAGTTAGAAGGCTCTTATAAAACCTTGGGATGGATTTTGCGGACGTTTGGAGGTGCGGACGCATCCGCTGCCTCCACCTGATTTGGATTGCGTCATGCAAGACATAAAGTTGCAGTTATTAAACCTACACTGGTTTCGAGTTTTGGGTGCTTCGTTTTCGAGATTTAAGGGTCTTCGTTTTCGAGTTTTGAGTGCTTCGTTTTCGAGATTTGGGTGCTTCGTGCTTCGGTCTTCGTTTTCGAGTGCTTCGTTTTCGAAACTACCTCACTTTATGGCCCGATATTTACCTTCAAAAGACGCTTTATTTTTTAGTTTCTCAGCGAAATATCGAGTTAAAAACAGGCAAACATGAATTCACTGATATAAGTGATCAAAATAAGCAAGGCTTTGAAGGCAAAAAGCCCAGCGGGACGGAACTCACTGCGTTTGAAGAGAATTTGTGCCAGACATTGCCGACTCGGGGAATTGAAGGCAAAGATACTTACTGTTTTCTTTCCTCGATTTTCGCGTTTGTTTTGCTTGTTATCCTCCAAAATCCTTCAAAACAATTTGCTTGACTTGCATTTGGTTGAAATTTGTCGATATAAGCTTTCATTCTACGCAAAAACATCCCAAATGCTTCTCACTACGCACCGCCATTTTTCTACATTTTTGAAAAATCGTTGCGTGAAGCTCAAAACTCGCAGGGGGCTGGGACTAGGCACATAATTAGCTAAAGCTATTGACTTCCTGTGGGCCAAATTTTGGAGGTAAGCGGAAGTAACGCGATTTTTTGTACTGCTGGTCTACTCTGCGTGCACGAATTTTTTTTTCACTTAATTTCCCGTGCAAGAATTTCTTTTTTGTACTTCTCCCCCCCCCCTTTTAATTACTTTGTAGAGCATATAAGAGGAGATATGAGGTTGGGGGGGGGGGGTCAGCTACTAATTACATGGTCTGCAGGGGGGGGGAGCTTACAGAAATTTTGATCTTTTCAACATATTTTTCTCTCCCCGGCCATCTACATAAATAATGACCTTTATCTTAAGCGAATTTTCATTTCAAACAAAATCAATAATGATTAGTAAAAAGAATAGTGTTCTTATTTTTCAACCAAAAAGTTAGATTAATAATACATAAACAGACTAAAATCTTACTTTTCCATTTAAAAAACATGAAATATTCGGCGGCATTGCCCATGTTTCTCATATGGCGTCTGCATGTGGCGCGAAAGCTACTTTCATTTGACAAGATGCGTTTTTTTTTTTTTGTGAACGCTCGAGGCTAAAGGATTGATTGATTGATTGATTGATTGATTCACTTTTATTTGAATACGGTAATTTCATAAGTTACATAACTTCTTTACATGAAAGCCGTATAGAAACACAGTAAATACTGTACAACTACACTAAAAATATGTACACATAATAAAATACAGTAAAATGCAGTCAACAGTTTGCCTGCCTACTAGCCAGTTTTCTTTTAAAGATAGCTTTAGATTCGGACGCTTTTATGTCATTTGGTAATGAATTCCACAGCATTCCTCCTCTGTATGAGAAAGACCCCTTATAATATTCTGTTTTTGGAACGTGGTCCAGTACAACATTGTATTCCGCATTTCTTAGCATAGACTTATAGGGGTTGTTCTCACAGACATTCGAGAAAAGATCGCTTAAGTAACTAGGTACATTTCCATTCACTGTATCATACATTAATAGATATTAAAGGATGTAAGTTTCATGAAAAAAAATATTCACAAAATTCTGGTTGACTTGATTAGAAAATAATTTTTTTAATTTTTAATAACTAACTTAAACCCTGTAAATGTATGCAAGCATAAATTTACATGCATTAAGGTGACTGGATAGAGATTTATCCGGTGGATAGCGCTACCTCATGGGCTTAGTTGCGCATGAGTAATTACAATTTACGCATAATGAATATCTAATTACCGTGCAGAATTCGCGCAGAATAAGGGAGTCCGAACAGAATTTTGGATTGATAATAAGCGATTTTTTAAGCACTGCTGGCAGGCAGAACAAAGCCATTCTACGAGCAGAATTTATCCAAGCCTAGATTCCATTCCCGTGACGAGCCATTCACTGGCGAAATCTAAGTACAGCAGTTCACAGGCTACTACGGCACTCTTTCGTTCACAAAGAGAAGCAAATTTTCTTACAGTTGCCTGTCCAGTTGCAAAGTCGGCCCTCTCTCTTGGTTGTTGTTCCGTTTGACGTACCGAAATGGCGGCAGAGGAAATCATTACGGACAAAACCATCGGCCCTGCGCTCCAGATCTACGCCAATTCGCGAGGGTGGATTGATGCACGAGCCAATGAGATTCGACGGGAACTTAAACAGGTAAGAAAGGATATATTCAACACATACCGAGAACAAGAATCGCCGAAAGGCGATTTTTAACTGGGCTGCCATAGGGCTATTTTTTCTGAGGGGAGGGGGCCGCTATAGCATTCAGGCTACCATAAAAACTTGTCGCCGACCATTGCGTAAGACAGGATGTCATGTGAGTCTGAAACATAAACTCATGCAGAACATTGTACCCTTTTGAAAGACTTTCGTAACAATAAAACGAATACCATTTTTAAGAGGGGACTGTATAATAACTTTTAAATTCCACCATTATGAATAAAAATAAACAAGTTAGCCATTAATTCTAAGAAGGAAACGATTCGCATTATTTTCACGCACCCTTCTCCCAATCACTCTGTCTCCCAAAATATAGCGTGACAGCATAACGTGACTAATTTGATGTCACCGGAAATTCCAAAAACTATTGTTGTTCTACGAGAGTATAAAATGGGACATGGTCAGCTACTTGCCACTGGGCTGATTTATACTAGACAGAAATATTGCATTGTATGAAACCCAGAAGTTTACCA
>OZ037993.1:47042792-47270292 GCA_964035705.1 Porites rus
TGCGCATGCTTAAGGGCCATACTGTCCTCAATTTCCGCCCATACAACTTTTTCATTCTGAGCAATTTCTCTAGTTATCTTCTAGTTCTGAGATATCGGATCAGCTTTTAGTGCTTAAATTGGCCTTTCTTCCATATTTCACAATGTTTTAGTAGACAATTTATGAATTTCCTGTAAAAAAAAAAAGGGGCCAAAACCTCCCCCCTGGAGCAGATCATGGGCGCAAGATAAAAGTAGCTGGGCTGCTGGGCCAGCGGTTTTTAGCGAAAATTCAAAATGGTGGACGAAGATTCACACTCGACGGGACTTGAATGTCTTGGGTGAAGAAGTTCGTTCAACAATTTTTTTTTGGTTTTAATTGGAGCCAAAGTTGTTTAGCAACGCATGTTACCCCTCAAAATTGCACAAAAATGCTTTGTCGAACAACTCTTGAGCAACTTTCGTGACAAAAACTAACTTTTGATTGTTTTTTAAGCAAGTTTCGAGCACCTTTTGAGGAATAATGGGGAAACTCTTTGGAAAATCTCGAGCAACTTGTGGAAAGCCCAAGGCTGGATCGCAAGGTACTGCACAAAACTGCGCTGCTTAGTTGCAGTTGGACAGAAAGTTGCAGAAAAGCTATGAAAGCCCGATTTGCACTTTTGTGTACTCTTAAGGTGGCTCAACCCAGTATTTTAATAGGCACACCGGCCTCCATCTTTGAATCTCTTATACTTATACAAATAGATCTTTAAACACATGAAAACGTATGAATCAGGGTAAAACGTAATGCTGAACTCTGTTTGTAATTTCTAAGGTTACTTTCACGAAAACAGCGATTAAAACAAAATTCGTGGATAGATTTTTTAAAAAAGTTTCAGTACATTAGTTGATCAGTGTACTATTAAATCCCCGAATTTCGTGTCGATTGAAAACTGTTAAAGTTTTCTTACACATATTACAACCCTACCTTCCCATAACGGCCACTTATCCCGTCCCTAGGGTAGCTCATGTGTCGTAAAGAAGTTTGAAAGTGAATATTTATTATAGGGCGGAGTTATTAGAAGCAACCAGGACGTTTGTCAAAAAAATGTCCCGCGATTTTATTAATGACATGCGCCGTTTGGATAGGAACCTGCTACGCAAACTGATAAGCGAGCTAATTGACCACTCCAGAAAATACCGTAACATACCATAATGCTCTTTCTTTGTCAGCCCAAAATTTTGCTTGAGCATTGTTTTCAGTTTCTCTCGGGGCCATTTTAACTCCCAAGAGAAATTGAAGACAACGGTTACGCAAAATTCAGTGGGGTGACAAACAAAGAGCATTATGGTATGTTATGGTATTTTCTGGAGTGGTCAATTCAGTCTTATTGTGTTTTTGTTTGTTTTTTTTTATTGTTTTTAGGGTGTAAGTAAACCTTTTAATGAAGTTATAAAACATTTTGGAGACCCACACGCGTTTGGACAGCCTCCAGTTTCCTCTCTGAGGCAGGTAGGATAATTTTTTAAAGCTAAAGATCTTTGTTTTCTGTGCATAGATTTGTTTGTTTGTTATAATTTTGCTTACTAGGTGATCAAATACCTCAACCCCGGGGAAATTTAGAAGGAGTCATACATTAATGAAGCTTTCTAAGCCTAGTCCGAAGACATAGTAAAGCTTGTGTAATCGTTTGCTTTTTAACAGATAGGCCACTAAGCTGCAATCGTTTCCTTGAGAATCATCCAAACTCGCTATGTCGGCCTCCGCCATGATTTATGACGCCTCTTTAAAGCACCGAGACATGTCAACAGTAATGGAGGGAGGCTCCAATTTCCCCATGCCACCTCTTTGTCCTGTGGACAGTTTTTCCGTTTGGTCGAAGGGGTCTAAAAATAACGAGGAGACGGCAAGGGAAAAAACAGCAGGGGGGAAGTGGGGGAAAGGGGAGGCCCCCTCCCTAGCTAGTCCTTAGTCCTCGCTCGCAGATTTTTCTCCCTTTTCCCCCTCTATTGAGCGTGGTCCCAGGCTATACTCCGGCCCTTATGCATACGGCATAGGAATCACATCTCCCCGAAGCCCCTCTTTGCCCGGGGTATGCCCGATGGAGAAGTTGAAGCTTCGATTTGACCTGGTGATCCATAACGTGCATGCGTTTAGATTTTGAAAGTCAGTTCTTGAGTGATTGTCATGGACATCTTTGCCTTTTTCTTCAAGCTTCTGTCATGTCTCATTTGTCCAAGTTTCCTTGAAGAACCAAGCTACCCAAAGGATATAAAGGAAAAAGCTCGAAGGATTCTGGAGGCAACCGAGCATTTCTCAATAGGTGCCATTTGTACTTTATTTTTCTGATTAAGTCTGTATCATGTGTTCATCAGACTCAGTTTTTGAAAAAATATTCAAGCCACGCCTAGTGCGTTCAACCGAGAAAATAGGCATTTTAAGATCCAACGACGCGGCGGCAACGAAAACGTCACTTAAAAAGTGAATATGAGATCTTTCAGTCTTTATCGCAATTATTGCTATTCACTTACTTTGTCAAATGTAGGCGAATCCTCCTGGAGTTGAATTCCGAGGGACCATTTCCAAGTTCAGAGAGAGAAATAAAATTTCGTCGTTGCTTGTTTACGTACTCCATAAAACGTGAAATTAGGCATTTTCACGTCGTAGTCGTGCAAAAACGGGCAAAGAAATATACAAAAAAGCTTGATGCATGTGCAAAGTTGTTGTTTTTCTTATAAAAACTATTGTTTTTTGACGTTCTCGTCGCCGTCCGCGTCGTAAGATCTTAAAGTCCCTTTTTAGGGAGTTTAAGCAGCGATGTTTTTGAGCGAAGCAAGTCCAACTGGAGATGAGCCTTTTTCTCTTTTACTAAGCCTTGACGCCACCATATTTGTATTGCCAAGTGTCTTAATTCTTATAGAGATAATTTTCCCAAAACATTGTTCAATATCACGGCTCAAAAGTGCAAAAAGTCAACTTCCGGTTGACGTGCGTCGCTGTTACTTAAACACCCTATTAATATGCTATACATGTTTACATGATGAGGAGGACATGGTAATTTACGGTATTGCGGTATTGAGCTTTTGCTTTTTCAAGTGGATTTCGATAATTTTTCAATTTTTCTTACGGTATTGAGTTATTAGGAACCCTAATGTCCCCCTCCATGATGGAAGAGCTGATACTGGAATTATTTTGTCTCCGTAAATCTTGTGCGGTGGATCTCAGCGAACGTGTATCGGGTGTTGCCCATTTATGCAAAAGTTTCCATACCAGATGTAATTTTCCTGAAAAGTGGGTTGTTTACCATTTAGAATGTTTTCCGGACAACCAGGTTAAAAATCAGAAATGGAACACGACTTTGTGGGAGCAACGGAACATCTTTAAAAGTAGCCCTGGTTGTCTCTTTACCATTTAAAAAACGTTTCCGGTAAATCGGTTTGGAAAGTATAAATTGAACACGATTTTTTGGGACATTCATGGGGGAAGGGGAGGGGAAGGAAGATTTCCTTCCTTTCTTTCCCACCCCCCCCCCCCCCCCCCACTCTTTTAATTGCGCCATTTTCAGCGTAGTCTTTGACTCTCGTTCCTCGTTCTTTGCTCCGAAACCGCACGGAAACGCTTGCTATGCAGGCTAAATGGAAGGCACTGGTAATGTATAATGTGCTGAATTAAATGACGTGTTAAATGGTTTGCTTAAAACTACTTGTGAACCAAAAGTCGGTCAATTTAATACAAAGTTAAATTTATTCCTGAAATGTTTTCAATGTAGGTTCGTATACTGACTCTCTTGGATTAAGAATTGTTCGGGAACATGTCGCCCAGTTTATCACTAAAAGAGATGGTTATGCCACTGACCCAGATAGCATCTTCTTGACGAATGGAGGAACAACTGGAATAAGGGTTTGTAATTAACTTTCATTACTAGGCTCTAGTTTTCAAAGAGATCACATGCATTTGAAGGGAACTACAAAGGACGAGCTGAGGATAAAAAGCCGAGAGGAAACTGTGGGGAAGGCAGAGAAAAGGAACCTCTCCCCAGTTCTATTCTCAGTTTGTTCGCTCTCCAGTCCTGCCGAGCCTCGATTAGCTCGGTTGACCGAAAAGGGACGCTTGTAGCGTCTGGATTGTCTGTAGTCTAATTCTCTGAATTTTCTTCCAATTGCTGCACTTTTTGATGGATACCGAAGTCCTCTGCTGATTTTTCAAACAATTACATTAGTAACGCTTAAACTGATGGTGACTTAAACAATATTACACGCGCGCCTTCGCATTTTAAGCCACCGGCTAATCTGAGTGATTTTTTATTGACGACTAGTTTTGGTCAATTTTTAACATTCCTTAGTATACCGCTTTAATGATAAGGTTTAGATTTAAGTAAACGTAAATCATGATTAACTCATGTGATTTTCTTGCTTCCAGATTGCCTTGACAGCGTTAGCAACTGGTTGTTTATGCAGCGACAAGAACAAGGCAGGACTCATGATTCCCATTCCAGGTTTCCCTCACTATGTTGCTAGGATCAAACAGTTCAACATGTACAAGATTCCTTACTATTTGAACGAAGATAACAACTGGGCTTTAGATACCTGTGAACTGGAGAGAGTGTTGGATGAGTCGAGGCCTCACTGTAGACCGAGAGGCCTGGTACTCATTAACCCGGGAAACCCCACAGGTAAGAGATATTATGGACCTTTCATTGCACCTTTAAATATGTGCAGCTTTAAATATGGCAAGGGATTTTTCCAGTCATTTTTGGTGGGGAACGTGGCAGAAGAAGAGGGATTACCTGTCAAAAAGAGGGGGTTTATTTAAAACTATAGGGGCAACCCGTGGCAAGCCATCTCATTTCAAAAGAGGTATCACTGAAACTGTCTGATACATATTTAAAAAATTGATCACTGTAGGCGGGAGATAAATAAACAAAGGTTTTACAGACTTCTTTTATCATTCAAATATGGTAAACCTAAGCGGTGAGCCTGTGAGTAAAGAATAAAGAATATGCTTTATTTTGACATCTTAAGCCGTAATTATAATAGCCGAAATCATAAAAGTTGGTTGAAGTAGAAATAATTCATGTTTACAACTAATTTAGGGATTTTGAAATTAGCGTAACAGTGAAATCAATGTGACAGTAGGTGCGAGGGGGGCGAGTTACTATAGATGGGAAGGATAATGGAGAAGAGGGAGGGGGTGCCTTATAAGATGGACTACGTGATTATCGTTTCTAAAGCATAGGCTAGTGTAATAGAGTTTTCGAACAACATAAGTTAGAAAAATACAACTAAACAGGGTCTAAACAAGCAACAACAAAAGCAAAAAAGAAAACTTACAGCCAGGATACCTTGATCACTGAGCGATTCCAATAACTGATATATAATTCGCTGGTTCCTGAACGTGATTTGTTCAGTTTTGTTGGCCATTGTCCTTGTCAAGTTTGTTCAGACAAAACTTTTTTGGGAAAAACAGGAAACATGCAGGAACAGAGAAAATCGAGAAAATATATATACCATGAGGGTCATGATTTAAATTTATGACTAAACTATTCTTGCGGCAGACTATCTATTCTGGTCACGAAACTGCAATCTCAGGCCTTAATTTTTGTAAAACTGCAGAGTCAAACTAAAGGCGCGGTCAAATGTTTTTGCTACAATAAAAATAATTATCCCACAACGGTATGCATTCTTTCGCAGGTCAGGTCTTAAGTTATGACAATATCAGGGAAGTTATCAAGTTTTGCGCCCGGGAAAAACTGGTGTTATTTGCTGATGAGGTATATCAAGAGACAGTGTTTACTAACGAAGTCCAGTTTCACTCGTGCAAGAAGGTTCTGAGAGACCTGGGTCCCGAATACAACAAGTTCCAATTGATGTCGATTCATTCTGCCTCAAAAGGGTTTTATGGCGAGTATGTACAAGTAGATTTTGTCATTTCTAAAACCCAACAACGTTCAATGAGACGTGCGCTTAAACAAGCGAAAATAAAAAAACATTCGAAATTAAAGTAATATTCCAAATTATAGTAATAATTTCTTTTTTTTTATCAGATAACATTTTAATGCGACCTGGTTAAAAAAGAAAAAAGCAAATAAACAGACAACAAGACTCATTCAAAATTAATTTAGCTACACACAATGGACTCAGAGGATCTATTACATTTGTCCATAGCTCTGCTGCACCTCTTAGGTGATAGGTATTTTGTTGCAGATAGCCTGTTTTTAAACTACAACTGTTTCTTTTAGGTGTGGTCTGAGGGGTGGTTACATAGAAGTTGTAGGATTTAGCAAAGAGGTTCTAGCTCAGTTTAAGAGGTATCTCTCTCCACCACACAAGGCACCGTCAACTGCAGGGCAGGTATATCCGCAAAGTTACTAGTTGGGGAGCAAGGGATGGCGCAGTGGTGAGAGCGCTTGCCTCCCACCAATGTGGCCCGGGTTCAAATCCCGGCGTCGACGCCATATGTGGGTTGAGTTTGTTGTTGGTTCTCTACTCCGGTTCTCCCCTCTCCTCAAAAACCAAAATTTCCAAATTCCAATTCGATCAGGAATCAGGTCAGAGGAAAATTTCGTATACGAAATATCCGAAGAAATGTTTTACCCAAATTTATAGAGGTTTGTGTGGAGACGCCATGCTGGTGCCCACCTGGATGGGCACCAACATGGCGGACGAAAACCATGAGAAACATCTCTTACCGAGTTTTGCTACAACAGCATGAATTTATCCGTCGAGGAACTCATAAACATTACAGTAATACTTTTTCTCATATATTTTAAACTGTTTAGATAGCAAAATTCCCCGGAATAAGTCACTTTTTAACCTACGTTATAGCTCTCTCCGCCGTCATGTAAATGCCGCGTCGCGCAAAAGCTTAGAAATTCCAGCGTTCTCTATCAAAACACCATGCAAGCACCCTTTTGAAGCGAAATTTGTATGAAATATAGTTTTCAGCTGCTCTAATACATCATGAAAGTAAAATCTCAGTAGGATCGATATTTTTGGAGTCTGAATTTTAGTGACGTCGTGTGAAAATCAACAATAAATGCATTGTACCAGCTAATCTTTTTCTTTTCATCCGTAGGCTGCAGTCAGTGCAATTTGTAATCCCCCTCAGCCTGGTGACGAGTCGTACGAGACATTTATTAAGGTAAGTGTAATGTCAGGCGTGTCTGAACTACAGCTACATAGGGGTCGAGACCTACATCCTGAACATTCCAAAACTGGCACTACTGGAGTATTTAATTTATTTGTAATATTTTTCAACGTGACGAATTGGTTTCGCGAATGTTGTTGAAGTGTATCTGGGCTGTAATGAGTAAGATAAAAGAATCTGCAGGAGATCGGGCGTCAAGGGCAATGTGTGCAAAAAACCGCTGTCTGGGCTGTCGATGGTGAAGAGGGCTGAAGACCCTCAGCGCAGGCGCGTCATGTGGTAGTTTTTTGGTTGACTTTCAAGTTTTGATCTTTAAAATTTGATCGTGGAGGGGATTTTGTCTACTTTTCTTCTCACTGATAATTAAGCTTCTTGATTCCCCAAATTTTGACTATTACAATCTACAGGTTGTTATTTCGGCCAATAAACATTGCGGATATGCGATAAAAACAATAAATTAATGATAAACATGTTTCCAACTGGATTGTTAGTCAGTGCAATTCCGTCAGTTTTTTAATGGACTTCGAAATTAGGAAAAAGCATTTTTTTTTTAATTTTTTCTGCAGGAGAAAATGGCCATTATGGATTCTTATCAAAGAAAGGCGGGGATAACCACAAAGATGCTGAATTCTCTTAAAGACGTCTCGTGTAATGCTGTAATTGGCTCATTGTATGCATTTCCCAAAGTTATTCTTCCACAAAAAGCTATTGAAGAGGCCAAGGTGAGTTGTTGCGTAGTTCTTTGAAACTAATAGTGAGCTTAAGCAACGGTGCTGGACGGTGACGTCAACGAGAACGGCAATAAAGCAATGGTTTAGTGTGACAAAACAACAACTTTGCACCTGCATCATGCTTTCTGTATATATTTCTTTGCCTTTACTGCTGGACTACGACGTGAAAGTGCCTAATTTCACGTTTTGTAGAGGACGTAAACACAACACAACGACTTTATTTTTCTTTTCCTGAACTTCGATACAGTCTTTTAGAATTCAAGTCCAGAAAAATTTGCCGATGTTTGACGAAATGAACGAGATGAAATTAGTGCGATTAGGCTTAAAGTAGCGTGAATTCACTTTTTAAGTGACGTTTTCGTAGTCCTTCCTCCCCAAAAATATAGATTCCCTTAGGCTTTATTCAGAAGTCCACACAACAACGGAAATGCGCAACCTCATTCCCAGTGTCTTCTCTTACCAGCAGCGACGGGTATGACTGGGTAGAACAGGACCCTTGGAAACGAGGTTGGAAAATGCGTTTATTTTTTTTTAGCTCAACAACTGCACACCTGACGAATTCTACTGCTGGCAGATGTTAGAAGCGACTGGCATAAGCCCTATACCGGGAAATTCGTTCGGACAAAAGGAAGGAACATATCATTTTAGGTTAGAACGTCTATTTTTCTTTATTGTTTTATCATACTTGCCTTTCTTGCTAGGTGATGGGGAAGTCGATCAGCGTTGATGTGCGACGGAGTAATAGGCCTTTTGCATTAGCTGATCACTTGATCTACTTCTGTAAACACGAAAACCGTTCACTTTCACACAAATACTTGTAAATTTCGAAATTTTCAAACTGCTGTAAAATATTTCCTTAAGCATTACGGGTCTCAAATCTCCTTTGAGCCATTTAATGCGCAAGGGGAAGATTTGACGACATTGAAGTTAAGCAAGAGACTGGCTCACTGTGGGTCTGTTTTGGGAGACAAGTTTTTGGCGAACAATAGAAGACCCTTTGAGCCTGTAGATTTTGTTTTCCCCATTGCAGACCACGTGATTTTACTTCAGAGAACTGTTTGTTTCAAATATCGTCCTATGAACTTGCATCCACGTGCATATGCGTGCATAGCTAATGAAAAGACAAAAGGCAAATTCCCTTGAAAACATCAGGTGTTCTGAACTGGGAAAAAAGAACTATTTGGCCATGTCCTGCTCAACTTCAAAATAGTCGAGTTGAGTAGCGATATTGCACGTTTTACCACCCACCTTCGAACCTGTCTTCAAAAAAAAAAAAAGGTTTCAGGGTCTCTTTTTCGGGGTGGTTAAACGAGCAACCTCGCTATTCAAATTGTTTTGCAGCAATTCTGCAAAACAAGTTGCTCGTTTTTTTGACCTGTTTAACCGTACCTTTGGTTAAAGTTCCGCCCTCACGCAGGCAATAAACTGAGCAAACTAATGGATAAATGGATTCATTTGCACTTATTTGCACTTACCCGCTGATTATTATTTTGTTTTTTAGCATAAAAACGTTTAAAATCCCTTCGGAAGTAGATGAAGTCGCTGCTATAAATCTTTTGTAAGATATGGCCGGAATTTTATCAAAAAATTTATGTTACAGCTGAGTGTAAGATGGAGGATATCCCTCCTAGGTATAGTAAAGGTCTGAGGACTTTTTACTTTGTGTTGTCTAATCGCCAGTGCAATGAAACATTTAATTCTCTTTGTTTTCATAAAAAAGTGCAATAAGCCTTACATTACTTGGAAAAGCGAAATTATTATAAATCAGGAAATATAATGTTTGAGAGTATATACTTTTTCTTTGCCGCAGGTTAACCATCTTGCCATCTGAGGAAAAGGTAGTTCCCATGTTCGACAGAATTAGCAAGTTTCATGAGGAATTCATACAACAATACAGAAGTGACAAGGATAGTTAACAATAATTTAGCAAACATAATTCTTGTTAATTACTGGGCTACATACCACCACTGCAGCTATATCTTAACTCATTGTTAAGAAAGTGGAATGAAATGAAATGAAACCCTGCAACAGCCGCTGTGAGCTTTTTAGACTTGACCGTGCACAGCGTTCAATAGCATTCCTATTATTTTGAACTTAGAGCGGTTTTCACTTGACCGTCGAAAGGGACTGGTTTTGGTTTTGGTTTTTTATTTTTACTACGCCCTTTGGTTGGCTAGTGTATTTACTTTGGTTTTGGTTTTACGACAGTCAAGTGAAAACCGTTCTACTGAGCAAGAGAAACATTGCATTAATTTATTCAGTCACAATTTGCGAACCAAAAGCAAAGGATTGTGCACGGTCAGGGAGCTTCCAACGTAAACTGCGGCACTGTTGTTTTCATCTTTGATATTTACCGCCTTTCATAACCAGTCTCAGCTCTACTAACTATAGTTAAAAGGATATGAATTTCAGTTTTTAACTAATTTAATTGGCTATTGTTCGTGACGAGCAATTGCACATTGGGTGAGGTTAATCTTTGGTCAAACAATAGACTGTAAGACAGTCCGTATTTTTGCGTATTCAAGTACACTTTAGGCACGAACATTTATTAAACAAAAGCTGACAACGGAGAGCGAGACTGGGGCAAGACGCTTCGTGCGCGTAAGGCTCTTACGCCGCTCTCTTCTAATCCAATTTTGAGAAAAAACCAACTGTTTTGCAGTCTATAGTCAAACAAGCAAATCAATGTAGTGAGTTTCCCAATGCCCAATTGCCATATGACCAATTGCAAAAGCAATCTTCATTGAATAAGACTTATCTATATATATCAAAACAAATACAGCTTTATTTACAGTGTAGTTCCAAATTAAAAAGTTTAGATAAGGTCATAAACACTATAGCTAGGACTTCTTTACGGCGTCACGTTGTACAAAGTCCAGCAGCGTAATATTTGCCCTACTTTTTTTTTTCTCGTATTTATGTTTTACTTTATATCGGGGCTCAACTGAATGTAACAG
This sequence comes from Porites rus, assembly GCA_964035705.1. Taxonomy (NCBI): domain Eukaryota; kingdom Metazoa; phylum Cnidaria; class Anthozoa; order Scleractinia; family Poritidae; genus Porites; species Porites rus. The sequence goes on from OZ037993.1 coordinate 47,053,588, forward strand.
CTCTTGTGCTTACCAATAAAATTCATTGTGACGAAAACTGATAAAACAAATAAATATAATGCGAGAATTTTCACTATATAAAAGCAGCTGAAGTTAACCAGTTAACTTTCAGGAAAAATTTTACAGGAATTAGCCCCGGTTTTTGAATGTTTATATATTTTTTCTGCTTTAGAAGAAATTTCAATCTCTGTTTCCAAGCTTTTTACATGGTCCCTTAGTATGTGGCAATACAGGGTTGGTAATCAATGATTAGAAAGTTATCACATCGACAAGTACAATGTAAAAAGGAAAGAAAACGAGTGCACTGGCCGGGAATCGAACCCGGGCCTCCCGCGTGGCACTGAACCACTGAACCACCAGTGCTTCGTATTCATGTGGCATTTTTAAAAGACTTCTAGGGCTCGTTGCTTGAAAGGCCCGGAAAATCCAAACCTGTTCAGAATAGGTAACACAGTGGCTAGCCCACAAACCAGTCAATTTTGCTTCGTTAAGTGATAGCTTCATTGTGTTATTTTCAAAATTATTTAAACTTTTATCTCGAATGCATACACAACAAACATAAAACAGCTTTCCAGGGGCCCGTTTCTCGAAAGTCCCGATAATTAGCGGGCCCGGTAAGTTGTCTCCGTATACATTAAAGATCGAGGTTTCAATAGTTTTGCATCTAACACGACAAAACTGTCAGTTAATGAAACAGATGCAGTAGTTTGCTAGCCAGGACCCGCGCTCTTATTCTTTATATTTCGATTTGAATATTTGATTTCGGGCCCGTTAAGTTAACGGGACTTTCGAGAAACGGGCCCCAGCCCCGAAAAGTTACCTGTACTTTCGAGAAACGGGCCCCTGGGCCGGGTTGTTCAAAGCTGGGTTAAGATAACCCCAGGTAAGTGCTAAATTTAAATTCAGATATGAAAGCTTTAAAACCAAATTCGGTTATATTATTTTTCTCCACGACTTGATGATTGGATGATCTAAAGAACAAAGAAATTTATTTGGTAAAAATGCTTATAAAATTTAGCCTGGGTTAGCGTTAACGAGGAGGACAAAAGTAATGCTTAAAATATTTTGGCCATACACACTGACCAAGGACCTGAAAAACGCTGTGGTTCTTACAAGACTGGACCGATATGATAATGCGACTCTTTAACCAATTTCAAATCGAGTGTTCAGCTATAGTTTTACACGTCGCTGTTAAGTAGAGATTTACCCGAGCTTTTTCTTGTTCTTTTCCTGTGTCTTGCTCTTCTCATGTTGGTATACTTAACTACCTCAGACGATAAATGAAAAACGAAAATGATGTTTTGAGGAAAAAAATCCAGTCAAGACCTTCAAGAGGATTTTTTTTTTTCAAAAGGTACTGACTGATCAATCATTGGTTGTTTCTAGATTCCTAGACTGTTCACAGTCCCCTGTTTTCCCGCAATTAAAAAAAAGATCGTCAAGATCCAGCGCTTTGCGTTAAGGGCGGCCATCGGTGACACTCGGTATGCATGAAACCAAGATGGCTGCCCATACCGGTAGCTCTCGATCCTGACGATCTAAAAAAGGGGACTGTGAACAGTCCGGATCTACAGTACTAGATTCCAGCCATGTTCGAACCAGTTGCAAATAAGTGGGAAGTTACTTCCTAGGAAATCGATATAGAAACTTTATATTAAAATCAGATGTTAAAATCATGCGAGTTGCTGATAAAGGGAACGTTACTGGCAACGTCGGTATAATAATGATGATTATAACCAACAATTACTTTACACAGGGTGATGGTTGAGGAACTCACCCGACAAAAGGAGGCTGAAAAAAGACACGAACTGCTAAAAATGGTACGAATATAATTAATTGATGACCAAAGTAGAACAGACTGAGAACAAGTTACTGTGAAAATTATAACAACGTCGAATGGTGTTGGCTGAATCAATGTGAGTATCTTAATTGAGAATCCTGTTAAATACGGTCGAAGCACATTGTCTGAATCAAGGCCTCAGTATAAAAATTCTTTTAGACTTTTTCAATCCCGGGGGTTTCATGAAGCTGCCACTGAATATTTGTTAAACTACTGAGTAGTTCTTAACAAGACGTGGCATGTTCACAGTCCCTATTGTTTCGTAAGATCCTCAAGATCACGGAGCCTTTACCGGTACAGACGGCTATCCTTGAGTCAATAAAACAGAACGCACAGTCAAGCGTTCACAGATGGACTATGTCAGGCCCTAAAAGAGTTGAGGCTTCAAGTTTAATTATTGTACGGCTTAATTTAGAACTTTAAATTCCTCTCTAGATCCGTTCATTTTTTCTTTTTTTTTTTTGCAGTACGTATAAATATAGTATTTATTATCCTGTATTTATTTTGTCGGAGAAAGCTGTCCTTTCCTCAATTTTTTTTTTTTTTTTTACAGCAAACTCAGTCTTGGAAGAATGGTACATGAAAGGAAAATAGAGGGAGTACGAAGAAAGGCAACGTCCTTATGGGGGAATTGACAAGAGATAAAAAAAAAAAAAAAAAAGACGAAGAAGAGCATGGAGGGAAAATCTACGTCGTGATCGACACGTTCAGAGAGCAACATACACACTGCCAAATTACAGCCGCGGCTGGTGTCTTATGCTGACTGAACAGTCATAAATTAAAACTAATTGATTTATTTAGGACATCGAAGGAATGTACCCAAGCCTTCTCACTTGGCTACAATCGTCTATTATTTTAGCAGGACACTTCTAACATAAAGTGAGTGGATTTTGCTGGCCGGTGACTTCTGCAGAAGCCTCGCAAGTGGGCGTAGGATACGAAAGTACTGTGAAGGTCAGGCTGTACCCCTCAGCCCTCCCCTTACTCCTTGCACTGATGATATTTTTGCTGCTGCGTTGCGTTTTAATCCATAGCCCTGACTGGGTCGGACAACAAGCAAATGCGTCTTGCAAGAAAAGGTGTATACATGCTCCATGCATCAGCCTGTGCATCGATCAACAGACGGTAGATGGCTGTAAAACAATAAAAGAAAGTCAACAAAATCCTGAAAATCATGCAGAGTGTATACTAATTAAGCTAAACGGGTCCATCAGTCTGTAATAAACATTAGGATTCCCTATGATTTGAGCCGTCTAATTTTCTTTATTTTATAATTCGACTCTTTGAGGATCTTGACTGCGTGTCAGGTTCTCATGTCGGTGGCTAGCTGCCCTTGGATGAGGATGAGCCAAGACATTGTTACTACTTCTACGGGTATTTGAACATATCGTGCCTAGCCCTTTTCACGCAGTCAGGAGGAAAATGTGTGCAGTCAATATCTTCAAGCTCCTTGAGAATAAAGACCGCCATAAGAAACTTTTAGTAAAATACTGTAGGTGGTAGTACCCCAGGGGGGGAGGGGGGAGGGGGTACTCCCCTATATAGGCTATATAGGTACCGTTATGATTCGATTTAGCGCCCCCTTTCGAATAAGCGCTCCCCTTCGAAGGTGTTTGTGTTAATAAGCGCCCCTACTCCATTTAGCGCTCTCATTCTAAAAAGCGCTCCCATTCTTATAGGCGCCTCCATTCTGCTAAGCGCCCCTATTCTAATATTCTAATATTAGAGAGAAGTAGGCCGAGGTTCATCTTCCTTTAATTGAACGGTAATGCCACATTACAAAAACAGTGGTCGTCGTCGAGTTTCTCACGTTAACTGATAACATTCACCGTATATATGTTACTGTTACAGTTTCTGATAAACATAAAGTTTTGTTTTGATTATTCAATTGTTTCCCTGAAAAAAGAAATAAGCGTCCTGTCTCGAATAAGCACCCTCCCTTGAGGTAACAATAATAAATAAGCGCCCCTGGCGCTAAATCGAATCATTACGGTATGTGCCGCCCCAAAGGGTATGGCGTTTGGGCCTTTTTGGTCTGAAAACGGGTATAGACTTTGCGGGTATGGTTTTCGATGGAACTACGGAAGCGTATGAACGTAGTTACCGTTTCATTTTAACAGAAATATACGAATTCGAAATGCATTTAAAGAATTTTATGTTTGCGCTCTAATCTAAGTAATGATGACATAATTTCTGCCTAAAGGCCAGGTCTGAAAACGGGTATGGAGTTTAGAGGCCTGCACTGAAAACGGGTGACTGTGGAATATGACATATTTTTGTCCGGAACTAGGGTCGGGATTTGGAGAACCAAGCGGCACACCCCCACCAAGAATTCCCAGTACGAAGTACCCCCCGGGGGTAGTACGTTATCTCATGGTATCCCAAAGGGCCAATAGCTGTTTATTACACTTGGACGTACAGTCAGTCAATCAGTCAGTCAGTTTGTCTGTCCAGTTAGTTTCTTAATGAGTTATATACAATTAATTTGTGATAAATAAGAAAAAATCGGCATTCGTAGTTATCTCCGAACTAAGGTGAAGGGAATTGCAACCTTGAAATGCAGTGCATCAGATTAAGGGCGGCATTAAAACGGCAAACATCGACATTATCAACTGACGCAGATTTTCGTAAATAGCGAGAAGTCCGCAAGACTAGCGATACCTTTTTTTGGTTCTAAACAGATATAAACCTAAAACTGTCATGGAAGGAAATTATGCTGGGGTAATCAGAATTTTTCCTTTACCGATTGCGATTAGGATTCCATTCGTACACATTTTCGCAGTTCGTGTCTTTCCTCGGCCTCTTTTTGTCGGGTGAGCTCCTCAACCATCGCCCTGTGTAAAGCTGAATTGTTGGTTATCATCATCATTATTATATATACCAACGTTCATCATGCACAACCATATTTTTAATACAGTTTCTATATTGAATTGCACTAGGAAAGGAACTACCCACTTATTTGCAGCTGGGTAGAAACAGGTCTAACATGGCTGGAATCTAGTAGACTGTTCATAGTCCCCTATTTTTTCTTGTAAGATGGTCAGGAGCGAGTGCTTACCTGTACGGGAAGGCGGGGAGTCTTGATCTCATGTGACAGAGTGACACTCATCCAAGATGGCTGGATCTCAACGATCTCACTAGAAAATAGGGGACTCTTAAAGCATCACTGCTTGTCTGGTCTTCTTGTCAGTAATTATAGTCAGGAGCACCCAACGACGGTGTCCTGCTAAATACATTTGAGTCATGTTCCACGAAAGAAATGGGCACGGATAATGGCTAGATTGTAGTATGGTGTCAATTTCTAAATTATTAACCCAATTACTGAATGGAGCCCGCTGATTGGTTGAATAATAAAAAACGCCAAAAAATAGTCCAAAAATGACTTTTTCCACATTACTTTCCCGTATTTTCGGTCCTAGGGTTCCATTTCTTGTACATGCCAAGTTTCGTTGTCATAGGAAACGGGGAACTGGAACCACTGAAGGGCTAGCACGGGCCTCACGACAAGACCACTGGAAGTGCATTCTAAGCGGCACCATAGAGTTTGTATCTGTTCGGTAATCATAGGAGAACTTGCATTGAGTCTTTACGAAATTACAAGGGTTTAGAATCACTTCCCGAAAATTTTAGATGTAAATTAGAAACGTTTTCCGATTCCGATCTCCGTCAAATTTTCGAATTCGAAAGTTTTAGGTTTCCTTTTACTTCAAAATATAGCTTAAGCTGGAGAGGGGGACGTGAAAAATCAAACTTCAGAAAATTGTAGGCGATTAATTAGCTAAGCTTCGAAAATTAGAGGTGAAGCAGAAAAGCCGCGGTCATCTATAAATTTTTAGCCGCTTGAAAACAAATTGCCTCTAGGTCAAAATTATCCCGGCAAGACAATGTACTTCTCCAATACTTAGTGTTTCGTCATGTCCATAACCCGCTAAGTTTTCATACACAAGAGGAGAACGTTTGCAGTGAAATTGTCTTCATGTTCCTTGTGAACAAAAGACTTCATCCGAGAACGTTTAGTTGCATACGGTAGTAGTATTGCTTCTGGTATGCTGTACTACATCAGGACACCAAACGACCGGTGCCCCAATTTTTGGAAATGTCTTTCCAATTTCATTAACGTCTGAATATCATGATATGTACAAGTAAGTATCAGGTATAAAAAATTTGTTATAATTATTTAAGGACAAACTCGTACGATTTGGCCGCGGAGGAATGGACAATTAAATTGAAGGCAATGCCAGACCTGAAATTAAATGCTGTGCACTCATGGGCGATTTTAAAAGTAAACAACACAAAACGTATATAGCAGTTAGGGGACAATTCGTTCATTGAAATTTTCTTAAACCCTGCCAGGGTTTTTCAAATACAATTACCGCCATATCAAGAATTCACGACTAAGCGTTTTGGTCAAAGAAGAACTCTTCTTTTGCAGTATACACACGTTATCGAAATCTCTTAGAAGCCGTTGTACATGTTGTATCCTGTACGTATCGGCAAGCAGAAAAGTGCGTGTCTACATTCTTCTTCTTAGTGTTTCTAAAGTAAAACAAAATGATGAAATTAGTTAGGATTACTGAGTGTGTTAGTTCTTTTTGGTAGCGCGCGGCTAGCATGCGCAGCGAAGTCGAAAGAGAGAAACAATTTGTCTCGTCTCTTAAAATAATAATAATAATGAATAGTTTATTAAAACTCTCTTGCAGTAAAAAGATCTGAATTATAGAGTACATTTTACAATCTTAAGGCAACTATTATCTAGAGTATAGTAATTTACAGTTATAACAATGATAATAACAATTGAATCACTTAAAATATTTAAAAGTAAAGAAGTCCTCCACTCTCTTTGTTCTACAGACCTGCATGTTCCGGAAAAGATGATACTTTTGTGTTTTCTGCCTCACTGGGGTAGTTAGGCGCGTCCAGAAGTGGGCTGGGAAGTAGGTGCTGCAGAAAGTGGTGGGGGGACTTCATTTTCGCTATATATTTATAGCACAAGTGTAGTCTTCTATCATCTAGCCTATCTAGTTTACCTAACTGTAAGGCTTGAGCATTTGACTCTGCCTCGGGGTAGATTATGTTAAGCGCCCTTTTTTGCACTCGCTCTATGGCTTCGGACAGGTAAGCAGGGATGTCCTGCCAGACTGGCACAGCATACTCTAAAACTGGCTGGACTGTGCTAAGGTATATCCTCAAGATGTTGGGTTGGCTCACCCTGGCTCTGCGGAGAACTCTAAGGGAGTATAACTTCTTACAAGCTTTCTTAATAATGTAATCAACATGAGAGTTCCACTTCAGGTCATTGTCCATAATAACTCCTAAGATCTTATGGGTATTGACACGCTTGATGACATTGCCGCCAATTATTATCGGGTTAATGAGACAATTAGAGTTGCGTAGGAAATTAATATACATTTCTTTACACTTGGTTGGGTTGAGTCTCATATTATGAGCAATGGCGAAATTGTGAATGTCTGAGCCTACTGCATTAAGTAAGCTAGGGGAGTTCCTTGGAATTATTTCGAGAGCACTGGTATCATCGACGTATTTGATGCGCAGCCGCCAGTCAGAAAGCAGTTTGTTTGTTATTACCGTAAAGAGGATCACACCCAGTTTAGTTCCTTAGGGCACTCCTCCTTTTAGTGTTAACCAATCTGACAGAGTTCTTCCGATTCTAACTGCAGCTGCTTGTTTCCGGTATGTCAAGAATGCCGCAATCCAAGATAAAAGGACTGGATGAACTTCAAGATCTGCAAGTTCTTGCATCAATATTGAATGATCAATTAAATTAAACCCCTTAGAAAAATCTGCGAAGACAATCCGAGCCGACGCCTCACCACTATCAACTGCCTCGTAGATCGCTTGAAGCATATATATATATAACGGCATCTGTCGTAGAATGCCCCTTGCGGGAGAAGTGATAAGGGTCGATCTTTTTTTCCAACTGGGGCAGGAGTCTGGAACAGGTAAAGCCCTCCATGACAGGTAAGAGATATAGGTCTTAGATCTTGTTCAATAAGACCGGGTGGAGACACCTTAGGGATAGGTGTAACAATAGACGATTTCAGAAGAGCTGGTATGTACCTCTCCCTTAGAGACTGGTTGTAAATGTCACAAACGAGGGGAGGCAAAATCTTTCAGAATCCGGTTAGGTATGTTGTAAGGGCCGACTGCTTTCGATATGTGAAGTGAGGACAAGGACTTGTATGCCTCATACTCTGAAATTAATAATTCATCAGGAACAGATAGCGGGGGCACTCCCTGGCACAGGGTGGGAAATGGTCAGTCAACCCAACAAAATAGCTATTGATCTTATTTGCTAAGCGCTTGATATCTGTGTCTTTATCAAGGAACTTATGGTACCACTCCTGCTTAGCAACCTGGCCAGCTAGCTTTTTTATTTCCCTCCACCATTTCGCGGGATTCACATGTTCGACCTCAGCAACCTTTTCCAAATAGTAGTGGTGTTTTGCTGTTTTTATTGCACCTTGAACTTTGTTTCTCCAATGACGATAGGCACCTGAGTCCTTTCCATGTCTAGAAAATGCAGAAAATGTTTCTTTATGATCTTCTTTGGGAGAAAAATACTAATGGCGCCATCAAGCTCTGACGTGAGCAGCTGAAACTTTTGCTCACACGAAGAGGCATTGAGAATTGGGGTCCAGTCCTTTTGAGTTATCCATCGTCCGAGAGCACGCCACGCGCTATCTCGCATATCACGCACAACAGATTTCTCTGCTGTGTGGGTAGAGATAGGAGCTGACACTGGTTTAGCTAGGATAGTGTAATGATCTCCGACCTTCGGAAGCTACGATAGAGTAAATAGCGTAAATCTATTAGTAAAAATCCAGTCGAGCGTGCCAGTATCGCGGGTTTTAAAGGATACAAGCTGTTTCAGTGGGTTTACCCCGGCTTATGTTGCACCATGTAAGGGAATTCAAGAAAGTCTTGGATTGTGGTTTCAACGCCGTGGATTCCGGATTTTAGGCACTGGATTCCAGTCTTTGTCAGTGGACTTTGGATTCTGGGTTCCCTGAGCTGTATTCCGGATTCCAAAACCCAGGATTTCGTATTCCACAGGCAAAAGTTCCTTGGATTTTGTTTCGCCCAATTACCGAAATGGCCGCCATCAAAAAATTCTTCAAGTTCTACTTATTTCCACTATCTCTCGACCAAGTAAATTTTGTTTTGGTTTTGATCAATCACAAAGCACGAAACCGATATCCAGAAATGGTTATGGCCCGGACTGTTTATTGTTACTAAGTTAATGTTTGATAGTGTTCCTTTTTTCGACGTAGAAAAAAACACCAGGGGGTACTCCCTTTAATAAATTAACCTTATAGGTATTGCTCTGAAATAGTGTCAAGCCTTAGGAGAGCCCGACGGCACACCCCCACTGCAGAAATACCTGTGGGGAGAAAATGAAAGGTATTTCATAAACTGGGCCCGCCTGGGCCCGCCCACTAAAATAGTGTTCGTACGGGCTTCAAAGAGACGAATCTCTTCGTTGTCTGACTCACAAACTCATCGATGCCTTTGTCCAGTTCTCCTCAATCGTTGAACTGACAGAATGTATGAGCAATTCAACGTCCATTTCCATCTTCTTCGATAGCAAAAAGGGGAAGTAAAGTGTTTTATAATCCCGTGGGTGTTTTTTATATCCTGATAGTCACGGTCCAACCGTTTAACAAACAAAGATCATAATACCTTACGTCACGGCTATCGTGATAATGACGAACCATTCTGCTCAATAACCACTGGCGCTATCTTCTTCCGCTCTTAAGTTTCCCGGAACCTTAAGAGTTGTTCTTTCCCTTTAGCTTCGATGATGGAACCAATGTTGGCTCCGTTAGAAGAGCAAGTGCAACATGAGTCACCAGCAGAGAATTTTCAGAGAATATTGAATATTGATGAACCCCTGTATGGAGGATACGATTTTGTGTTTGTAGATCAACTGTCGCCAGGCCAAACTTGCTCTATCTGTCTAGGCGCTATGAGGAATCCTGTTCAGACCGTTTGTGGCCATCGCTTCTGCGAAGACTGCCTTGTGGGAACATTTAGGTAGACGATCATTTACCTTGTTCTATGTAATATCAGTAATATGTTAAAAATAATAATAATAATTGGTATAATGTATTTCAACGTCGATCACACAGAAATTTGTTCAATTGATAAAACGATATGGCGCACTAGTCCCCCACTACTTTTCATCGCACCGCTCTCCACTATCTGAACGCTTGGAACAGGCTATTTTGATTCTTGCTTTTTGATGCAAGCGATTACCAAATTTTGACTCATGGATTGACACGACTGGGGTACCGAGCGATATCGTCTCTAAAATAATTGTTCGTAAGAGCAAATATTACCAAGAAAGTTCAGGTAATCGTTCCGTTCGTCTAAGAAACTCGGGGTTTTTCAACTATAAACTCACCTACCTACTATTCTTGGAGGCTATCTACCAAGATGACATTATTGTGAAAATTACGATATAGAGACAAAACCTCCGCTACAATCTCATTTTTAAAAGTACGGCAACTACTTGTCCTCTAACTTTCAACGGACGCGAACGTTATCATGTAGGGTAGCTAATATATTCGAATGAGACGAGCGAAAAAGGCAACTAAAGCTTTCAAGGCAAGAATCGCCAGAAGGCGATTTTAAAAGGGCTGCCACAGGGCGGTTTTTTTGAGGGGAGGGGGCGGATGTACACACTCACACTAAAACCTTGTCGCCGACCGTTGCGTGACAAATAGAATCTCATATGAGAGTGAAACATTGTACCCTTTTGGAAGACTTTTGTAACAAGAAAAATGAGTACTATTTTATGTCGGGGCTGTATAGTAACTTTTAAATTCCACTATCATAAAAAAATAAGCAGTCAGCCATTCGAAGCAGGAAACGATTTGCATTATTTTAACGCAGTCCTCTCCCAATCCCCCCTCCACTCCCCCCCCCCCCCCCCCACCACCACCAAAATATAGCGTGACAGTATAAAGTGTGTAATTTGACCTACCCGGAAATTTCAAATTTTATTGTCACTCTACGGGTCATGAAACGCGACAGGGTCAGCTATACTGTTAACAAGAAGCCTGCCTGCAGTGCTTGCAGTCCCCTCTCGTTCTTATCTAAGCCAGCGCGATTGCAAACCATGACGTTCTGTTACAATAAGGGATTAGGACCAGACGAGAGAAGAAGGACTGCGGACTCTTTTGTAGTAGACAAACCCTCCGTCAGCTCAGAAACGGAGTAACCGATTTCGTCAATTTTACATATGTTGATAGATCATTGACCGGTCTGTGATGAAGCTGCAAGCGACAAAAATAGTCACGCGTCACAACTAACTCCTAACAATAACAAAACGAGCGATAATCGCTTGTATTATAAACTAAAACGCCCAGGATATCTTACAGTAGGAAAAAGCTGTAGATTTCTTCAAGAGAAAGGAATTCAAGGCAATCTAATCGGATGTAGAGAAAGTGTAGTTTTTCAATTGTTTATGTTCTATTTATAAATCGTTTCAAGTTACTAGGGTTTAATTGGTTAATTAAATTACCTTGACAGCTTCGTTGTACCCAGACAGAACAAAGAATCCAAATAACAGAATCGGAGGAGACTCAGAAATTCCCGGGGGGTAATATCTTACATTAATCTCATAGATATTGCTCTGAAATAGTGTCAAGATTTGGAAAGCCGGACGGTGCACCCCCACTACGACTTCCAAGAAATACCCCCCCGGGAAAAATGGAAGGTATTTTATAAACTGGGCCCGCCTTGAGGCAGCTGATCTAAGTTAATTCCCCCTATGAAGATAATACAACAGATACAGTAAATAGTTTTTAGGGCAGCTCCAGATTATTTAGATGTTGCAACAATGTTTAATTTATTGAAAACTTTTACTTGTCGATTGTTCTTCATTTCAGTGAAAGCCGTGCGTGTCCACAAGATAGAAATCCTATTCCCGAGGAGGGAGGGGTGAGTCACGTATTTTTTCCAGCACGCTTTGGAATCATGGGGTCTAATGATAAAATAACTGATTCTTCATGATTCTTCACATGGCATGAGTGGAGACTGATTTTGAAAGCAAGCAGAAATAAAATTTATTCAGGAAAACGCTCTAATTTTATTTTCAACGTTACCATTTTGTCACGATATTTTATGAAAGTTTAACTCGACAGGACTCCTGCCCTCGGACGTTCAAGGGGTGGGGGGCGGGGATGGATGCCACCCCCAATATGAATTTGCGTGTTAGTCCAAGGGTTAAGTCAAAGCGATCTTTGTAAACTAAGCGGTTATAACAGTTGTGGTGCAATCGCCATTTATGCAAACTTTTGATAGACAAACAAGATGTGTAATGGGAGATGTGAAAATGGCGAATTGTATGACCCCAATATATATGAAAAAGGATCTGGTTTAGCGATCAGATGGAAAATAATTAAATAATTAGGTTTTTGTTGTGGCTCCTGACCGTAACTGTAAACAATATGAAAAATCGTAACTGAGGATAAGCACCAGCCTTTCGGCCGTTCATTTCAACAAATCACATTGCATAGTAGATGATGCGACATTGCTTTTTTTCATCCGTTTTAAAGCAAAGATCTGCATTATTTTACGAATCATTGTTGAACAGACCGTTGTGGGAATATATTCTGTGAAATAAGCAATCTACAGTGAATTGGTTTCATTATGATTTACTATTGTTTTAACTGTTTTAAATTTGCTAAACTCTTTTTCCTGCACTACATGTATGCAAATTTATGCAAATGAAAAAACAACAACCACCGCAACAGCTTGAAACAAAACCCTGAAAAGGCAGTGACGCAAATACAAATGCAGTATCACTTTTAATAAAGAAGTTTTCAATATTTATTTTCCTGTTTATACAGTTCTTTCGAGACGTTGCATGGGAGAGGGATATATTATCTCTCCGTGTCAAATGTAAAATGAATGAAAGAGACTGTGACTGGACGGGAGAGTTACGTCAGTACGAGGTAATTTAATCTGTTTCCCTCTTGTATTCTTGAACTGATTGTCCTCCAGGTGTAACCCTTTTTCTTTGGATACACTACTAGTAGACGTTTGCCGTTTCCAGTTCATCATACTAAGAAATTAAAAGGACACTATATATACCTTCTATTTTAAAAATGCTTGCTACTGAACAACCTCAAACTTTCTTGAAGATTAAATGGTTGGTCCTCAGAGACATGAGAAGGGTGTGGAGAAACTAGGCCCGGGAAGGAAAACTGAAGCAGTTGCGTTGGCACATATTTGTCATTGATTATTTGTGTTAGTCGTTTGCAGTTGTAATAACTACAGTTGGCTTCGATATTTCAGTTGGATCAGATAGAGCTAATCCTCCCTGTCTCAAAAAGGTCAGGGCTGAAATCCAGTTTAACCTGATTGTTAAAAAAGTATGATTGAGGATACGTTCTCTTCAGATGACGCCCTTGTTTATCCTTTCGTGACAATGGCTACAGTGGTCCTATTTCCTTCTTTCCTAGAGTCATTTCCAAGAGTGTCAATATGAAGATGTAATTTGTGATGATTGTAATGAAAAAATGCAAAGGAGGTTTTTGAACAAACACTCAACATCAGAGTGTCGCGAGAGGATTGTACCGTGTGCATACTGTGACTGTAAATTTGCGTTCTGGTGCTTGGAGGTAAGCAAACCTAAAGAATTACATTTTAGGACTGTAAATCAAAACCTGTGGGGAACCCGTGGATAATTGATTAGAAAATTATCTTGCCTCCTCCCACATCCAGCGACAACGTCCTTCGCAACTTCAATTATATTTAAGTTGCACGTCTACGTCTTCCTTATATTTTGACATCGTAAGGTTGTTCATGTTTTTTGGTTCATGGTAGGCCTAAGGTAATTATTGATTCTTCTTAAAGCACTGAAAGACCTTTCACTCATCATTTGTGGCAGGCATAACTAATATCAGAACTGTCGCAATCTTACTGAATAAAGCAAGTCCATTTGTTAAGAATGAAGCCAAAGAGACTATCAATGGAACTTTCTTGAGTATGCTTTTTCAAAACAGTAAGCTACGTTTCAAGAATGAGTACCCTGTTTATATCTGAACCATTAACGTTGCAAATTGATAATCTGAGCTCACTTGAGAAATCGTCTCTTGAAGCTGTCTTGAGAAGCAATTTTTCGTGATTCGTATAGCCTTTTTTATACCCTGGTTTATCAATTATAGACTTGATCCCGCTCCCTAACAGGTCCAAGGCTTAAAAATATATACTTCTGTAATAGTCTTGTACAGTTCTGGGAAAATTTGCGTCGGATTGTCCTCCATCTACACGTTTTGGTAGCTGCCTCCTCCTTGGAAGTTGAGCTTTGCTAACATCTAGTTCCTTTCCTTTCAATTCACCTTCTCCCAAATAACTGACCCAAATGCTGCATCATTCCGTAATGTTTTCAGGGTTTTAACATTAATTCGGCTTCCGTCCTCTTAGGGGCACCCAACGAGAATATCGTTCAAAACCACTTAAACATAGAATTGTTTAACGTATTTTAGTATTTAAACGGTAGATATAGGCATATTTTTATCCCCTAAAAATTTTTCATCTGTTCGGATTTTCTAGCTGAAAGTCAAGTGATCCGAAAGTTATAGGGATCAAAACTTACCTTTTCGAAAATTTTAGCCTGAAAAAAGGCTCCCGAAAATTCTAGGTGACCTTTTCAGGGTAAAAATCCGTTAAAAATAGGCAATTATACCATTTTTTAGATGTCCGAAAATCCTAGGAGAGGCAGGCAAGCAAGAAATTTTACAACAAATGTTCCGAAAATTCTAGATCTCAAATCGTCTTCCGAACAGATATTTTTCCGAAAATTGTCGTTGGGTGCCCCTGTCCTCTGGCCCTCCGCAGCAGAAACCTGTGGGCTTTGCTCTAAACAGGGTTGAAAATTGAGTCCAAGTCCACTTAATAGACCGTAGAAAGAAACAAGATATATTATAAACACTAGAATAAGGTTAGGACTCGCGGTCTAATGCTATAACATAAATTGTTATCCGAAGTGTTTGTCCACGCGCGCGGTATCTGACGTAACTTTGACGTTCTCAAGAACAGTTAAGGTTATGTTACAAGGGACGATTCGCAACGACGATTTTCAGGCAACACATCGTTGTAATGTTGGAACAATGTTGTAACCATTGGAAACCGAATGTCGCAACAATGTTGCAACGCTGTGTTAGCTAAAAAACATCGCTGCAAATCGTCTCGTGTAACTTTACATAACCTTTAGAGATGCTAACAGCCGTAGAAAGTGAAGGAAGTAAAGGCGTTTTGCCTCCTATAGATAATATCGTGGATTGTCTTGGATTGTGGGTGTTAGACAGACAAGGGTAACTGAATATATACGGCTACGCGGAAATACGGTCATGCTTTATGGAGATCTATGCGTAGATTAGGGAGTCGTCGACCCATGCGAACGTGAGATCAAACTATGGGCACGTGTAGCGGATGTCGCTATAGAAATGACATGTGATCTCTAACGGAGATGACAGGATAGAAAAAGGGGATGAAAGAAGCTCACGTCCACCGGCTTGGAATCGGTGAAATTTTGAGTCACTTATGATTATAACCTTAGAAATTTCTGTTCCAAATAGCAAATTTATTTATTAAAATCCACAGTTTCATGAAGACGAAGAGTGCACTCGTTTTCCTCTAGAATGCCCTCAACAGTGTGGAGTACAAGACATTCCCCGAGAAAAGGTAAGGAAGAACCCCCGGGGGGTACTCAACAAATGTTTATACGGGGAGGCTCCGCCCCGAGGTCTAGCCCCTTACCCTTTAATATACCATTTTTCACGAAAAAGGCACCCCTTTCGCATACCTTCTATTGACAAATGGTACCCCTTTCACATGCCTTGTTTAGAATTTTGCATTTTGTTTAACTGCTGTAAATGCAGTGTCTTTTTAATTTTTTTTTAATAGAAATAGATCACAAAAATAGAACGTTTTCACGACTTTATAAAGCCGTAAAATTCATCTTTGCCCTTTTGGGCCCTTTCTCAGACCCAAATGACAAATTTCCCTACAACAAGTCAAATCCATACCCTTTCATATACCTGAAGCCTAAAAAAGATACCTCTTTCCGGCGGAGCCTCCCTGCATAGGCCATTACAGGGAGTACCCCCCCTCGGGAAAAGCCCTGTCTGCATTTAATTTTATGGTTGTCATCGACGTCAAAAATGTTTCAAAAATAAATTTTGATCTCAGCGAATAAATAAGGAAGATGGTGGTACAGGCGGTAGAAAAAAAAAAACGCCTGATCTCAGGTTAACCACTGCAACGAGTTTTTGTTGAGCAAGGCCGTGTCTCAAACATACATGACTGCGTACCTCTAGATTAATTAGCAATGGCAAATGCATCTTCTGTGATTCCATTTTTCGGATATGCTTTTTATGGGATTTCTGCCCATAGCATGTTACTAAAACATGCAACCCGTTAAAATTGCACATAAGCTGCAACTTTTTCGCGGCAGACAGGATGATGTGTGCATGCTGTGTGTTCACTCAGTCTTTCAAGTTGTGATCTCTGATTTATAAGCCCACTATTGTACAGTATTTGGCCTTGGTCCGCTATTTTTCAGAACATGATTAAATATGTCGAGAAGAAATAAGTTACGGAGAAAAATGATTATCGCTTACGGAGTTTCAACAACATATTTTGTGCAGGTGGAGTGTCATGTGGAAGATGAATGCTTAATGACGGTAGTGGTCTGTCCTTATGTGGAAGCTGGATGCACTCACCAAGTTGGTTGTATTTCAGTGTAAACTAGTTGGTGAAGTATTAAAAAAGAAACAAGTACAGCAAAATCTTGAGATTAGAATAAGACAAACTTAAGATTACAGGAAGGCAATTAATTAATATGAGACCAACGAACAGTTATAAACATGGTCTTGCGCCTACCTGGGTCTTTAACTGACTTCCTGATCGTAAATCGGCACCCGGGGGAAGCTTTTTTGCTTTTCTCGCAACTTGTATTGGCAGCTTCTCCAAAGTCAACATCGTCAGCAAGAAAACTGACAAAGACAAACAACAGTAAAACTCTGTGTAGTATATAATTAGCGAATACTACGTCACTGAGGAAAACCCGTTGCGTTAACGTTATATACGTTAGGTGAGTTAGTAATAGTTTTATTATATTATGAAGATCTAACTCACATCAGCACTGGTTTTGTGGTAGGATAAACGAGTCAATTTGAAAGCACATGTTGAGGAATGCAGCGAGGACCACTTAAGAAAAACATGGTCAGCATTGCTTAAAACGAAACAAGAATTACACGAGGTCACCTGTGAAATAAAGAAAATTGAGGAAATAAAGGATCGTGTAGAGACACTTCAATTAGAAAAAAAGGATATGAAAATGTCCCTGCAAAAAAACAGCAAAGAGATTTGCGACTTGAAGCTGGCAGAGAAAAAGCTTGAAGTGGAAAACATGTCGCTCAGGAGAGAAGTGAATGAGCTGAAACGCCAGCTGGCTGAAGGGAAAACGAAAGCTGCTGCTGAAAACAGGTCTCTGCGGGAACTTTTACAGAGCATACAGAGGAAGCTTGAAGCTATAGAACAGAAAGAAGCATCAAAAGTTATGTACAAAAGAGCTGAAAGTGTTGAGGTACCGGTATCTACTTCCTTGAAAGTGACCGTTTTCCCAGTAATAATAATAAAGATGATAATAATAACAATAATAATAATAATAACAATAATAATAACAATGGCATATTCAAAGCTTTTCTACCTAGTAGCTATAAATCTGTGAAATTCTACAAACTAAGAAAGTGAAAAAAAAAGCTGTTTACAAGAAAAAACCAATCACTTTTTCTTTCAAATCAAGAAATTTTAATTATATATTTTATGTGAAAAAATTATTTAAAAGTAAAAGCATTAAAAACTTCTACTAGTCTGAGCCGTGCCCTTTCTTTTAAAACATTGGTAACTAAGTGGTTAAAGCGATAAAAGTCATTATTAATAATCTTAAGTTTGCAGGAAGACTGTTCAAAAGTTAATTTAGCCGCTGAGTGCTGAAAGGTATGCTTGTCCATAGGGTAGCTGATATCTGAAGTGTATCACTTGATCGTAGGCTCCTTTTAGGGTCGTGTTATGGCAGAGGCAAATATTCGGGCCAGGTATTCGTATGTACGGCAGTGAGAAAATTTGAAGAGGTGCAGCAGGTTCCGTTCTAAGGGTTGGGACCCAACCTTAGCTTCAGGACGTCTTGCTTGGTGGAGTAACGGTTCCTTACAAAGCTCTCGCAGCCGGGTTTTGGACCCGTTCAACTTATAAAACTGACGAAACTTTCCGCTGATTGCTTTTTTACTTGCCGTGGAGCCATTGAACAGTTTCAGCTCGCTTATGCAAATTTGCAAGAGACATCATAGCCATTCGAACAAGAGCGGATCAGTTGGTGCTTGGAACGACTTTCTTTTTGCGCACAGTTTGCTTGCCGGCTTAATTACAAAGTGGCCGGCCTTCAAACGGAGCGGTCATTTTCTGTAATGCAGGGTTTTCGACAAAGATCAGAAGTTGTCGTTTTGTCTTAAGTTTAGTTAAATGTTACGGCAACTTACAGGACAAATTTCAACCAGTCACTGCTCCTCTTCTAAGATAAGAAATACTCGTTTACGTCTTTTTCGTCCGGACCAAAAGGACCACATACTGTATCCGGCTTGTCACTACCAGTCACAGACTTAACGTAATCCAGAATCTAAAAATTCAGGGGCATCGAAAACATTTTCTGTAAAAAATCTGTTCGGAGAAGCACTTATTGCCGAGAATTTTCTTCTACTTGAGGACGGCTAAAAATTTATAGATGAACGTTCCATTCAAGTACAATTTTCGAAGCTTATCTACTTATAAATTCCCTACGACTTTCTGAAGTTTAATTTTCCATATTTTACTACCCAGGTTATACTATTTTTCTTAGAAAAAGGAAACCTAACGCTTTCAGATTTTAAAATGTCATGGAGAGAGGAATCAGAAAAATTCTCACTTTCGTAAAACATTAAATTGCACCTAAAATTTTCGGAAAAATAATACCGAAGCCCTCGTAATTTTGAAAAGACTTATAAATAAGTTCCCCTCGGATGACCGAACGGATAAAACGTTTGTAGCGCCACTTACAATGCATTTCTATAGATCTGAATCTGAAAGTACTCTTGATAGCCTAAAAAGTCTTTTCATCGTATTTTGGAGGAATAGCTGTCGCTGGGTGCCCCAAATAATTGATAAAATGAACTGTTGAAAACTATAGCTGTAGAGGATTAGAGCTAAATTAACAAATCTCTTTAAAATCCGAGAAATCCGCAAAATCCTTTAATTAGCAAAAAAAACTTTTTTGAGATAAATTCCAATAGCTACTGGAATCCACAACAACTTCTGCAGCTTTTACCTTTCACAAGGACTGAGTCGATGGTGGAAATTACGCCGGTTTTGCAAAAGTAATTTTATTGTAATTTTAGTTATCCACCTTTTCAGTGAAATGCGTAATATAATCCAGCCCGAAAGTTAAGAGTGTCTTCTTTGATACATTCCGTTAAAACTTCTTGTTTCCTTGGGTTACTATTAAAATTGGTGTTTATCGGTTCCAATATTATAACTTTATTGTGGTTGGTAGACTTTCCAGATCTGACTCGAATATGAAGGATTTTATCTACTTTACACCATGCCTTTTGGTTTAGTCATCCCAAGCATGCCCATCCAAGCATTTGTCGGGCATTGGTCATCTTGTCGACCCTGTCGGTTGGGAGTTTGTCAGAAAACCTCTGCCCAGGGGTGGAATATTTGTCAATTTTTCCAGTAGCGATTAACATCGTTCTTTTTTACATATTTCACTTAAATATATGCCCATATTTTGATAGTTATAGACGATTTCCTAAACGATAGGTGTGGTTTTCACTGCATCACCACCCTACCCGACAATGTTCTTTGCATCAATCTATGAAATTGCTTCCCGCTACTACGTGATCAGTTCGCACACGGAGGAAAAACAATCAATGTATCTTTTAAAGAGTTTAAAGGAAAAGTCAATTTCTTGTGAGCCAATGTCCGGCCCTACCGTGGGGTATTTGGAGATTTTCCACAAAAAAAAGACAAATGTCCAGCAAATGCCGAGGGGCGTGATGAGCATGCTTGGGACTGACTGAGCCATTTATGAAACAGGGAAGTGTTTCTCATGTATTCTTCATTTCAAAAAAGGGCAGGTTCTTCTAGAAAGCGACTGATATGTTTCGGTTAATTTGGCAGAATCCTTGCGGACCATTTGGCTCCTGTACTGATGATCAATCGCGCACGTAGATCTCGAGGAACTCTCTTAAAATCGTCAATTACAGACAGACAACAATAGGTCATTTAACCCGACATTTAACCCATTGTATACAGAAAAAAATTAGCGTCGCCGGTATTCGAATGAATCAGAGCATAAATCAGGTCAAAACATGCATATGGAGTAAACAGTTCGTTTATTTTCTACAAGGTTAAGAGAAAGCCTAACATAACCGCCACCAATAAAGAAGAGAGAGTACCCATGCCAATCCACCGTCGTTATATTGGTAGTGATGGAAAAATTCAAACGCACCAGATCCTCAGGAGTACCAGGCGCTAGGTTCATGGAAAGAACTGAGTAGGTTAACCTGCAACTAATTGCAACAGAAGCTATTTCAACTGTTTTAGGCTCGGAAAACAATAAAACTGTCCTAAATAACATATCAAAAGTCCCCAAAAAGTCTGTGGGGGAAGTTGCTTAACAATGGGATTATGCTAAAGGCAACTATTTTGTAGTATTATCTCTAAACTTAAGAAAAATATGGAAGCTGCTTAAATGTTTTGATGCCTTAATTTGTTTTCTACTTGAGAAAATATTAAATAATGGGGCCCATTGAACGGTTATTTAGCATATTAGGGTCCTTGAATGCAAATCAGATTTTTTGCTAAAGTTAGGCATGTGAAAACGAAGCTTAAGAGCAACGGTCAGAAATCTTAATTTCATGGCAAGAGTTGATAAATCACTTTCTTTCAATTTTTTTTCGTACATAGCTTTTAGATAGATAAGGAACTTAATGTACATTGTTCCTGCCAAAAGCCCTTTCATTTGCAAGAAACACTGTAGAAGATCAGTTTTCGATGTCGGAGTCTCAGACTGCCCTAACTTTTAACATGAAATTCGCTAACGTCAACTTTCCTCGTGTTCGCAAACGAAGCCGCATGGAGAAATTTGGCCACTTTCCAGAAAAATTATTTTTCTTCTTCTAGAAGTTACTTTCAGGGCAACAGCGAAGCTCGTCGTACCAAGGAAAGAACTCAAACATAGGCACGTTTAACGTACATGAGCTATTTTGAATACTTCAGTTGAACCGTATCAACAATCAACTGTTTTAATCCTATTTTTTGTGCGAAATTGGGTATTGCTGTACATACTGAAAACGAGAACCGCTGCGCACAGTTGAGTCGGTCAGTCTAACTTTTCTTTTTAACTTTTTCGTACAGCTGAGTCGATAGATTCACTTTTCTTTGCAAAATAAACAAATCGTTGAAGTATTATGAATATCAACTCACCAAACCTTGCTTAGAGGGAAGACTCGAAGGTTTCAAGGTTTCTTCATGGTTTCTTAAGATAATGAGGCTCGTCGCGCATACCGAATGCCGTAATGATTCGATTGAGCGCCCGGGGCGCTTATTTCTTTTGGTACCTCAAGGGAGGACACTTATTCGAGACAGGGCGCTTATTTCTTTTTGAGAAACAACCAAATGTTGAAAACAAAACTTCAATATTTGTCAAAAAAGGGACAATAACAAAAACTGGAACAGTAACAAATATACGGCGAATCGGTCAGTTAACGTGAAACTCAGACGAAGACCACTGTTTTTGTAATGTGGCATTGCCATTTGTTTGTAAGCAATTAAAGAAAGATGATCCTCAGTTAATAAGTACAATTGCACCGTTAAAAAAATCACAAGCGGCGTCTTGTGTGGAGTCGGTGCAGAAAACCGTAGTGTCGTAAGCATACATAAACGTATCTCCAGATGTAATTGACAAGGGTAGGTCGTTCGTAAACGACGTGAACAAGGTAGGGCCTAAAACCGAACCCTGTGGAACTCCACATCTGACCCGCGTATTCGAAGATTTTCTGCCACTTATCACCGTAAATTGCTTTCCTTTTTACGTGAAAGTGTTGGACCTTGCCCCTTGCCCCTTTCGTGGTTGATCGTACGTTAGGGAATTCAAGTTATCACACAGTAATCTAGTAAACAGGTTTTATAAAAATAACTCATTCACACAATTTGCACTTGAAGGTGTTGGACTTTTTACCTTTTACATTTGTACCTAAAATAACGCAAATTGTAGTGGCGGATCCAGACCTTCAGATAAAGGAGGGGGTCAGGTCATCCAGATCTTAAGATAAGGTGGAGGTGGGGGGGGGGGGGGGTGAATGTCTTGAAGCAGATTCCACACTAAAATATGGACCCTTAAACAGCTGATTCTCTCTCCTCAGCGTTTGAATCATAAAGATATTTCAATGTTATGCTTCTAAACACCTTTAGCCGTAATAAAAGACGGAAATATTGTGAAGAATCAAAATGGCGGGCTCAAAGTGCCCTTGTTTGAAAAACCAGTCTTGTCTAAAAACCCGTCTGTTAAAGTTTGATCAAATAAGTTTCAGATGGTAATGATTAATTATAGTAAAATGTGTGCAAGTTTATAGGAAAATCTAATGAGCGAATTTTATGTAAACTGAGCAAAAGTGAAATTTTAAGGTTGTATTCAATCGTTCATGTTGCCATGAAAACTACGAAAACGTCTTATTTTACCTGTAAATCAAAATATTTCATCAGTATATTTTTCACTTGCCAAGTTTCAGCTTGTGAGTTGCAGCCTTTCTCTTGCCATGATTTAGCAAATGACATATACTCCCAAACTGCCAAAACTGTGTCCAGCCACCTCAAGCAATGTCATGTTAGATGCCAAATCTCATTGGTTCCTACGCATCAGCTCATGTTACCTACAACTTTCTTGTCCTTATTGGCCCCTGCAACAGAAATCCTAACATAAAAAGCCACAGAGCCACAACGATACATACGCTCAAACTATTGACAAATGAGCAATGTTTTCGAAATAGCTCAAAAATGAGGGATAGGTTTTCAGGATAACAAAAACTTAAGTTCGTTACTCATTTTAACATGTAGTATGACTCCTCATGTGATGCTTTAATTCAAATCACACATTTAGACCTTCATTTAAAATATACCTGGGAATCGAATTGACTTGGGTTATTGAAGAAAATCTCTGTCGGACACCATCGAAGTTCAGGAATTTCCATTGTAGGCCCGCAGCAACTGTGTAAAAAGCTTCCAATTTAGAAACGCACAAAAGTAGATATTTACAGGTAAAAGGCTCGTTTTTCGTACATACTTCTTGTAGGTTTTCTTACTGCAAAGTTGCTTTTTTCCATCAAAGAGTGAGGTATAAAACGGTGAAGCTGGGTCAGTTTTAGCCACTTGAAACACTGAACTGTACCAGCCGGCGACTCTGCGTGACAATCTGTGCCGTGATTGCACTCGACATAACGTTCGTTTGAGGAGAAGGAGCCGTCAAAATAACAGTCACGGAATGACGTTTCATGTTAGCTTTTTGTTTGTCTTTTAATTCTTTTAGGCCCCGCGAGATACTGCGATAAAATCGTGGTACAAAAATATTTGTGATGGCTCCGCAGTTTGCTGGTCGTGTACCTGACGAGCGTGCACTACGGGGTTCGAGCCCTTAAGCAAAGGAATTTTTGTTGTATTTTTCTTTTTTATTCGCCCAAACTAAAGCAGCAGCCACATGCAGTCACAGACTGCCTTTTATTTGAATTGCTTTGAAAGTATCTTCTAGTGAAAGAAGAAGAGTTGTTCTATTGACGAAAAGTGTCCAAATTTCTCCTTGCAGCTTTATTTGCGAACGCGAGAAGAGTTCATGATGTTAGCTTATTTCGGGTTGAGAGTATAGTCATTTTATTTGAGACTCGAGACCGACCTCTTGCATTTCTCGAAAATAAAAGGCTTTTTGCGAGAACAACTCATATTAGATTAAAAGCTATTTTATGGACAAAAAATGAAGAAAATCGATTTTTCAACTCTTGTCACTCGATGGTCGATATTTCCCGACTGTCGTTCTTAAAAACAACAATGCCAGTGAGTAATGAGGGCGCCCACTTTTAAATACGAAATCTGGGGGAGAATGTGTGACATTGGAAGCCCAATTTAATTGCCTTCCTTGTTTTCAATGTCTTTGAAACTTGGAGGCAATATAAATTGATGATTAATCGATTGTCAAGTCTTTTTATATATATTTATATAACTAGCATAGAATTTCTAGGCAAGGACCACACAAAAATGGGTATAAAAACAACTGAACGCAGGCTAATCAAATTTTTCTTTCTCGTGGGGCAACACGACTGGGCTCAGTTGTTCGAAGGCCGATTAGCGCTAAGCCGGGGTTAAATTTTAATCCACGTTTCTTTTTCTTTTGCTAAAAAACATTTCCTCCGATAATTTTTCTATTCGTTTTAAAGTATCCAGTCATCAATTGTAGACGAAAAGAATCAAACTGAATTATTGCCTTTTTAGCTTTTATATCTGAATTCAAATTTCGCTCTAACCCTGGTTCAGTCTTAGCCCATCTTTGAACAACCCGGTCCTGGAATCTAGTTGACATTATTTGATAACCCTCCAAGATCGGCCAAAGCAATCCCCCTCTTTCTTCTTACAAGTTTTAAACCAGTATTAGATGAAACTGCTTTTCCAGACCACATGATTTTCTTTAGATATTAGCCAATTATGTCGATTGCCTGGTTATTCACTGTCTCCATATCCCTCAATAGAACTTCGTTTCAAAATATTTCCAACACCCTTCCATAGCAAGTGTTTAAACTTTGCCATAATAGAGGCGGCGAAGGGAGGTACAAGCTCAGCTCCCTTAAGCGAGTTCCGAAAAAAAATACCGAGAAATACAAAGGCAAGTACAAAAAAGGAATCAGTGGTAACTCCGATAACAATGAAACATGAATCATAACAAATTTTCATCTTTAAACAATACAGGGAGCTGTGGTGACTTTTTTCCCGATATCCTTGTTAATGGTGACGTAGTAAATGCTCAAACCCGGGAATCTCGGACCTTTTTGGGACTTTGAGTGTGTTTATTTATAGTCTAAATCCTAAATGACAGGCGAAGAGAAAGCCGTTTCTTGTTGCAATTAGTTCTGGGTGGCAAAATGACTGGACTACAAGGATCACAGCTAGAAATGAGTTAATTGAATAGTTAACGATTTGTAAAAGTGTACCATCCAATTTCGAATTTGTAAGCATGGGGATTCTCAGAAGGTAACCTGCGGACAAGCTCTCCATTTCGAGTGGCAAGAGAAGTGGCCCGGCCCTAATGCAACGCACGAGCGAGTGGCTATCTTGCGTCTCCTTTCGCGAAACGTTTTTGCGTGATGGATTTTCTCGCTGCCCTCTCCCCTTAACCCTTCCGCCACCGTTTTCTGTTTCGACCTCGGTCAAGGTTTCGCCCCGCTGTATCACAGTGTTACCTTACGAACCACAACTACGCAACGATAGACGTATCATGATATCCACAAATGGAGAGCTTGCCTTCAGGCTTCTGAGGGGGCGACAGCCGTTCCATAGAATAGTTTTTTTTCTGAGTTTTTTGTACGTGGAACAGTTAGTGTTAATAGTTTGGTTTACAAGGTTGTCTGTATTTTGTGTTTAATCGGGAGCTGTTAGGATTTGTTACCCACACGTTAATCCACTCTGTGATGACTATGGTGAAGATTCTGGTGACAGCTCTATGCCATTGGTCTTAGGGTGGATTTCCACTGTCGCGTAATTTGTACGTGCGTACGTGCGTAAAATTTACGTTTGCAAATGAAATAAAGGCAATGTATGAAAGGTCGCACGTAAGTGTAAATGAGAACCTCGCTCAACTTTACGTTTAATCTCAACCCTTTATCTTGCCTCTATTTTATTAATGAAAGCTGTTCAGGTAGTGAGCTGTAGTGAAGTTAATTAAGCCAGGGATATCAAATCACTGATTAAAAGGGTTGATTGTTTAGGAAATTTGGTGAAGGAATCTTTGCAAGACAAGACAAGAAGATCTATTTCACTCAGCTCTGTTACTTTATATTCATGTGACACAGATCGAAAAAAAAAGAGAGATGAATACTACATTTGCATAAGTAAAGAATATTGAAAATTAAAGTTGTAGTCTCAAGATAAAGAGCTAGTTGGGATCATCGAAATAGCAAAGGCTAATCTTGTGGATAACCCCCAAAGTACAACTACATACAGAATAATAGAATATATAAGTATTTCTTCACGCTAAGGTACCGACTGAATTAAATAGCTAGTATAAGAACCAAATATAGAGTTCTTTAGGGCTTTACAAAATAGTTTAAGGGAGTTTAAGTTAGTTATATTTATGCATTGGCTGGGAACTCCAAAAGCGAGGAATCAGCAAATATTAGGGACCGCAAGCTATATTGAGTGGTATTGACAGAAGCTAGACTGATAAAGATCAGTTACCAGAGCATAATTGGTGCGTTGCATAAGGATGAACAGTAGTAAATTTAAGGGCCCGTTTACATGGAGGTAAGGGACCCCATTTAGGTAAGGTAACCCGCTAAGGATGGGTTAAAAATTGACCCTCCTTTACATGCAATCCTACAACCTGCCATCCCGGAGTGCACTTTCTCAAGATTATTGAATGGTCGCTAAGCACGTAAATAAGAAAAATGCTGGCAAACCACGTGTTTTGGTTAATGCTCTTCTACACTCACTTGCTGCGCTTGCTGCAACCTTCAGTGCTGTGGCTTTCTATTGTTACCTTTAATAAAAATGCAAAGCCACCGCCAAAGTGAATTCAGTTTGCGCGAATATGATGTATCATGAATCTGACCCGGCTAGGCGGGTTACCCCACCTTGAAACGTTTACTTGGTAAAATTTGATCCCGACTGGGAGAGTTACCTGGTCTGGCAGACCGGGCAACCCGCCTTTGCGGGTCACCCCTCCTATCATGTAAACGTGATCAAATTTAATTGAGAGATTATATGGACAGGTTACCTCACCTACCTGGGGTCCCCCACCTCCATGTAAACAGGCCCTAAAATACTCATTGACACAAGAATGTAATAGTTTACGTGACTACTGACAAACAGTGGAAAGTACTTGAAAATTTACAGATATCATTGAGGTTAAGTAAATTAAGAGGTTTGAAAAGCGGCACTGAGTGGGATCAGCTGTGGGATCATCTAGGTTCTGCGAAAGATATGATTTTAATTGCATATATTGAGGTGATAAATACGAAGAAAACGTTAAGCCCCAAACATGAACAATATAAATGAGAAAAGGATAAATTAGGGAACGATAAAGCGTTAAAACACCAACCGCTTTTGATATTTTCAAACAAAGTTCATTAATTTAACTTTTCCGCGTTAAGTTGAGATCAAGTATCCCCAGGAGTATGCCTAGGTACTTAGCAGAGTCAACTCATGTTTGATAGGTACATCCTCAATTTTACAAACTTGACATTGATAAGGCTTACGTTTATCGTAATACAAAAGAATAAAATTTGTTTTGGAGTTAGGAGTTATTTAGTTGAAGAATATGGAGTTCCATCCCTGCCAAAACGCAAAGTAGATCACAACACTCGACTTTTGACTTGAGAAAGATTGTTACATTACGTTTTACAGTTCAATTTTGTCGTTCTTATCGCAATCGTTAAAACTTTAGACGTCAACTTTAAAAGTGAACGCCGGGGTTCAACATTAAACTATGTCAATCAACCGGTTCAAGTTTACTGATCAACATTGCTCTTAAAACATGCGCTGTCCGCGAAAGGTGAGCTTTGAATCACCAAGTCGGTTGTTGAGTTACGAAAGGCGTACCAACGCCCACCATAAATCTATGATGAGAGTTCAACTTTCGAGTCGAGAGTTCAACATCAAATGTTACGTATCAACATACAACTTCGACAATCAACATTGGTATTGACCATAAAGACGATAAAATTGGCAACCTCGTCCCCGGGGCTTTTCCCTTAATTTTTTAAGGGAAAAGCCCTGGGGACGAGGTTGTAAAATTGGTTCTTTTCATTAAGCAAACCCTATAACATTCTAGGTCAACATACACAATGTTGGCCGCCGACGGCGGATGACCAAGAGCCATAACTGTCCTATTATGATCTCCTATTATTGTATATCGATGTCAAATCTAAAGAATTACTGACCAAGTCTTGAAGGATTCATAACTGGTCAATGTAGTATTATGATCCTAGGTAACCAGTAACGCTTGGCCCGGTAAGGCCAAGTTCGCATTCGAGTTATCATTGGCATCATGTCTTTCTTAGTTTATTGGTATTTCCTTTTACCTTTCCACTTTACAATGCAGTGCTATAACGGCCGACAAGAAAATTTGAAGAGTACAAAATTATTGATCCAACTTTACTGTCTGAGTAGGTCTGAGAGGGAATAAACACTAAAATTCGATGATTTTGAATATTCATCATTTTTTTCTGTATTAGTTTAGACTTACAGAATAATTGATTACTCTTATTTATAATTAAGTGCTCTTGAATCACTGAAATACGTATGGTCTATGCAGACAAAGACGGAATGAGACGTTTAGGGGCCTGTTTACATGCAAGTGGGGGACCATAGGTAGGTGAGGTAATAACCTGCTTCGGGTAACTCGCCTGTCCAAGTAATCTCTCATTTTAATTTGATCACGTTTACATGATAGGCGGGGTGACTTGCCACATGTTACATCACCTATCTGGGGACCCCCACCTCCGTGTAAACAGGCCCTTATAGTATTTTAAAAAGTTCTTACTAAAAAAATTGAATTGAACAATAAGTGCATAAAATATTTAATACTGAATGATTTTAAAACATTTTAATTCTATTTCATGTGAGATTATTTACAAACGGTATTTCTTTTCAAAAGCAACGGCACACTCAAAGGTGTTTATTCGAAATGTTTACATTCGTTCAACTAGAGCAAAACAGATAATGCTGGCATATATAACGTGTAGTCTTGGATGCAAATATCCCTCGAAAAGATCCAAACTACTTTTATTATGTTGCATTGGTTAAAAAGAACGAACGTGGAATGCAGTTCGGAAAAGCAACTATTTTATTTAAAAAATGGCTGATAAACATAATCACCTTTTTGTGCGAAATTTCTTTAGCCAAAAAACTGCATCCAGCTCTGCGGTTGTTTACCAGAGTTATCGCTCAAGTTCGTCCGCTTATGTGTCTTACAAAAATTACTTGCTGCTTCTATTTCATTGTTACCTTGTATGATTTTCATGTACAGTCCCTTACTCGCTTCTGGAAGCGCATTTTGTGCGCAGTGAACATGCATACCCGGAGGGAAAAAGTCTGGAAACAAAATTTGATTATTTCGCTCGACGCGACAAGTAGATAAATTGTGTCCCAGATTCCGTTTAAGATAAAAACAAGTTTCAGTTCTATCTTGATCCTGGGATTCCCGGCATTGTTGTTGTTGCGGGCGCGTTTCATTTGTCAATGTTTTTTGAGCGTGCGGTATGGTTGCATTTCTTTGGAAAGTCTTAATACTCGCGGCATGAAACTCGCGGTGCACGTCTTTAACCTTGCGAGCCCTGAGACTGCTCTTGTTGTCTTTAGTTTCTAGAAATGGGAGTTCCTCACAGTCTTCGTCGGCCTCGTAAATAGGCGGCAAACCGTTCAAAGAATTCCTCTTTCTCGGACTAAGCAAAGGAAACTTTGCGTATCGAGCGTGTCGTTTTCCACCCCGATTTTCCTCGTGACGATAGATAGTCATTGTCAAAGCACAGTATCGTGACGATAAATGTTTTAATACCCAACCATTGTTCAGTTGTTCTTGTTGTTCAGTTATTCACATTCCCTTGTTATAACTCTTAAACGCTGCTTTAATTTCTATGTTGCGAAAATATCGTCAATTGCACTCATCAATTTCAAACCGCTGCACAATCGAACCAACCAGATGAAAGTGATTTTTACGTGCTATTTTGATGTAACGACTCCCAGATCAGTTCATTAAATGCGACGATTCCTTCCACGATGGTTTCAATTACTCGTGATCTTTATGTTTTTAGCACCCAGTTCAAATTTGTGCTAAACCACCAGCCCACGTATCAAGCCAGAGTTTAAAAATAAACCCCTTCCGTCAACTTGTTGTTTCAACGAAGTAAGAGGTATGAATTAAGCTCTCTGTGATTGGTTCCGCTAAAACCTGTTTTTTCGATAGGTAACTAGATGCATATCACGTCTGCAGTGGCCAGCCCAATTTCAAAAGATACGTAAGCTGCGCTTAGCCTTATTTTTCTGTAGGTTTTTACAGTAAGAAATCTACTGACAAAGAGCCCTAACAGCCTGTTCTTTATTGACTCAGAAAATTTAATTTCGTTCTAAATTCAAATCATGTAGACGGGGAGGGGAAATGCGATGTCACTTCGATTGTTATGGTGCTGACACAAACTTGTTTTGTGAAAGCGAAATGGGTTTTTCCGTATCATATCACAGCGATTTTTGCAATTTATTGGTCGAGTAGAATGACATGACAATTGAACGGTCCAATACGATAGTACAGGCAGGCA
The DNA here is from genome assembly GCA_964035705.1 of Porites rus. Classification (NCBI taxonomy): domain Eukaryota; kingdom Metazoa; phylum Cnidaria; class Anthozoa; order Scleractinia; family Poritidae; genus Porites; species Porites rus. The sequence goes on from OZ037993.1 coordinate 47,084,068, forward strand.
GGTGGAAGAAGTGATATCAGCGGGAAGCCGTTTTGCCCGCAGTCATCTATTAATAGCCAACTGTCAGGACTCTGTAAATAACCTTTTATACCTTACCAAGACACACAAAAGTATGTTTATAATTTATTAAAAGAAAATACTCATATTTTTTGTCCTTCATTGTCGAGCACGATAATGAATTTAGATCTATGCTAAACAATTTGGTCGCTTCTGTAATTCGCATGTATGACAATGAAAACTATAATATTATTTGAGCTCCTAAATCTTAGATTACTGAAACTGCTATAAATTTTCAAACGTAAAAATTGACCTTTTTCGTTTCCTGGAATATTTTATATCGACTTCTCCAAGGTATAATTCAGTTTCTTAATTTAATTTAAATCGTATTTTTTTAAAATTATATTTCTGTTGTTAGTAAATATTTAAAATGTTTTGCTTGTAAGCCGGGCAGCAGTCAAAGGCCTGAATTCTCTGTTCAGTGTCTTTTTATAGCACTGACATGTTAGACATGGGATTAATAATTTGAGCACATTCACCATAAACAATTTGGTGAAAACTTATTGTTTGAATTTTATTTTTGAATTTTCATGCGAACGAGTTGAAATAATTTAGAACTGAATACTCTTCTGCACTTACACGACGACTGTAATGGCTTAACAGCGCGGTGTTCTTAGCAGATTTAACTTGAACTCCAATAGTTACAGATGTTTCGGTGTACCTTTATTAAACTCCGCTGTATTGGATTCACAATATGTTCAAAATAAATAATTGAAAATAATTGTCTTTTTTATATATATATATTGCTTCTCTCTCATGCCTTTTAGTTTTCAAAATTAAACAGAATCGTATTTTTCAGTCTTCTGAAATTGAAGCAAGAAATTTGTTTAATCAAACGAATTGTAGTTCCATGTTTGAAATTATCGAATCTGAAGTTTTTTTTACCCTACAGCTCCAATTAGCCGACTGACTCTTTAGAACGAGTAATAATTCAATGTAACCGAAGTACATACACAAAGGATTAACTCTGATTCATAAAACATTTTGAAACTCAGTTGGAAAAACAAGATCGACAGCTTTTAGGGCCTCACGTGATTAATCAATATTATATAATCACTTTTTGTTTTCCTATAATTCAAGTGAGCACGATTCACGATTCATAAACAATACTAAGCAAAATAGTGAGAAGAGAGGCAACAAAATGACAGAATTAAACCAAAATAACTTAATTATAACAACCTTGGCGAAACGAGAGCCGTCAAATGGCGGAATGACGTCAAAAGAACATCCGAACGCCTATTGAAGTGTTAATTCAGTACACGAAGAAATGATTCTTCAGATGGCGAAAACTACGAAAAACAAGCTAAAACTAGCAAGAAAAAATTTGCATTAAACTAATTTAACGTTGTGATTTAAAGACAATATGTGCTACTCCACATTATAAAAATAAATAACTAAAATCTACGAAAGCAATACTCTTTCGGGAAACTATTGAGGAGGTCATTTGTTTTAAGAGCGAGTAGTTCGTTACACGAGCTATTTATCACAAAAAACTTGGCCTTAAACATAATTACTCGACAAAAAACAAAGTTATTGAGGAAAAGAAAAAGGGATTTTCCATTGATGTTGTTGTCGTTGTTTTTTCGTTCTTGAAAAAAGGCAGAAATAATACTTAAGCAAATGTTTTCTCAGAACGGTATTTAACAGCAAATACTTCAGAAAATCACTCTAAATTGCTAGGAAAAAGGTTTTGGATCGGTAACTTCACACGATTTAAGCGATGACCAGATACGTGCTGTTTACTTATACTACTAAAAAAAACACTCAAGAGGAAAAAAACGTTCTCAAAAGGGCTTAGAGATCAACACGTGTTGTTTACACTTCTTTCATCAAAAGTAATAAGATTACTAATTCACAAGAAACTTTGATTCTCTAAAAAAAATACCTATTTATTTCAAAATATTGAAAGCAAAATGAGGTACGATGCATGACCCATACTGCTCAAACTTGAGATGAAACAGTTGAGGAAACCAAACATTCTTGAAATGGATGCGGGGTTTTTAATACCTTAGTTTTCGAACTGCTAGTAACAAAACACGGTATGGAATTTACCTTAAAACCATTTTTAAAAACAACATTATTTATAAAAGATAAAAACAACTCATGAAAAGAAAGAACACATTGTAAGCACGTGCTGTTTACCCCACTCCATATTTTCGCAAAGTCTGCAAAACACTCAGTCTTAGATACCTTTAACTGGATGGTAACTAACATAAATTAGGAGCTGCTAATTGTGACGCACGTGCTGTTTACCTTGAGCGGTTCGAAAGCAACAGAAATGACTTTGAAAAGGGTAGGCCATTTATGAATCACTACGCGTGCTAGATAGAAAGAAATAAATGCCGAAGTGACTGTGCGCGTAACTATATTAAACTGATTTTCAGTTGGTTTTTTTTCGATGCTTCCGGGAAATCAAGAATGAAAATATATTAAATAAGAATTAATTCTTTTTATTCAATATTTTGGTACTGCACAAATTTATTCCAGTGCCACGAATCACGACTGAATCAAAATACTACCAGTTAAGAAACACAGTTTGAATTTATTTTATTCCACTATTGCTTATTGGTTGTTTGTCGATTTGTGCCAAATTTTCCTCGCGGCTCTCTATTTCGAGCAAAAAATTAGCAAGTAACTCACGAAGACTAATTGTTTTATATTTTATTATGCGATAGCGTCTTAAACAATAAACAATATCTTCAGAGTGAAAAAGTCAAAACTAAAAACAGTACTGGCAAATTAAATCTCTTCTGATTCAGAAGAATCTGACCTTGAAAGAACGCTCTATATTGAACGTCCAAGATCTTTAGGGTTAAATCATATTGGCCTTGAAAATAATAAGAACTGATTCTTAACATGTTGTTTTAAAGTTTTATAATGTTGTATTTTTTTTTACAATATATATAATGTACGTGTTTTCTGTAAATGCATGTTTTGAATTTCTTACCGTCTGTAACAACTAGATCACTATAATTATAAAAACTCCAACTGATTGTCAGTTTTTAAGCAAAAATTACAATATTTCCTGCTGTATTGTTCATTAATTTCTGAGACTAGAATCACGCTCTCTATCACGAGTTAATTTATTGAAAACTGATCAACGGATATATGTGATATTGCAAGACACGTTCTGAACAATAATAACTTAAATCAGGTTTAGTCGACAGTGATCATCATGAATAATCGAATCCTTTTTTTCAAATTAAAAACAACCGCGCCCACATTCTCGGGAAGGAAAATTTGTTTCCTTAGATTCCTAAAGGAAACATTATATTTTTGAGGATTCATTTGCAGGAAAATAAAACCAATATACTGCTTACTACTTAATTCGACCGATAATATATTCAACTCAAAATAATAAGTTTACTTGGTGCTTAGAATATTGTAAGTTTACTTCAAAACATGACATGTCGTGCTTCATCTACAAGAATTAAGAAGAATAATTAAATAATGTAGTTCAGATAACTGATATTGATCACGAATGATAGTATGGTAAGCAGAAGCTTCTGGGTGCGTACAATGAAACGTGATTAGGACTCATTTATATCCAGCTCAAAATTTACGATATTTGCAGAGACTTGCAGCAAGACGCCGCTTTACAAATTCCAGTGAAAGCGGAGATGGTTAGTAAGAATTAATTGAATAAACATTATTATGTATTTTGATCTTAATTGTGTTTCTCGCTTGACGCAAAATTTAGGCGTTTTACGGAAAACGGTCAAATGTCCGAAAATGAAAGGAAATGACACTTTCATAAGTTACAAAACACAGTTTTTCCGGACATACCTTAAACGGTAAGCACGGCGCCATAGGCGGTCGCGTTAACGGAAAACAGTCATGTTTTTTTCCCTGGCTTCGAACGTGATATTTCTCCCCTACAGCTACACGTGACTTTCAAGTCGCATATTTGCTTTGCTCCCGGCACTGGCTCTCACTGATTAGTAAACAACACGTCACGTCGCCTTTCAAGATTTTTCGCGTATTTCTAGGCCGAACCACTATTTATATAGCTCAATTGAACGCTTGAAATTAAAACATCTTGCTGGACGGACAAGAAGAATTTGAAGAAAATTTTGAACAGGTTGTTTGCTTTACTGACTGACAGGTGCATATTGAAGGAAAATTTATCAAGCCAGAGCAGATCGTTTCTCGTAAGCAATGGTGAAACAAAGAGGTTATTCCAGCGTTAAAGGCGGTGTTCAATTTCTTCCTACTATAGCAGAAGAAGCAGACCAAGTACCTGAGCAGAATGGGTTAGATGAAATCTTGGAAGATAACTTTGAAGGAAAAAAGAAACAAAACAACTGTCACTACATCACACAGGACACAAGGATGATAAGTCGAGAACTGACTACAGGCATCGAGGATTTGTCGGCTCATACCCGTTGTATGTGCAGAGTGTGTTCTCCTCAAGTTTTAACTCATCATCAAGCTTCAAGGTCAGAAGGCATAAAAGAAGCTAGAATTCTTTTTCCGGATTTCTTTCCACGATTTGAAATACAGGAAAGCTGGGAGGACTCCTCGTGGAGAGAGAAACCAACAATGGAACAAATATTTTCGGGACATAACATTGACTTTTCGCGTAAAAACAGTTTACAGAATACAGAATTTGATCACTGGAAATATTATCAGTTGTCATTTTAGCTTAGTTATACAAGTGCAAGAAGCTGCGTGTTAGTTTCCGATCACAAGATAAATGAATTATTAGGAAATTCTAATAATGTGCTAGTTTGTAAATAATTCATTTCGTCGTTATTGTTATTATACAGCACACTTTCACGAGGATTACAATACAAACATCCATTCTCTGATTTGTAATAATTACATCTCCCCCATTAGAATTAATTGTAATACTACAGTCTGTTTTATAATTTCAATTATTATTGCCATTATTGGCCTTTTTATCTCATTGTGGTTTTAAAAAGTATTTACTTATAGAGGGTTTTCAAATGACGCCACGGCGGCCATATTGGTGTTCGAAAATAATAAAATGGTCAGCATTTAAGATCCCATCGGCCGTAGCCCCTTTCTCCCTTCATGAAATTTACACATGGTAGAACTGTTTTCTGCTTTTGTATCACACTTAGATGATATTCCAAGCTGGAAATGTTGATGAAAGTGCAAGTCTCCTCAATTAGAGAGAAAAAAAACTGAAAGAAAGACTTAGTAGAATTCGAACCCACGACCTAGATGATCCAGTATACTACGCTAACCACTAGACCACTGAGGATTTGCTACATAGAGATTTGCATAGATGCTGGCCAGAATGAAAAGGCTCTATTCTACATGTCGCAGGTTATTTTCTTGCCTCGTGGTCAAGATATCAATTAGACACCAATGAAAAGTTCGCTTTTGCTGTTGCTCAAATTGTACCTCTTCCACCCCCAACTGCGTCCATAATCTCGGACCCAGATCTCACTCTGTCTTGTGGTACGAGATAACTGCGCGCATGCATTCAGAATAAAAGTTCGCATGTCTAGACTGACTTAAAAACCCTTTTACACCTACTGTAGAAAATAATACCTTACAGCCTTTAATCCTTGAAGGGTACCTTTTTACTTTAAAGTTCACCGTTCCGCGCCGTTTTGAATCATTATGACGTCATTTGACCGCTGTTAAAGTCCAGAATGAATGGCTGTAGCTTACTGACGTCGAAATTCAAAATGGTGGCGCGAGGGAAACTTCAAATTAATCAAATAAGCGAAATACTTTTTCAACCTTTTTTTGTTGTTGATGTTTACTACAAACGTCTCATACTGCTTTTCAGGCCGGGAAAACGGAAATTCGACTTCCATTCAAGCAATTCAGTTTCAGATGAGTAAAAGTAAATACAGCTAGCTAGCTGATTTAATAGCCAAGCAGCACGTGTTTGCTTCTTTAACACACAAAGACAGTTTATAGTTCAGCCTTTTCAACTGAAAGAATATTATTATCATCATTTATAAAATTGCGCAGTTGGACCAAAACACATCAAATTGTATCCTTTTCAAGAGAACCGGTTGTTTCATTTTGACAAAAACTGATTTACTTATAATCATGCCGAATAACATGCGGGCTTGTTGAATGATTTTTCAAAAGGGCATACATCAAAAGGAATATTCTTGTTAATACAGCCGATGTCATATCACTTATTACAAGACAAATTTTTTCTCACAGCTTTCCACGTTAAGAAATTCAATAAAAATTTCTAGCAAATTTCATGCTCGATGGCTTTAAATTAAAGTCGAAATGAAAATGCATTTTGAATAATGATCTGAAATTACAACTGATCCCTTTTACATTTAAACATATATTTCTTTTAATAGCCTTCATATTTGCTGTTCAAAGGGTTATCGTTTTGCATCGAAAATATTTATTTCTTCTCTCCTGTTCCGAAAAATAGGGTAAAGAACGTGACGTTATATTTTCAAATGTTTACTTTGCCGGTTGAGGTCTGTCATTGGCACGTAACGTACCGTAACATGACGCACAATATTTAGAAATGCCACAATTTCAGTGATCGTGCCGAGTCAAGAGCGGGCACTTCGAAATGAATATTCTAGGTAAATACGGCTAGCTCGTTTCACCTTGACCGGACTTATATAATAAGATTGACACCTGGGTAATTTTCATTTTTTGTAATGGCAGTTTTACGTCAGCCCTGAGTTTGAAGAATTTTGAATTACAACTCAGTTTTGATTGAAAATTTTAAAATCATCTGTTCGTAGAAACATGGATGCTTTGCGACTCTAGTCGGGTGACAATATCCCGGGGGGGGATTCTCCAGATTTCAAGTGACGGGGGATGATCGAAGGATTTTTGACGGGTTTGAAATTTCGATTAAGGGATTTTTTGGGGGGAAGGAAAATTTGGCAAGTTTCCTTATTTTGGTGGCTTGATTTAAGTAGGGTTTTTTTCGGGGTATTCAAAACAATCTGAAGATTCGTGGTAGTGCCCGCTTATGATATCTTCATATGGTATCATATAGAAACTGTAAGCATTCAATTTCTGGAAATTTTTAAGGCTCGGAAATTCGGCACGGGATTTTTTTGGGTTTTGTTGGAAACCCTGAGGATTTTTGGGGGTTTTGGTTTTTTTCTCTCCCCCCCCCCCCTCAATCATCCCCGTCACTTGTACTTCTAATGGGGACAATATATATATTGTTTGTTTACGGTGTTTCCGACTGCATCCGGCTTAAGCTGGAATTTTCAAAATATACTGATTACGTGTCTTTTGGGCTGCATGACAACAATACTAAACCAAATTGTGCCGTGTGAAAACGATGTTCTAGCAAAGTAAATATTGGACATAATAGGGTATCAAATACATGGCACTACTGTTTTGACAGAGTTAATATCAAATTTGGAAACTCAGAAATATAACTCAAAATGCCATCCAATTGTCTGATAAAACGCCTATCACCTTGTCAACAATGAAAATCTCTAATTAGGTTCCAGTATTTTCTCTAGGTGTTTAAATTTTGCTGTAATCAGTTTTTAAGTCTTTAATTAAAATATTAGTTTTTTGAAACATGCATTGTTTCATCATGATTGTTACCGCAGTTTGTGTTTATTTTTACTGAAGTTGAAATGGCCGAAGAATAAGAGTGTTAATTAGTTGAAGCCGATCATGAACCAGCTCACAGTAAAAGATAGCTCGCCAGGAACAGCGAAAAGAACTACTACACAGTGATAATGGAGCAGATTACTAAACTCTTCTCTACACATCAAATACTGCATCCTATTACCTGCCAACAATACTTGAAGAAACAGAACGCGCAAGGTGGCTTGAGGCCGGGGCTTGATGAGTCTGAAAGACACGGAGATGATGGGGCCACAAAAAAAAGGATCCCAAACAATCGCTTCAGTGGCGCACAGTGTAATGAAGAAATGAAATGCAAGGGAAGACGGGTTGTAACTGTTTTTAAAAATTTTGTCGGTGAAACGCTTGTTGACCATATTGCAGCATACGCGTAAAGCTTTTGCATTTGTCCACTGGCCACTGGAGTTTCAAAAACAATAAAAAAAAACGATAAAAAATTCCAGCGGGCAAATGCGACAGCAATACACGTATGTTGTAAATGGATCCACCCTTAGCATTCTATATTTTCATGTTGTTTTTGTTTTTGGTTATGGTCATGATAATGAGTACAGGCAAAAATACGAAACAAGAATAAACTGAACTACAATGCAGCAATTGTCCGTTGTTGATCTATTCCTATTTCACTTGTCTATTTAGTATTTTATTCGGCATTGTAACAGAAAGCAGAAAGACATCGGAACACAGAGCCCGATGTTAACGAGCTTGAAAGCTACTTACAACAGGGGGACGGTTGGGGGTTCGGATAGAAACATTTTAGTGCGAGCCTGGTGCAGCTTTTGAGGATCTAAACCCAAAAAAATTATCCTAGACTTGCCTTCGCCACTATCGAATACAGTGAAACGGACATCTTATGGGTAGAGTAAATGAACCCAAGTGAAGGGTTATTTTCGTTTCTAGATCTAACAAGGTATGCAAATACTGCCAAAAACGATGTTTTAAAATCCTCCAGTCAAGTCTAGTGTAATCATTTTAACAAAATGAATAAACTATTCTATAGCTCTTATTAAGCAAGCGGGAGGTCTATATGGGAGAATCTTGACCGAGGTCGCCAGTACAGACCGAACGCAGTGAGGTCTGTACCAGCGCCCGAGGTCAAGATTCTCCCATACAGACCGACCTAGCTCAGTTAATAAGATCTTTACTATATGGCCAAACAAGAGAGCAAAGAAACAAAAACATAAATAATTTTATTTGATTTCCTGCGCGGGCTCAAGCATTATAGCTGGCTTTCTTCTGTCACTAGTCTCCAGTCCAAACGGGACAAAAATAACTGTTCAAAGTCCAGCTTTGTACAACTTCGTCAATGAATGAGGACAAAATTTTTCATAAAGGCTCACTGCCGGAAAAAGCTTGTGGTTGAAACAACAATTTATGAAAAGTGACCAAAAGTGCAACTGCAATGTAAGTAATGCCGCCTTGTGCCTCGATCGCTCAGTGATCAGTTCTCATTCAGCCTTGCGATCATCGACTGATCACCACAGAAATCGTTGATGTTAAAGATGTGCAGCCTTCGAACTTGTCAATATGCGCTCCCGCAAAAATTGCCTGAGGCTGGATTTGTTGGACAGTGACATGGCCAGAATTTAATTTCACGCATGCGCGGTAGCAGTGGACAATCCAACAGAAAGCAATGAAAATTTTACAAAGAAATGTGGGATAACTAAAATAATTTGCGATACAGCATGTCCTGCGATATACCTGAACACTAGGACCCGATTGATACTGAAAGGTTGACTTATTTAGATCTTAGTTTTGACAAACTTAAACTCCTACCTTCAAATCTCGAGCTTCCCGGAATGGAAATAAAAATACGAAAAAATTACCTGCGTCTTCCATATGATTCTGTCGCAAATGGAGCGCTGCCACCTTCATTAACCTCTTTTCTGTCTTTTCTTCAGTAATTAATGACAATTCCGCAGGGGAACTCTCTTAGGATGCGATCAAATCTTCAAGTACAAAGTCTTATGTTTCCATCGTGAGTGTTTTTGTCCACTAAAAAAGCATATTCTTCCTTCCCACGTTTAAAGAATTTGGAGTTAATTATATTTATAAATACGCTTCTAATACGCTCTCTAATATCTCGGCCAAAACTCATCTACATTATCTCAAAAACCTCTTGTTCGAAAGCTTATTTCTTTGAGTTTTCGTCGCGATTTTTGATTGTGGCAGTATTTTTGATCAGCGGCTTTTATTGGACCATAAACAACTATGTATCTGACCACTCGAACTTTCCGAACATTATGAGCCCGGGAATCACAGTAAAAACCAGCGGTTAAAACCATTGCGAAACAGTCTGAATGTAAGTCGCGCGAAATTTGACGGGCGAGATTTCTGGACATGAGACATTTTGCTGTGTTGTAGTGGAGGTACTCACTTGGTTTTTGATGTAAGTAGCGTTGAAAACTTCGCTGGAAGCCGCTTAAAGTACCCGGCTCGTACTCAGTGCCATTTTGTTTACGATCGGAGATGAAAAATTTGGGCAAAAGAAGGTCGAGCTCATTGGCAGGGATGGTTTCAATTGCTCTAGACTCTTTCAGTGACTCACAAAATTTCTTCCGTGCGTTTAAATCGCTCTTAGTCTTGTATTGAGTGTTTTTTGATATCTGCTCCTGCATCAATTTCTCAATTTCGACTTCATCTTTGCTCGTAGCTCTCTCGGCAGGACTCAAATTTGCCAACGTTTGCTCGTTTTCTATACCTGTTTCCTCGTGAAGGTCCACTGATTCTTCCATTTAGTATTATTAACGGGAACACGCCAATTTTTTCATATTCTTTGTTTGTAACTTTTTGAGGACAACTGTTACACCGAAGATCGGTCTAGATGCCGGTCTAGATGGGAAAATCTAGACCGCGATCAAGATCGATTTTAGCCAATTAAATTGTTGAATTTGTTTGTTTCCAGTCCTCTTGAGACATGGCCATATAATAAAAGATAATATTAAGTCACAATCCAAAACCAGCCGAACTTGCAGAAACACTGCGCGGATGTCTTCACGCGACACAGCTGCAGTTAAGATGTAGATGCCTAAGACAAAAAAACAAATAATTAAAAAACAGAAAACAAAACAGAATAAAGAAACAAGATCTTACCCTTAAAATGAATATAAAACTGGCTTTTGTTTGCCTCTGTTGTACGTTCCTGATTTTCTCCACATTTCCAGCATTTTCTGGAAGCATAATTAATGCACCGAATTAATTCTACCCAAAATAGCCAATAAGACTAAAACAAAACAAAACACGTATGAAGAAGACTTAATCTAGAACATTCAAGACAATTCTTGGCGCAAATCATCATTGACGGTCAGGATTAAAACTTGCATGAAGAACAATTAACATACGAAATAGCTCGCTTGAGGCACAGGGTTTGTTATTTTTCCCGAGAATAATGTTTTTTTTTTAATAATTTATTTATAAAGGGACATACACCTGGATTGAAAGAAGATCGTCGGACAAATTAAACAATAGAGATACGATAAAATAACACTGAAAGTTAGTTCAAGACAGTGCGGTCTGAGACGCAAGATATCACTCACATCTTTATTAACACTACACGAGTAAATTGATAATTAATTAACATATGAAAAAGACTCATTTTACAGAGAACGTTCGCAACTTAACTTATTAAGTGTTAGAACGAATGATGTTCAGTAGCTGTATATTACGTTTGGAAACTTCTTTATCGCCAGGAAACAAAACAGTATTTGCATAAACAAGCAAAAGACTAATTATGTATTCTGGTCCAGTTCGATCCAGTCATATTTAATAGACCATAACAGATGGACTTGGGATAAATTAACGAAAAGGCTAGAATTTTGTAGCTTTTTGTAAGAAATGCAGCAGTGCTAGACCGAGACTACGTAAAAACCTGCTATTGAAATAAAGTTTCATACGTACATGCATCAGAAGTTTAAAACCTGTGTGATCAGAATTTTTATATTCAGTTGTAATTACTTGCTCAAGGGGAAAAATTGACAAGTAACTCAGGTCTTTGAAAGAGATGTCTCCGATGGATGTTAAAGGGAAATATAGGAACATGTGAGTCAAAGGGCCGTGACGTCAAAGATGACGTGTACGTTTCTACGATCATGCGGTGCAATTATTAAGTAAACTGAACTTATATCTCTGGAAAAGGTCTTGCTCATCAAAAACGCCAAGAGATTGTCAGAGAGTAAATCCTTTAGTGCAACATATTCATGGTAAGAGAATAATTCATCAGGACCCTACAAGGTTACAGTTCAAGAATAGATAACTAAAGGTTTTTAAACACAGTTAGGTAGCCTGTGACCTGCATACGTGTCTAGATCTAAAATTGGTACCCTGTTACAAATTCTGGAATCTATGAACCAAACCCAGGTGCTTCCCAAGTGTTTGAAAGAGAAAACAAGCCAAGCAGCACTACAGCATACTACGGACATGGTAGGGAACTCCAAGCAAGATTATATTTCGTGTACTCAAGAACCTTCATATACAATTCCGGGTTCTAGGAAGCAAAACGCACAAGAAAACTTTGCTATGGCTTTAAAATTGTTTCCAGAGTTTCTTGTGGAAGATGAAAACGAATGGAATCAACCTCCGTGTGACAGCACTGTGATTAAAGGCTCATCAGCAAATCAAAAAGGAAATAACAGACTCCTTGACTGCGAAACGACTCAAGACATCGTTCAATGGATTAAAAACGAGTTTGGTATTTAGCATTCTTTAGCTGCTGATAGCAAAAGCTGACGAAATGATTTTAGAGAGTCAAAGAATCTTCCACGGTCCAAAACTAATCCACCAATCACAACCTTAGCTATTTTCTCGCACAGGGTCTCCTCAGAAGTCCGCTGTTATAATGCGGGCAAGCCAAAGTTTACCCACGAGTAGTGTCGCAATTTTTCAAACGAATAGGGCACATAGATCAAAGGAGATTTCAAGCACTATATGAATAAAACACAATTACTGTTCTTTGCGATAACTAGGCGGCAAAGATTAAACGGGTCAGAGTTCGGCTTCTGCAAACCATTTTAAAACAGCCTCGAGCTTTGAAGCTGTGAAAAGATCATTGATTGTGGAAGATTTATAAAGCAAATTAGTCTTCGAAGTTTATGATTGTTACGATAAAATTTCCAAACCTTCTGCACAGAAGTGACTTCATTTGTTTGCTTCTCAAGAATTTGTAATGATTCGAAGGAATAAAGACAGGCAAAAACTGAGGGGCCTCACTTATGGAGGTATGTCGGACAGTTGTAAATAGCCTGTGATCATCACCGGCTTCTTATTTTTACTTAAATTCCCTGTTTCTGCGTTCGCTATTATCGAACAAAGAACGTACAATAAACTATAATACAAAGAAAGAAATATTTTAAAATGATATTAATTAATACAAAAATTAGGAAACGTTAAGACGAAAATACTAATGAAACATTCCCTACCCTTGTCCCCAGGGCTTTACCTGTGAAAACGGAAAAGCCCTGGGGTCCGAAGATCTCCGAAGATAATTTGCCGATGGCCTTTGTTGGGAGCCTGAAAGACAACCGATTTGAGGTGGCTCCTCAGAGTAAAATAACCGTGAGCAGACTGAGCACTAGTATGGCGCGAGTCTTAAAATCTGCGCGACGTCCCGCAAAAAAAAAAAAAAAACATGACTTCTCAGTTTCGAAATATTCCCCGAAAACAGCTTTATTAACTTTCTGGAAGCCCTACATTATGCAAGAAGTCTGGTTAGTTAGGTCAAACATTTATGAGAGGAGACGATACTACACGAGTTACAAGTCACCTCAGTTATATCATTCTGTAACTATCGATCTCCATGAGCGTGAATCGTATCATGAACAAAGCAGAGATTTTCCAAAGACATCATTTCTTTCGCTTCAAAAGTAGGCAAAGTTTAAAATAGTAAAGTAAATGGTGAAGAGAAACTTTACAAAGAAAACAAGCAAGTCAAGTACACTACCCTGAAGGAAACAATGTTGCTGTAGTTTCTAACCTCTGGTTCTGTGGAAAGATCTGAAAGATCGAGCCAAGTTCCTCAGTCACGTCATTTCTCTTACTTTTGATTTGATATTTTTAAATATCGAAAAGAAATTCTAGAAGTGACTTTAGTTGCCTCATTTCTTACAAGTTACAGTACTTTTAAACTGTCTTCTTTTTATTAATATTTTAAGAGCTAATTGCTTTTTTATTAAGAAAAATAAAAAATTAAGGAATATTGGCAAAACCGTCTAAAAATGTTAAAATGTTAAACGATATCGTTTATATAATGTGGCAAAGAATAAACACATTCACCGAGGAAAATTAGAAATATTAAGAAAAAATGACCAAAAATAACAAAATCACTGTCTGTTCAACGATGCGAGTTGCCATGGCAACGGCCCTTATCTAGAAAATGAAACTTGAGAAATGAGCGTTCTTTATTAGAGGGTCTGAATGGGGTTAGCGTTTAGTGTTATTTGCCCATAATTTTTAGTGTTTGCTGTTTAATTGGCCAATCTTTTAATGTTTACCGTTTCCGAAGAAAATGCCGTTGTTTGGAGGGTTCTTCGGACATCTTCGGCGATGGTCGGACCTCTTTGTTAGTCTTCGGAAATCTTCGACAGTCTTTGCGAATCGTCAGTAGCCTTTGGAAATCTTCTGAACTTATCCGAAATTGTCGTTAAATGTCTGAAAACTCCTTTGATATACTAAACAAAATAATATTGGCCTTTGTGGAGCCGTTTTTGCTTCTTTCTGGAAAAAATTTACTGTTTCAAAGAATTTTGTACTGTTAGTGTTAAAATGCCTAAAATTTAACTGTTTCATGTTAAAAAGCCAAAAAATGAAGAGTTTAGTGTTATCGAAGTACCCCCATTCAGACCCTCTTCTAATATGCATATAAGTAACCATAACGGTGACTAAAATCACAAAGACAGACTAACTAGTAAGATTTCGTTCTGTAACGTATGCTAGATAGCGAGGATTATTAGTAAATACTCTAGGGAGCCACCTTAAGTGAACTAGAGTAAAGAATACAAAAACCAATTAAGCCAAGAACCAAAATGTATATGTCGGCCAACACGATTTGGAAAGCAAATGTACATCGAAGTTAATCAAATTTTTCCGAAAATCACTTCACGACTGTTCATTTTTTTGACAGCCTTAGTGACAAAAAAAATAATCTGATTGAAAGTGATGAGTGACGCACTACCAAATGTTTGCACAAAATCTTCCAAAGAAAACAAAACCGGGATCCCTTCCATTTGGGGATATTTGTTTCACTGCAATATGTAACCTTTTTTAGTAGTTGTTTAAACGTCGTCGTCATTGACTGTTAAATTTAGTGATAGACTTGCTTCCATTTTGAACGGGTTATTTAATTCTTTGATTCAGTTTAGACTAGTTTTGGAGTGGATACGAACATTGAACCTTAACTGGGACAAAATTACCTTTTTTGTGTCAAAAAATAATAATAATTTGCTAATGATACATAAGAAGTGATATTAAATAAATCTGGGCAATAAGCGGTCTTTTATTGCAAAGATTACCTTGTTGGCGTTAAACATGTACAGAAAAGGCAATTCTGTAATTAAAAGCAAATGTTAGTTTTAGTTCTAAAAATAATGCGGGAGATGAAAAATTTGTTCTTGTAATTTTTTGGTTAAGCATCCAGCCGTCTGTACAAATTTTCAAACTAACTTTCGTTATGTATAGAACTAGCCTTTTCAATATTACTGTACGAGAGAAACAAATTAATTAAGTTATAGTAACGATGTTATTACATCGTATCCACTCCAATCCTGCAAAACGTTTGCTGTTTTTTCTGTCGTTGTTTTTTTTTTCGCAGTTATAATAGTACAGACAATAAACAGAGAAGAAACCTGATATTTGTACAGTAAGAAAATACTATTACTTATACCGCCATTTTGATGTCTGTAAGGGGTCACTGACAGAAGCATTCGACCGTTTTAAACCAGATATTACCGTCGATGAATTATTTAGCTGGGTATTATGGAACCAGTTTCAAAGAACAACTTGGAGGCCTTTTGCGGCTATTGTACAACCCAAAAATAATAAGCGTATGTTTCCTATCGCTTTCACTGCTGCTTTAAAAGCAACGGGATACTATTCGATTTTCAACTGAACAATTTTACAAAAACATCGAAATTAGAATATTAAGAACATACTTCACGTTGCTGAAAAGCCAGTCGAAATTGAATATGAATCCAAGCATATATAAGACATAAGTTTGCGTTTTCATAAAAAAACATGCTATATTACGCTTGTTTTCGCTTCGTCTGTTACAACAGGTTTTTATAATTGTACAGCAAAAGAAAGGAATATAAACTAAGGACGTCACGAAGAAGACGATCTTCTAGTCGGTGATGCCACTTTTTGATAATTTATAGATGAATAACCTTTGGCACAGATAAGCAACCAAATTTAACAGCCGTTAATATGAATCGCTTTTATTTTAACGTACAAAAATATATTCTTGATTTTAAAATATGGAATTTTATTTTACAATAATATGCCAAATCTCATGATGGCGATCTTGTGGAGCAGTAGATAACGTGATATGCTCGTATATGGCTACAGCGTACAAAATGTTCTTAAACTATTAATCTCTTTTTTTTCGTTTCATCCTAACTTTGATCATCATTAAGAAGAAACCTCATATTCAGAGTCTGACAATTGATGTTTTTTCTCTCGTTATAATCATCCAAAGAACTGAAGCCAGGATGCGACAATAAATTCCTTGTTGTGGGAAAAATCGCCTTCGGCGATCGCATTAGTTCGCGTCCAGCGTTTTCCAATCTTAGCGTCAAAGTCTATGGTGTTGAAATTGCTATCGGGTGGGCGAAAATCAGGAAAAGTGTTATCGACACTAACTGAAGAACTTATCTCATCCCTCGGTTTTTTTCCATGTCTCTGAGTTTTTAATAGTGTTGTTCTGTTGGGTAACTGTGGAAGCGTTACGGTCTCTGTTTTTCTCTCATTAAAATTCCTCGCGTAGCCAATATCACTGCATGAATGGACCCTTCTGTTAAACCTCCGCCTCATATCTTCTCCCTTTCCGATCTTAGCAGTACTATCAATGTTACTGAATTCTTCCAAGTGCTCATCCCTTGTCTCCACGATGGTACTCAAATGGCGCGTCAGTTTTAACCTCGGCAGAAATGGAACTTTTCGTTTCATGACTTCTTAATTCTCCATAAACGTTCTTCTCAAAGGGTTAAAGGCTGGTTTCTATAAATTTTTGATCTCTTGGGTTAGATTCAACGCGCTCCTTATATATCCCACTCGCTCACGCAAATCCTTTGTTTTTGAATGACATCAGTTTAGGAATGAATGATTATCTGGCGAAAAGGAAACTGTATGACTAATCGTTTTGAAGTTTCGAAACCCCAACAAAGGGTTATTTGACGTCTAAAGCACTGTTTACGACGATCGAGGCGCGCACCTGCCTCGCGAGAGATCAAAACAAAGCTTTAAGGAAACTATTTTGGCACGAAAGCGACTTGATAACATTCACGAAAATTGTTCATAGAATTTTTCCGAATATTCGACGCACAAAACCCAATAACATGTTATGTCGTTATTATATTTCATGATACACATCTCTCCCTATATTTTTTTTTTCTATAATTGAAAGCGCTAGCTGGACAGGTGCTGAAACAAGAGATCCTTTGTGTCCGTCATGGCGATCAGTTCTGTTTGCATTGATGTTAAACTCCTTTGATAGCTACCGTCATCTTTACGTCTTATGTCTACTGCTGACATATGAAAGCATGCTATATTAGGTAAACACGCATGAAGATTTTTAGACAGACATTAAGACGCTTTGTACCTTATTTATTGAGAAATTAGCATCGCGATGTCAACCAAGAACGCGTGACAAAATGAAATCCCAAGGAAGCAAAATAATACAAATGTTATGAAGGAACCAGTCAAATACTGGTTATTAAGAACAAACTGTTAAAATAGAGTTATTTTGGTTCCTTTCTCCAAAACCGAAACTCAAAATCAGAATCCCTTTTAGGTTTAACGGAAAGTCTAGTACACCGCGATTTACGATTTCCTGCACTTACAGATCAAATACCAATCTATCAATCCCACGCTGGCACACTAGCTTACAACTGCACGCTATAAAATCATCCCTGTCTCAAAAACCAACAGAATTCCATTAAGATTTCTGAACACTGTTATTTTTTAAGTAAAGAACACATATCTCTCTTTCATAAAAGAGCTTAAAAAGAACGATGCGTGACCTTAGCTTAGTAGGTCAATTTTATGCTTTAATAATTATGAATGTTCGTCGCGTAATCAGTGAATGTTTACAGAAGCGAATGGTCACGAAAGCTAAGAGTTTCTTTGGCCACACGCCCATTCAGCTAAAATCAAGGTTCGGAAACGTAAATCATGTTTATGGTTGAACGTCAAGAAAAATAAGTGCTGATATCATTATACAGGGGCACCCAACGACTACTTTCTGTAAAATATCTGTTCGGAGAAGCAAATATTGCCTAGAATTTTCTATTACCTGAGGACGGCTAAGAATTTCTAGACTCGGACCGTTCCATTCATGTACAATTTTCGAATTCCCTGCGATTTTCTGACGATTGATTTTTCACATTTCACTGCCCAGGTTAGGCTATTTTCCCTACTCAAATGGAAACGTAAAATTTTCGGAATCAAAAATGTGGTGGAGAGAGGAATCAAAAAAAAATCTCGCTTCCGTAATACGTTTAAACGGGTGGTTTACTGTCATGTGCATGCGCGCCGTGACAGCTTCCAGAATGGAATAATACGGGCCAACACTAAATTCCAAGAAGACATCAACTGCGAATCCAAAGGAATCTGTCTTTAAATTCGCTCATCCGTCGTTCTACGTAAGCAAATTAAAGTGAAGTCTGCTATTTCTAAAGTACTCTTGAGTGTTGTTTTGTTTTCTGATAAAGGCGTTTAGGAAACGAAACATAAATTTCGTGAATGGAGTCTAGGAAGCGACGTCGCGGGCGTGAACGTCAACGGGACGTTCTCACGAGTCTTTGGAGATAGAGAAGCTTAGCCGATCGATCTGGTATGGCTCTAGGAGTTGTGTGTGGCTCACGAAAAGAATTTTAATACACCACACTTGGAAAGTGGTAAAAGACATGAGTATGTTCAACTCTGATTTGATTTATGACTCCGACCTGTAGTTAAACCCTAAAGTACTCAACAGGTCGCGCGATTTTCACCAATGTGATACACTTGAAATGTTCCTTGTATATTTGCAGTATGATCGTACACGTTAAAGAATTGATGTTTTTAAAATAAATTATTGCCTAAATATTCTGTTTGTAATCTGGTCTCTTTATAAGTTCTACTCGATAACATTTGTTTTGCGGAACACTGACCCGACGCAACGTGAATGAATTTGTTCATTCGCTACAATTTAGGATAATCTTCATCATTATACGTTGTGTGTTTTTTCTTTCTGGTCAAGCGCTATTTGTAGGTATTTCTAAATATCTACAAATATTTCTTCTATAGGGGCTGAGAAAGATCAGTAGTAAAAGGTTTGTTTACAAATTTTGTTCGCCGATCGGTGACTGCTTTGTAAGCGCGGGTACGTAAAAGACCTCGTAAAAATACAGTCGGTAAATGTTTGTTTCAAAGCAGGACAGGGCTGTAAATCTTGTTCTTATCTGCTGTAACATATATCTGAGGAATAGCAAAGAATAAATATGAATTATGGGGATATATAAAATCGAACCAAATGTCCGGAAATACTCCCGCGTCCCGAACAATGAATTTGAATTTATGTAAATTTCCTTGCGTTCATCTAACTCGCTTCCGATTGGTTTAAAAACAATTTGCTACTGTCAGAACTCACACATAAGCAGTATCGTGAACCTGTCCCTTTAAATTGCATCTAAAATTTTCAGGAAAATAATACTGAAGCCTGACCTGTTGTTATTTCAAAAAGACTCAAGCTATCAGCAGCATTTGACACCATTGATCATGCGATTCCGGCAGAAAGACTCGAGTCTTTTTTTTGGTTGCTCAAAACTGACACTGAACTGGTTCATATCCTACTTTGAATACCGCCGGCAATCAATAATTATTGGAGATCAAGTGTCCACTCCTCGTGCTCTGTGTTATAGTGTCTCACAAGGGTCTATACTTGGACCGCTACTCTTCACTTTGTATAATGCCCCTCTACAGGATGTAATTGCTCGCCATAACCTGAACTCTTTTCTTTATGCAGATGACACTTAACTGTATATAGCTATCGATTCTGCAAAACAGGCTTCGTCCTTGACTGCCCTCCAACTCTCTATAGAGGATATTATGTGATGAACACGCAAAATATGCTAAGACGTAATGCTGAAAAGACAGAGGTTATGTTGTTCATATCCCGATTTACCGAGACACCTAACATTGAGAAGCTCTCTTTTGACAGTACCGTCATTGAACTAACTGAAAGAGTTCGTGATCTTGGGTTTATTTTAGACAAAAACCTAACAATGACATACCATACTGAACGAGACATGGAGAAAAGCAACCAATGCAATCAGGTCCATAGGGCGCATTCGCAGATAGAGAGGTTAAGCATCACGTTTACGTCAAACAGCAAACATGAATTTGTACCACGTAACCGAGTTTCCCCTTCACTTGTCGCTTACTGTTCATTATTTTTACACATAAATTGGTAGTTTCACGCAATTTTTTATTCATAAGAATTGTTCTGAGTTGTTTTTATCTGCTCATTTTCTATTTTGAGTCTCAACATGAATATGACGTTTGCCGCTTGCCGTATACGTGAACTTAAACTCTCTAATAACTCACTAACGAGTCCTCAAACTGTTAGTCAATGATCTTGTAATATCATGTTTGGACTACTGTAAGAGTATCCTTTATGGTCTTCCGCAAACAGTAATTGGACAAACTTCAAAGAATTCAATTCAAAACACTGTAGTACGACTACTGGAACTAAAAAATATGAACACATCAAACCTTCTCTTCGAGAACTTCACTGGCCGCCAGTTGAATCACTTATAACCTATAAGCTTATAAACTTATTACTTTCAAGTTTCTTCTATTTCTATGTCCGGCGTATTTGTCCTCCCTGTTACAAGAATATCATTCACCAAGAAGTCTTCGTTCATCCTCCAAATCACTTTTTAATGCCACTACTGTTTACTCTGTGACATACGGTGAACGTGCGTTTTCCTTCTGTGCACCTATAGAGCGGTTTTCATTTGAGTGTCGAAAAGTAATTGGTTTTGCACTTTCTACACGATGCGATTGGCTTAAAAGATTCGCGCCACCTTTTCATCCAATCAGAAGTAAAACCAAAGCCAATTGTGACGCGCTCACATGCATTTTCCCGCGCTTTGCGTCAGCCACATGTAATTACTTCGAGTTTTGATTGGTTCAATGTATTGTCTGTGTCCTATGTGATTGGCCAGAGTAATTACTTTGGTTTTGGTTTTACGACACTCAAACGAAAACCACTCTATTTTGGAATGTGCTCTTCCCCAATCTCTTAAAAATGCAGACTCTCTTTCGACCTTTAAATCTGCCCTTAAAACATTCCTATTTCAGAAATTTTATTTTTGAGTTATGAGAAACACTACTTACTAGCGTTTTATTCTATTTAAATTTTATCTTATATATCTATTTATTTTTGTTAATCCTATCAGAAATATTACACAGGTTTTTATTTACTTATTTTTTTCAATTCTGTTACACTACTGTTATATATTTATCATAATCTTTATAAAATGACATGTAAGCGCATTGTGACCTTTAAATGCGCTCAGAAAAGCCTTAACTTTTTTTTAGAGGCCGCAATTCTAATTTTCAGGTTGCTCATGATTACGCATGCTGCGCACGCTTTCGTTTAGCCTGCTAGCAAGCTCTCTATGTATGAATGAAGCACTCGCGTCTCCTTTCGCGTGCTGCTCTCGAGTGACTTCTCGCGACTCCCCCAAACTGGAGAGCTTGCTCGCAGGTTAGCTTTAGTTTCCACTTTCACAAAGAATGAATGAAACGCAAAGAAAGCAATCTGATCACGCGCGTTTGTAATAGAATCTATCAATCGATCGTAATATGATCACGCGCATTTTGACCTTCTGTCACGTGAAAATAGTACGCAAAGCACGAGCTTTGGAGCAAGAGCGTTTTGACCTTCGATCAGAAGCCTGAAACTCAACAACACTCCCTAGCCGTTCGTTGTTACTAGTTTTACAGTGCTGTACAGATGTCTCTGTCAATGATCTACAATCTAGGACAAAACTGTTGAGAAAATTGCGGACTTCGGGAGCATTTTTCTAGGCATCGTAGCTGTACCTATTCTTCCCTCTCCCCCTCCCCCTGGAAGCAATGTTGTTGAACTGTGGTAAGGGGATTTCTTTCGGCAAAACCGTTGTTTTGGAAATAGTTTTGTTGCGTAGGATAGTGCACTTTATGGGAAAAACGTTCTCACGTAATTTTGTCCGGGATTGTAGCTATCTGGCAAATAGACGCCACACCATTGCCTACATCAATGTCTTGAGCATAATTTAGGTTGCCCTCCTGGGTGGCAATTCTACCATGAGTGAGCTTCCATAGCCTAAGGTCTCGATGTCGACGGTAGTGACTTTTCACGAGCGAGAAGTCAAGTCCTATAATTCTGTAAAATTCCTAGAACTTATCATTCTTTCGGCAAATGTGCTACTCTCTGCTGAAGTCCATTGGTACCCACAACATCCTGGTATGAGTACTGTCAATCCACCAGAGTTCAGTTAAGGATAATAAATCAGAAACTTTCAACTGAGTATGATTCATAATCATAAATAATCAGTAATGATTAAAATGATGCTTTTCGTTGGCGATTCTGAATTTAAAAGCTGGCCTTATCTAAGCCTGAAAATGAAGTTGACAGCTACCTTTCTACCAATAACTTACAGAGTGATTACCGAGTTGATTGAACGGATTTTTAATAAACGGAAATTTTCATTAAAATAATTTTCTAAGGTCTATGGAATTTCTACACAGTCCATGCAAACTTCATGAAACCATAATTGACTTGAGACAAACGACTGGCCGCGAAAAGTATAATTACGAAACTTATGCCTGCTCAAAGGGGTACAAATTAAGCGCATGAAAAAATCAAAACCATAAGTTAAGCGAAATGAAAGGAGGGGATAAAGTAGAATATAAGTCAGAGCGGAAAAAGAAAAAATTATATTGATTGGCACTGACTGTTATTTAGTTTTCGGGCAAGTAAATGAACAAACTAAAACTGCAGGAATGGGAAGTATCTGTGATCTTATGTTTTGTTAGGCCGACGTTTCATTATATTATATTACTTTTAGGCATTGCCTAGTGTAGTTGGTTTGATAAATGTCATATCAGTTGTCACATAAACAGGATATTGATGTTACGTTTCAACATGCATACAAACACACCTTTATTACACTTTAGGTGTTTGACGACGTCGTTAGTGTTAGGTGGAGCACAAAGTTTAAGGTCTATTTCAAATTACTTAAAAATGTATTAACGATTAGCACTCGTAAAGAAGGTAGCCGTCATCGCATCAACAAAAGATAAAGTATAACATGGAAGAATCTCTAAAGCAGATGAAAATGTCCACCGGTCATGAGGCAAACATCGCTCCCGAAAAGTACAAGTTAGACAAGGCCAAGCGATTGCGAAAGTACCGTGAGTTATTCTGGCGAAAAGGTTCCAAAATGCTGCCAGAGTTTTTTCCGCTTGATGCACAGCCAACCGTATTCAACAATCAGTCGGATAAAGTCCTCCTGAGATTGGAAAACCAGTACACGTGCAGGGAGAAAGATGAACAGGGCGAGACTCAAATAATAGCTAAATGGTGGATGGCGTAATTCGGATTTCAACCCCATGACTTTGCAAAGTGTCGAGTCTAAAACTGTGCAAACAAGAAATATTTGAGAAGGACATCGACCAGACAAAACGACAGTGAAGAACTCTATACAAGGGCAGATTGCTGATTCGGTGCTACACATAGCACAAAAAAAGCAGCACTAAAATCTCTACGAGCTTAAATTGTAAGAATGTAAGCGTCCAAACTAAGCATACAATTTGCTGTAGAGGTTCTTTCGATTATACCGAAAGAGAGAGATAAATATAGTTGAGCGTTATTTGAAATTACCTAACATCCAGAGGATCTGTTATTTATAAAATTGCACTCGAAAAGTTACAATGGCATCAATATCAAAAAAAAAAAATGGAATGCAAGATTGTCCAATTTTAATCTATATGTTGGGGTTTCATGATGTCTAATGATATATAACCTAGGCTATAAAACTCAGTGTGACAAGTGAATAAAAACTAAGAATGTACTGGAAAAGGTGGATTTTATTGTCTTAGCTTGAGATGGAGGGCCTCGTATTTAAACTAAACGGTCTGCACGGCAAAGCATAGCGTGCGTGAGCTTACCAGCAAGGAGGAGGGGTGAGTTTCTCGGTTACCCGTGCACCCGGCCCCATAACTTTTATACGGCAAGAGTGCAATTTTTCCGCATACCCCTTTCTTCGCTTTAGCTTAGGTAGGTGTCAATCCGCCTCTCCTCCCCACCCTCCATCCAAATCAATTTTTCTCAATTTAACAAGTCTTAATTCCGATCACTGTCACCGTAAAATCGCACATGACAGGGCTGTAAAGCCGTGTGGGTGTCAAAGACCTGTAGGCGTGTCGCTTTCCTACGTATAAGTGGAGTAAAATTCATCAACAATGGGGCTATATCCGGCAGAAGGATTTGTCTTTTAGGTCATGCAATTCTGTGCTGAAGTCATTACTTAGTGACTTTCACCCATACGCAAAATGCCTCTGTGAAACTACCAAGGGAGGACCAACAATAGTTAAATATGTTTTGGTGATTTTTGCAGGCATAGCACTAAAACTTGAAAACGTTGGCCCAACTTTCCTTAGTTATAATCCATATCCATCCTTGGTGGCATGAGAAGACAACAAAATTTAAATCCATAACAAAACTAGATCATTCTCTTTGGAATTCAATTGATGATCAAGAGAGGAAATAGCGTGACATGACCCTTCTAAGTTTGTTCAGTTTATAAGCAAGTGTCTTTAGATACAAAAAAATGCGCGAATCGTGAAATCAGAAGTTTCCCAACTAAAATTCTCGTAAGTGTATTTCGATTTTCTCTTAGAACAGGTCCTCTTTTGTCAAAAGCTTAACAATATATATTTTTTTAAGGCAAAATCACCAACATATGGCATTGCGAAATGGGAAAAGTCTTCTTGCTCAAAAAATTGCAACGCGTTCTAATGGAGCAGAACCACAGACTGCAGGAAACAGCGCCATCTTTACTTTTGTTCCCATATAAAGTAATCTGATTGCCCACCCTCCCCTCCCCTAGGCCAATATTTTTCCTAAGTAAAAGTAACTGTTAATGTTGGGTAGGTGGCAGTTTCCTAAAAACGTAAAATGATCCGGTAATCCCACTTGTTCTTATTTAGAGCACAGCCAAACAACAGCACAGGTATCAGATTATTCTGCCACCGGAATGAAAACTGATTAGAGTTCGATGCGATTATTACTTACGACAGGATATGGTGTCTAACAAAGGCATCAAAAGAAAACCAATCACAACAAGATATTATGTGATATCAATAGCCCACGTGCGATATATTAATTAAAAATTCTAACATGATTCCGAGGCTTTGGGGTAAAACCTGCAAATTTTTCAAGACTCCATTGTCTTGCAATTCCCAAAAGAGACTTGAGCACAAAGAAAACCAAACCTAATATAGAAAAATGACCAGAAAGCCTCTGACTCACGTTAGAATTTTCATATATCGAACGTGGGTTATTACTCGAACACCCATGCTGTCATAACGGCCCCCACAAACTACGAGGAAAAAGCTTTCAACAGTTGAAAATTACTTTCAATAGGTTAACTAGATGTTAACTTCAAAAAAAAAAAAAGAAAAACTACTTCAAAAAATTGAGAACAATTCTCTTGTTTTCTGTGATCCTCGAAGAACTCAACCGACTAAAGCACTACCGAGGCATTATCCGTGTTCTTTAATTTGTTCTTTAATTTTTGGTTCCTTTCTTCTGACTAGTTTCAGTAGTATCCTTCAATCTATTACGGTTTAACGGTTGGCATATTCTAATAAGAACTCATCCACCTTGCAACTAGTCTAGTGTACTAAACTAGCTCAGTTTCGCAATGTCTTCCTCATACATTTGTATTAAAAATCGAGGAAAAGCAAGAATTAATCAGCATGTATATTACTGAAGGCATAATCTGCCACTACTTCAACTGAAATTTGTGCGTTTAAAGAGTCACTGAATTACAACTGTCAAATTTGGTAGCCTGAAATTTAACTCGTTGGAAATTTGCACTGGTCTTTTCTATTAAAATCAATACGCTACACTTTATGTCAACGAAAATATTTTTCTATTGTCAGTTATCCATTTAGAAGCATTGGTGCTTTTCAGAAATGATTGATATTGGAGCACGAAATGAGTGACATATTTTTGCTTTATTCTTTTTTACAATATTTTATTTCTTTGAAGTAAAGTGCGTGTTGTACAAACAAACGTAATACAAACAAAATTTATGCCACATCACAGTTAAATCAGAAATTTTCTGACTTTCAGGATTTTTAAATTACATTTGTAAAGAACAGTGAGCAAACTAAGACTCATCTCTTGATCGAATGTCTAAAAAGTGTATTTAGTGCACAAGAAAAAGGCTTTATGCATACTCCTATCAAATAAGCTATCTGTGATTTGTTGTTTCACTTAAGTGTCAGTTTGAAGCTACAAAGAATGGTAGGGTTTCACAGTTTACTAAAATTATAGACACTGACAGAAAACGAAAACTTTGGTTGTTTTAAATCTAAATGACTATTAGCTGCGAGACACAAGACAAATCTGAAAAAAAGGGAAACGAGAGAGATTAAGAGAAAGAGAGAAGAAAAATAAAGTCTGCTTGCATCACCGGTCACATGCTTCTAGGCCAAAGTACATCATCCACGATTCAGCAATAGTTTGAGCTTCCCATTGTCCGTTTTCTTCTTTCTCCCACGAATACTGTTTAACAACACTTGTTCTTTTCACGGAGGGAGCTTTATAGTGATGGTTGCTTTTCCTCTTTTGCGTGTCAGGTGGGAAAAAGTCCGGAAGAATTCGGGAACCTTTTTGCCAAAACATCTCCCGACTTTTCCTCGATCGGTCGGCAATACTGAGCCTGCATTTTTCACAAGAACTGTTCGTGGTCTTTCCAAAGAAGACGTTCTGTGGTGAAGAAATTTCCATGACGTTTCTCCCAGAAGAAATACCAGATAACACTGTTCCCTTGTATTTATTCTGTTAACCCGGATTTCCAACCAGCTGGTATTCTTGAAAATAAAGAACAATGCAAGTTTGACACCTTGAGAAACTGCATGCAGCAGTTCTGCGGAGCATGGCGTGTTTTGATTTCAATTTATATAAGACGAATTCGCTAATGTTTTCAGTAGCACAATATCATTGATTTAATCAGCCAACGCAAAACCCCCAAAAGAGTAAAGACGTCAATTTTACATTAGAATGCATACCTTGTTTGGTGTCGGCGCCTTTATGACGTAGTGACCTGAAGCACAAACAATCACGGTCACATTTCTACATTGTCGGAAACAGCACTTCAACATAAAACCTCTGTAGAGCTTAAAGCGCGCGGACAGGATTTGTCGTCGGAATTACGCAACTATTTTTCCATGAAGAGAAACCTCCGCCTCGCCGATCTGCGAAACTAGCTATAGTACTCAATACTTTTATGACAGTTGTGAGATTTTCAAACAGAGCCACACATGTGAGAATCAAATTATAAGCCAGCCTTACATCCTACAAGCCATCATTAGCGTAAGGAAAATGTTCAGCGTATCATGACAAACAAAACATATTTAGTGAGACAAAAAAATTCAAATTATTTGTTATGAACAAGTTTAAAATCAGTTTCAGATTCATGGGAGGAACTAAAATGCAAAACAAACGCAAAAAAAAAACCCGCCTTGCTCAACTTAAAAAAGATCACATTTTTTGCTCAGTGCAATACCAGCTGAATCCTCTACAATTTAGCTTGACTAATCAAAATAATTAAAGCCCTCCTTGATTTAATTTTGTTTTTAATCCCCATAAAGTGAAAATTTAGGAATAATACCTTATATGGCAATGATTCATAAACATTATGCGTCTGCGAAAACAATATCAACTGACTCGAACGTGACTAAAATTCTAAGTAATATTTATTTTATTGAGTTGCTGGGGATTTAACATCTGGATATCTTATACGCCAAAATTTTAATAAAGAAAGTAAAGAAACCGGGCCACCTTAACAAAAAATAACATCGTATTTGAAGGGTAAATTTCACTCTAACTGCCCAACAAAGCATAATAGTAATAATAATTTTTTGATCAATGGCACGAGAAAACCCCAAAAAAGGCCGTGTATTTACCGCTATTGCATAATTTTTTGAAGCCTTTGAAATAACGAGCAAAAACTGCAATAGTATATTATGTTTTTCGCTTTTTGAGTGACAGTTACTCGGCTACGTTTATTAATAAGAAATAACTTTTCCCGAATATTTCCGAGTTCAGCAATTATTTAGAGCATGTCTTCAATTTCGCAAAAAGGAAGGAAATTGATGAAATGTCTCATTGTCCGAAAAATTGAAGATGGGAAAATTCTGTGTTTATTGGATAGTGGCATTGACATCGTGTAATGAATCAAAATTTCAGGCTTATCTTTATGCCTGCTTCCAGATGTTTGTAAATGAAAAAGGAAAACACTTTTAGATTACTTCGATAATTTATTTCAATGTTTGATCAAAAGAAGCATCTAACGATAGTTATAATCTTTTCACTCCAGGAGACCAACACGAGAACACGTGTTGTTACAACTTTTGAGTGTGTGGACGAAAAATTCGGATGTGACCTTGCTTTCGTGAAAATTAAAAAAATGAAGAGTCCGTCCGTCTAAAGTCCATGAGACGTCGTGTTTTTTTTTCTCATAAACGTTCACCTTTAACTAGGTTTGATCATGCTAGTGAAATCACCAGTTACGAAATCACTTCGTGTTTTTCACTGATTGAAAACCAGTGGGGAATTTTTTTGTTACGTCATAATTCAACGCGTGAAATAGATGCAAATATCAGGCACATCCAAGACCGACATCCTTATGTTACAAATAACGCGTTCACGAGTTGTTTCAGTAACAAATCTTATTTTAAAACAGAAGATCGGCTCGAGAAGGAGATAGATAGGTAAAAATATTCACCTTAATTCTTGCAGCCAAAGAGCTGCATCACGATTAGACCGGTTTACAAATGGAAAAAATTTATAAATTGGCATTTTTTTTATACTATTTAAAAATTACAATTTCAAAACCATACGCAAATCTCCTATAAGAAACAAACAACTTCTAGATCTCAATTGCCTATACTATAGCCATGCATGACTACTCTTGCATTTTTCAGTTTGACATCCCGGACGCATAAAAGTTCAGAGCAATTTTCACTGTTCGCAGTCCTTAGGGTCTGACCGTTTACACAGATAGGGTCAAAAACAAGCTCGTTCCGAGCAAAGCTAATCCCGAGCTCTTTTTATTTCCTTTCATTTAGCTGAAATCCGTCATCCCTTGCCAATGCCAGATCGATCGTCTACCACTTGCTGAATCCAGCTCTCTTGACCTTCACCTACCAACTCCGAAATTGTGTTTTTTTTGTTTTGTTTTGTTTTGTTTTTTTTCAACTCCGAAATTGTGATATAATCATCGAGTAACACACTTCCACATATCTGCCCCTCCTGCATTCAGATCATTAATTATTAGTGCTTCAGGAAATATTTTACGACAATTAAAAAGAATTTGTATGGAAACCACTCGACCGTGACTGGGTGGCAAGAGTTGTTTTTCCCATACAAATCCTTCTAATTTTTGGCAACCGCTGCAATCGTAGCCTGTGTACAATTTACAGGTAACTAATTTTAATTTGCTCTTTCAGTTCCTCCTAAGAAAATTTTCCAGAAGCGAACTGTTTTCCCCGTGTTTACAGATAGTTGCAGTGGTCACGTGATCAACTATTGCAAAAAGGCCTATTCTCTATTTTCCAATTCCCCATAATACACTCTGTTTGCCCCCCAAATTTTGCATAAACCATTGTTTTTAAATGCTCCTGGGAGTATTGCATTTTCCCAAGAGCATCTTAAGACAATAAGTTCTGCAAAATTTGGGAGGCAGACAGAGTGTATTATGGGGAATTGGAAAATAGTCAATTAACAGTAGCCAACGTTCGGCTTATTAAAATTCTAACATGACTCCGAGGCTTTCTGGTCATTTTTAGATAGTACTACTGTGGGGTTTTCTTTGTGTTCACGTCTTTTCTGGGAATTGTGAGACAATGGAATCGTGAAAATTTGCAATTTCGCCCCTAAAGCCTCGGATTCATGTTAGAATTTTAATATATCGAGCGTGGGCCATTAAACTTGTGCAACGTTAATAATTAATCTATTCTGCACGATTAAGGCTTCGTTCACAAGGCGCCAAATTAAATGAATTTTTGACCGCCCAAACAATTTGACCAGACGTTTTGTTTACACGGAACCGTTCAATATTTTTGGTCTGTTCACACGGGACTGACGAAACAAGGTTTAATTTTAACTTTTGTCAGAGTTTTTACCATCTGTACATGCGCAGAGCGTTCCTTTAGGAAATCCAAAATGGCGCCTTCCAGCTGAGCTACCAGGCATCCATGCAACCGCGCCTTTACCGTGCAAAGATTTAGGCGGTTTTGGCCTTTACATAGCCCGAATTTCATCCGCTTTCCTCGAGTCGTTTTCTCCTCTCAGCAACGTCTGAATCGACCGGCCGTTAATGCCGTTCAGAGACGTCATCACTACCCGAAAATCGGGTAGTGATTTTGATTGGTTGATTGTCTAAACATTCGCATAATTATGCACAATTATGAGAAATTTTAGCTGGATGGTCGCTTGATATTCAGCGGATCACATCCTGGTATGCTTGTTTGGAGTACAAACATTTCGATAACCTTTATCGTAAACAGCAAAATTGCCCTCGTCTGCGAAACTGAAATGCTAAATTGAACTGCGAATGAAGAATCTTTGCGGAGAGTCGGTATGTTTTTCATTCAGAGCCGCTTTGTGGTTTCGGCAGTGATTTTGTTTATGCGAGGTTTCTGAGACCAATGTTGTAATTCGACCCTCTAGCTATTTTCGAAGTCAAGTGTAATGATTCTGTTAGCTTTTCTTTCTTGTTTCCTTGTTTTCTTTTTTCTTCGTTAAGGAACAAATAGTTTCTTTTCAATTAAAGCAAATCGATGTGAACTAATTGTTCCATGTGTGGAACAATTGCATGTTTACAGATATATTCATGTTTAATTCGATAATTAATATTTTTTTTTAGTTAGCTTTAATAGTTTGTAGTGCGCATTTGATCATTTGATATATGTTAATTTGCGCAATACCAAATAACAAATAAATATTTGTATTTATTTCATTGCGTGATTGCGACCGAGTTTGATTATGGCGGAATTACAACCAGTTCAGAGTACTGGATGCAGTTGATAGTTTGAACCTTAAACATGAATTACGATCGAAAAAAGTAAAGTCATTCTGTATCATGCAGACATTTCCAAACGATGTTTCTCGGTTTGCCACTTGAAAATCGAGAACTTGCAACTACGTCTCTGGACGTAGTTGAAAGCTCTCCTTCCTTTTCCCGCCCCGCCGCTAGAGCGCCCCGAAGAGCTTGCTCGCGGGCTATGTGAATTTAGCCTAAAATTCCGGATGGAATAACTTTTTTTCAATCTGGGTAATTGCGCAACTCTCAAAGGCTTTCTAAAATGCCCCAGTTGGAGCGGAAGGCAGGTGAATTGTCTTCCGCTTTCGATGGGATTATATCAAAACAAGGTTTACACAAGTACGAGACGTTCAGCACGTCTTGAGCCAGGATAACTATGGCAACAAATGATATAGCAAAACTAATAAATGATAAAAAAAAAACTTCTACTTAACCTTCAAGAGCCTGAATCTAGTTTTGACACTTTTAACATCGATACTTATGTAACATATTCAAAATTACTTGTACATACATTACACGGCATTTCTCGTGCAACCCGATTGATACGGTCTGTTGTTCTTAACGGTGTTCAATAAGAAACACCAGAAGGATATTTCACAGGAACAATAACTAACCAAAAAATTTCATCCAGGCAGCAATCCCTAATTGTTTTTCTAACATGTCTTGGTTTGCAAGTCTCATTCTACCACTTTGGCTGGGAACTGTCAAACCTTTTATGGATCTATGCCTGTCGATGCAAGTCGTTTTTGCGGAATGTTTAGACAAGAAAAAGTCCGCAGTAGATGGCACTTGAGCAGAGCCCTTCCCAAGATCGTTGGACTTATTTTCACTCGCGTGAAATTTCGTGATAAATTCCACAACATCGTTTTGGACCGTCGAGTTATCCGTTTCTCTCTCATCTTCCACCTCAAAAATCGTAGGCAAGTGAGGAAAGTGGCGAAAGGAATTTCGCTGCTTGTAATGATCCCTGTGTTCGCACGAGTGATTATGAGAATCGCAGTTGTCTGCAAATCTACACATTTTGAAACTGAAGGAAAGCTTCTACCGACGTTGACCGCGCTGACGTATAAAGGAGCACATGAATGCGTAGCCCATATCTAAAGTTTTATTGACAAGCAATTTAAAATCTTACATAAATTTACAGTCAATCAAATAACTTGTCAAACATGCCGACGAGATCGGGAATCTACTGGATCCCTATGTAAGGTACAGTTTTAATGCATAGATAACCACAAAGACGTCGTTGACAAAAGTGCGGCTTTGAGGGATTCAGAAATATATATTACTGTAGTATTTTCGGTTAGAATAAATTTTGCTGTCTCATTCTTCTTATTATTTTGAGGATCTGTCGGGATCAATCTAGGTCATTATTCAGCTTTACAATAAAGCGCGGCAAATTAGACTCTCCCCCTCTTTTTTAGCGTATATCATTACTTTGCATGCTTTCTGGACAACCTCCGTTTTCTACCCATATACAGCTATTTCGAGAAAGGTTGTCGGAAAAAATGTGCACGCGACAATCCTGAAAGGTAATATAGGATATGATCAATACACTGTTCCTGACGACTGTAGCTGTCGAACCTACTTTTGTTGCTTTCCTTTAGCACTCGCAACACATTTCCATGGCCTTTCGTGCCAATTCTTTCAAATTTCTTTGAAAAAAAGAGAACTCAAAACCACCCACAATGTCTTTCAGGATTGTCGCGTGCACTTTTCCCGACAACCTTTCTCGAAATAGCTGTATGTAGTAACCATGGTGGTCTAGGTTGGAATCATGTCTTAGCTCACGCAATGCAAGGAAATAAAATCAATTAACAATCTGAAGAAATGTGGGTAAAACAGATATTGCCTACTTCCGTAAAAGACCTGAAGGAGGCTATATTCATATGTCTGATAATTGGCTTTACATAATTTAGCAGCGTGGTTAATTAAATTTTCTTCATTCCTCTATTCCACTGCGCAACTCTAATGCGCATCACCTTTCCAAGATCGGACACGGCGGCCAGGGAAGGGGTAGAATAGAATAGAAATTTTAATGAAAGGCAAATTGAATTAGACGTGCGGTGCAATGAAAAGTTTACATGCGTCTAAGACGTTTTGTGGAAGTACTGTTCTTTATGAAAAACAGCCTGTATAAAGGGGCTGAAAAGACATCAAAGCAGTGAACATGAAGGACGTTTTTGGTTGGCTTTTTTTTAACAAGGAAAAAATTAAACACTGCGGATTGAAATTGGCAATCTAAAGCGACTGACATTTTGAAGTTTAATGACATCACACATAAACAAATACAGGTAAAACTTGTCAACTTTAGAAGTTTTGATATCATAGCGTAATATGCGTAAAACTTTTCCTTATGGTGTATTGGACAGTCAAATTTCTCGTAGCGAGTAAGCCCAGAAAAAATACGAAAAGCACGAAAGGTTAGTGAAGAGTACTTCAAAATGGATTCAAGTGCCTAATATTTGCTTAGTCTATGCTTTAACGTTCATAAATTGTCAATTGGGTATTCTAAATAAATGATTATCACCGATTTACGAATACATAGGTGTGAGCTGGGGAGCTCATACCGCGAAAATGTAGCATACCGCAAAAATGTAGCATACGCTATCCAAAAAACTCCAACCAAGCAGCAATTTCGCTGAAGCGATCAGATTGCATTCCCGCGGTATCAAAAATCTTAGATTGTTTCTTCCTAGCACTGTCAGGCAAACAATAGGTCTTTAGGCTCGACGTTCCCGTATTTTCTGAAAAAAATTCCGCATAGGGAGTCTTCAAGAAATATTTAAGTTCATCTTTAACTTGCTGAAACAGCGTTGCCTCTGTTTCAATTACACCAGATTTTCCAAAGCAAATTTTGTACCGCATACTTTTTTCTTTTGCAGTTTTGTCTCTTTCGGCTGCTTTCTGCGGAGGCCGGTTGATTTCTTTTTCCCCAAGAAGACGAGCAGTGTCTGTAGTATCTTGCTCAAGGTTCTCTTTAAAAAGAGTCTCACCGGCATCATTCTCGGCTGTTGACATTTCAATGTCTGTGGCCTCAAAAATTGTGGGCAATCGTCGCCAATAACTTAATGTAACAGAGCGACTTGGCAAGTAGTCTCTGTGGCTAAATCCGTTAGGCCCACGACACATCTTAAAATGTTTTCCTACTCAGATAGTACTTATTTGATGCTCTGACGAGGTTGGGAATCTGGGCGAGTAATGTCTTAGGATAAAAGCTGTGCAAGCAACGGCGGAAGACACAAAAATAATGAATTGTCGAAACTGAAAATACTATGTACCCATTTGAGCCACGCATCCAAGTGATTGCATTCATTATATAGAAGGCCATAACTGATTACCGATTAATGATTTAACCAAAACGCCTGATAGTACCAATGAATTAACGCAACGGAATACTCAAAACCGCACGTACTTCGCGGAAAATATACTTTAATAACATCTTCTAAGGCTGCAGGACCACTTAATTTGCCTTTTATCGGCACATTCAAGATGATAAACTTGACCGATAACAGAGCTTGCATCGGGCTTCGTGAACGTAAACACGCTTTGCCTTAAAAAGCCTTACTTCTGCAAATCATGACTTAAATCTTAAAACAAATATACAGAAGATGTAAGTTTACTTTTTTCATTTACTCATTGACTTAAAATAATATCCCACGTACATGTTATGAGCATTTGTTAAAATATTTTTTCCCTACCTTAGACGTGCAAATGCAAATGATCTCCGGAAAAAAATGTTTGATAGGAATCGCGAATATCGCTCCTTGATTCACCAGGGAGTATTATGAAAATCGCAACATAATGGAAACGTGCTGCATTTTAAGCCCCCACTTTTCACGTTCTGGTCTAGGCTTACGGTATTATCTCATCTTAATTTGTGATTGAAGGGAAGGCCATGGCAAAGTAGTTAAGAGGCTACGTGAAAAAAAAAATGGGCCATTTTTTTTTTCTCAAGCCTAAACAGGCTATTAATTGCTTGCACCAATAATCAGTATGCATGATTAGTTTAATATCTTCTTCATATAATTCTACGGGGAGAATTTTGTCCATGGGTGAAGGTACTTAAGTATAATGACTTCAGCACAGAATTGGCCTTTTTGGCTACTAATTAACCTGTAACTGAGATTGCAATATCCTCTTGGTCACATAGCCCTTTTAAGGGTTGATTTCCACTGTCGCGTAACTTTAAGGTGCGTAAGCGCGTAAATGAAATGAAAGGCCACGCGTAAACGCAAAAGTTTAGCGAGGTCTAACTTTTACCTTTAAGCGTGACCGTCCATACATTGTGAGTCTCTATTTCATTTACGCGCGTAAAATTTACGTGCGTACGCACGTAAAAACTACGCGAAAGTGGAAATCTACCTTAAAGCTGAGAGTTTCATTTCAAAGAGCCACATTTATCTTACGACTGTTGAAGGTTTTTGAAAAATATTATTCGCGCAAATATTAATCCATAAATTGCTATCAAACTGGTTACCATATATTACCGCCTAATTTCATCGGATTGCTGCAGCCATTGAGACTTTTTAACTGTCACATGTTTAGTTATGGCACACATATAGGGAGCTTAAGCAATATCTACGTCGAAGACGTTACTTAAAAAGTACTATGGAAAGATCACTGTAAAAGAGAAGTCCGTCGCGCTACTTCAAACTTTATCGTGCTTATGCCACCTTGTTCAATTCATTAAATGTTGGCAGTTAAGTCCGGAATTGAATTCTAGAAGAATGTATCAATTAAAGTTCAGGAAAAGATAAAGTCGTTGTCTTCTCTTCACGTCTTCCACAAAACGTGAAATTAGGCATTTTCACGTCTTATTCGTGCAGTGACGGCAAAGAAATGAACAAAAAAGCGGGATGCACGTGCAGTGTAATTGTTTTGCCAATCTGAACCCATTGCTTTTTTGCCGTTCTCGTTGACGCCCCCGTATTATTTTGCAGCTAAAGCTCCCTATTGTGGAATCCGCAATCTGTGAAAATTTTGATTGTGAAATCCGGAATCCTGTGCTTTAGAATCCGGAATCCCAGTAACGATGGAACCCGGAATCCAAGTTACACTGAAAAAGAATGGAATCGAGTACCTGGAATCCGGAATCCATGTCGTGGAATCCAGAACCCAGAAACCAGAATTCCGTTACATGATGAGGGAGGAGGGGGGGGGGGGTGGGGGCAGAGAACATGCGGTAAATGAATACAACCGCTTTGCCTTTTTTGCGTCAGATTGCCAGTTAACTGGCTGACCGCTATAAACAAACAATTTATCCATATGAAACCAAACATTTATTTTCTTAAGTCGATCTGAGGTTGATTTCAATGAGGCAAAAGATAAAGTTGTACATAGTTAAACATCCAAACAACTGAGTGCTTTAAGGCTATCAATAAAATGAGAGACTAGGTAATTATTGGTAATTTATTCCGCAAAAACAGGATCACAAACATCATCTTAAAGTAACACGATTGAAAGAAATGCTATATAGTCGTGATCCAGATACGAACAAACAATTCCGGCTCAATGGGCCATTTCCGAGTTTCAAAAAGCCTCATTTTCAAAGAGAGGCCAAGTGCAAAACCTTTCTCGTGAAAAGGAGTTTTATTTCGCTTAGCCTCGTCTTAAAACAGAGGCTTGGGGGAAATTTACCACTGTGTTCTTCAAGGCAGTAATTTTAATTTTAGAAAACTACAATCGGTTAAATACAGTAAGTGAAACGTATCAAAACGACCAAGTGAATGGAATTTTCCTTTTCGCGAACGCGCGCTCCACGGTCAAACTTCACAAATTAAGCAAGGAACTGATGGTAATTTGGAAAAAAACACATATATACTTCCGCCTATAAGCTATTTCAATAAGGCAAATCAATGATAATGATAGAGACGATGATTAGCGTAGCAAACCACCGTACGATCTTGAAGCCCTTGGTAAAAACTAACGCTGTATTCGAGAACAAAAAAAATTGCTCTGGCAAGATTTTATATTTGTTTTTGACTTCATTAGAATGATCAAAATAACACCTGGAGTTTTGCATATGAAAATGACAGGAATTGTCGAGTTCTGTTCAGTTGAAGCGGAGACATTGGTATAAATCCAGAATTTACCTCTTTTATTTTAAATTCTTTAAGAAAGGATATCTCTCTTTGCTATTGCCATGTCAATATAAAAAAATTGATATTTATTGCAAACGAAGAAGCAGCCACGTTTTCGACAGAAGCTGCGAAACGAGAAAATTTGCCAGTGGAAAAGTAATATAATTTGCACCTCTGAATAATACAGCATCATAAAGAAGAAGATATAAATAGGTCTCTTTCAGAAAGTTAGAGTCAAATTTTTTTACTGATACGTACGTCGGTAAAACAGGGGCAACCAACGACTGTTTTCTTTTAGCGAGGTAAAAATTGCCTAGAATTTTCTATTACTTGTGACGGCTAAAAATTTCTAGATGACTGTTCTGACTAGATGTACAAAATTTCTAGATTACAATTTTTGAAGCTTATCTAATAAATTCCCTAGGATTTTCTGAAGTTTAATTTTTCATATTTCATTACCCAGGTTAGGCTATTTTTCGTAAAAAAGGATACCTAAAATTTTCGGATTCAAAAATGTGACGGAGAGAGGAATTAGAAACATTTTCACTTTCGTAAAGCGTTAAATTGCATCTAGAATTTTCCGGAAAATAATACTGAATCTCTTAAACACTGTTAAAATTTCGAAAAAACTGAAGTTGCCCTTGGATGACCAAACAGTTACAAATTTTATACCGCCGCTTACAATGCATTTTCAGAGATCTAATGTACTCTGGATAGCCTAAAAAGTATTTTTCAATGTATTTAGGAGGAAACCGTCGTTGGGTGTCCGCCTGATAAAGGGAACATCGCTGCAGCTGCTTTAGATAACCAAGTTTCACAATCATTGCGCAACCACAAGAATCGGTATAATTTTTTTGTACTTGTAAACATGGTGGATTGTATCAAGGAAGGTCAGTGTTTCTATACAGGCCTAGTGGAGCCTTGAGAGTCGTGATGCATATATTAGCCTGCGATAGCCTGTTCCAGGCTCTCAGATAGTGAGGAAGACGCGAAAGAAAAAGGCACGCGAAGTTTTATTTTCGCGGTTTGCGCTTTCTCAATTCAGCGGACCCGACTATCTCGGAGCCTGGAACAGGCTAAGCCTGCGAATGCAGCCGTTTTCCCTCACTCAGGAAGTGGCGAGTCAAAAAGATAGGGGAGACGGCTGTATTTGCAGGTTATGTACATATGTGCAATCTGTAATGGGTTTTTCTCTCGATATAACCCCTCTTGCTTGAAAAGCTCTCGTGACAAAAATAGGGGTAACATGTACAGCGCTTGGGAAGGGCTCGTTTTACTTGTTTCACTTTGCCGGGATAAGTAACCTTCGAATGAAGGACTAAAAGCAGTCTATATGCGATTTGCTCATGACTGACCTCGTCGTTTAATTACCGCTAGATACAAAAAAGAAGTTACCAAACGTTTGGGAGAATTAATCTTGCAAATTCGCTCCTTTCCTAATTGCATAGCCCTGGCCCAGAGCCACTTACTCATCCCAAGGTTAATTAGGCCCTGGTCAACAGTTAATGGCATTCATTCCACGTTTATCCTGCCCCTCTGTTTACATCTTGAAATGTTTTCCCTTACCTTTCTAATGTCAAGGTTAGCCTGAAAAATAATAGCTGGGAAATAAATTCCTGTCATCTGCACAAAGCAAATATGTCTACCGCTTTATTGGCGGTGTCATGTTTAAAAGAGACGCAGACATTGTACCACCGTCGATAATACGGGTATCTTATTAAGGCTAATTAAGTAAACGCACAAAATTTTACCTTCTTACGGCTTTCTTATTCACGTCCACCACAAAAACGAAAACGATCATTGTAAACTGAGTTCGTAAACTAATATATAGGGATCTTACAATCTAACAATGGTGACGCTAACGAGAACATTAAAAACGTTAAAAATTAATTAGGAAAGATGAAATTAAAAGAGAGGCTCGGCTGGGTCCGAGCTCAGACAGATGCACTACGAAAGTTATCATCTTGCACTCTATGTTTTCTAGAAACCTCAAATTTGATCATTTAATTCAGGTCTTAGCTGTACAGAGAAGACAAAGAAATTTCCGTGCTGTTTTCGGCTAACGGAACCCATTGTCTCTATTACGTTCTCTTTGCCGTCGCCAGGCGTCGTAGTTTCGAAACGTTCCCGGCTAAGGGGGCCGACCATTTGACTTTTGAGCGGGGGGTGGGGGCGGGGGTATGGGTGATTTCAGAAAAAATATCCTGCAGATTGATTTCGAGCGTAAAAAATATCTTTCAAGGAAATACCTGCCATGGCTTTGTAGTCAAGGGAAAAAATTCTATCCCCAGAGGTTTGGAAACAAAAATTCTTGCGCAAACCAAATCACCCATACCCTCTCCTCCCGCCCCCCCCCCCCCCCCTTCAAAAGTCAAATGGTCGGTTCGTAATCTAGTTTCTAGTGCGTTAAGCGAAAACTAAAATAAACGGCGCCTTACATTGTACAAAAAAAAAAGAACTCGAGTAAGTGGTGCAAGGCCTATGATTAAGATATAGCAAAATTGGTTTGTTCCACTACAAATAGTATTGTCCTTTAAAGCAAATGTCCACAATGTTTTTCTCCTATTCAAACGCCCATTACGCTACACTACATTAGTACACCCATCCATTACCCATTGAAGAAGCCAAACATTTTTCAACTTGTAATATCTCATCCAAGGAAATTCATGGAAAATAGCTTAGTGATATTGCATAAGAGGTCCGCCAAAATTACTGAAAGTTGACGCGTTCTGGACTCATCTAAAACATTCAAATTGTTCTTTCCACATTATATTTGTTTTTAAAGGCAAATAAAAATATACATAAGAGCCTAAAGTTTATGCCAAGATAAATTAAGTGGTATCATAAAAGTAAACATAATGTCATATAACGTCACTTTAAATTTTTTTTTCAACCCTTTTCTGAATTCGTTCACTCTTGCTTCCTTTCTTCTTCCAAATTAGACAGCCTCAGTCAACTACCACTCATTTAAAAATAAGAATAACTGAAAGCTGTTGCGGTAAAAACTTATAAAATGTTTAGATACCGTATCGGATAACGGACACCGAGTTTTCCAAACAGCGTAAAATAAGAACCCATATTTGACTAGAAGATTAGCATACGAAAGGTTTTTCAAATTTTTTTTCCAATGCCAATAAGTCTTTTAATTCCCATTGAAGGCATATCAGCGGCAATGTATACAGAAACTTTCAATTTACACGTACTTTTGTCACAAATACTGCATTTTAAATGGGGGATTTTTCTCGAATTAAGCCTTCAGGAAACGAAAACACTTCTCTCGCTTTTAAAACATTCAATTAGCATAAAATATATAATCACCTGTCAGAGGCACCAACAACTTGAAAGGATGTGTATTATCGACGTCTATTTTCGGAAAAGCAGCTGATTACTACAAATTGCTTTCTATGTTTAAGGTTGCTAAGCAATTATATGATATATTCAAAATACACCAACAATTTGATAGAAACCGGGGCAGCAGAGCCTTTTGTTCATTTTGGAAGGCAACACACCGAGGGTAAATATTGCACACATTCGCACATTGTTGAGTAACAAAACAACAGCAGCTTGAACCTTTTTCAAGAGAAAATGCAAGAGACGTTTAAGAGCGCCAATAAATGTTACGCGAAAAAATTGAATACTATAATGGAAACGATCGAGTACGTCGACGAAAATGATAATTTTGCGATGGACGCTCTTCCGGACACAGGTAACATTCATGTTAGAGAGACAAAATATATTTACCCAACAGACAAGCCCTCAAGATACCGGGCAGCGAATATTTTACAAAGTGCTTTTTACGGAAACCCAAGAGAAATGAAGCCGAATTTTAACCATAGTGGTTCGGAACGACAGACACATCAATCTACCGCTCTATTGCACTGTCGGGAAAAGGCACGACGTACAGTGTCAGCTCCACCGACGTATTGGCGGGAAAAAGCAAACGTTGCTGTGGTACCTGCAGGGATTGTTAGAAGTTCAAGTGAACCCTCTCCGTTAAAGTCGGAGGGCCAGGATATTTCTGAGGTTGAACACTTTTTCCCAGAATTTTTTAAGGACAGTAATGTGGTGCCATATGAGAGGTGCGAGACTTTTGACAAGCACTCGGAACACAGGAAAAATACACAGGATAAGCGTGTTTCCGTCGAAGAGGATCCTCTTGTGCAATCATGGCTGGATCTTTTTGGCAAAAACGTTTATAAGTAAAGACGACTCTTTACTAGATTACGTCTTCCACCCTTCGAGAAGACAAAAATGCTTAATAACTGGTTAGCTGGATTTTTTAGCGGCATTTTTGCCAGAGGAAAAAACACTGACAAAACCTATTGTAGTTCATGATGAGTTCAATCTGGTCGGTAACTCAATTCCACAAGCTTGAGACAATACAAACCACTCCAGACGTAACCAGTGGTAAGAACACTGAGTTCAGGAACTGTGAGGACACGGGGGCCAGCTCAAGCTCGACACAAAGGAGCCCGACTTGACGAAGGCGAGATTTGTATATCGAACATATTCCGCCGCCAGTTTTGGTCTCCTTTACTTTGAAGAAGAGCCTTTTGTTTTTCACTTTCTACTCTTTCGTGACAGTTTAATAAACACGCCTAAGGATATATTTTAATTTCTTTAGAATAAAAATACAAGGAAGCTTAGAATTGAACAATATTTTTGCAGTTGACGAACTCACCGGTGATGATATCACCTATCGGTACTAAGAAAGTTAGATAAAACACTTATTAATTTTCATTTGGTTTTATCGCAAAGCAATTGAAAGCAGCAAGTCCCAACGGTTCAAGGCTGCTTGAAAATCGCGGTCAGCTTCAGAGTTAGCTATACTGTGCACATAGTTATTACCAGTATCACGTCAGTATCAACATGTTTCAGTTGAAGATCGAAACGCAGCCAGCTGAGTAATAATTATTTATATCGTGCCCGCATTCAGTTGAGGGGCAGCCGTAGTATTTGCCACAGGGGTTAAAATAATTATCATAGAGAAATTTCTTGTGGGCGACATACGGAAAAGTATAAATTAAGATTGCTATACGGGAATGAATGTTGAAGAATTTTCGTCTGGCTTGAGTTTGGTTAACATATAGAGCGAAGAAGTTTAACTACATTGATTTATTTTATAACGGGAGAGTTGGGTAAACTAGCGATAGAACACCCTGGAAAGTTGAGGTATCCCCCTAATTTAACGATGGCGTTAACTAAAGGATAATTATAAAATATGTTACAACAAATGTTTTGGCTCAAATTCTACATAATTTAAACAAGCCATAAATAAATGGTCGTATCCCGGCATCATTTTCATCGGACGGCATTTAAACCAAACAAGTCAAGAATTACAACACTGGATAAAATAGCATTCATTTGGTTGTATTTTCCCTTGTATCCTGACTAAAACGTATCACACTGACATTCGTTGGCTGATGGTTGGGTGGTACAATTTACATGCAGCTATTTAGACTTCACATTTTTCTTATAAATATTTAATTGACAGAAGCTTCTAGCACAAAGAAGTTGTTGATCAGAATTGAAAACTGGTAAAACCTAGGGAATTCGAGAGGAACTTGAGTCTTTTCGAAATTACAAGGGGTTCAGTATTATTTTCCCAAAAACTTTAGATGCAATTTCACCTATTACGAAAGAAAGAACTTTTCTGATTCCTCTCTCCGTCACATTTTTGAATAGGAAAAATTTTAGGTTTCCTTTTTTATATATAAAAAATAGTAACCTGGGAAGTGAAATGTGAAAAATTAACTCTTCAGAATATCGTAGAGAATTTATTACATAAGCGTAGACAAATGTACATGAATGGGGCGGTCATCTAGAAATTTTTGGCTGTCCTCAAGAAATAGAAAATTCTAGGCAATATTTGCTTCTCCGAACAGTTACTTGTATAGGTAATCAAGTAAAATAATTTTTATAGCTTTATGTTTATGTACAAGATTTCCACCCGGGAGTTTGTGGAAATGGTAATAAGCACCCCCGCCCCACCCCCACCCCCCCCCCCCCGGCGTATTGCATACTTTACTCGTTGCCCCTCTCTTTCGTAGGACGCTGGTTATCATAGGAAGGGTTTACTGAACTCAGCGTGTTTCTATTCTCCCTCATGGTGGATGTCATTTATAATGGTCGAGAAATTCATCTGTAAAAAGAAAAATTTAGAAATTCTCTTGGGAGACACTTGATCGGCAATTCAACAAAAAGAAAGTTTAAGGAATTGAAATCAAAGAAAACATAACTTTAACAACTGAGACAAACGGTTGGAATGCTAAAAAGTATTTATAATACTAAGGTACTTAGAAAATAAAAATAACAAAAGCAAAGAGGTAGTCTCCCTTCCAAACCGCAAGTTGATGACAACCAAGCAACAAAGCCCCCAGGAGAACTCTATTGTTTGGTGCCTTTGTTTCTTTTGTGATGACGGTAATTAACACCTGACCTGATGACCCGTAATGAACACATCTGTAGGGGCGGATTTAGGGGGAGGGTGCAGGGGGTGCGCCCCTCCCCCCCCCCCCCCCCCACCCCTGAGATGACCTGCGGTTTTCAAATACAGCTGGAATTCTCCAAAAAAAAAACCAAGTGGTTTATTGGTGTTGAAGTAGAGCAAGAGACGAGTGCACCCCCTCCTAAAAAAATCCTGGATCCGCCCCTGTCTTGTCTCCCCTGCTAATTTTTTCGTACTGGTACCGATAGTTTTCAGTTTCTCCTGGGTGTTGCAAACACTGCTTATGCAAAAAATTTGGGGGGAAACTTAGTGTATTATAGGCAATGGAAAGGCAGCTAAACAAGACTGACACATTTAGTCCCGTTTCAAGCGTCGAACTTGATACCGAACCGAATTTAAAACTAATGATGAAAATCTATTGTTCTCGCTCGTTTGTATAAGGTCCACATAGATGTTGTTTCCATTGTTACCGTTATTATTTATTCCACGCTATTTTTAGGGCCGTTGTTACATGTGCTGTTTTAACACCTAAAGTTGGAAAAAAGCTCTATCCACCGGAAAAATCGCTATCCAGCGGATAAGTAATGGGAAACCAATTGAGCTATCCAGTGGATAGTGGATAGCTAGTGATTTATCCAGTTGATAGTGCTATCCACCTTTTAAACAACCGGCGCCTGGACTCGTAGCAGAAGGCAACGTGACCTAACGACTTCCCCTCTCTGTAAAACTTATTTTCACAAGAAACATTTTGAGAGTGAGAGTTTCGGAACTCGGAAATGGACTATTATACATTAGGTGCTAATCCACTCCTTTTCGGAAATCGTTCAGGTTTTGACCTCAAAATTGGAAAAAACCTGTTTGTGAGGTGCCATGCGCGCCTGGAATTACGACGGCCCTGCAAGATTCTGCTGACGTTCGCTTTTTTTGGAAACAGTCACGTTTTTTACTGGATCCCAGCGCACATATACATTCAACAGCAGCTGTCAGGAATATAAATAAAGTCGTTCCAATCATATTCACCGGTGTCAAGTCGGGCTATTTAGGGTAACATTACCAATAAAACGCTCTAAAATCATTAGCGCGGCAGAATGAAAAGATGAAAAATAAAGGTTATCTATCATAAAATTTCTCATCTTTGGTTTGCTGTTGTA
Organism: Porites rus; assembly: GCA_964035705.1. Taxonomy (NCBI): domain Eukaryota; kingdom Metazoa; phylum Cnidaria; class Anthozoa; order Scleractinia; family Poritidae; genus Porites; species Porites rus. The sequence continues at coordinate 47,128,955 of OZ037993.1, forward strand.
ACGTGTGACGTCATACAGAATGCCCGTGACGATTGCTAAAAGCTTGTTTTGCAAGCATGGATGCAAATTCACATTTAGATTAATCGAATGTTGGAACAAATTTTTATCAACACACCTCAGTCCACGTCCCCTTTTAATATCACACAATGGCTTGTCCTCATGTATTTTTCACGTTATATATAGGAAACATAGCAACGGCTGCCACCAAGGGGCTATGACAATATCTTATCCCTTTAAGCCCCAATATCCACATACAAATTCTCCAAACTGGTCTCTATGCATTTCTATAAAGAACAAGTTGAGAGAATTTGATAAAAGATCAATGCATTTTCTCTTAAGTGATCATTTTACTAATTCTCACGACCTTTTCTCTTGATTGCGTATTGTTATTGTTGGGAGAAAATTGATGTTTGTCACTCTTGGGGCTTAAAGGGTTAATTGTTTGTTTTTCATTAAAGCAAGGAAATAGACCCTTCCAAGGTTTTTTCAACTTCAGACTAAGAACAGTTTGCGGAAATCCGTCATTATGGCTGGAAAGAAGGCCTTAAGATCAGGGAAGTTGCTAAGTTTGAAACTGATTCGTTGCGACGGAAAATAGTGCTCTTGTAACGCAAAGACTCAAATGTAATCAGTACTTGGAGGCCATTTATACGCAAGGCCATTGCACGCGAGGCTGTTTGCACGCGGTAGAAGTTGTTGATTGATATGCTTATTGCGCTCAATTGAATCCTTTTTTGTAGTTTATCTCAACATCATATTTTAAAGATTAAAGCCTGAGTACACAATTAAGACCTTGTTTTTTAACCTATGTATAGTGGCACGTGACGGAAACATTAGAACTGTATTTTATTGTACGTAAGATAAAGAATAGGAACTGAGAAAGAAAGTATAGAAAGTAGAACGTGTAAAAGAAAGAACATCTTGGGAATAATACAGTCCTCAAAGAAATTGTATTGAGCGCTGATATTCCCGAACGCAGTGGTCCTTCGAGCCGGATTTTGTGCCGGGCTAGCGAACGCTGTGCCTAACAAGTGAATGCTGAGGGAACGCAGGAAAAGTGGAGATCGATAAGAAGCGGAAAATCCGAGTGGGACACAGAAGTTCTGCTTCGAAATTAATGAACAAGTTAAGTCAAAGATTAGACAATTATATGGAAACGGAGTGGAAGACAAACAATGGACAAAGCAGCAGACCTTGAAAGAAAAGGTGGCCATGATTAAGGGACTGGACAATCAACTCATTGAGTTGAATCAGAGGGGAAGAGAAGGAGATCGAAGACACTGACAGAGTGCGAGAAGATCTGAATATAGTACAGCCCTCAAAGAAGTTGTACTGAACGTGGATATTCCCAAACACGTTGAAAAGTAACCAAGATATACTGCTCCGCCGGTAAAGTCGCGGAATTTTGCAGACGTTTGTATGGTGGGGGGCAAGTTCGTGCTACCCACCACAAACGTCTGTAAAATTTAGCGAAGTTTGGGAAGCTGTAGCTTCGCTCGCTTTAGACGTATCATTTTTAAGCTTGCTTAGTCTAGCCTTCTAATGTTAAGGCGCTTTTTGAGCAGTGTCAACGGATTTTCGCCAAATGATCCCCATCAAAACTTTCAGTACATCTTAGAATTGACATAAAGAACTGTGAAGAATTAACAACTCCCTTCTACTTTAATCAGTAAACTAAGACATCGCATCGCTAAATTGTGCTTATCTGCACGGCGCCTTCAAAATTACACTGTGTATTTTTCAAATTGCTTATTAATACAGCTTGCGGTAGCTGTTATCTTAAACGTTTATGTCGAATATATTAACGATTAACATTTTGGGAGTAACACGACTTCCTTAAATTTACATGCAAAGTTGCTACACGTGAGCGCTTTTCTGTTTGATTTAATAGGGTTTGTTGACAGGACGTGATTAACCACATTTCCAGCACTCATTAAATAAGTTTTTTAAAATCGCAGTGTTTTTACGTCGTTAATGAAAAAAGAGCTTATAAACACAAAATGCTCAAGACGCGTAAACATTTTTCTTGGATATTTTGAGCAAGAGGGAAGATTAACTGATATTTGCCGTACGAGCTCAGTGATCAGAGACACTCAAAAATATCACAGTTATATTGAACTAAAGAGTTTACTTTAGGTAATGATTTATCGCATGATCCTGTAGTTACGATCATTAAGTTGTATTTTTGCGTCCAAAAAGCAGCATCCAAGAGCTGAGGATTGGATCAACCACGGCATCATGCCGGAGCGCCTCACTGTAATCTTCACGACAAGAACAAAACACGCCGTCGCGCGGAAAGAAATCAGGGAACAGTAGGGCTGCGTGTTGCTGTTTCATTTTTCGACGGACAGATTTAGACAGAGCTGTTTCTTCACAAGATTCCTTTTTATCTCTTACTGCTGATTTGGATTTCCCGGTATCTGTTGAAAGTGACAATTTCCAAGTTTTAGCACCTACCACACGGTTATGAATTGATGGCTGTCTGGTGAACTCACAACTGTCAGGTTGGTGATATACGATCGAAGGAGAAAAACGTTGTTCGTCGGAAATGCACAATTTGCCACGTTTGCCGGTATCTGATTCTGAATCTAACAGTACTTTTTTCGCCTGGTCAAAAGCAATCATGTTTCTTGATATCACATCCTCCATGGAATACTTGGTTTAGGGTCATCTTACATATGGCAAAAAAGTCACGTTTTTAGACCGTATATGCTTTTACGGGGGTGCTTCGGGCACTTGTTCAAAAGTAATGCACATTAACGTTAAAAACCAATGACAAGAGGAACGCAATTAAGATAACTTATCTGTACATCACACGTGTTTGCAAGACAAAAGACAGAGCCGATCCACGTTTCTATAAAAATCAAAATTTCAAGGGCAAGTTTTACGTTATCCAAGCAAAATACGCATGCGTCGGTAACAGCTTGCCGTAATGTTTTTAAATGTACCACACCAAGAACATGTGACCTAATTGAAATCTCTCCTGGTTTGTCGTCTCCAATAATCCTGCGTCTTTGTTGAATATATATGCAAAAGTTGTTAAGTGTTAGCACTTTTATATTTGATTTAATCGACTTTCTGGACAGGCTGTTATTTATTTATTCTTATTTACACTCATTAAATAATTTAAAAAAAAAAAAATCGCAGTGTTCTTAGATTTCAGTGAAAAAGAGTTATAAACATGGTGCGGTTAATATTTTCCTCGGAAAATTTCAGCGCGAAAAAAATATGACCTGTGATTCCCTCATGATCACTTGAGATACTTAATAATATCAGAATTACACCGGAATTAAGAAGTTTACTTTGGGCAGTGATTCAACGTGTTTACTGATATTGTATCTGGAATTCCTGAAAATTAACTTGCTTTTTTGTGTCCAAAAAAAAGCATCCAAGAGGCTAGAAATGGATCAACGTGGGCATCGTGTCGGAGCACCTCAATAAAATCTTCACGACGAGAACAAACCACACCGTCGAGCGGGAAAAATTCAGGGAACAGCACCGCAGCGTGTTCGTGTTCAGTCTTCGTCCGACCAGATTTAGACAGAGATATTTCTTCACGGGATTCATTTTTATCATCACGTACCGTTAATTTGGTGTTTCCGTTCCTTAGAAGTGCGAAAGTCCATTTTTTATACCTACCGAAAGGTTATCATTTGATGGCTGTCTGATTAATTCGTAATTGTCAGGCTGATGATATCCGACCGGAATTCGAAAGCCGCGTTGTTCTTCGGCAATACCCAATTTTCCTTGATCGGGCGGGCGTAACTGGTTCAGAATCTAACACAACTTTTCTGGCCTGGTTAAAAGCTGTAATCATCATTTTTAACGACCTACGCTGAATATTTGATTTAATGTCAGATTAAATATAGCAAAAAAGTCACGTTTTTCGACTGAGCTTCATACCACCTGCCTGTATAAGCTATTATAGTGGTGCTTCGGGCACTTGTTAAAAAGTAATAAGCATAAACTTTTAATAACCAATAACAAGTTCGCTACTATTAAAGTTAAAACACATCTATACAATTCACGTGTTTGTAGACAAAAAAAACACGTTTTCAGACAAATAAATACAATTAAGGGTCAAAATTGTGGAATAGCTAACCTTGGCAGAGTTCAAATGTTAAGTAAATGTTTTAATAACGGAGCTTTTGGAAAACGATGTAGAATTACCTAAGTTTATAAATAACCATCTAGAAATTGAGGAATAATGTTATCTTTTTCAAAGGAAAGAAGTCACTTTTGTATTCTTCTTGGTTTTTGTTTTTGCTTGTTTTTCCGCTTCTTGTTCAGTTTATACCTTGAGAACTTTCATCTATTGATATAAAAATCACTTAATTCTCTTCCAGTATTTGTCGATCATATTTTATGTATTTTCGTCTTATTTTTAATAGTTCTGGGGTATGTCCAGTGGCCTTGCAATTCTTCAGACCCTCTGATTTAATTGTAGCGCTATGGATCGCAGTTCTTTTGTTTTCGGGCTAGGTTTCATTCATTGGCTAATTTTGTTTGTTTATTGTTTTCCCAACCAATTCCGTGAGGTCTTCCGAGAGCTGCAAGATCGCCCACCATGCATGAGTATGTTGCGTTTAATTTACACTGAAACTTCTATTAAGCGGACACCCTCTATTAAGCGGACACTAAGCCTGGTCCCGAAACGAACGTCTGATATTTTCCTTTATAACGAACCCCTATTCCACGGACACCTCTGTTAAGCGGAAACGGGCACTAAAATAAGTTGTATTTGGCTAATTTCTATTGTTAAAAACCTATATTTAGCCCTTTTTTTATACTTATATTATTTTGAATACTGTAACCGTTTATTCTATTCTCACTTGCCGTCGCCGTCGGAGTTGTTTTCGTAAACGGTCGCTGCCATTTGTAAGACACTTAGAAAATTTTTGACCTGTTATTGAGAGTGTTTCTATTAAAAAGGAAGAAAATCACAAAGCAAGGCTGAACCCGGACCTCGAATCCCGGCCTTTCGTATCCTAATCTCTCTCCCTTACCACTACACTAATACATTTAGAAAGTGAATTCACGTTCTTCAGTCTTTTTCACGCCGTTATTCCTACCCATTTCCTTTATCAAAAGTAGGCGAATCCAAATTCAGAAACAGAAATAATATTTCGTCGTCGCTTGTTTTCGTCCTCCATGAAATGTCAAATTAGGCAATTTCACGTCGTAGTCATGCAAAAAAGGCGAAGAAATCTACAAAAATAAAGTGTAATGCACGTACAAAGTTGTTGTTTTGCATTCTAAACCTATTGTGTGTTTGTTGTGTTTTTGTTTTACGTTCTCCTTGCTATGGCGTCATCAGATCTTCAAGTCCCTAGTAACGGCGCCGGTTTTATGTGCTCGTGATGCTTCCCCCAAATTCAGGGGGAAAGCACTGTACTTCTGGTTTGAAAATATATTTGAAAGCAAATAAAGCGGCGTTTCTTAATGTAAAATTGCTCTTGTTTAGGTAAAACTTTTTTCCAATTTTTTATCTTCCTCTGCTTTTTTTTCTATTTCCTTTTTGTTTTAAGGTACGCAAGTAAAGGTAACTGCGCTCTTGCAACGGCATGGTAGTGCAATGTGATGCTGAAAACGATACCCAAGCCAGCCGTTTTTTGGATGTCACGCAACGTTCCACCAACGTTCTCTTGAGGGGACGTTTCGTGACATCCAAAAAGCGGCTGCGAGTGACACTAAAGTCAGTGCTGTTCCTTGATTTTCCAATAATATGCATTGTTTATTACAGACCTACCCTGCCCAGACTATAATCGTTGCCCTCCCCCCCCCCCCCCCAAGGCAGAGTAAGGACTATAGGAAACATGGGCTTCGACTAAATAAACGTTTAATTTTTGTGTAATAAAGTAGATTACTCATAATGAAGTAGTCTTTTGTCGTTTGTGGTCAATTATGCCCGTATATTTCTTGTAGAAAAGAATGGAAACACCCTCTATTTTGATTTAGAAGTCGATAGGCATTCTTCAAGCCTTTACAACCGGGCGTTCTGTTCGAATCCCTGGGCGCGGGCGCTAAGCGTGTGGAGTATATTCTCCTAAAACCCCCTGGGGTATTCCCAAACTCAATCAATGACGTTGAGCTGGAAGAAAATTACTATGCCAACCTCCTTAAAAGGAAGCAAAGGGTGCCCACTTCTGGGGGTCTTATGTATTACATTATCCGTGACACCGAGATGTGACGTCCGAGTAAGGTCCTGGGAATGGGTTGAATGTTGTTTAGTGACGTCACGAATACGCACATGCGTGGACGAGAGAAAAAGCAATGACTGTGTAATGGTCTATGCAAAATACAAATCCCGTTTCTGTTATACGGTAATTAAGAGATCATCATTAAATTAAGGAAACATGAATATAAAGATCACAAAAAGTAATGCGACGCTGTATTTCTTAAGCATTAAAGATTTCCACTGATTTGTAGAAGTTTTAAAATTAATTATATTTTTAAAGATCAGAAACTTTGAAATGTCTCCAGTTTACATACAAAAATCAGAAAATAATGTTTTAAATTTACATAAAATTAAGCAAAGAATAACGATTAGATTATTCGACTGTATTCAACGAGAACGTCAACCAATACAAAAATGTGTAATCGGCTCCTTGAACAAATTTGTTGTCTTAAATAACAGTGATGTCCAGTGTCAACAGCTATGCAATTATTATTCAAACCGGGCACCGAACATTTTTAACCAAGAAAAAACCATTGGATCAGAACAGTACTTGTGCAAGTCTGTTAAGTCGGTTGTCTGAGCCAGTCTTGCCTTTGAGCTGGATTGAAAAAACTCAGGAAAAAGATACTCCACCCGCTTTTGAACAACATCTGCAAAGTGTCCCTGGCACTGAATGGACAGCGCCCTTGAGTTCTGAGGTGTTTCACGTACGTACTTCGGGAAGGAAGCTTCTTGACATTGCTTACAACAGTATTCTACGCAGGAAATGTCCATTGTTGAAGCGAATTGCACTTTTCTCTGCTGCATATTGCCACATGACGCCGACATACTTAGTTAATTACGTTGAATGTCGTCGTTCTTGGTTGAAGAACTTTTTGACTTAACCGTTAGCGCGTTTAAGGTCTTGCACCGTACACTCCAGCTCACTGAAGACCGTTTGCCTAGTTGAACAGCTTTCCAGCCTTATAGCTTAATGTATCGTTTGCCTCTGACGTCGTGTGATATTATCTCCATCATTCACTATCCCGCATCGAAGTATTTGCATCATGATAAAGGCTTTTAAGTAGTTCGCCGCCGTGGGATCAATGTTATTACCGGTGCCGCACGCAACAAGACTTACACCTATTAAAATGGCTAAAATAACTCTAAACCTTCAATATATTACAATAATAAAGAGCTTACGCTTGGCAATTGAATTAGAACATGCTATACTAAACAGGAACTAGGGCGAAGTGATTGTTGTCATCCATTTACATTTCATTCTAAAATAACAAGATATTATTATATTGCGGTTTCCAGAAAACACAGCCTATTTATCTTATTTTGATATTCGAATCATTTCTAACGTCCCGAAATTTCTATCACCATAGGAGCCATTAGTTATTGATCATTTTCGTAGAAAAAAATTGATTATAATTCGCGATACTTTGAAACGTTTAAAAAATTACAGTAGCGAGCTTCTTCGCACAAACCGTTTTTTCTTTTATTATTATTAATATATATATTTTTAAGATAAACTACACCATATTGTGGAATGATGATGAGCTAATAGTTCTTTTTAGTTTTCTCAGAATACGTTCTGCACTACACCTAGAATATTCTCGATCATGATGGCGGACAGAAGTCTAAAAATTCTATAAAAACCACAGGTAAATAACATTCCGAATAACAATTCGTTAATTTATAACTCCCGTGCGTCGAAAAAAAGTATAAAAGCAATTCAAATGGTACGGAAAATCTGATGCCGTTTTTTTAAAAAATAAAATCTCGAAAGTCGCAGAAAGGTTTGCTAAGTATACGTAACTAAGGTCTAGGCGGTCTGATTGACCATCGCAAAAGTCAAGCTGCATGCCTCGCACGCGTCTTGGGGCGTAGATCCAGCAAAAATACCTAACCGGGAGAGAGAGTCATTGCAACCCGAGTGCCTAACTCTGTTGATTTGGACTGTAGCCGGTGAGCGAGTGGAGGACCTCAGAAACCAGGAAAGCTTTAACTTTTAACGCGTAACAGTGCGATCGATTTTAAACAACTGACAAAACTGATCTGATTTGAGCGGAGCCTTGTTGCGTAATATTTCCAACAAGAGAAGGCCGTTTTAACTATTACTTATAGGACAGTAAAAAAGCTATTTGGAAGGAATTTTTAGAGCAAAAGTATTAAAATTCTGTAATGCTTTGCAATAGTATTTTATGACGCTCGTGAACACTATGCAAATTTTTTCCAACGTTCTAACTGGACTATCAGTCCAAATTCTGCGTTAAAAACTTTTTTACTAGCTTTTTTCCCGCTAAAAACAATACGGATGTTACAAAGTCGCTCTTCTGACATTTGCTTCGGATTCTGTATTGTTTATGGCCCGAATTTTCAAATAAACCACCCTCCTGATGTGACTCGCCTAATCACTTTAGAAACCGTGATGTACATGGATTTAGAATTAAATGCAAAGTTTCCAACGCCTTGCAATGGTTTTAAATAGCTTTGATTTTTCATGAACTGAGAAGACGAAAGTTTGCAGCTTTCTTTACCGCCAAAACGTACATGTAACAATAATGTAACGCTTATTCCGCTCTGTTTATTCAAGTTACCATTGATTCAGACTGTCCGATAGATGATATTAAACAGCCCCCCTAGAATGTTCGACCAATGATAGCCCGTTGTCAGTTATCGTTCGAAAAACTTAAATAGCAGGCTCTAAATTGATTTAAAAGTTACCCCCAGTGGTAAACGACAATGTAATATACCCTAAATCTCAACATACATATGAGGAACAAAAAATCTATTGTTAGGCTACCCTCGACAAGATTTTTCCAGACTCGAGACGAATCCGGAACAGTTCGGTATCGGATTCGTTTTGCCGTTTACACGCAGATACGCGTTATGCATGAACCCGAAATAAAAATGTCCCTGTTTGGTCGCAAGTCCGGAGATTTTGAATCAGGTATCTATACTTGATTAAAACGTGAGATCTATGTAGCCCAATGAATGTTCTCGGACTAACTGATCTGTGTAAACCCTAACTGCAATAAATTCGGAAGCACGAATTATGAATCCGTAAAACTCTCCGATCCTCGAGTGTAAAGCTAACCTGTGGCGCAAACGGGGGTTCAGGGACGCTTTCGATTTCCGATTGATTCAGTAATCGAACAGGAAATTTTCTGAGTTCGATTAACGAATTAATTGAAGTTAATCGAATTAATCGAACTCAGTCCGGTGAATTGAATTCGTTTGGGTTCGGAAATTGAACACAATCGAACAGAATCTATGAAACACGTTCGATTGCCGGCTCGGAATTAGGGGCTGGATGCAATTGACCAGGGAGCTGAATTCTAGTACAGCTACAAAACCATCGTATCAGAGACCTCTTTCGTTTACAACTCGAAAAGCACGCCCTTTCTCGCCAACTTTCTCTAACATCTCTAATAATTCGTTGTCCTCCACGACACCGACGTCAAATCGGTACTCTTGGTACCCTTTGACAACGCATTTTATCGTTACAAGCTCTATAATTTCCAAAGCAGAATGTTGACACGTGTTCAAGGTGTGTTAGCTACAGTGAGCCCCAAGACTATACTATATTCTTTGGTTTCAACCGAGGTTTCATTTTACCAATCAAGAGTTCGGAAATCGAACGTTCGATTGTATTCAGATTACTCCCAATTTTTTGGCGAGTTCGATTACGTTTGATCGACGAACCAATCGAACTCAATCCATGGATTGAGTTCGACTAAGTTCGATTCGTAAAATTCCGTTCGATTTTGTCCTTTTAGCTACGCTGGGTAACTAAAGAGTGTCCTTACTGAAAAACCAAGGAAGGTAGATTCGTGTAATCATTCCGCTGAAGTTACTGTAGCCTTCAACAACAAGTTTCTCGCTCAGGTCGACAGCTGCTTCGCTCCACGTAAGGTAGGCCAAGAAAGTCTTAGATTCTGCATTCTACGCCGTGGATTCCGGATTCTAGGTACTCGATTCCGGATTCGTTGTTAGTAGAATTTGGATTCCAGATTCCAGTGAATAGCGGGACTCCTAATTCCTTGAGATGAATCTCCAATTTCAAAGCCCCCTATTCCGGATTCCACAAGCAAAAATTTCCCTGATTCCAGCCCGGATTCCCTTATATTGCTCGAGCTTCTTGTGTCATGATCCTTCCAGTTTATCTACAGCGTGGACTGTATTAGTTTTTCTAAGGAAAAACTAAACTCGCGGCTAGTAAGAAATGTGCACACACCCGTTCGAGGCCTTTATAACGTGGATTGCAGGGGATGTATTGTGTCCTCCTGGCTGCAAAAATAACGTGAGATGATACTGCAAGGAAGAAAAACACACGGTTGGGCACAAATTTGTTAAGGCAATTTTTTTGCCTTTATTGTTAGTTTTGTTTTTTATTTTTTGAACGTAAATATAAAACAAAAGCCATTTCAAAAACTTCGGGTTGCTTAGGGGTTGAGAGGCTGGAACCGCAGGCGTAGATTCCAATGCCCACTGGTTATTCAAGATGGTACCAAAATATCCTGTCACGTGACATGCGTACCTCACTGTCTAGGCTTTTGTACATAACGCTACGTAACCATTTTTCCAAGCTTTTTAGTGAGGTAAAAGCATCAGGCATTATTCAAGCATTTGAGTATAATTTTCTTGGAAAATTATTATTTTTCAGGGAAAATGAACGCTTCAAGTCAAAACTCCAAAAAAATTCAGATGCCACACTAATACAGCCGTTTAATTAATTTTTGCTGTGTTTAAACCATTAACTTTTGTATACGTTGTTGTTATACTAGGTACTGTATGTATTTTTGTTAGCTTTAAAATTAATGAAAAAAGCCTCTGTTTGATGGACTTTATCGAGCATTTTTGAGACTTTATTGGGCGAGACCAAGCATTATAGTGAGGAAAATGGAGCATCAAGGTTTTGTAGAGCATTTTAGAAGGCATTGCAGGGAAACAAAAGCAAAATGTACAAAAGCCTTTCGCTGGCGTATGTCGTTTACTCTCCAGAATGCTGTTTGAATAGCACGTGAAAAGAACAGTATATCATAGATTCACAGGTGAATCTCTGCACGTGCACATGTTCGAGTCAGCACGGAGACCTTTTGTACACCAACAGCAACCATGCGTCTTCCCGAAGCAAACTGAAAAGATGATAGGGACTTTACAATCCGACGACGCGATGGCAGCGAAAACGTCGGTTAAAAAGTGAAATTTACGTTCTTGCAGTCTTTATCGCGATTATTCCTACCCATTAACTTTATCGAAAGTAGGCGAACGCTCCTGGAGTTGAATTCCTAAAATCCCTCTCCAAGTTCAGAAAGAGAAATAAAATTTCGACGTCGCTTGTTTACGTCCTCCATGAAATGTCACGTCGTAGTCATGCAAAAAAGGCAAAGAAATGTACAAAAGAGCGTGATGTACGTGCAAAGTTGTTGTTTTGCCTTCTTAAACCATTTTTTTTTTTTTACGTTCTCGTTGCCATCGCGTAGTCGGATTGTTAAGTCCCCATTTCCAGATTAAAACTAGCCTCCCACGCAGACGTTTTTAGGGGAGCTCGTTTTTCAAATTTGTGGGGAGGCATGAAAAACGAGCTCCCCTAAAAAAGCCTACTTGGGAGGCTAGACTCGCTGTAGGCATTATTTCTTATTAAAAATAACAAGATCTACAAACTCCTTTCAACAAGATTTAGTGTATTCACAAGGTCTTGCAGGGAGTGAAGTGCGATCTTGAATCGAAAAATGATTCGAAGACTGGTTTCGCGGCTTGTTCAGTAATTGCTGATTCATGCGTTAAAGCGCTTCAAAAGCGAGCCAAAATAAAAAATAAAAGAAGACATAAACGACAAAAATTTGCGTGTAAAACAACTGCGCGTTTAACGATACATCTTCCTTGAGAACGATTGGTAATATTCAGTTGGAAAAGAATTAGAAATAACGCGGAAAAAACTAAACGACGTTTTGGTGTCATCATGACGCCTTTTTTAAGTTCAAAAAGTGTCAAAAGTCGTTGATAGATAAACAGTCCGAAATAGTTTGCCGTTAAGATTAGCATAGATAAAAAAAACATGCAATTAAAGTCACACATTCCGAATGATGTAGTAATCATTCCAAATAATGTAGTGATCAGAATGTGATTGGACAATAAGGCAAGGTGCCAGTTCCCTAATAAGCAACATTTCATGTAAAACTAAACAATCGAACTTGTTTTTAGACTTTTTAAGGACGGAAAACTATTTTTCTCGGTTAATATTATCCCAATATTCATCTACCAGACCGTGACTTTTTGAACTTTAAAATGGTGTCACGATGATTCCAAAACGTCGCTCGATTTTATCAGCGTTATTTTTTACTTGCTTTTGTATTTATAAAAACTTTTACGTAATAGGATTGTAAAAACAATTGGCTCCTGAAATTTGATGCTATTTAGTTTACGGTTATATTTCACATAATTTAGCTACTTGTTAAAGCCAGCAAACTGAATACTCAACTGTACACATTGACCGGCACCGCAGCGCATCGACGTACCAAATTTCTCGTCGGTTTGAGGTACATAATTTTTTTGTTGTGTTTTTTATGCGTTTATACCTATTGATAACAACTTTGGTATCTTTTTTCTTGCTTAGCGGGATATAAGGCTACTCTATGAGAAGCAATTGTGTTTTTCGCTAGTATTAGAATAATTCTACCACTGGCAAAAAACACGATTATTGTATGCAATGTGGTGAATTTTTAGAGCTAACATAATGGTCGACTTATATTTTGTCAGCAACAACTTAGTCGGTTTTAAGTGCATCAAAATATTAACTAAACATCACAAATCCTTTTTATGTCAGGCACAATGAATAACACTTTACAGAGTCCGAAGACTCGTGTATCCACCAGCTGTTACCACGTGGCACGTGTAAAGGAAAGTAACCCAGTAAAATCGCACGTGAGCTCTAAGACACAACTGTTTCAGAGGAGTGATCGTCGCAAGCATTGTAAGTCCAGCAGCCAAATGAACCATGTTGAAAACTTATTTCCAGAGTTTTTTAACCGCAAGAGTGACGACACTTCGAATCGAAGCTTCAAGATGAATCGCGATCCGGATGAAGGGCAGAAAGAGCCGCTTGTTCGATTTTTGCTGACGTTATATGGTGGTGATTCACAACATTAGACTTCCCTAGTTTTATTTCTTTTTACATAAGCAACGCCAGAACGATATTACTGTATTGAAGGTGACAATCTCATAATATTACCCAAACTGAGAGACAGTGTCAATTAGAGTTTTACCTTTTTTTTAATAGTTGACGAAAAAGTGAATCGAAAATAAGACGACTATCTAAGCTTATCTAATGCACTCTGTAAAAACAACTTTAAGATCGAGTATCATTAAACTAAGCGATTACAAAAACCAGCCTGTAAAACAAATTTATTTTTGTTTGTTTGCTGACGTAACTACATTGGCTCTGACGTTTTATTAATCGTTTCTTTTTTAACTTAAAAATTAAAACGATACTCAACAATTAAATTGATGGTATGACTAGTGATCGACCGCCAGCCAGTAGCAAAGAATAATAAAAACTTGAAATAAATCTCTTATTCTTGTCGTTTACGTTGTTTGACTTTTCAGGGTAAAATAAAGTTTATGCGCGCGGGACTGCTTGTGCGCGCTTACAGCGACAGCGGAGCGCGGCGCCCACATGTTGCTCCGTAACAATGACCACTCACTGAAGGGAAGCGCGGCGCGGTCGTCTTTTCATCGGGTACAACTTTGTTGAAGATGGATTTTCGCCATTACGCGCATTTACATACTTGGGAAAATTAATTTCTAAGGGTGACTTTATACACTGACGTAAATAAAACTTTAGACAATGAATGAGGAGCTCAAACAGACGTAAATAGTTGAGGGCTGTTTATTCTCTTACGTATAAGGCGTTCCTTCTTCTGTATATAGTTACGCGCTAGCACGGATTTGGATTGAATTTACTTAAGACATGAAAAATAAAAACAAAAATTTTCCAATTTGTGATACCTGAGATTTTTGTCAAGCATTTGTCGGTCCATGTTAGTACGTACAGAAATTGGAACTCACGCGACTCTTTTACCTCTATCGTGATTAGCAACATTCCGTGTGCAACCATAATTTAATAGCACAGGCTGAGCCTTTTATCATTATGTTTAGAAAGCAATTTTTGCCAAAAATGGGTATTTGCAGCTTTCAATGTCATTGTAAACTGCCTGAAATGAGACAGACAAACAAACAAGGCAGCAATTTTTCGTTCTCTCCTCAACAAACAGATAACACGTCGTCCTCTCCCTTGGAATTATTGTTAGTACTATTATTATTATTATTATTATTATTATTATTATTATTATTATTGTTATTATTATTATTATTATTATTACCATTATTATTATTATTATTATTGTTACTATTATTATTATTGGCTAGCTTACCAACTCTTTTCAATTTCCTCATCCAAGATGACAATAGAGCAATCCAGGGATTAATGATTGATCGCTTGCCCAGCAATACAGTAAACACCCGCATATAAGAACACACGATTTCGGAGGTCAGGCTGATTGAGTTCTTATTTATCGCGTGCTTATTAATGACAAATCAGCCTCAAAATGTTCTTAAAATGTTCTTAAATTTTTATTTAGTAATACTATCGAAAACATGTTGCTAGAGGTATATTTAGCATATTTTAGGAAATAAAATAAATAATTATTCTGTAATTTGATTATATTAACAAATGAAGTTATCTGACAGCAAACATAAACTTACATGTTTTGTAATTATGACACTTTTTCCATTTTATAAGAACATGTTACAATTTTCAGGCTGATCTTGTTCTTATAAAAATGGGGCTTTATTGGCCAAATTTCAGCCTGGTGTTCTTAATCAGCCATTGGTTCATATATGCAGGTGTTTACTGTACATGTGATTTAGGGATGGACCATTAGAAAAGCTATGGTGGGGGGAGGGAAATTTTCAAGCCGCAGCAATTTTTTTTTTTTCGTTATCAAATTCCTTGTATGAATTTTTTTTAGGTCAAAGTATGAATATTTTTTAGGATTAATTGGCGTTCATGATTTTTTTTTTCCCTTGCGCGAATATTTTTTTTGTACTTAGCCCCCCGCCCATAAGTTTTCTAATGGTCCGTCCCTTAATAGTTGGGGGTGAAAGCAGGAGAGGGGAGGGTAGTGTCTAAAACATTTTGAGTCTTCCTTGATGATAAATATAAACATTTTACACCCCTCTGAGAAAGTCCATAACTTTTCGCTCCCTCTCTTAACTCTACCTTGAAGTTCCCAGAAAGGAGAAAGGAGAAAGGAGCGACCCTTCGAAAGTAGCGATAAAAATTCAGAGGTGTTAGCAAATGCCAAAAGTAGCGACTTCCAAAGAGATTTTCCTTCTTGCTAGATATAATGAAAGTTATAGCACTGTTACTACAAGCTTTACCAAACTGGTCCAAGATTTATTTTTAACGTTTATAATGATCTTTCACATTCCTTTATGTACCGTCGAAAGGTACATTACATCATTTTTTTTCGTCTGTGAATATCCACACCGTAATCAAACATTTCTTTTGAATATTTATTTAAAAAGCAATAACATGAAATAAGTTTCTCCAAATAAAGAGGGCGGATGTTTTTACAATTTTCGTGATATCATTATCGTAACTTCGTACGGCCCATGTACGATAAACGTTAGCTACCTGAAAGTGGCGGCCCTCCGTAAGTAGCGGTAGGAAAAGGCTGCTAAATCCGATGGTAACGATGGTCGTTGCTTTCGGAACTTAACGGTATGTCACGAGTTTTATAATTTTTCTGTTTTAGGTCAATTCCGTGCTAAAGTTATATTTGGTGCTTTAACCTATACACAAATTTCAAGATGGATGTAAGTTGTTGTTATTGGTTTTATCTTTTAAGCTCCATGAAAACGGACGCAACAGATCAACAGATCCCAACATTATTGGATGTAAGATGTTGCTTCCCGTTGTACACATACATTGCATGGCTAATCTGCCCTTATTACAACTGAGATACAAATGACTATACAATAGGTTTAAAAAGTATAGATAAAATAGTAAAAAAAAGTGTAAAATAGGTAATGCTAAGAACTATCATAAAAAATGTGAATAATTATGTACAAAAATTGGGGAAAATATTAAATATATTTACATATTTGGAGAGTCTGAAAAAACCTTATCCTTCGAACTGAGGTGAGCGGACACCTTGCACCTGAATGCCTTTGGATTCTTCATAGCTTTGATGTCTTTAGGGAGGGGTGTTAAAAACCTTTGAGCTACGGAAAGCAAAGGAGTGCTGACCTGTAGCCAATCTACATTTCGGTAGATCGAGGTCAGAGTCATATCTAGTAGGTCTCTTGCTGACGCTAAACTTTGAATTGAATAGAGTGGATAGCTAAGGTGGTGATAAATTATTTAATACATTGTGAACCACAACTACGTCGTTAAGGAAAAGTTTGTCGCGGACGTCGAGCCACCCAAGCGGCTTGAGCTCCTTTGAAAAATGATCAAATTTCTTAAGCCCTAAAATAATCCTACGGGCAAAGTTTTGAATGAGCTGCAGTTTACGAGTGTTTCTCTCAGAGGTGTTACTCCACACTGTTGAACAATAAAAAAAAAGCTTAGTGAAAACAAAAGCATTAATGGCAAGGTAGGATCAGTGTCTTTCCATCGAGCAAGTGTTTAATGCGGCTAATCTTAATTTAAAGAGACAGATTGAAGACAACTTGGAAATATGCTCATCATACGTTAGGTTGGAGTCAATCCACACCTCCAGGTCCTTGACAACTGATGAGGGATAGATTTGTTTCCCTAACAGGTAGATAGGGGGTGGTGACAGAGTTCTTGTTAGATTTGGGACGCAGAGTTCGCACAGCACCACCTTGAAACTTCTTTGAGGACACTGTTAAAGGCATCCGAAGCCTCAGTCACATTGCAAGTAGAAACTGATAAAAGAATCTTGGTGTCATACACATATCCCATCGTTTGACAGTTCTTAGGGACGGAGAGAAGCTCATTAACATAAAGCGTGAACAATACAGGGCCAAGAATTGACCCCTGGGCCACTCCCACCGTTAATGGGAGGGGATCGGGCAGAACAGAGCCTATCTTAACGATTTGAATACACGAAGAAAGATAGGATTCAAACCAGCTGTGAGCGGAGTCCGACACACCCAACCGACGCAGTTTCAATAATAGCAAATCATGCCGAATACTATCGAATGCCTCAGCAAAACCACGAAGGAAAAAACTTTTTTTTTCCATGTTATTTAATAGTTGGTCATTGTAATGTAACAGCGCACACCCTGTTGTAGCGTGTTGTCGGGTGTTTTTTGGAGTTGTTGCACCTGTTTGCACACCACCGCCAACACGGGCGATACAACTTCCAACCTTGTTGGTCTTACAATGTTGGGAGTTGTCGCGAGCGTCCGTTTGTAGATAGCTTCAGACGCGCAGCTTCTTAGTATTGTATTTGCTTTCGGATACTTTGGCATTTTTACTACCTTTTTGGCTCCTTTACTTCGGGACTTTGGGTATCTTTAGCACCTTCAACTATACAACGATTTGACAAAATGTAGCGAGCCACCACACTGCTGTGTCAAGCTATATTAACCCTTGGACGTACACGCAAACTCATACCCCCTCCGTGGTATAAGGGGGGGGTGGATGGAACTCCTCTCCGGAGTTTTTGATATGTTGCAGTATTTTAAAATTATTTTGCCTTCATGAGTGAAAAGCCTTTGATCTTCTTAACAAGATGAGGTATATTTTATGAGTGGTGGCGCTGCTAAAGGCCTTTGACGTCACCAACAATAGTCGCCACCTTAGCCGCAATCTTGGATTTTACCAAGAATTAGAAATCAGGTTAAAACGGCGAGAAATGGCAATTTTTTGTGCTTTACATGTATTTTCACCCAAAATTGGCTTGACCACCTGCTACTAATGACGTCATATCTCGTAACCATAGCAACTGACCATCACTAAACTTGTCTCAAAATCTGCGTGAGGGATGAACGAACAGCTACTGAAAACGTCAGGTGCTGATGTTTTGTCCTCTAGGGAAAAACTCAGAAAAATCTTACCCCCCCCCCCCCCCCCCATGTACGTCCGAGGGTTAAGCTACATAGTGCATTGAGTGCACACAAGAGAATATAAAGGGGACAGAGAGGGCATCCCCCATATACACCATATTCCATAGGTAATTCGTCTCGAGTTATATATAACACCACAGATCTCAAGGGGGATTAGACAACAGCCAATCACATAGCGCGAATGTGTTTCGCGTGGATGACCCACGCTGAGAGCCACGCGCCCTTCACGAAATGACGCAGAACAAAATGGGGGAAGACGCGGAGAGCGATTTTGCTATTCCTTTTGTCGACGAAAACGACTACAGCGAGATCTCTATAAAAGCTGTGTCAGCGAAACCAAAATTAAAAAAGAATCGCCCTTCCTCTCGTGTATAGAGCTAACAGTAGAGCAGGAAAATCCTTAACACACTGAATATTCTTTCAGGATCATTTATAATTTACAGTTTGAAGAGAGCAATTTCTGGTTTGATGTTTATTTTTTTCAGTCTTTATAGCGATTATTCCTACCTACTTACTTTGTAAATTGTAGGCGAACCCTCCTAAAGGTGAATTCCAAGGGACCATATTCAAGCTCAGAAAGAGAAATAAAATTTCGTCGTTGCTTATTTACGTCCTCCATAAAACGCGAAATTAGGCATTTGCACGTCGTAGTCGTGCAAAAACGGGAAAGAAATGAAAAAAAAGTGTGTTGCACGTGCGAAGTTGTTGTTTTGCTAATTAAACCTATTGTTTTTTTGACGTTCTAGTTGTCGTCCGCGTCGTTGGATCTTAAACTCCCTAAATTGTACAAACGACCGGTTTCAATAGACCGGCGAAATTTCTCATTTTATTAAAGCACTGAGGTTACGACAACTTCGAGTTAAACTGATTTCACGGGTTGTCAAAGAGTCCAGCGATTCCTTTTTCCCAGGTGAGCGTCGACTCATTTCGCTTCGATATTCAGGAATGCCCTCGATCTTTTTACGCTTTCATTGCCTCTCGCCCGACATGTCAGACATGTTTTGCACGGCGTTTGGTCATGCGAAACATCCACGCCTCGCGCGAGGTAACTTTATCCCGATTCTAAAAATAACTCGAGACGAATTACCTATGGAATAGGGTGTAATGGGGGATACCCTCTCTGTCCCCTTTGTAGTCTCTTGGTGCACACTAGTTGTAGGCCTGGCTGATTTTCATTTCCACTCATTTTCAAAATTGAACGCATGACGAGTTCGCGCAAACCTCACCAACACTTTTAAGCTTACCCCAACAACTCATAATTTGTTACAAGCGGTAGAGTGATCAAACCAAAAATTTGTGGGCCCGGGCCTACAGGTCTATGGGCTGCAGGCTACGGCTTATTAGGCATGGCTTTCATTTTTTTTTTATTTTTATTCAATTAGGTCGTGGCAGCTAACAGCAGAACACGGTCCTATGTCAAAGAGAGATGTTGATCTCTTCATACTGAAACTGAAACGCGAAATGATTCCGCCAGACACCCGCGTGGAAATGATTTGCGAGAAGGGCATGGTGGATTTGGAAAAGATGCACACCTCTGGAATATTCCTAGCTACGCCCCTGAAAATAACGACAAAAGCAGAATTGGCAGATACCACTTTCATTTCACGTGAAAAAGCGGCAAACCCGCAACACGACACGTGTAAATAGCAAATCACGTGTCATCACAGACAAATTAGCGTGAGTCACATGTGGTTACCAGTCAATATAAATCTCGTAAACAGCTATCTTTTTCACTTCCTGTCAATGAATTATGCATGTTTCAGAACCAAATCTCATGTGAATCGTTAGCTGTTAAAGCATGTTAAGGAAAGCTGAATTGTAAGCTGAATTCGAGGCTGGGGAAACCCTTTCGTAGAATTATGAACGGTTGCTTTTAAATAGTGGTGGTTTACTGGCTTTATCTTCGTCTTACTAAAATAAATCGGGTCTTGGTAGAGGTGAACAAGTCCAGAAATTGCGTCAGTCCCCAATGCTTACATGTAGAAAAAGCCATAAGAGCTTTTTTGGTGCTCTAAACGAACGAGTTAGTGGAGTTATCATGATGGGTAGTAAATAAAAAGAACGCATTCTATGTTTCTAGTCCGGACATCGACGGCAATTGCCAATAACAAACGAAACAATCCACCCTAAAGTTATTCAAACAATAGTTACATTTCAGCGTTAACGCACGTTAAGGAAAGCTGTATCTACAATGTTTAACATGAACTCTCGAACTCTAAGTTTTAACTCTAATTCCTAGTCCAAATTTTTTTTCACGAAGTCTATTCAAATTTCTTTGTTAGTGCGAGGCAGTTTAGTATTGCTTTTTTTTATTTTCAAGTGTTATTCCGGCATATATTGTGATTTTTACATTGTTGTGTCTCATATATCTGTTTTGTAAAGTTACACTTTGAAAATATGCAAACAACTGAACTGGAATTGCGATTCATACTTTTTTACTTTTTCATCAAGGAGCGTTTTAATTAACCCTCGCTTGGAAAACCCGGGATCTTTGGGTTAACATCAACGGTGCAGTTCATTCAGGAAAAAAGGACAGATGTATTCATTCTTTTGGTGATACAATTCTAACCGGAATACACGTAAAATGTCAGTCTGCGCGGGCTGATTTGTCGACTCAGCGAGCTCTCAAAAAGGCTCCTCTAGCAGTCTCTTTTGATGCACTTCTTGAGATTCTAAAGTTAATTCACGGGATGAAACTAAAAATACTAAAATAGTTTGGCACACTCAAGTTCGCAAAAGAATCATAATATGAAATAAAAAAATGTAATTACATAGGACACGAAATAATACCGCCACGCTATGTGCCAAATCACACGTGAAGCTATAGAAAAACAACACACTCAGCAGATAACTTTGGACATACACTTAATTCAACTATAAACCCTTTGTATCATGCCCATACGACACAGTCTGTGGGTTTTTCAGGTCAAAACAACGACACTTTGCTTGCCTTCTTTCCGTGTTACGTCGCAAATGCTAACAAATACACAGCTATTTTTATTCGCCATCAGTAATTAACTGGTGGAAAACAATGAGAGCATTGTGAATTTTTAAGTGATATTGTTTTGGTCTTGAATGTTGGAGTACCAAAAACAAGAACCAGCACGAAATATCTTTCAGTCCCACAAAAAATCTCAGGAAATTATACCAATGAATACAGGGTAAAATACGATGTTATCAGAATGCTTTTCATAAGAAGCCATCACAGTGTATATGTGTTTCTACTGGAACAAACTGTTTTTATCGCATGAAATTAGGTAGACTTTCTGTCTAATTATCTGGTATTAAAATTCCACCAATCAGAAGTAAAGGAATTGAAGCCAAACCACCTGCTAATAAACCGTGAAAAATGAGAATCCTACTGAGGCCGGCCAGTCACGTTTATTACTAACCTAGCCAGCAACTTAAGTGGAGTAGCTGTCGCCTTATTCCTGACACTTTACTCGGAACAAAATCAGCAGAGGTGTTTGCAGTTCACTTTATTTCAAGTATTTCAGGTAACTATTTTATAAACTCGTGCTAATTGAAAATGTCTCGTGACAAAGTGTGCCTCGTAGGTTTTGTTCCCGTTTTATTTGCGCCAAAGTGGAGCTAACAGAGCACCAGACTCGCAAACTACACTAACTTCATGATATTACAAAAGTTTGTCCTGATTAACGACTGTAGCTAGAATAATTGACCTCTTTTTAACCTTTTTTATATAATTTACAGAATGAACACCACCTCAAAATGTACGAGCAAATATACTGCAGGACAAGCAGACACCAGTATCGAAACACGTGAACGGGCCGCCTCCTTAGCCTCCCACGTGAATTTAACTACCAGGCACCTGTCATTCCAATCCGATCGGTGTGACCCTTATATGGTAAACAGCAAAATGAACCAAGTAGAGCAGCTTTTCCCAGAATTTTTCACTCGCTGCAGTTATGCAAGTTTCACTGAAAACTACAGGATCAAGACTAATGCGAATCGCAGGCTGAATCGAAGGCTGAAGGAACCACTCGTTCAGTCATGGCTGCTTCTGTATGGCGGTGGCTTACCGCAAGATTAGTCTTCCTTGTATATCTGTAACTTATTTATAGCCTTCTTTTCGAACTGTCTTCCATACAAGCAAGTCTCTTATGAATGCGATTCAAACAGGAAAATCATACTATGGATCCGAGAGGCTAGAAAAGCCCAATGTTTGATTTATGATGCTGTTTGACACGATAAAATATTGTCATCTTGTTGTTAGAATGTGGCTTAATTGCCGTACTTGCGGAAAGGCTATTATCTAAAATATTGAAGAATGACAATTAAGAAAAATGACTTTTTCGGTAGTTGATGATTTATAGGAAATTGAAATGGAGAATTGTATACCGTGTTTACAAGAGAAACCTCGAAAGTCAACGCTCTAAGGTTTTTTAATCGTAACAATTCTACTCTAGTGGTCACTTTATCATATAGAGCACGGTTATAGATAAAAAGAAAATAATTTATTTGCTTTTATCAATTTGACTTTAGATTTAAGCCCACAGGGAAAGACTTATAAAAATAATATTTCAAGAACTGGAGCATATTTTTTAATGGCCTAAAATAAAGGGGTTGTTCTAGACATTGAGAAGTGGTAAGTTCATAAAATTATTCTTTTGGGGCAGGTGAAATCCTGTAAATTAAATTTACTGACATATATATCATTTAGGTGCAATTTTTCACTTCAACGACAAAAAAATTCAATTACAAACCCTTTTTTAATATCTTATCTTGAAACTTCACGAATAAAAACAAAATTAGAGTTCTTTTATCACAGAGACTGAGGTGTAATGTAGTCCTTACTACAATGATTTTAAAACGAAATGACAAAAACCTCTACTGCAGTCTATAACAAGATAGTATTTGTTCTACAGTTTCATGTCCGGTGTTATTCTTGGATCTCTAGAGGGGCTAATGTTCGCGCTTTTAAATTTTTGAGCAGCACTTCACTTGACTTCATTTTCCCTTCCTTCACAAACAAAAAAAGGGCGCAAAAGAATATTCCAAGGAAGTCAAAAAACGTTATCAAGAGAAGTTTACAGAAATCCTAAAGAGCATCCTCTCTAGTACACTGATGTGCTTGTGACTAAAAATTTTCTTTCTTTTTGTTACCTGGGGAAAAAGAAACTATTCTTGTATAAATGAAAGAAAGACGGTGTGAAAAAACGTGATGATAACCACACACTCTTCAAATGCGCGTGAAGTAAAGAGAACAGCTGAGAATAGCCAAGTACCCGTATATGTCAACAAACTTGAGTTAAGGTAAATATCCGGGCTTTACGCTAAGTTTTGTCCTTATGCTATTTACTTATGGGGCTACGAAGGAAATGCGTTTACGACACTTAAATCTGAGCGATCACAATATCTAACTGAATAATATCAAGGGGATCAATAAAATATAAAAACCAGACAGAGAGCTAAACCTTTTTAGTCTTTTTGGTCTCTTGTTCGACGTATTATAACCTTATGGTGGTTATATTATTACGTATTATAACCTTAAGTTTGTCAGTTTTAACTGACAATTAAAAAATTGTGTAGATCGTTACCATTCATTGGGGGTATTATATAAGACTCGTTGCCGGTATAAAGCTCAAATTTGGCACGAACATGTACAAAATTTGCAAGACATTACGTAAGATTCCGATCGTTGCCATGGCAACATAGATGATTGAACGCAAGCCTAAAATTTTGAATTTATTGGGTTTACGCAAATCCAAAGTCATTAGATTACAGCTTACAACTGTTAACTCTTTTTTGAACAACTTACACGTAACCAAATTGAAACAAACAGGAAACAAAATTTGAGAAAAAAAGTTACACGAGAAACTTGATTGTGGCACAAAACTCCTTTGTTCACCTTTCATTTTCAGGCTTTCATTGTTTAAAGTTAAATATGAACAGGATTTCTGCCCAATTTTGAAAGTCAACTAAACAAGTGCTTATACATTTCTCCCAAACAAAGTATACATGCTCAATACTTATGTGCGCGCTTACATCACGCGATACGTTTAAGGCGACCAAAACAGAAAAGATTCCACTGACGACTTCTGGACATGTTTCTCAGCTTGTCCTTGCACTTTTTTTCCCCCTTAATCTCATTGGCTGCATATCTCCCCATGATCCATTCGCACATCTCCCATAATACACCTTGTATGTTTCCCCAAATTAAAATTTACCCTGGGTATTACAGTCATCCCAAGAAGCATTGATCGCAATTATTACGCAAACAACGCCTTTTTTCACGTATTAATTGTCGGCTTCAATGCTAAGGAAATACAACTACGTGTATTTGGGGAGATGTCTGGGGAAATTTTCGTGACGTCATTATTCGGCTAGATGGTGTAATTTAAACCTTCTACCATTTCAGATGATTATGTCATTGGGCAGCTGGCCTTGTCTCTTTCATCCTTTTTTTGTTGCTTTTTTTTTCGAAAAGCACCTAGAAGGAATTTTGTAGACTGCTATCCGGAAAGGGTTAGAGACGTAGAAATTTGGCCTGATCTCTAGTTACCTCGGAGGATGCCAGCGAACCAAACGTTTGGGGTCACAGGTTGTACGTGGGCACCCGGGAGGTTCCTACTATGGTTTTACACCCAATGCTTGGTAATGTGGAATGGAAATTACGGGGGGGGGGGAGGGGCTGTACCTTATTTATCGGCTTTAACAAGGGAGATGAAACCACGGGTGACGATCAGTTACAGTTTATTTAGGACGTGGAGCAATTAATGAAAGCCTTGAAAAAAATATTTAACAAAAGAAGAAAAGAAGAAACCAAGACGAAAGCCTAATCCTTCAGACTGGAACAAATACTTCAAACAGTTGTTATTTTGCTACAACCTTTCTCTTCTTTGTATAAAGCAAATAGATTCCATTTTGCCTAGTGTCTGTTCAGTAATAGATCACTGAAAGACACCAAAATGAGGTACAGTGGAACCTCGATATAACCAACCATATAAAACGAAGCCCTCCCTCGGTATAACGAACGATTTTCTTTGCCCCAGTATATATAGTAAAATGTATGAAAAAGAACTTCGATGATCCTCGATATAACGAAACTTCGTTATAACGCAGCCAAGTTTCTTGCCAGTCCCTTGGCCCTTCGTTATATAGCAGTTCCACTGTACAAAAATCAGTAATACAGTCACCTTTTTTCGTTTATACCACATTTGACGTCATCTGTGGTAGATTAATTTATACTGAACAGACGCTCGGAAAAAATCGGTTAAACATAAAAAAAGGTCAAAACCTGAATAACAACAAAATTTCTTGGTTACTAAGACTATTTCCTTTGTCGCGTAATTTAGCGGTTAAGGTGAATTTCCACTGTAGTGCAATTTTTTCGTGCGTGGGCAAGTATTTTACGCGAGTAGCGATGTATGGAAGGTCCCGCGTACGTTGAATTTGAACCTCGCACAACTTTTTACTTTTACGCGTGGCCTTTCATACATTGTCTCTATTTTATTTACGCGTAAATTAACGTGCGTACGCGCGTAAAAATTACGCGACAGTGGAAATCTACCCTTACGTGCGTACGCACCGCGTAAATAAAATAGAAATTATGTACAGAATGTCGCGCCTAAACGTAAAAGTGCAGTTGAACCTCACTCAAGTCTCAACTTTGACGTTCACGCTTGGTCTTTCATACATCATACATTGCCTTTATTCGATCTATTTACGCGCGTAATTATTTTATGTGCGTACGCACGTAAAAATTACGCTCCGCGCAAGAGGAGAAATCCGCCCTAAATGTACCTACGAAAATTAACTACATCGCCCCTAATAGTATGAAATGAAGTTTATTCCGTAAGCAACGCCTGTGCATCTATATTGTTTTAAACAGGAAGCGGCGACTATTCCAAACAAAAATATACTTCTTCCAATTCTGCTCTAGGTCCCACGGAATTAATTTTTTTGGTTTGAATCAAAAACAATAAGAGCAGAAAATTTAATTTGAGGCTAATAAAGTGAAAGTCAGGAAAGTTTCGTTTAACTTAATTTGCTAATGTTTAAGATCCACTTATAGTCGGCACAAATCGCTTTAGCCGTAGACTTCTTGAAGTCCGCCTTTTCTCTTAAAATCCGTCCAGCTCTTATCTCATCCAGCGCAATTGTAAATTATTATTTAGGGATTGAGACGAGACGAGAAAAGACGGCTTACGCCCTCGTTTCTCGCGACAAGCGGCCTCGCCGCTCCTCGTGCTTAGGTTTCGCGTGCAGTAACTTTGCAAAGAAAAATAAGCTAGAGACTGCTCGCAGTCTACTTTAGCCGAAATCGTCTTGGTTACTAAGAAAAGAAACCAATTTTTTAAAATGTTTCATATTTCTTTGAAAAGACAAGTAACCGATGTGATATCCAGGCTGAAAATCGTTCAAATCGTTGGAGACATATTAAGATATATTATTTAATTTCAGTATAACAAAACTCGTCACGTTTCAATTCAAGCATCCCGTGGTTCTCATTAGTTTAATTTTCTTATTTTCTTCACCAAGTTTCATTTTTTCCTGTCGTCCCCAAAGGGTTCTTTTTCTGAGAAACGTTTTTCAAGTTTTGACGTCACATAAATTTGCCAACAAAAAAACTTCCGCAAAACTTTCCGAAACAAGGAAAGAGCATGCAGTCATACACGTAAGAAAGTAATTAGTTTAACTTTTAAACTATTTCAAATGCAAATTGATCGGATGCTGGTCCTTAGGCTATATAAATCATATCTCTGCGCTGAAATACAGCGAAAATACGATCTGCGCTTTAAAACTTTGACCTCTTTAGAGTTCCGACTGACGCTACAAAAAAAAATGTTGTCACAAGCCAAGAGGTACTCAGTTCAAAATTAAGCTACTTGTGCTTACTTATCTTAAGTTACCTTAAAAGCCGCGACTCTTTTGAAATTTATGGCACATGAGGCATCAACGAAAAACGCGCGGTTTTTGAGCGCAGGACTAAAGAAATTATGAAGAAATCAAGTATCCATGTTTAAAGCGCAGCGCCACAGATTCCGTTCGTGAAAGGAATAGACAAAGCGAAAATTTAACTGAAAAATCATGTTGGAAAGAACATTTGGATACAAAGGCCCTATACCGCGAATCTCTTATTCAAGATATATGAGCATTGACAAAATAAATGTCTTTTCACTAGACGCCCACGAGAAGATATATGAAGAGTCTGGAAGTGGTTTTAAAAAATTACCTTGTTCAAGACTTAATAAGGAACTATTTGAATGTGACAAAGTAAAGAAGAAAGGAATGTCGAGGCTAAAACTACTGAAAAATGAAGGACCAAGCCGGGCAGGAGATAAAAATCATACACAAGGAAAGACGCATTTGTCACCTCCTCCGCAAGGATTTCAAGCTACGTCAGGAAATAGGACTCAACATCGTAAGGAAAGAGGCTTTAACGCACCAACGCAACCCAAAATTTGGCCGCCTCCGCAAACATTTCAACAAGCTGCGGCAGGGATTAGTTCTTCTGGCGAGCAATCAACCAACGATCACAGAACTGACCGAGAATCATACAGCACACTCGAGTGTTCGCGAGAGCTTTGCGGCAAAAACCGTGATTTTCCACTGTCTAGTAAAAAAGTATGGTTAAATTTTGACAACGATTCAGTTTACATGAAACCTAGAACACAGCAGTGGAAAAAGCGCGAGTCCTTGAATTCAGATAAACAAGATCAAGATACAGAGATGCAACGGGAGAAAATTATTAACTCGTGGATGCAATTTTTCGGATAATAGTTCTGTTTGCTAAAATAATATGCAGGAAAGTAAATGTTGTCGAATAAAAACAATAAAAGCTATAAACTATGGTAAAATGAAATTAGTTTAGTTTGAGGTTTGCGGCAAAATGGAACGTTTCATCCGGCAACTCATTGAAGGAGAGAGCATTCAGTTTTAGAAGACCTCGTCCTATGGCTGCTCAAGTTTCCGAGAAGACATGAAAGAGACTCTGGGAATGAAAATTTACATTTTAGAGCTGTGTATGTAACTGTAATGAATCGTGGTCAAAAGTAATTTAGTTATGGCATCGGATTGGTTATTGGCTTAGGCTGTGTTATGGAGATAAGTTGTCACAGGAAAGAGAGTCATCTCCATTCTTAATCTCGTACCCAGATCTCCCACAGCACACTTTTCAGTGTAAAACAGACTGAGATCTGGGTACGAGATTACTCCATTCTCTAACCCAGTCGACTCAACGTTAGCGAGTGTTTACAGAGAAAAAGGTTGACCCTTTTGCCCAAGCCAACATCGCTGGCGCAAATTCTGATTGTATAAAACAGCGCTCGTGCATGCTCTGATTCATGAGTCTCGCTTTCACTGAGCTGATCCGGCTGGGTGAAGTGTTTATATGGGGAAAGGTTGACCCGGAGAGAAGGGTGACCCTACCATAACAAAAGGGCTACCCGGCTAGGACCCAAAAATTAGAAGCCCAAAGACTACTGCAAAGCTGATCATAACAGGGGCACCCAAAGTCAATTTTTAGAAAATGTCTGTTCGGAAGACGATTTGAGATCTAGAATTTTCGAAACATTTGTGGTAAAATTTCTTTCTTGCCTGCCTCTTCTAGGATTTTCGAACATCTGAAAAATGGTATAATTGCCCATTTGCCGAAAAAAGTCACCTAGAATTTTCGGGAGCCTTTTTTCTGGCTGAAATTTTCGAAAAGGTAGGTTTTGATCCCTATAAATTTCGGATCACTAGACTTTTAGCTAGGCGTGAATCCGAACAGATGAAAAATTTTTAGGGGATAAAAATATGCCTATATCTACCGTTTGAATACTAAAATACGTTCAACAATGCTATATGTTTAATTAGTTTTGAACTACATTCTCGTTGGGTGTCCCTGATATTAACAACGTGTATTGCAGTTGTTTTTGGATTTCTCCTTTTTTGGTTCTCAATATTTTCCCAATATTTTGGTTCTCAATATTTCTTTTGTGGAGATCCAACGTTGACAACCAGCAGGATCTTCGTCCACGGTTTTTGCAGTTAATTTCTTTACCCGGCTAGGCGGGTCACCCTTCTAGACGAGCTAAGCTTTGTTTCTCTAGCCTGTTCCAGGCTCTGAGATAGTCGGGTCCGCTGAATTAAGAAAGCGCAAACACGAAAATAAAACGGGAGGAAACTGGGGAGAGCGGGTTGCGGCTTCCTTTTTCCTTTTTCCCGCCCAGCCACCCTTTCATGTGCCTTTTTCTTTCGCGTCCTTCCCCACTATCTGAGGGCCAGGAATAGGCTATTGTTTCTCATGTAAACTGTTCGCAGGAAATGCATCAGTCAAAAGTTGGCCTGCCCATCAGGCCAGTAGAGCAGCCTCGTTCCCAGGGCTCTCTCCTACCCGTACTTACGGAGTATTGAAGGAAAGGCTGATCGGACAGCTAAGGGTTGATAATTTACAAATTTATTTGTCCAATAGGGCAGGGACTAGAAAAGCCAAGTGAGAATAAAATAAACGGTTACAGTTGCTGATCCTGATCTTCAACAAGATCCGGCGTTTCCTCGCTGTTGGTTGCATATCCAAGAGGTTCTGGCAAGAATTGTAGGAGAGAGAACCTGGGAACGAGATTGCCAGTATAGCTCGGCAGGTTGTCCGTGAAACCAGTTACCCCTTTATCCGGGATAACATTTCCACTGTTCTCGGCCAATCACAAATAATACCAAAACCAGCGTGAATCTTGTGCGTTTTCGCGTGCTAAGCGATGCCTTGATGTTTTTGCTTTGCATCTGATTGGTTCATTTGATTTTTAGGGCGCACTCCCATTAGCCCCAGTATTTAACGTGTTTTTTGTTTTCCGTCTCCCGTTGAAAACGGTAGAATATCTAACGAGAAGACCCGAGAAAAAAAGGAGACGCGGTGATGTCACTGTGATGTAGGTCGTGATCAGGCGAAACAGCTAATACAACTTTATATGAGAGCAGGCAGTACCGTACCAGGAGCCCACTTGGCTGTTCGGTCCAAGAGGCTTGCCGACAAGGAGAACTTGTCCCCATTTTAGTAGCTAGGATTAATAAGCAACTTCAGCAAGGATCACTGGGACATCATTAATAAACTGATCAATCATAGCTTGAGTAGTAAGCGTTTCCGCTCGAGTTATATCATTGCACGCAAGCGGAAACTCTAGCGCTTGCAACACAGTGTGGATCAATTATGTATGAATAAATAAATTCTTGTTCTTTCAAACTATTCTTTCAAACTATCAATTCAGTTATTCCAGCTCTCTTAATATGTCAAATGATAAAATGAAGGCAAATATGCTTTCTGCTTCAAGATTGGTTTGAAGGGTCAAGGTCAAAACTCCTACCTGGTTGGGGCCCTTATATAAAAAACAACTCCAAAAGTTCCTTTCTTTTTTTATCGAAATAGGGATTATATGTGAGGCCAAGAGATCATAATATTATGCAATGACGTCCTAGTCAGGCTCAATCAATTTGCCAGCTGATTTGCAGCGTAGAGAGCAATGCAAGAGGATAGTCTGAAATGTCAGTCGTCACCTCAACACCCCCCCGCCCCCCCTCGTGAGGAGACAACTGGCATTTCAGACTAGCGTAGGGAGGGTAGGAAGATCGGTTTGCATCATCCTACCCATGCCTCTCCCCTCTTCGCTTCGCATTTTGCCTGGTTACAAAATGTTGTGACGTCACATACCTAAATAAAGATCTTACCTGGTTAGACTTGTCGGAAATTTCCTGCAATTTCGGGAACGTTTCGTAGTTTTATTGCTGTTTAGTAGAAAGTTTCTTCTCTTTTTAGGAAACTAAAGCAATAAGCTGTTCAAAATGTGGAAGATATTTGGGGGAAAAAACAAGGAACAACCGCCAACAACGCAGGAAGCGATTCAAAAGTTGCGGTCCACTGAAGAAATGTTAACGAAGAAAAGTGAATTTTTAGAAAAGAAAATCGATCAAGAAGTAGCAACGGCAAGGAAGAATGCTTCAAAAAATAAGAGAGGTGAGGCTTTTCTCCCAGTTATACAAGTTTAAATTCTTACAGCAGCAATCAGTGTCGAACCATGATTGTAGGAATCAAAATGGATCTCAGTAGTAATCAATATATTTACCGTGTGGTTATGTTCTTTGACATGCTAAATCTTAAATGTTGCTGAAATGTTATTTTCAGCTGCCTTAATGGCTTTAAAGAGGAAAAAAAGACTTGAAAAACAACTGCAGCAAATCGATGGAACCTTATCTACTATCGAATTTCAAAGAGAGGCATTGGAGAATGCGAATACTAACACTGAAGTCCTTAAGAATATGTCATATGCTGCAAAGGCGCTGAAGTCAGCTCATCAACAGCTGTGAGTATATTTTAAAAAAAATATATTAGCATACGTTTAAACTGTACCAACTATCAAGCGTGGCAATTAAGTTTGGAACTGTACAGTCAGTTAGATCATGCAAAATTCTTGGGAGGCGAGTTGCCAATTTTGCACTTGATGCAGTAACAGCGTACATGTAAATTACAAACACACTGTTGATTTAATTAGCTTTAAAAGATACATTGTTTACTGACGTGATGGCTCAACCACATGCCAGTTGGCCACAGTTTTAATAATGTGAAAGAGACATATTTTACTTAGTTAATTTGGAGTGCGAGCTAAACAATCACGTATTTTCATCCATCTTCATATTTATCACACAGCATAGCCTGTAAGGAAGCTCTCCTGTGGTTTCCAGGAGTACAGGGGTGGGGGAGGGAAGAGGGGAAGGAGAGCTTGCACTCCCGTCTCGTAAATTTGAATATCTGTGTCCCAGAATGGGATGTGAACGCTGATTGGCTGATTTTTAATCAGGCGATGACGTTATGTTCTCTTGCGAGAGCTTGCTTACATGCTCACTGGCCAGACAACTTTATCGGTGTAAAACTTTTGAAGACATTTAAATATTGCTCTAACGAGAAGTTCTCTTTCAGAGATTTAATGCTTTTAAAATTAGGCTATAGGTGGGTTATTTGCTAGTTGCTTTAGCTTCTTTGCAGTGGACAGAAAAGTACTCGTGGTAGAATTTGTATTGTAGTGGGGGAAAAATATGTATAATTTCAGCATATTATGAAACAAACAAATTCAGTTCGGCATATTCCTGTCAATTTGTAATCTGTTCATAGCAGGAGAGAGACAATTTATTTAGTTTTTCTGGACATCTTCGTTTCTAAATACTTTTGCAGGAACAATACTCTGAGTTCAATGTACATCACAAAGCTTGCAAAATATCTTGTTGTCTCAGTGCTGATGCCTGAAGCAGGCATTAGCGGTGGTTTGCCACTTTTTGAACGTTCTCTGTTGATCTTTTTTGCTGGGGCCATACTTTCAGGGCTTCGTTCAGTCATGGGAAATTCATCTTTTGTGCGCTGTTTTTATGTTTGTTTACAATCAACACTCATTTCTACTCCACATTGATTGGCCAAAACTGACAGCTCTGTTCGTTGACGGGGAGCCACGGGGGCACTGGAGGTGGAATTCAAATTCCAGAGACATGAGTGCAAGCTTTCTCTCCTTTTTTGCCTCACCACCAGATTGCCCTGGGAGAGCTTGCTCTTAGGCTACATACGCTAATGTACATTGCTTAAACAAGCAAACAGTATAAGACCACCCATTGCAGAAAGTGTACCAAAATTTAAGGCTTTGTAGGTATTAACTTCTGAAATGTGGCATCTATTTAGTGTTTGATATTGGCCCCTTGTTCCTGTTTGGGATTGCTTTTTTGTAGATGTTGCTAAACCCACAGTGTGGGATGAAAACGTGGACTAGGTTAAACATGGCAATTTAGCAGCAAATTTGATTGAAATGGTTAGATGGTCAGACCTCTTCCTACGTGATGCTGGACCGAAATGTTTGGTCATTTATCCAGAGTTTATAGCTTTCCAGTCAGCTGAAGATTGAGGCTGGTGGATTGTTCAGTCACCTCAGTGATCTGTCTACCAGGTCAAAGTATAAGTATAGTTACGGGGTTCATACAGGTCATGCAAAACCTTGAAAGTTATGAAATTTAAGAGTTTCATTTTTCAGGTCTGGAAAGTCATAGAATATAATTGACAGTTCTGGAAAGCTATGGGAAATATTTTTATTATTAAGGTTACGCTTGATAGATTAGTATTACTGCAGATGTCAAAGCTAGGATGATGTACGATAAAGACAAGTAATTAAATGGCACACATTTTGGTAGACACCACAGTTTGTGTCTGTTGAACTGAGTTAGGTCAAAAGCTACCCTGAAACAAGTAAAGATTTGAAAATATTTGAAAGTGAAAGTTTCAGTTTCCGTTTATTTATTTGCCAAAAAAAAAAAAACACATATACAGACAAATGTTCAATATATTACAAAAATGTTATTGAAAGATTAATTGGACGTAAATTATAACTAAAAGAATTAAAAGTATTTTTCTGGCAAGGAAGCTCAAATGGAACCTTGGGGCTTATTGAATGAGCTCCTTCCCTAACCTAAGATTAAACATAGAGAATAAATAAGCAGCAAAATCATACTGAAGTTTCCATGTAAGATTTTCATCAAGGGTCACACCCTACAATATAGTATCCTTTACTCGCTCAATGGCGCAATTACTTATTTCTAGTTTAATATCAAGGTTTTGCCTTTTCTGACTGGGCTTAAAAACCATAAATTTTGACTTTGAATAATTATTGATAACTTATTAGCCTGGTACCAAGTTGTCAGTTTCAAGAGCTCCTAATTCAAGGTCTTTTCAAGAAAGTCAACATTTTTATGAGAAAAGAATATGTTAGTGTCACCTAACTCGTTATGAGAATTGGGATTGTTAAGAAAGCTTTTGTACAACAGATTTTTTTTCTAATCGATTTTGAAAGACCCTTTGTAAACCAAGGCTTACGAAGAGCTTGTTTTTTAGCCTTAACCAGTGGAAAGCAGAGGTTATAAAGTTAAACTTAAGGTCATGGAAAACTTGAAAAGGTCATGAAAAAAGTCATAAAAAGTCGTGGAATTTGAAAAGTTTAAAAGAGTACAAACCTTGTAGTTAGAAAAATGTCTTTGCTTTCTGTAATTACATGTATGCTGAAATTAATACCCTGTCACTTTGTCTGCTTTGTGCGTCATTTTCCATGTGTTGATAAAAGTAGAAACCTGTATTCCTTGTTCTTAAAACTTGTGGCACCAAACTACGAGGTATGGTACTTTGGTGCCAAAAGTACCATTTTGTGAGAACCTATTAAGATATTTTCTAGTCACTTGCACAGCATAATTGATAAAGCGTGTGCAACAGCCAGCTCCTGAGATGTCCTCTACCCAACACATAAACACTGCACCAGTACATACACCAGTAAACAGTACTTCAGGCATGCTTCTCTCACCTGGTTTGTTTTCCCTAATATTTGGCCTTGTGATTATCATAATTTTCTGATAATATTGTGATATGTATCATGTCATCCATGGACTGATCTTTTACCTTCTGACTTAAACAGTCCGGAATGTCCCTAAATTTAAGGACAGGGCCAACTGGTCACGCGACACTTTTCAACCAATGAGAAGGCGCGCTTGTGTTTATCAACAAACAAATCAAAACATCGCCCCAGTGATCAAAAATTTTCAAAACAACGGACGGAGTCAGACAGAATCAGTCATCGTTTCGAGGTCCTCAGGCATATTTTTAAGACTTTTCATGAGGCATACACAATTTTTTTAAGTGGACAGCGTATCGGAAGCCATATTGGAAGTGTCTCGTGAAATATTCAGCACATTTTGTGGCTTATTCTTCTTTTATCTTTTAAACAACGCGATGTATAGGAGAGATTTTGGTCGGCTTTCAAGGTAGGTGAACAACTTGTATCTATTATTTTTTCGATTCACAGATTTTTTACGAAGTTCTAGATATTTTTCCTCGATTGTCATATCGATTAACTTTTATCATGTTGAATGTGGGGGTGGCAGACAACCTAGAATTTTGGTAGATAATTTTTGAATTCCGAGGTCCAAAACACGTAGGTTTTCCACTCCCGGGTTTCTCACAAAAGCCGTGTTATTACTTTTTTCGCATAAGTACGAGCCTTTGCCTTTTTTCTTTTTAAGGCCAAAACAACTTTATTAGTGTTATGGATATTCAGGTCCAACATCTCACCTCACTTTGCCGAATTTGCGGGGATGAAATTGAAGATCACAAGCGCAAGGTAGATACTAACCGCTTTGTTTCTGAAATTCACTAATCTGGAAAGATTTAATGTTGTTGGATTCTCCAAATGTTCATCCGCCGTTAAAAAACAATCAAAGAAACAAGGCAAATCTCAATTGTAAATGCTGTATTTCGCTACTCATTGAACATGCACTGATTATCTGGGATAAAATTAAAACGTTGCAGATACTACAGCAAGCAAAGAAAGCACCAGATGCGTGAAGTCAACATGAAACAACACAAAAAAACAAACAAGAAAAATTAATAAATTTCAACTACTTTCTATTCTGGTTATGATGACTGGTTCTTTGATTCTTGTCCTGTAGAAGTTAATAGGTAGTACCAATGCTGTTTTGTACGATCTCAACAAATTTTCACACTCTCTCTAAGGCTATTTTTACAGGGGACGAGTTTGCTTCTATCAAAAATCTTGCAAGCCATGCCAGTGAAGCCACGACCTCTGCGATCGGTCTGGAATCAGTTCGAACACCCCAATGATTCCTTGCAATGATTAATGCTCTATATTCTCTTACATGACATGTTTTCTTTGAAATATTAAATGTGCAACCTAGACGAGTACTGTAAGCTCATCTTTAATTCTGTCCGACTCCGTCCATTGTTTTGAAAATTTTTTATCACTGGGGCGATGTTTTGATTTGTTTGTTGATAAACACAAGCGCGCCATCTCATTGGTTAAAAAGTGGCACGTGACCAGTTGGCCCTGTCCTTAAATTTAGGGATATTCTGGACTGTTAAATGGTAACAGCGCTCCTAAGTCCATGGTGAGAAACCAATATGTCAGACAAAGGCAGTTAAGCTATGTAGCCAGCATTGAAGAATCTTTCCTCTTAAATATGTATAGGTCACAGCCTAATGAACTGTTTTTCTGTATGGCAGTTGAAGTTGTAGTGTTGTCTGCATACAAGTGCCATGCAACTTTGAACAGCAGAAAGGAAATCACTGATTTGCCATTACTTATGCAACTTGTAGACCAAAATCTCACCTGTACTGCTTATTATTATTATTCTTTTTGTTATTAGTACATATATTCTTCTTCTTTTTCTTATTATTTTTATTTTACAGTTTGTGAATATAATGGTTGTACATGAGTATGCTCATGAATGAGCAACTTTCCATTTCGTATTACATTCATTTTTTTTTTCACCCCCTATAGTGATGTTGATGATGTCCATGAAATGATGGATGACATTCAGGAACAGACAGAGCTGGCCGATGAAATCTCTAGGGCTATATCAGAACCAGCTGGCTTTGGAATGGATGTTGATGAAGTGAGTATTCAGAATGTTATTGCTACTTTTCATAATGAATTTGTTGCAACATTGATGCTTTCCTTTTTTAATACACGAGAGATTTTCTTACCTAATCAGAACTGATCATAAACTATAGTAGATGACTGCTCACAAATCAACTCTTCAAATCTGATTCTTTGTTGGGTTTACAGATGTATGACAAGGGTTTGTGTGCTACTTAATTACTGGGGTAAATTTTTGTATGGAATGTAGGCCACTAGGAAATAGCCTGCACCACAGGTGGAACTAAACTCTTGTTTAGTCTGTCCACAAAACAGTGCCAAAAACCTTGTTCTGCAGTGGCGGATCCAGAGGGGGGTGGGCAGGGGGTCAGGGACCCCCTTGCTTCTGGCGCCAGCCGAGACCGCCCCCGCTCCCATCTCAGGAACTGGATGATCGGGCCCCCTCCTTATCTGAAGGTCTGTTTTGCCACTGTTCTGGGCGCCCACCTGTGTACCAGGATTTGAGAAATGCACAATGATTGGCCTGTTTAAAAGCCATTGTCAATTTGCTAATCAGGGTGAATAGAAATTCAAAATGTATTTGTGGTAATTTGTTGATTCTGCTGGGGGCCCAGAATGAAGATACTGGTGCTGTTTATTTGCCAAGTAAAGCATTCATCTTTGTTTACATCTCATGTAACAAACTACTAATGCTCCATCAAATTTAGGATGAGCTTATGAATGAGCTTGAAGAGTTGGAACAAGAGGGACTGGATGAACAACTGCTAGAAGTTGGCGGAACAGCTAGTCTGCCAAATGTTCCTTCCACAGAACTACCAGCTCAACCAGGTTAGTTTCCATTCAGGTCCAACTGATTTCATGTTCTGTCCTGTTTTATGTTTAGGCTTATTTGCCATTGTAAATTATTCACAATGATTTATTATTTACATAATAATATAACGGTGTTGTTTTAGAAAATATCCATTCTATATGGATTTTGAAGGTTTTTGGATTGAACTCTATCCCTCCTCCCCACTTCCTGCAAATTACAGTTTATCTTCAGACTTTTGTAAATTTTAAAATTTGGGTTTTATGATCCTCCTCCCAGTCAGAAATTCCTCCTCCATAGGAGGAATATGGGTATTTTCTGGAAACACATCGTGTAAAGATCAAATATTTATTTTACATTCCATCTGTGTGCTGGAAACACAGTAATGTTCTCACGCTTGTCATTTTATACACTGTATTTACTTTTACTGGTAGAAAAAAGTCCTTTATGTCATGAGCCTTTATTCACCTTCCAGCCACGGGGCTGTCAATAAGGGCCGGTAGCTGGCCAAAACCGCTGGCTAGTTAGCCATCCTTTGCTGGCTACTTTTGTCTCCTTCTACCATAACTGCAAACAAAACGTATGCACCACCTAGTAAAATTTGTAAAGCATCCATCTCCCAGTTTTGAATGACATTGAACACATATCTAAACAAGTTTAGCTCTGTGAAACTTTCGAACCGTGCAATGCCGTGGAATGCCTGGGACATTTAGACAGCATTGTGCCCAGTCTTGCATTTATTCTGATGAAGTATTAAACATGGCGTCCATGGTGGGAAATACCTCTTGAAAACCCCTGGAAATGTTATTTTATTTTTCCGAGACTTGAAATTTCAAAATGTTCGTAGATGCCTCGGCCCTCAATAACTCGTGCCTTTGGTGCAAGTTGCAAAGCCACCTACTATTCATTATCAGTCTGCTACTCA
The DNA here is from genome assembly GCA_964035705.1 of Porites rus. Lineage (NCBI taxonomy): Eukaryota > Metazoa > Cnidaria > Anthozoa > Scleractinia > Poritidae > Porites > Porites rus. Next base: position 47,167,366 of record OZ037993.1, read on the forward strand.
CAAACTTTTTGACAGTTAGCCCTGCAGCCATTCCACTCTAGGCAACAGGTCTACATCAAATTCTTTATTTTCGCCATCAGACATATGGTAGGGATAATTTGCTTGCCAAGTTATAGGCTATCACGCAACACTCTTTTTTTTTTACCTCATTTTCAAACATTGGAGCTGCCAGCCATGCAGTCTTAACAGTGACTCCATTTCTTTAAGCCTCATATGTGAGGTATTCCCATTACATTGTATTTTATACTCAGTGTCATAGCTGTAAAAAAAAACAACATACATGTGTTCCTCTGATGAAAAGCCAAGCTGAAATACATAAATATTACCCTAACTTTCACACTTGCCCAAAATATATTATTTTTATTCTCTTTTTGCACCGGTGGTGTAGGTTATGGTAGTGATATCAACCCTTGAGATATTAATTATTAGTAAAATCCAACAAGTGGTCTCTAATCAATGCTGCATTCTGATTGGTTGAGCTACTACTAGGCTATATGTCATAGCCCACTAGTAGTGAAAAACGTGGGCTTTTTGGCAGCAAAAAAGGATTTAAGCCTAGCTTTAACTAGCTAAACTTTTTTTATTCTCGATATTTTTGACCAACTAGTTGGATGTACTAAAACAATATCATTCCTCTCACGTTCATGGCCTCAGAGTCAATAGCCCATTCACATGTCGGACTTATGGGCTATTGACTTAGAGCCCATTCGGGCTTGAGAAATAATTGTTAAATATCCTGATGTTTATTCTCCCCATTACTCTTGAATCATATGTCTCCTGTGGTATATTTCCTATTGCTCACAATCAAGACCATTTTAAAGTACAGGCCTCAGTTGTTTGAAGGCCAATTAATGCTAACCCAGGGTTAAATTTTAATCTGGGTTTCTTTTTCTTTTGTTCAAAAGCATTTTTCCTAAATAATTTTCCCAGATCATAAAATCATCAAGTTGTGAGGAAAAATAATAAAACTGAATTTGCGTTTAAAGCTCTCGTATCTGAATTTAAATTTCACACTTACTTGGGTTATCTTAACCCAGCTTTGAACAACCCAGCTCAGATCATTAAAGTTGTTCTCGTGATCTTTACTCAAGTAGTGATTTTTCAGTGAAAAACTAGATGCAGGTCACTCTAGTGGGTTAGAGTTAAACTAATGTAATAAGAGTCTAAAAAGTGTATCAAGCTGTTAAGGTTCATGTATACCAAGTTTTTCATATCTGTTTCTTCTCTTTCCAGCCAAAGCCAAGGCTAAAGCAGAAGATGATGACTTGAGAGAACTTGAAGCTTGGGCATCTTAGATCATTTTGTTGGAAGACTGACATCCTCACGAGTACTCTAATATGTGTAGTAACAAAATTAACTAACTCAGAGCAAATCAAACAAGTGTTAGCCTGGGAGAAATTTGTCATTTAGGAACTCACAGATTGTTATTTTTTAAATAGACTAGCAAACTCACTACTTACAGACTTTACTAGCAACCTTCACAGTAGTTATTGAGCAAGATGTTTTTTTCAACTTTAATGCTAAGAACTGTTTTGACTGAGATCTGTAACAAAAGAATGGCCAGTTCATAGCTTGAAGTTGACCTCATCAATACATGTACCTATTTAGTTATGCTTGAGTGTGAACAGATAAAATAAAATGGCTTTTCAGGCAGCTTGAGTAGCCCGGGGTGGAGCCATGTTTTTGTTTATGATATAATAATTTTATGGTTGGCTATTTCAAGGACTCTCTCTCTCACTTGCCAATAGGTTTACATTTTATAGCCATCACTGGTTATACAAGAAACATAATGTCTTTCTTTCACTGTGACTAAAGTAAAGAGAACTGTGAAAAAAGGATAAATATTAAAGAAATTATTTGTTTATTGTGTTGTGACCAACCTGGCACATGGAAGTTAGGGAATCATCTAGAAATGTAGTTGGTAGGGTTTAGTTGCAAGACTGAATTTCTCTGACAGGGTTGAAATGTAAGAGAAAATTATAGATGTAAACTTAACAAATTAACTCACTAAGCCCCTTTCATGGCATCCACTCGATGAGAGGGTTCTTTTACTGGAGACTATAGAGACATAATTCATGGGCACTCTGTTTTAAATCATTTCATTCTTCAAATATACAATCTCTAAACTTTCAGTACACCTATCCAGGGCTGTCATTAAGTGGTGGGGGCTGGGGTACTATGAACATGGCCCTTGGCTACTTTCAAAGGAAAATAGAAGAAAAATAGAACCAAAAGAAACCCCTAGCTGTTCGCATGATTTGTCACCTAGCTGTTTTATTTACCCAACAACTTGAAATCTTAGTGACAACCCTGCCTATCCATTTTCCTTTGCTTTTGGGATGTATGATAATGAGTTTGAAGCAAATAAAATGCAAGTTAACCAAGGTTAAAATTTAAATTGAACCTCTGTCGATTTGATTAGACCCTTCTATTACTTACATTTGTGTCACTGTTCAAATGTTATGATAAGATCTTGTAGTCCATTGATGTTATTCAACTATAAACAGGTGACATCTGCACTCTAATAAAAGAATATGGATTTACAGTCTGTTGGTTTGGATTTGCTATTGATTGCATCCATATTTGCTGGCTTTCATATCATGGGGGACTGGGTATGAGGGTATGCATTATGGGAGTATCATCTCAAGACCTACTTAGTCAGAAAAGAGCAAAATCCCCGAGCATTGTGTTAACCAGGCCTACATGTTGTACAAGATACGGCCTTTCAACAACTCCAGACATAATTTATTAATACAGACGTGTCACCAAGTAAATTACTTTGTAAATTCTCAAGTTCTTGAATGGCTCTATCTTGTTTAATATCACCCTGATTAGAACCAAACTTGGGGTTGAACTCTGTAAATATAGCAAAGGGTCAAGGGATGGGCAAAATACATTGAGATTCTTTTCTATATACTTTATCATTACTGGGGTAAAGAATGTTACATGTTATACAGAGGATGTAGGGGTTTATTAAATCAAAGTTTCACTTTACAGTCTTCAAAGCTAAAAAATAAATAAAGATGTCAGAGCAAAACATTTCCAAAACATTTCCAATTACTGACTCAACATTGGCAGCAGCATCACCCATTGCAACAAGATTTTTACTTTAGCAAATAACAATGCATTAAAAAATGCATTAAAATATCAGTGCATTCAATAGGTCTATGTATAGAAACTTAGTCAGCAACCTTTCTCATAATCATTTATTCATGTAACACCCAAGAGCTTAACCACAATATGTATAGATTACATAAAACTGCAATAAAAAGGCCATCAAGCCCACCAACTCACATTTTAATTTGGCATGAGTCCCCCCTTTACTAGGGAGCTTAAGCAACGACGATGGTGATGTCAATGAGAACGGCAAAAAAGCAATAGGTTCAGATTGGCAAAACTACAACTTTGCACGTGCATCACACTTTTTTATAAATTTCTACACTGTGACTGCACAATTATGTTGTGAAAATGCCTAAATTCACGTTTTGTGAAGAACATGAACAAAAGACAATAACTTTGTTTTTCTCTTCTTGAACTTCCATACAGTTTAGAATTCAACCCCAGATAAAACTAGCAACATTTGATGAATTAAACAAGATGGAATAAACAGCATGAATTCAAAAAGGTAGCCATAACCGTCGATGTTGGTTCATCTCACTTAGGGTTGTAAATTACAGATTTTTTGTCTCGCATAGAATGTTAACAAAATCCAGTATGGTTACTCCACGGTTGGTCTCCTTTAAGGGTGTAATGGCTTATTTTCCAGTGAGCATACTGGTACATTATACATATACTGTATTTCAACTCCAGTTTAAGTTATATGTATGTATATGAATATTATTTTCTTGGTCTTGTTGGAATTACTACTGGGACATTACTATTGATCACTTTTGCGACTAGCATTGTTGTAATGGTTGCCTGAGCTCACTACTATATATCACTTGTGGACTTGAATAATTATCATTATTATGCTCCTAAGATTATTTGTTTTAAGTATCTATGCTGCACACACATTGCCAGCTAGTATCCCCTGCAGGTAAGCCCCTTGAGCCCTTTAGGAAAGCAGTTCTCAACCTTGATTGAAACACCTGCAGAGAAGGCTGAGAAGCAGACAGGACAACGCGTTTTCTGTTAATTGAAATAGGGCAGGGATGCCTGGACAAAGCCTTAAGTTACTCAGGATCAAGATCTAGATTCTCCTACAGTCGAACCTCAATGTGCGACCACCTCTCCTAAGCAGCCACCTCCTATAACCACTTATCTAACACATCAAAATTTTCTCAGTCAAATCACTACAGTTGAAACCTCTTGTAAACAACCTCCTATCAAGGAGGACTGTGACCACTTTTTTGGAGAACGGTTTTAAAATGTTCCATTGCTTTTACCCTCTTGTAAGTAACCACTTGACGCATGGTTTGATCTCTATGTACTACACTACTCATAGTATGCAAAGAACGTTTAGTGACAACATGAAACTATACACACATATTAATCACATAATTATCACATTCAATGAATTCTCGTCCAAAATGTAGATTTCTTTAAAACTTAATTATCTCAGACCCCCTGTGGATCAAGTAATTATCTCAGACCCCCTGTGGATCAAGTCTCCTGAGCAACCACTTGCTAAAGGCAACCACTAGATCTCAGTATTTTGGGTAGACGTTTGCAAGAGGTTCAGCTGTATTTACAATGGCAAGATGCACGGTGGAAAGAAAGTCAGTCATTCATTTCTTGGTTAACAAACTAGCTGCAGCATCATCAAGAAACCAGTGAAGTTCTCCATTAGAGGGCCTAACCCTTGCTGCTGGGAGTGATTCCTCTGCGTTACCTTCCAACACCTGTTGTAAAACACTTGCCTTACTAGAACCAGTACTAACAAATGCTGCACATTTGCTGGCATTGATGATGGGATATGTCAGTGTGATCCTGCATGGCGGTGGTTTAGGTGAATCAGAAATTGGTGCCACAAGACGAGAATTTTCTTGAAGCAGTGGATGGCCAGGAAATAAAGAACACGTGTGCCCATCAGGACCCATTCCGAGCAGGAGCATATCTAGGGAGGGGATATCATCCCCAGGGTACCACCCCTTGAGATGAGATTCGTACTCCTTGGCGGCTTCATCCAGTGGAATATCATGATTAATAGTTAGTATTTGTTCAGGAGCAACAGAGAGCTTATCTAGCAAGTGCTGCTTTACTCCTACATAATTGCTGTCAGCGTCTGTTAGTGCTACATACCGCTCGTCACAGAAGAATATCCGCCATTTTGAAAAGTCAATCTGCAGAGAGAGCAGTCCGGGGCAAACAATTTTCGGAAGACTACCACCCGAAAAGCCGACTGCGAAGAATCCGTGGTCTTTGATAGCTTCTGATGATTTCTGAACTATTAAGGAACAAACTTCCCGCTGTAGATTTCCTTCAGATGAAAAACTTCGCGTTGCAGCCATGGTCTTGCTTTCAACTAATATTGCAGACTCATCCGACCCATGTAACACTGCGGCAGTTACTGTGGGGGAGGAGTTCACTGATGCGTTGCGCGAGAAAACTCGCGTTATTTGCGTAATTCTTGCGCGAAAAACGTGGGAGAATCAGGATTGAAGAAACAAACTGCTCCTTATGAAAATTTGTATTTGTCTTATATACATTTGTTCCCCATTTGTCGGTAGGCTTTTGTACATTATGCTAGCATTTTTTCGAGCATTTTAGTGAGGCAAAAGCATTGAGGATTATTCGAGCATTTTAGTGGCATTTTCCCCAGAAAATTAATATTTCCGAGAAAATAAAATGGAAATTAACTTTTTTCAGGAGCCCATGCCCCACGAGCTCCTGCATCTTTAAAGAAAATCAAGACTAAAACTCAAAATTCACAAAAAACCTAACAGCTGTTTTTTTTTGGCTGTATTTATGAACTTGTACACGTTGTCGTTGTTACTTGCATTACTTGCACGTTTTTGTAAGTGTAAACTTTGAAATTAATTTAAAAAACCGTTTGTATAATGAACATTATCCCAGCATTTTAGTGAATTTTTTGGGGAGACCGAGCAGTTTAGTGGGAAAAATGGAGCATTAAGGTGGAGCATTTTAGTGGGGAAGCAAAAGCATAATGTACAAAAGCCTATTTGTCGGGGCTCACAACTCAAACCCGGGGAGGGGCCTGGGGCCTGCCACCTCGATTTCAGGGTCGAGAAAAAATTTTTTCCAGAGCGGTTCCAGCTCGATCGGTCGGTAAGGTCGTCTGATTACTCCGCTGCAAATGTATTGAAGTCTGGTGATTTCCTTGCAGCCTTTTTCAGGCATTCAGATAGTGGAGAGCAGCGCGAATGGAGAACAGACTGGGTGAAAAGCGGAAAAGAAGAATACGGAGAGAGGAGGGAAAGCCCCCCCTCTCCCTACTCCCACCTCTCCCTGATTTTTTCCTTCTCACTTTATATTACGCCTTCCCAAAGCGGTTGAAAGGCTTTAATAGGCCATTTGCACTAAGAGGTCATGTGACATCGTTTTCATGAAAATGAAAGTTATATGATCTTGCCTTCGAAAAACGATAAGTGGGTCATATTTCAAACAACATAATAGTGATTTGGTTTTTTAAACGCGCACCATTTTCGTAAAATGAGTAAATTCGTAGCTGGCCACGTGACCAAAATGTGATTTTTAAAATTATGAATTATCACTTTCTGAACACAAATTTTGCACTTAAACTTCAAGGGAAATGTTGAAAAGATGAAGTGGTAACGTTTATAGCACATCTGAGCCTAACTATCTAACGTTTAACAAGGTAAAAGCAAAAAGTAGTTTTGGCCGCCATGTTGGAGGGCATGACTATGCCCTCCAACATGGCGGCCAATACAAATAATACTACTTTGTTGAAAAATCAAAGTCCCATAAAATATCTCCCTTAAATGCGTTTCGTTTCAAACTGCGGGTGTAAGATAATTTTTATGTGCTCTGTTAATTTTTGGCATCAGCAAGATTCCAACTTATTGTTTAAAGGAAGCAATGGTCACGTGACCTCTTAGTGCAAGTGGCCTATAGACCATTTCTGAGTTACCTCAAGCCTCTGTTTCAAAGCGAGGCTAAGTACGACGCCATTGGTATGAAAATGATTTCAGCCCGCGTAGATCTAGTCTGCTACACAGTAGCCTGAGTATCAGGCGTTTCTGGGGAAAAGGGGAAAGATGGAAGCGAAAAAGGGAGAGAGGTGAAGGAGAGAAACGCCTGACACAGATGCTTTTACTGGAGCCTTCCACCCCCACACAGATGATTCGATACCATCCAATCAAAATCACTTCCGGTCATTGGGTTGTCAGCTTCACGTGTCAAAAAGCTCGCCTAAAATAAATCTCACTCAACGGTTTGGCCGAGCTCCGGTGCTTGTGTTGCTACGATTTCGTTTTTTTTTTTAAACCTCCAATGAGGAGGTTTTGAATACTTGTAATGTAAAACATTACAGGAATTATAACATGTCTTAAAAATTGTGTTAGTGTAAGATCGCCAACGCTCTCGTTCGTAAATAAACGTGCCCCAGAAAATTGTAAATTGCTTTTGTTTACAGAGTTACATCAGGCGCTTGTCTGGCAGCTAAAAAGCTGATGTTATCCCTCGTATCCTCGGGCGGTGGAAAGGAGCTGCAAGAATAAATAGGAAGGTGCGATGGTGAAACACCTATGCCTAGAAATTATCAAGCAGCAGCAAATTCCACACTTCACGGAGAGCTCGTGAAAGCTGTTACAAGTTTTAAAAAAGTGAGAGCCTATAGCAAAGGTCAATCCCGTTGGCGAAATATGATGGCGCCCGCTTGAGCTTAAGACATTTCAAAAGTGAGAGAATTTTGGAAGAGGAAGCGAACGAATTCCAATCACGTACGCTATTGTAACCGCCACAAGCAAAGTCAAGCTTTTTAATTAAAAGCATTGGTGCTGTCGGCTATCTCAATACATGGCTACCTCGCTCTATTTTCAGTTACAGTAACAATCCCCTTTTAACGGCAGGATGTTGTAAATCAGAACTTAGATATCTGAAACACTGATATCGTCGTCTTTGTCCCGGTCTTTTGAAACCAATACTCAGACAGTTTCGGCAGAAGCTGGTATATGAGGCTTTTCCATACTCCGAGTACATCTTTCTTTTAAACTACGAGGCCTTGAAAACACAATTCTTGCTCGGATTTTATTTTTATTCCAGGAAAGAACTTGAGAGCGCCCTCTAGAGCCGTTTTGAATTCCTCTCTGCGTCCCCTCTGTCCATAAAAGTATCACATACCGGCAACATGAAATCAAAACATCTATGAAAAATGGCAATTGCTTCTTGCCGATCGCTCTTGCGGTCGGTGACGTCAGGGGGTATTGTGTGTTATCCAATCACTGCCACATCCAGATTTTGGATGTGTCACACGGTTTGCTGAATGGTTTTGTGTCAGGCCTTCCTTTCTCTTCTCCCCCTCCCCCTCCCCCATCTAAAATCTCCTCTCCCCTAGCCCCTTAGGAAGGCCTGATACTCAGGCTAGCTACACAGCCGTTATTAGTGTCGTCACGCAACGCTCCTCCCCTCTAGCGTAGGTCTGCGTATCAGGCGTTTCCGTTAAAGGGATTTTCGATTTTGGCCATGCGAAAAATGGAACGAGAGCCAAAAAAGAAGGGATGCAAATAAAACTAATTTTCACTAGAAAAGTTTCGCACTTAGCCTCGTTTTGAAAGCGAGTGTTTTTGGAACCTGGAAATGGCCAATTGTCTTTTGGCTACTGGGGAAAGTTATTGAAGATGGCAAAAAAAAACTATCCGGATCTACAGGAAGGAACAGAGTTCAAAGCATCGATTGTTGAATCCCGGCGCCAGCCGCCCGGTGCATTTAGACATTCTTGTCTTCTCATATAATGACGAAAAACCGCAGGCCCCGTTAGCAGAGGTCTTTTCCTGTTTTGATTCTTGTTGGACGAAAAAGAACGGGTGTCAGTAAACCGGTGAGTCGAGGTCGGGTTCGGGGTCTATCTTTTTTAAAGAATGCTGTTTTAGGATCAGGGTTGACGCTAACCCTAACCTTTACCCTAACCTAACCCTAACCCTAAAACAGTATGATAGACTCCGAATTCGGCCCCGGCCCCTGCCCTGTCCCTAACCCCGCGTTTTACTGACACCCAAAAAGAACCTAAACTGCTATTCGAAGGGGCACCCAACGAGGATATAGTTGAAAACCACTTAACATAGCATTGTTGAACGTACTTTAGTATTTAAACGGTAGATATAGGCATATTTTTATCCCCTAAAAACGTTTTATCTGTTCGGATTTCCTAGCTGAAAGTCTAGTGATCCGAAAATTATAGGGATCAAAACTTACGTTTTCGAAAATTTCAGCCAGGAAAAGGCTCCCGAAAATTCTAGGTGGCCTTTTTTAGGGTAAATATCCGTTTAAAATGTGTAATTATACCATTTTGTAGATGTTCGAAAATCCTAGGAGAGGCAGGCAAGCAAGAAATTTTACAACAAATGTTCCGAAAATTCTAGTTCTCAAATCGTCTTCCGAACAGATATTTTCCCGAAAATTGCCGTTGGGTGCCCCTGTGCTCGTAAAGAGAAGGAGACGTGGACACGGCAGGGTGTGGACAGGTTTTATGGCTGGGTGGGCAATGAAGGGGTTGATATCAATTGGCAAGTACGTACTGTTTCATCCCAGTCTGTGTCACAGTGTTGATTCACCGCGGCGAAATTTCAAGAAAACAAAACAAACAAAGTTTAATTAACCGCATAACCTAGGACTTAGTTTTCCACAAAGAGCTGATAATGGCTTATTATCACTAATCGACGTGTCAGGACAAAAAAAACTTATATAGGAGATGGAATTCCAGCCAATGATGTTTAGCGCCATGGTGATTTTGATCGGATATGTAAATGAATTTAACAGTTCAATCCATTGGCTCCTGTTGCTTGAAGAGAACCAAATAGGACACTGGCTATACACGGACAAATACTGTCAGGTAAGCTCTGATGACTTTGATGAGGTAGCGTTCAAACTCGCGGTCAGTTGTTTAGTGAGTTATATGACGTTTCATAAATTTTTATTGACTTTTACACCGACGAATCTTTTCTTTTATGAAACGACATTGAACCTCATTCACCGCAGTCATTGCAAATCTATAACTTACATTTCTTTTGAACGATCGCAAGGAACAAAAAAGGGGGAGGCTTCGTCAGTTCGTGATTTCATTGGCATAAAGAAGAAATCAAGAACACGAAACTGTAATAGTTAATGAACTGCTTTGGGGACGTTTTCTGCCAAGGACAGGGATAAAAGAACTTTTACATGGAAAATGACCAAGAGTTGTTAACGTAGTCCGTCTTTTTCAGTTGATTTTAAGTTGGGTAATGAATGCAAATTGTTGAGCCACGATGAAAAGTTTGAATTATATTAGTCATTCACCGATCAGCACTGAGTGACGGTCTCGATCATTCAGTAGCTAGACTACTCATTTGCAAGTAATAGTGTAAGGCCCGGTTCAGACGCCGAACTTTACATGAGCCGACCCTAATTCGAATTAAGGCCGACCCAAATTATTTAGACCGACTGAATTGATTCAGACGCCGATCTTAATTGCAGCTGAACTAAGTTCAAAAGGCGGAAAATGCTCATTTCGGTCAAACTGCTTACGTTATAAAATTTATGCATTAGGTTCAGTACATGAAAAGTTTGGCGTCTGAATCAAAGCCGTTCCAAAGTCGCTCCAAAGTGTGGGCTCATTTTCCTGAACATTGGCTTGTAATCGAGCCTATCCGATTCGTGGTGCTTCGAGCTCTAACTTCATCTCGCCCCGCTCAAGAAGTTTTGTAAAGGGATCTCTCCAAACAGAAGCATTATCCATTTATGAGTTCATTTTTGTTCAGCCGGGTTGCCGGCAAAAATGAAAACGGTACCAGCAGAACAATTATTAACAGAAGATATTCACATGATCAAAGCAAATTCTTTCCTTATCAAAATCAAAATCAATCAGAATTTGAGTTTGAGTCAGTTGATTGCCCGCTTGTTGCAGAACTCCTCCAATGGAAGGACTTATAGGAAAGGCATCGAGTGGGCTTTCACTAGTGCATTACAGGTTAACAAATGACACCTTATCGCTACTGTAATTCATATTGTGGAATACCTGCAAAAATCAGCAATATTGACACCAGCGTAAAGAAAAAAACTTAATTAGAATTCAAAATCAAAAAAAACTATGAATCTTTCCGCTTTCCTCAGTAAACTGGGCCACGCTCTTGACAAGAAGATGCTCTCTTGATCTCGCACTCCAACGGTGATTGTTTCTCACAGGCCTGGCTGCTCCTCTGTCAGCTTTCATTCTCTGATCGCGAGGGTAAGTCACTCATTAATTTCAAGTACACAATCTTTTAAACTCCGACCTCAACTGATTGAATCCAATAATAACAACAGGGTTGAATATCAGTTTGGCTGTTTTTAAATGATATCTCTCGTAGACGCAGAGGCTAAAAAGTGATCCGGCATATAGGCACCCTTGTATTAGGTCTTGTAAAGTAATATTGTCTCCCTTATAATCAACTGCTGTAAATACCTTTTCACTGATCAATTTGAACGGGCATGCTCAGCGGGAAGGCGACGAGATTGAAGAGGCTCTTATCTAGCCTGCTTAGTAGGCCTTTTGTGGTGTGTTTTTCGTTTGTGTTTCTTAAAGAAAGGGAAACAGACGCGCAAATTGCGAAAGCTGATCCTTCCCGCGGTCAAAAGAGGAAACGATGGGGGAGGGGGAAGGGGGGATGGAAAGAAGACATATTAAATTCTGCAAGCAGAATACTGCAACGCTGATCGTACTACGTGAAGTATTCTGCTTGCAGAATTTAATATGTCTACTTTTCATTTTTGCTGATCAGGTCTTTATAGATCCTACGTTCTCCGGCATATTCGTTTGCGGTCCTTTGCAGTCCTTTGTTTGTACTGTATAGAAAGAAGACGAAACTCTTTGCCGTTTGTTTCTCTCGGACTCTTCCCCATCGTTTTTCTTGTTTTGCCCCTTACTTAACGACCAGCGATTAGACGTTTTTTTGAATTCACAAGGGAAGAAAGAGCGCGTGATCGCAGGTTACTTACTTTAGGAAACTGACGGAACACGAATCAGGGAAAAACATACCAAAAAGCCTGCTATGCAAGCTAGCTGGTGTTCTATCTTTATTAAGAACCTCTGACGTCAGTAACTGAACTTTAAGCATACCCATTTCCGGATTTGTCTCCTTTCATTATCAGTTTCGGTTTAAATTTTGCAAACCCTTCGTGTTTCCGGCGTGCCTGGTTGCTATAGGGAATGTCAGAAGCCCATGACAAATCACCTGGCAAGTAGCGATCGACTTCAAAATTATTTGTATTGAACAAATAGCAAAGCTAGGTCGTTAAATAATCTTATTCTAAGTATTTATGAAGTGCTGGTTTTACCGTTGGTAAATCTCCAACAAATCGACCAAAAAAAATCGGGGACAATGTGTTGCGTGCAGTCCTATTTCCGGTCAGCACGAGAAAAATGATTTTAGGGGGGGTCCGGCCCTGATAAGGTAAGCGGAACTTGACGCAAAAATGAATGCCCACCGAAGTGTGCTGTGCGTCTGTATATTTATTAGTATGAACTGCAGCTAAAGTACACAATTTGCCATCTTACTTCAGGTAAAGAGAGGATTAACCTCATTCGTCGATATGGTAGTTGTAATTAAGATGAAAGGTTTACCCTGGGAAGCCACAGCGCGAGAGATAAGGCAATTTTATCGAGGCTTGGACATACGTGAAGAAGACATTCACTTAGCTCCCAGCCCAGAAGGAAAGGCATCTGGTTATGCTTTTGCTTGTTTTCATAAGGACGACGAGGCGAGGAAAGCTATGCACAGGCATGGGAATTTCGTCGGAAAGCGATATATTGAGCTTATACTCAGCAGTCAAACGGAAATGGAGAAAATTTTAAAGGAAGGTGTTCGCAAGCGAGGAGACGACCTTGACAAAAAGCGTGTACTTGGCGGCCAGACCGACGATAGGAAGGCAAATAATTTGAGAGACAACTCCAGGAGTGTTCGAGATGCCCTTCGACGATCTCGAAGCCGAAGTCCCATCCGGAGTAGTAGTTCTGTTGATAGTTCTTGGGGCCGCAAGGATCGAATTGGGTCAAACCATGCGACAGGTAGTCGGAGACAAGCCGTTACGAACGGCACTGCTAACGGATTGTCTACAACTCGAAGAGAGGTGGTTCGTCGAACTCGAGAAAGTGACCGAAGGAGGGATTCTGACAGGTTGGGTAGAAGTTCAGCTAGTTATAACAAGAATAGCCGAGAAAGTCGATTGGATGCTAGGTCTGTTGGTTCCAGTGGTTCAAGGCGGGACTCGGGAAGTGTCATTAGAGGCGACACCTCTGTCGGTAAACCGAACAGGAGCCGCCGTGAATCATCTGATGTGGATGGGGCAGCTGCTTCTTCTACTTGGGTTTTTATGACAGGTTTGCCTTACACTGTCACAGAAAGTGAGATTCGGGATTTTTTTCAGGGGCTTGATGTCTTGGCTGTACATCTTATGTTGCACTCATCGGGAAGTTGGCTCGGGAAACTCGATGGAACCGCATATGTGGAGTTTAAGTCTGTTGGGGACTGTATTCAAGGAGCAGACAGAAATAGACAGTTCATAAGGGAGCGATATGTTGGCGTAAAGCGTTGTACTATGGAAAGAGCTTATGAAGTTTTGAATGTCAAACTCTCAGATAGTCGAATATATCAGGAACCTAACATGACAGAAAGAAGCTTTTCTCAAGAAGATATTTTGTATTCCTTAGGGAACATGAATGGAAATAATCACAATTTGTCATCACCAGAAATGAGATTGGCTTTGGATGTTGGGATAAATGCTGCAGCAAATATGCCTATTCAGGAGAATTCTGGTGTTGGTACAGAAGGTCCCATGACACCTGTAAAACAACTTGCGGCTGGGGCCAATATAAGCGTGAATGATATCAGTGCAGGGTGTGTTATAGGGATTCGCAATCTTCCCTCTACTGTTTCCGCAGAGGAAATTTTGGATTTCTTTTATGGGTTCCCCATCATTCCAGACTCCATTCGCATTCATTACCTTGCTCCAGGGCGTTCATCTGGTGATGCTATGGTGACACTGCCTACTAATGGCGAAGCACGTAGTGCAATTGAACAGTTGAACAATAAACCAGTTGGTAAACGTAAAGTGCAGCTATTTTTGGTGTAACAAAAAAGTGGAATGGGAAATTCAAGGAAAGTTGAAACTGTGTTTAGATGGATTCAAAGCTTCATTCAAGATTTATTTTAATATTATTGATATCATCCATGTAATATTTTCTTTTTATTTTGATTGCATGCAAAGATTAGTCTATTTTTGTTTTTTGTTAATCACAGTTCATTTCATTTCATTTTTGCTGCATACTTATGAAGTGTTTGGTATTTTGCCATATTATATTCTGACTTGTATGGCACAGCTGACTTGTTTAGAGATCTTTAAAGTTTTATGACTTATCTTTATATATTTCAAAACAGATAGCAAAGTGTAGTTTTGTGATGCGCTAGTCAATATCATGGATTATAGCTATCAGAATGGCATTTTTAAAACAAGGAAGGTGATGGAATGTGCTGTTGTAGGCATTTTTGATGCATACATCAAGAGTGGATTATTAGGGCTTGGGGTATTGAAGATTATTTTGTAGTCTCATTAACACATGTTGCAAATTTGTTGAAGGGAGCATTTATGATTGCTGAGAATTTATAAATTGGTCTAGTTTTATATTGTAGAGGTCTAACTAAAATGTTTGCTGGTGATTAGAATACACAGTGTGGGTATGCAAACAATATTCGAGTTTTGAAAGATAAAGGTATCTTAATTTAATCTGCAGAGATCCAGTCTAGAGTGTTTGGTAAATGAGTTGCATGTTGGTAAATGTTTAAATCTTGGAGGCATTCTTGATTTGCTAAGAAATTGTTTTATTAGACCTTCCACTCTCACTCAAACAGGAAAGTATTGAACTTTGGTCAGTCAGTATACGTGTTGGGCAATAAGACAGTTATCAGAGGACTCAGGAGGGTTAAAGAATTCAGGGTTTTATTTAGTGATCCAGCATTTTTGGAAAAGGAATTGGAGCTCTTTGAACTTGTAAGTGTTAGTCATAAACTTGGGAAGTTTGTGGTGATAAAGTTTCATCATAATTTGCTTATACTCTGTTGTAGGAAGGGGAAATTTGTCATTTTCTTTATACCACGGTCGTTTGTAAGTCTTTTTACAAAATTTCGTATTAAACACCGTTTGTATATATGAATATCATGTTGGTCTCTATATTTTATCGTACAGCACCCTTCAACTCTGATTGGTCATGCTTCAGTGAAGTTGTTTGTGATTTACATTTTGGTGATCATGACACATCATCACGGACCATCGACTTTCGACACCGAGTCTACAATGGAACTTTCATATGTAGTTTCACTTTCAGTGGAGCTCAGAAGTTTCAATAATTCACGCAACAGAACCTAAATCATTTCTTGAAGGCTCGAGAACTACAGAACAAACAAGAGAGAAAGAAACAGAGACGCGGGAGATTTATTTGCTTTGATGACGTTCGTGACCAAAGGAATCAGTATCCTGGGGCTAGGGTGTTTACGTTATTTACTTTGATTCTAAGCTGTTCGTGAACAGGGAAGCACAATGGCACGCAATGAAGATTAACCCTAAGTAACGACATTCCTGTTCAATGGCGGCCAAGGCACATAAAAACAGAGGAACATAGGAGGTGGAAATTGAAGCCAGCAGGATGTGAACACTGCTTCCCGACAATTTATTTTAAGGGTCACACAAACTGCAGCACGGTGACTTCTAAATGGTCACACTCAGGTGAACATTTCACGCACAGGAGCACCTTGTGTGGCGCTGAAAACAAGAAAGTATAATCAGAAACTCGTAACCGTGTTATGCGTTTCTGTTTATCCACAAAAGTTGAACAAAATGGGTATTTCATCCACAGAAGTAAACTGTACAGCGCAATAAACATCACCACACGAAAGTCCGTTTTGCGGTCATAATTCTAGATTGATCTGCTTATTGAGCTGCTAAACAATTTCTTGAATGAGGTCAAACAGGGACTCAAAATTTAAAACTGCAAAAAATTTACTTGGACAAGAAAGTTCTACCCTTGACATTTCATTTGAGTGGTTTATATCACTCACGATCCCCGTACACGCTCACGCTCTCTCAGCTCTGTACAGTGTTTCGTACTTTCTCGTAAATGGTGACACTGTAGGGTTAAGTTTACATTTGTAATCTATATATAGTCAAACTTGGAACTATATTTAATCCACTGATGAAAAAGTTAAACAACCCTCGCGTGACCTTCCCGAGAACGATGCCAAAGAGCGCGTGATTTCCTTTCTGTCTGGGCTCTGGGTTAACATGCGATATTTTAGCCGTAAAAACATCACAAAATAGTTAACTCTGTGAAGAAAGATATTTCTTAACTAAGTTTCTCCTAGAAGAAGTGAAATGCAAATTTGTCGCACAAGGAAATTATGCCTTTTTTAGAAATTATAAATTCGCATTTGGATCAGTTAACTAAAGAGTTTTCCCGTCGAAACCGAAAGGTCATAAACTTATCAGAAGTAAAAATATCAGATTGATTTCCTTGAATACTTTTTTTCGGAAAGCGAAAGTACGCCATCGATGCCTTCTTGTGCTTTTTATTTTCTTCGGTAAACAACAAAAAGCTAGGCATTCGTGACACTGGTTAGGGGCACCCAACGTCAATTTTCGGAAAATATCTGTTCGGAAGACGATTTGAGATCTAGAATTTTCGGAACATTTGTTGTAAAATTTCTTGCTTTCCTGCCTCTCCTAGGACTCTCCCAGGTCACCTAAAATTTTTGGAGCCTTTTTTTTGGCTGAAATTTTCGAAAAGGTAAGTTTTAATCCCTATAATTTTCGGATCACTAGACTTTCAGCTAGGAAATCCGAGCAGATGAAAACTTTTTAGGTGATAAAAATATGCCTATGTCTACCGTTTAAATACTAAAATACGTTTAATAATGCTATGTTCAAGTGGGTTTGAACTATATTCTCGTTGGGTGCCCCCGACTGGTCGTGAGAACACGAGAACTTCTTACGAGGCAGCCGACTGAGACAGAGCATTTCTTTCTCGTGAGCCTTTTTCAATTGAACACATAAACAACCACAGAAAGATGGTTAGCTACTGGCTATGGCCGAAATGTCATGAAAATCTCTTCTTCAGGGTAACACGGTTATACCTTCTTTCGGCTTGAACCAAAGGAAATTCAACTACTGTAACAGAAGTGTGCTCGTGGGCAAGGAAATTTGAGTTCGGACACCCCTGAACCCGGTATGTGCCGCCCGAAAGGGTATGGTTTTTGCGCCGTTTTGGTCTGAAGAAGGGTTTAAACTTTGCTCTGGAATCGGTTATGGTTTTCCAGGGAACTATGGGAGTGTATGAACGTATTTGTAGTTTCAATTCCCCATAAATAAAAAGGGAACAGTAACATAAATTCAAAGAGAATTTTAAGAAATCTTTTATATGGTGTTCTAATCTAAGTAATAATAACAAAATTTCTTAGACACCAAGTCTGAAAACGGGTGTGGAAAATGACATTTTTTGGTCTGAGAGGGCCAGGATTTGGAAAACCGGGCGGTACACACCCACCGGAAATCCCCAAAAGAACCTTCCTCCCGGGACACTAAACCACCGTTGGAGCTAATTCCTATGTGACAACTAGAAAGCACAAAAGGAACTTGAGTCAAAAGAAATTTTTACTAAAAACTTGATTAGTTTGTGCGAGACGTATTATTTACACGACCAAATAACTAATAACCTCTAGCGTGTAACGAGTTTTTTTGCTTCTAGCATGCAACAATTCACTGACTATTTTTAAATAGCATTTTTTAAACAAAAATAAATACAAAATATTCTTTTAGGTGTCGCAAGTGAAAAAAAAAAAAAATCTTTTTTTCATACAACACCATGTCTTAGTGAACAAATCATATATACAAAAATTAATACTTCAATAAATATCAACGCTACTGAAACGGCATCACCATTCACTGTAGTCTCCCTCGCAGCCGTTTTTTTGGATGTCACGCAACGCTCCCCCAAAGGAGCGTTGCGTGACATCCAGAAAAACGGCTGCGAGGGAGACTACATTCACTGAAGTTGATTAGTAATGTCTAATGACAGTAGAGGGATCAACTCTTGGTTTCCGTTTTACAGAGGTGCACGTTAAGAGAGATAGTCGACTGTAGCACTCAAAATATCTCTTAACCCATTACTGCATTATTTTAGCGCCAATTATTTTTTTTTATATTTATATAAATGAAAAGACAACTCTTTTAGTACAAAATATAGATAAAGAAGAAAATGATCCTATCGCCAGCATGCACTGCATGAAGAGCTGGCTCATCCGGGTACAAATCATCGCCCGCAATGTATCACTGTCGGCGATTGCTAAGAACTTACAACCCTACGTGGAGGGTACAAATGTATTCTCTACAAAAGGTTTTGAAGCCTGGGCCAGGTTCCGCAGTGGGAGAAAAGGCGAAAAAAATCACCGAGAGTCCTTTCTCCCTCCCCAGTCCACCACCCGCTTTGCTCGCTGTTTTTCGCCGTTTCATCCGGTTTTTTGCCTTCCCGCCCCCTTATGTCCCTGACTAAAGTTTTGTAGAGAAGGTGAACACACAAAAGAAAAATTCCCTTTGACTACTATACGGGACGACACTAAAAACGGCTGTGTAGCAGACTACTATACGTAACAATTGACTCTGCCTGCTTTTAAGCACAGTCACACAAGTAAAAATTTAACCCAGTTTTCCGCACATCTTCGAAATAGTCCATGAAAGAAGAAATTTATAGCGTCCCCAAAACAGTCTCTTAGCGCACCCTCAAGTTTTTCCGCGGATTTTACCACGATCACAGACGTGCGCTCGCACAATCCAACATAGCACTTAATCTTGTAGAAAGAGGGTACATATCATTTAGCCAACGATTCCGACACAAACTCATGCTTCACAAATTCGCGCCTTTTTTGGATTCAAACCGAGACGGATGTAGGAATTGTACGATTAACTGAAAAACAGCTTACCATTATGCTCTGGACACCCCAACCGGATTTTTTGGTCAAATGGCAAGCGCCCTGGGTGACTTCCTGGGCCACATTCAGCTGCTTCTCAGCCTAAAGTTGTTCAATCAATACGCCTGTTTCGAATTATCAAATTCATACTTGGCTCCGAGTCTATCTGTAAGCGGACCCTCCTTTAGTCTTCATCTTGCTCCTAGTCTGAGGGAAAAACAAAAGTCTTGATGAACTGATTCTCGCAGAATGTCAATGTGCTTTCTTCTGTTTTATATCCCTCAGGCTTAGTGCTAAAAGTGAATTTTAATGATTCGAAACAGGCATATCTTATACCATCTTTTTGCCATTTTGCTCATTTCATCCGCATTTGCTGGAAATCCTAGTCTGCTCTGTTTGGCTTACTTAATTACCCAAGCTTACATAAAAGATAGAAACCCGTGTTGATCGTCTCCTGCTACCAATAATTTTCCTTATTCGAAGTCGCTAGTATCATCATCGTCTCCGTCGGCTCCTCTATCGCTCCTACCAGTCTTGTTCAGTGACATCTGCGATCCCAGGGATCCTTGGGAGCTAAATCGATTGAGCGAGGTCTGAGAACCATCCCTTACTACATCAAGTCTTGTAGGGTGATGAGCGGAATGAAGGTCGTTCTGAAATGCCTATCAAGAGTTAAAACATTCTCCAATAAAAAAAAGTGCAGTAAAAATAGTAAGTCTTTGCCTTCATTTATCTCCAAACTCCCTGTGTTATGTTAATCATGTCGGTTTAAGTTCACAACCAACCGACAACTACTTCAGCGCATCAGCGAACACACGATCTAATTTATTCAGACTTAAACTCTTTTAACAACATCGAAACGTCGACTAACGTTCTTAAGTTTGATTTTTCTCGTTAAAATAATAATAAAAAAGAAACAGTAGTGAAGATGAATACAACGCCTTTTCCCATGCTTCGCGACACCGCTGGATTTTCCCGCGCATAACAGAGCTCACAAGTTTTTCCCGCGCTATGCAGCGGCTTCCATGCTTTCCTGCGCATAACAGAGCTTGCAACAGACTCGGACCCAGTTGCCACTCAGATTTATTCTCGCAAAGAAATATGGAAAGGCAATTTGACGCGCGCAGTCACAGCCCATGCAGAGAAGCAACTGGGTAGGAGCCTGGAGCTTGCAAGTTTTGCTGTGCATAACAGCGCTCACAAGTTTTTCTCGCAATATGCAGCGGCTTGCATGTTTTCTTGCGCTGCTTTGCAAACAGAGCCTGCAAGTTTTGCTTGCAAGTTTTCCCGCGCTATGCAGCGGCTTGCATGCTTTCCCGCGCTTTCACACATACTTGTTCTTTAAAGTAAATAATAAATAACAAATAACAAATATGAAATTTAAGGTAGAAAAAAAAACTATATAACCTCAATATCTTGCTCCTCGTCCATAGAAACGAGATTTTGAATAGCAGTTGTATAAAGTTCTAGTGCCTTTGCATGAAAATACATCTGGCCATGAAAGAAATTACTGAATACCGTCTGCGAGAACAATGAAAAAGGTATAATTAGTGACTTAATCTAACAGAAATCTCCTGCTTTTAATTGCATAGAAAGACCATACCGTAGCAACGGCAAGAAACAGAGTCTGGAGGGGGGCTTGGGGGTCCTAATCCCGCATTCCCGCTCCTTTTTCGCGACAATCCCGCATCCCGAACTTCTGTCATCTCTGTCCCGAATACCGCCTCCCGAATACCGTTTTCTTTCCAAAAACCGCATCCGTGCCAAAATTTTGGCGAATCCCGCTTCCCGGGTGGTAGTCAAATCCCGTATCCCGTCAGGAAATTTTGCGTTTTCAGGAATCCGGTACTGTATTTGGGTCAAATCCTGGAAACCGAGAACATCACTCCAGAGCCTGAAGAAAATACATGTAAAACCGCATTTTTGTGCTTTCCAGCTACTTGAAATCCTAGGGTAACACTCAAAGTTTTAACATAAAAGTGACCAGTTATTTTAAATTCTCTCTTTTTTTTCAAATAAAGATAAAGATAAAGATTCTTTGTTGTAAGCACCTCATCTTCTTGTGAACAAGCTCGAATGATGTCAAGTTGAGCTGGATTAGCTCGAGCCATCACCAACAAACTCAGTTCCATTTGTCAGGACTGGCTGACCAGGCCATTCCCATCGTAACAAAAATTTCACTTTTAATCAAAACTGTTCAGTCAAATCAGTCAATTCCTAAATGCAAGGGTTTTATGGGTTTTTTGGATCATTACATGTTTCTGGGAAACTCCCCACCTACCCCTCCCCTAAGCCAACATTTTGCCCTAAGTGAGAAGTAAGTGTTGATGTTGGCAAATGGGAGGGGTAGGTGGGCGGTATGTTTCAAAATGAACAGTTCTGACTTTTGGAAAGTGTCCTCGTATTGCAGGATATAGGCAGGTGCAAAAAGTAACAAAATTTTACAGTCTGCTCCCTTGAAACGGACTCTCTTTCATGCAAGGATTACAAACTATTTTCTCTCTGATCAAAATTTACCTTAACGTCTTCCATCTTTTTTCTTTCAAATTCTATCATCTGTTCCTCAAGAGTCTGTCTTGCTCGGTTTGCATCAACTGTTAGTTTCTGAAGGTCCTGCTCAAGCTTAAAAGGGTTAAACATTAATAGTAGAATCATTCTACTATTTACACAAGCACCAAAATGTAAGAAAAACGATTAAATCATAGCCTAATATACATTAACTACTCCTAAAGCAGTCACAAAAATAATAGTCAAACTTTTGGAAAACAGAGCTCAGTTTCTCAAAAGCAAAGCAACATTATCCCACGGTTAAATTCTAACCATGGGTCATGGGTTCTGGGTAAATGGTATTTTCTTTTAAAATTTTGACCCATAATGAGGTCTTTAGGTAAAAGCTTTATAATAATAAACAAATTCTACTGACTAATAATATTTCGTGTGTGCCTGTTAAATCTCATGAAAACCCTTCCAATATAAATATGCGAACATTTACTGGTGTCTCCATATCCTCAACCAAAGCCACACTTCATCTTCTCGGTACATCATTGAAAACTGAGACACAGCAAAAGTTGATCACTTAATTTTTTTTACCCACCTGGGACTGAAAACAGTTAAGGATGAAACAATGCAGCTAAAGATTTTATAACTACAATTTGAATGAATTTATTGTGGAATGGATGCCCCGATGAAGGAGGGATGTGGGATGCAGGGATGGGGTAGGATTAAATTTCAGCCTAGATATGAGACCCAGATCTGGAAGTGGCTAAGAGCTCTATCTTTTCCCTAAAGATACCTGCCTTCTAAACAGGCAAAAATTTGCAATATGATCTATAATGACTGAAGCTAAACATTAAATTTTAAATTTATTCTGCTTGATCTACATGAAAAAAAAAAAAAAAACGTAAAGTTAGGTAACATTAGTTTCTTTGCTTTAGATTAATAAACTATATATAACCATTGCATTATGTAAGGATACGATTTTTCCTTTGTTCCTTGGTTCTTTTGTTTTTACTTTATCTAGTGCTTTACGTTTCAGTATTTCCTTTTCTCTTGTAGCATTAAGTTCTTTAACATATTCTCTGGCATGTTTACAATTTGTAGCATTCAGAGAAAGAGGAGGTGAAACTTTTGCATGCACAAACTCCGCCTGAAAATAAAATAAAATATTATTATTTCCTATTATATGACACATTTAGATCCTAACATTTGAATTAAGAAGGACTTGGTTTTTATTTAATGGTCAATCAGCTGAAAGCAGCTTTTCATCCTAATCAAAAGAAGTGTTTACATCTTACCCAGAGGGTCAGGAGCGCATACTCCTATAATAGAACATCTTACAATGAGTGGAGGGAGGAGCTAAGGCATACAGTCGACTCTCTCTTAACAGACACCTCTATAAGACGGACACCTCTATAAAATGGACACCTAGAGTTGGTCCCTGCCTTTCTTTACTCCTTTTATTTGACGGACATCTCTCTACAATGGACACTTAGTACCGGTCCCAAAGGTGTCCGTCTTAGAAAGAGTTGACTGTACTCCCAATAACAGACTATACAGGGATGCTTGTCATGACAGGGGTACCTGTACCTTATTCTTAAAAGGGCTAGAGGGGTGTAAAATCATAGGGATTTAATGAGAGGTGGGAATAGAAAAGGTTACAGAAAATGACTCTTTAAATTTAAAAGAGTTGGACAAAGTGCATATATATGTAACTTTCCAAAAGATGCATAGAATTGATCTGAGTACATGTATTTCACAAGGTTAATTAACTTAGGAAAGAGAATCAAGTAGCTATTAAGTTTTTACAAGCTGTTACTATAAGGGGAATCATTTTGGTCAAAAGTGGTATATTCCTATTGTATGTTCTTATAAAAGGGTAATCTTATTTGAACCACAAGACAGAGCCATCCCCTCACAAAACTTTGCGTTAAAGATCTCTTCCCACCCTATCCTTGTCATATTTCCTTATAAGCTAACTGTTTTTGAGTCACAGCCCAGCCTGGGTAGCCATGAGTTTAGCGTCGGCTGTGCTATAGCATGTGCAATATTATTAACGTGAGGAAAAGACTAAAGCAGTTTTAAACAAAATGTAATATTATCATTTTCAAAACTGTCAAACCCCTATTAATGAGGACACTGGCTGCGGTCACATCTGGGCTACTAACTATAGTTAAGATGGAGATAACTGTAGTTAGCTATTTCGGTAATGTGACCCCTTGTCTGTTTGCTCTAACTATAGTTCGAAAATTTTCGCCTTGGTGATCCTAATTAGAACTAACTGTTGTTAACTGCGTGGTGTGACCGCAATGTCGACCGAAAGCACTAACTACAGTTAGGTATGACATCACATAACTTGACACTAACTTAAGTTAAACTTTACTTACATCGTAGATGTGACCACAGCCACTGAAGGAACGTATTACTATGGACAGTTTGCTTTGTCCCTGGTGAAAGAAAGCCCTTACATTTTCTCTAATAAATTAATTCATCCTTATGGCCGTGTTTGTATTAAGTGGGTTTCTGTAAGGTGGGTTTGACTGTATATTAATTTACAATGTATTCCAGTACTTTTACCTGCGCACCCAGGAAATCCTGCAATGAAGCTATGTTTTCGCTGACACCAGCCAAACTTGCTTTCATCGATGGATATTCCTCATCAGAATACAGGTCAACACTTTTGGATAATTTCATGCCTTTTTCTTGCAGAGATACCAGTCCTGTGCTTAAGGCTGCAAAATCTTTTAACAATGTGTTGAAATGCCTCTCTGCAAGATTAATTCTCTCTGTTATGACTTTCAGTTCATGGTCTCTACAAAAGAAAGTACATGCAACAAAAGTGATTCAGCTGATGACATGGAGGCCACATTACAACGTCGCTGAAAAGATCAACAGCAATACCCCACTTAGAACTGAACCTTTTTTTTCCTGCAAATTCTGTGAAAACAATTTGAGCTGCTTTGTCAAACAACATGGCTCCCTTGTTGTGTGGTTGCAAACCAAGAATTAATGCATTAATTGTTTCAGAATCAGTCTTTTATCAGACCCTCTATTTCCTCTTTAGAGATTGTTGAGAGTGCATGTTACAATAATAACTGCAGAGGATTTATTGACTGCTAGCTGAGAAGGAACTTGATAAAAAGCCTTTCTGCAAGTTAACAATGGATAATTTTAACCTAAAATCTAAAGAAGGTATGCAGGAGCCCGTGGGAATGTTGAGGGGAGGGAAGGGGGGGGGGGGGGTGGGTGGACAAGTACTTCTAATGGCATTTTCATAATATTTTTTATTATTTTTGCTTGACATGTGTATGTGATAGAATGTCAGCTCTGACAGTGTTTGTTTAAGAGTCTTGTCATTTAAATGAGCAGCAATTGGGGATTATTAAATTTTTGGAAAACAGTGAATTCGAAGGGACAGTGTGCAGAGACATTTTTTAAAATTCTTCAGATTTTGACTAGCAACTGTTTTCAACAATGTTTTTAAAACAGTTATTAGTCGTCATCTGAAGGATCCTGAAGAATCTGTGAAATAGCATGTTTTTGAATCTTAAAAAATATTATGGACTACATAGCAGTTAATTTTACAAAAAAAACTTAGTAGACTTCTGCAAGTGACAGCAGCCTCCAGGCTCCAGTAGTTGCTTCGAATTATTGTACAGGTTATGAGCTATAAGAAGACTTATATTAATAGGCTAACCTTGCTTTCGTTTCACTTCTTATCTCACTTGGGGTGGAAGCACTTAAATTTGACGGAGACTTCTTCATTTGGAAAAAAAATGCACCAATGGATGACAATGATCAACAATTCTTCAAGTTTAAAGTTCAAGGACGCGATCAAAGATTGCCTGGCAACGAATCACTCTCTCTTTTCTTTAAGACATCCAACAGGGATTGATTGATTCACGAAAACTTTTTTTAACACCATATAAGCTTATAAGCTGTTAAAAAACGCAGCCAACGCGAAAAATACTCCACGATTTCGAAGACATTCGCTTTGCCCGCGAAACCGCCACATTTGTCAATCGCAATTTAGTCCCTTTCCGGGAGGTGAAAGAAAACTTTCGCACTAACGCATGCGCATTTCATCTGCTAATTTCGGTCGGCCATTTTGTTGGCCAGGTGTCGGTCTTTTCAAAACGAAAAACAACGTTTTTATCTGTCAAAACTTTTATTTATCTACTTATTGCTGCTTCAAGAAGTGCCCTTAATCATTTGGTACCTTGCACGAGGTTTGAAGACAGTGGATTTTCGCATTTTTAAGCGAAAGCCAGTCTTGGCTGCATTCACGTGTTCAGGTGAGCTTTCCAAAGCCGGTCTGTTGTTACTACTGCTGTGTATTTTCTGGCATTTTGCATGCTTGTTTTTAAAATCGAGTGACGTATTGTTTGCTGTCGTTAAGCTTTGTTCCTGTAGCAGCATATCATGCACTGTATGTTCAGAGGGGAATTCAAGCCAAAAATTTAGTTATAATAATTTATATACAGTCTGTTTGGTTTCTCACAATTCGATACTTTCTGAGACAGACAGATCTAAGTTTGGGGAAACATAGAGACTGGGAGAAATTGGGTAGTCACTGTATTAAAAAAGATCAGCCATTAACTGCTCTGTTACCCAGCCATAGAAAATACAAAAATAAACAAGCGAAATTAATAGCTGATTTGCACCCGGTAAAGAATACATACTTTATCGTCTTAAAACCACTTAATCAGCAATGTGTAGTTCCAGAAAATATCCAGACCCCCGCCACGGAGGGAATTTCACTTAGGACCCCCCCACCTCCCTGGATTTTCCATTTTTGCAGGGAACTGATGACCCCCCACCCTTTCGGAATTTCCACAAGTGTGACAAAGACCCCCCAACCCCTCTGGAAAAGTTCATTTTCACGAAGAAAGACTATTAAAGTAGAAGAATGAGGCAACTTATGGTTAGTACCCAACGGTTTCCATCAGAAGCTTGTATGTTTCTGTTTCCATTTATTTGAGTGATCTTGCAACATTAAAACACACTACACCACCACAAAGCAACCTGATCTGTTATTTTTGCTCATCTCTTACTTTAAATGAAACAGAGAAAGTTAATAAGTCGGTTATATTTGTGAATTTACCTTAATCAGGGCAAGCTTATGATTTGTTATTCGTCTCATGGGCGTAATGTTGATAGAATTATAAACGCCATTTCGTGCGGGACTGCAGAACAAGTCAAACTTACGACCACAAAATTAATGCAAAACAAAGAGGAGAATAAAAACTCTGAATTCTGAAATGATAACAATGAATACCCCCTGCATCTTGAAGGTACTTGAAGGGAAACCAAGTTCAATTTACTGTTTTTCGATCGACTGATGCGACATGATGCGCGATGGCCGTATAAATGTTTGGTGAAATCGAGACCATTTCAGCGAGAATTCGATCATGAACATGCGACACGTTCAACCACAAAATTAAGGGAAAATGAAAAAGAGAATAAAAACTCAACATTCTAAAATGGTTACAATGCATAGCCTGTGCTTTGTGAAGCAAAATTGCCACTCTTCTGATCTATCAATCGACTGACGCACATGATGTGTCGCACGCGTTGATGTTTTGAGGAAGACTGGTAACGAGTAATGGCGGCCGAATATACGAGCATGCGATAAAACGAGTTGTAGTCGGTCTAATTCCTTTGAAATTACATCCCAAACGGTTTTGGAAGAAAGGAAACCTGGTTAAGATCAAAAGGAACAATCTTAAGTCATATATTTCAAGTTATTTATGTCCTAAGAATGATCTACCAGGTCGGTAAGAAGCAATGTTTGAACTCAGGTCGAAAACGAAATGATATTGCCCCCCTGGAAAGTGATTTTATGGTCCAACCCCCCTCCCTTCAGGAAATTCCTGGGCCTCTGACCCCCCCCACCCCCCTGGAATTTCCAATTCGCTCCGTGGTGGGCGTCTGGATATTTTCTGGAACTACACAATAATTTCTAGGGAACCTGCAACAGTTTAACAAAAGTGAGTTTAAACAACTACAATAGTGACAACAGTGATGCCAACTGTATAAACAGTTGGTCTGAAAAGTAAAACCCTGCATTTTTCTGCTAAACAACATTAGAGAGATTTAGAGTCAGGTTTATGGCAAATGTCAAATGTGAATTTCTGCCACATGACCAAGTTTTCCCGTCACATGTCTTCAACTGTTCTTTACTGGAACAAAAAAATAAGTGCCGTATATTTTCGGTTATAAGGCACACTCAGTTATAAGATGCACCCCAAACTTTTCAGTGCGATTTTTCTAAGTCAACAAACTGAAAATTAAACCAAAATACCAGGCTATAAGGTGCAGCCATGATTTTGGTGATGTTCACCTTAACTACAACAGCATGCTTTCCAACAACGCTGATTACAGCCATTCACCTATGTGATCAAAAGCGAAAAAGGTTACATGTTTCGATCAAAAGCAAAAAAAACACACCTATCAACACAAAAGGCATTGTTTTCTTAAGTTGTGAATACTTAGGGAATCTGTTTTTGGTTAATAAACAAGTCAGGTGTCTTGGTTGCGGCATACTGACATCGGTACATACATTGGTAGTATCAAGGTAAAATTGATCGCGTAATACATGACTCTGAACAATTTTTTTTGTTAACTGCCAAACCCGTAAGATTAGGCCCTTGTTTATCAAAATAACTGTGATAAAAGAGCTCTCACAGTTCTGTTAACAGATATGGGAGCTTTCTTTGGGAAATAAAGGTCTGAAACAAGTGCAAGATTCCAGTGTAGAAATGACTGTAAACAAATTTGACTCAATTTTATGTTTTTGCCCGAAGATACTTGGTTATAAGACGCACCCCAAAATTACAACAGATTTTATAGAGCTACATGTATCAAGCAAACTTTCATTGAAAAAATGCTGCGCCTTATTTAAAGCAAAAAAATATGGTAGTTTCACATTATTTTCATCAGTAAGAATAAATTGTTTTAGACTGTTTTTATCTGCTCATTAATTTTTTTCTGTTTTAAGAAATTCTCAACGTGGGTCTGCCATTTGCCAGTTACCATAAATGTGAATCTAAATCTATCTATTGTTGAGTTATCTGATTGAAGGCAGGGTGCAAAGAAAATCATTTTTACAGCTTGCCATTCGGGCAAGCTGAAGCTAACATTTACTAGCCCATATGTCATTTTAACTAGCCCCAAAAGCTTTTTGAAGAGCAGAATTAATTTCACAGTTCTTCTGTTATTCAGTTTCCTCAAAAAAGATCGCTTGCATGTCAGGCAAGTTAATAACAGAATTCACTAGCCGATAGCAAATTCCGCTAGCCCCGGTTTATCGGACACTACTTTCTTTGCATGCTGTTGAAGGCTTTACCTGTGACTTGAACTTATGATGATTTCTTTCCCTCTCTCTCCACACCAGTCTTTGTTCTCACTAATATACTTATTGCCTCAGTTAGACTGCTTTGTCCACTGATTTGTTTCAATGGTGCAATAGAGAGAGTCCATCATTCATAAAAGATGCCAATCTTGCCTTGGAGCCTCATGTGTAATCAAAATATACCGAAAAGCAAACAAAACAAAAAAACTCTCAACAATCTACTTTGAATGAACTGGCAATTGCATGCTAAAATATAAACAATTTTGATCCAAAAGAAAAGTCTGCCTTAAATGATTTGTTCAGTAGGCCATAGATTTTTTCAGGTGCTTTGACTACCAGACTTTTTTACTCTTTTGAGTAACAATAAAACAAGCGACTATGTTGTTAATAAATAAAGTTGTTGTTTTGTTTATTAAGCCAGGTTTAGATCTTACGTGTAGTATCATTTGGAAACTGTTTCAACTGCATTATTATTGATTATTTTCCAGGCTTTTAGTTTGCTCTTTCATCCTGGACTTCTGATGCGAAGAAGGGGAGGACCTCCGCCAAGGGGACATTTTGATGGGCCATACCCTCCGCGACCACCGCCGGATTATTATGATGGCTTTGGACCACCCCCATCTCCACCATG
This sequence comes from Porites rus, assembly GCA_964035705.1. Classification (NCBI taxonomy): domain Eukaryota; kingdom Metazoa; phylum Cnidaria; class Anthozoa; order Scleractinia; family Poritidae; genus Porites; species Porites rus. The sequence goes on from OZ037993.1 coordinate 47,196,950, forward strand.
GGAACGCCGAGACCCTTATGGTTACCCCCCATCACCACCACCACCTCCTCCTGGACCACCCCGAGGTTGGTATGATCGACCGTTAACTCCACCACCTCCGTGGCTCAGAGATGATGATCTGCCTCCTCCTCCCCCTCCAAGACGCCCTCCACCATCATCATTTGCTGATGACGATTTTTACCCCCCTCCACCTCCATTTCGTTCTAATGGTCCACCCAGGGGAAGAGGAAGAGGAGAGGGGCGAGGTGTTAGCCAAGGGCGAGGTAGGGGTGATGCCTCAACCTTGCGTGGGGGAAGTCAAGGAAGGGGTTCTGCTACTAGAGGAGGAAGTAATAGCAGGGGAACAAGAGGAGCTACTAGTTCACGTGGATCGTCAAGTGGTAGAGGGGGATTTAGAGGAGGAAATAATTCATCCAGGGGTACTCCTGGTAGAGGGGCAGCTAGAGGGACAAGTTCAATGCGCGGTATGGCAAATGGAAGAGGCGGAAATGCTTCAAACAGTGGAACAGCCACGTGGTTGAATAAAGCAAGAGGTGATGCTCAAACAGGAAACGTTGGAAACAGCAGCAACCAGTCTGTTGTCCAAACTGAGAACACACCACAAACTACTAATGCGACAAAGACTGCAAACATGAATAATTACCAAAGTTATTCTATGTTAAATAAGGCCAAAAAGGAACAAAAGAAAGTAGAGAATACTGTGCTGAAAGGTGGGTAATATTGCAATATTTGAATGTGTTAGAGTTCTTGTTATGTTAGAATAAGCACAAGTATGGACCTTAAGTGTATGTGTCACAGGTCAAAATTAAATCCAGGTTACATTTTTTTAATCTTATGTTGATTCTCAGTTTTCTTTGTCTCCTAGCCCTAATTCATGAATAATAATACAAGTAGGGCTATGAGACAAAGGAAGGTGAGAATCAATGCATGTTAGGAAATTTTAACCTTGTATTAATTTCGACCTGTAACATATGCCACAACTATACAGGGATATGTAAGGCTGTCTCTTACCAAAATCCCAAGGAACTTGACTTGAAAGTGAGATACAGTGTGCAAAGAAAGTCATGTCCGGTTGCCCGTGGCTAGTAGATTTTGCTATCGGGCTAGTGATTTTTGTTCTTAACTTACCCGACGGGGAAAATCAAATTACAGAAGGATTGTAATCAATCCTGCTAATCATAAAGGGTTTTGGGGCTAGTTGAAATGCCTTGTAGGCTAGTACATGCTAGCTACAGCTTGCCTGAATGGCAGGCTATAATACTGAATTTCTTTGCACCCTGGAGATATGACTTTGCAAGACCATGAGACCAAAGGCTAAGACTTAAGTGTTTAAGGCTAGTTCAAGACTTATTTTGGCAAGTATAGATTTAACAAATCAATCACAATTTTCATGGTCTGTAATCTTGTCGACCATAGAAATGACACCAGAATGGTCAATACTCAAGTGAACCATGAGTTACAGGCCATGGAAATTTTTTGTCGATTTGGTTTTTACAATAACATTGACAGTTTTTAATGTCATTTTCCATCAACATTTCTGGGAAATTTGTGAGCGGGACAAGGACAAAAACAAATTGCGCCACCATCACGTCATTCCCATGGTTGTACTCTCATCGAACAAAGCTCTCAACCAATCAGCACACGAGAAGTTGTTCAGTTATTGTAAAATAATATTTTGTTACATAATTATAGTTGTGGTTGTTGTGCTACCTCTTTATAGTTTGATAGGAGAGGTTTGAATTCTACTTGTTTTCAATATCGCTTTCCAGCTGCTATTCCTGGGCAGTTAAACTTCATTTCATTCAAGAACAGTCTTCAGGAATGTTGTCAAAAACAGCAATTACCAGTTCCTGCTTACAAGTCTTGGAAGTTCAGCTATGGCTATGCAGCCAAAGTGGAAGTAGCTGGAAACACTTTTAAAAGTACTGGAGTCCAAGGAGATCAGAAAGAAGCACAGCAGAATGCAGCATACAATGCCTTGGTAGGCCTTGGATTGATTGACTCCACAGTTCCATTCGATGTCAAAACTGCTGCAGGTACATTGTATATTATTTTTTCGCTTTAGTACTTCAAACATAGAAATTGTACCAAACATAATTTTTCTTGTCATAATCTTCAAAGATCCTGAATTTTGTTTGCTGAATGATTTTTTTTTGCTTATATCAACCCCTCATGCTGCTAGCCCAAGGCCATTATCTTGGTAAAAATTCACTTTTAGGTGTTAGCCCTTAAGAACCAATATCCACCTAGAAATTATCCAAACTGATCTTTATACGTTTTCTCAATGGATTACTTGAGATAATTCGATAAGTAGGTTAATTCTGATCGTCCAAGTGAACATAGTCCTAAATAGGACTGTTGTTGATAGTGACTGATGTTTCAGCAACCTGTGCGGTAGTCATCTTCAGAGTCAAAGTGAGTTGTATCACATCAGTAAGTTGATGGTATGAAACTATTGACCTGATCGGTCAAATAAGTCATGATGTTATTGGTCGTCTGTCAGTTCCGCCATGATGTTATTGGCTTGTGAATTTAGTGACAGATCAAAGTATTTTCTTTGTGGTGATCAGTTTATTAATTCACATACAGTCAAAGCTCTCTTAAGTGACTACCTGGGAAATTTGAAAAAGTGGTGGTAACTAGAGCTGGTTGCTTACGAGAATGAGCTCTGGTAAGCTACCACATATTGTTTTACATGGTAAAACAATACAGGGTTGTTGCTTACAAGAGCATTAGACACTCGTTCATAAAGAAAATTGAAAGCAATTTATGTTTAATGAGTGTCTTTATACATGTATCTGGTTATAGACGTGGCTTATCTTTACATCCAATTTTTTAGAACAAAATAACCCCAAATACAGAACTGCACTCTGATGCACTGTACAAGATCTTAATCAACAAACCATTAGAGCAGTGTGCAGTTTCATTAAAGTGTTGATTTATATTAATAAGTACTCTGAGTGGTTGCTTTTGAGAGCTTAAAAACAAAGGAAAAGTCCATTTTAGTAATCCCAAAAGCGGTCGCCGTTGCTTTCAGGAGCAGTTGCTTACAAGAGCTTTTCATTACAAAGTTTAAGTCTTAGTTCAAACAGGGTTTCACAAAGGCGGTGTTAACTAGAGCTGGTCGCTTGGAAGAGTGGTCACAAGGAGAACTTCGACTGTATCCTTTTCTCTTGAAAATGTATGGAAATTAGGAGAAAATTGATGTTGGTCACTTTTGTTAAATCCTTGTTTCTCTTGCAGCAATTAAAAGACCCGCTGTAGACAACAGTGTTATAGAGGATGCATCTGGCAAGCGGATCAAACTGGAGTCTTCCTCGCCCGTGGCCACCTCTTACAAGAGCAGATTAAATGAATTCTGTCAGAAGTTTCGCCTTTCCCTTCCTTCCTACGACACTGTAAAAACGGAAACAGGAAAAGGCTTCATCACAACTATTGTGTTCAACAAGAAAGTTTATCAAAGCAATGGCCCACAGCCCACTAAGAAGCTGGCTGAGCAGAATGCTGCTCAAGTAGTCTTACACATGTTGAACCAGTGTCCAGCACCCACTCCTAACTGCCAGGATTTTGTTGAACGTTGTAAGCAGCTGAGTTCACAATCAGCGCAGTCCAGTTCTACCGGGACATCTGCATCGACTACTTCCCTAACAAGTAAGTTCTTGTTGTTTCTAAAACTGCAAGGCCTTTTAAGTGAGTAACAACGTATCTTTACAGAATATCAACCAAGACAATATGACGCCTGTAAAAAACAAAATAGTTACCTTAAATGACCTGATAAACGCCCCAGGCGTCTATTTAATTTTTGAGATCCAAGCAGGGACGATTTATAAATAGGAGGCATTTGAAAGAGAAACGCGTTTATTCTCATAACTGTAGCAAGCGCAACAAAACAAATATGCTTTCGGCAAAAATTTAAAGAGAGTTTTAAAAAAAGCGGAATAGAGTTCATGTGATAGTTAGTTCTTGAGTATGGTACTTTGTATGCATTTGAATTCAGTTGCCTGCTAGTCCACGACATTGGGATTAGCTGCAGCATTCCGTCCGCTACCACGTGGCCATAGTCCAGCTTATACAACATGCAGAGTCTCATTGTTTTCCTTCTACTTTGAAGAGGTTTCCATCCTAGCTCATCAAGTACTGCTCCTACACTAGCCGTACGATCATAATTCCTGTCAATTTTAAATTAATGTTTTTTAATCTCTTCAAATAACGTTGATCAGTTGAATTGTGCAACATTGTTTCCTAAAGTACAGATCTTAGAAAGTTAATAATCCTTTGAAAGCGTCAGAATGTTGTGATTTCTATATCTTGATCCACATAAAATAATTATTGACCTCCTTTAGAGGTTTCATTGAACTATTTTTTTGTATGCTCCCCCCCCCCTCCCGCCCCTGCCTTCCCCCCTGGGTGCGAACAAACTGGAAAATGTGTTTTCACTTTTTTGTTAAAAAGAAAACGAATTTAGTATCAATTTTCAATGCAAAGATTTGAATTATTCGAGGCTGGGCGTTCATTAACTTTTTCTGCCTTTAGGATGGGCGCTTATTCGAGGCGGGCGCTAATTCGAGGCTGGGCGCTTATTCGAATAAATACGGTAAGCCCCCCAAAATCGTAAGGCAAAAACCCCCCGTTAAATCGCCCCTCCGAATATAAGCCCTGGGGGGCTTGTACTTGGAATTTGCCCTCGAATACAAAGTTAAACAAAGCAAAAATGGTACGTACATTTCCTTTCCACTACAATCTAGCCCAACCGATTTTATAATGCAAATTTCCCTCCGTACATAAGCCCCTCCGAATGTAGGCCCCTCCAAAAATAAACCCCCCTCAAAAAGGGCCTTTGAAAAATATAAGCCCCGGGGCTTATTTTCGGAATTTTACGGTATCTACTTTGGCCTGAAAATAGTTTCAGGCCTAGTTATGGCAAGATTATTTATTTTAAATCCGTGGATGAAATTCTATGCTGTTACCATTCAGCTGAGCCCACTGGGATGGACCTTCGCTGAATACGAGTTTTTTGGAGTTATTTCTTTTTATTTAGCCTCTATTAGGAATTGACAGGTTAATATTTGGGTCTGTTATTTGTCAGAGTCAAGTTCTTAATCGGGTTGACAACATCCTTTTATAATTATTGTCTGAAGCAACGTCTAGACAGAGTGATTTGTCTGAGTATCGCAAGATGTCTTATGAAAGAGACCTTGTTTGGTCTAGATTTTGCGATCCCACTGTATCGTCCGTGAATGACTCCTGCTTGTTGTTTGTTTAACTTGGAGTATCTCCTCTATACCGGTATTTCACGGTGTCGACAGCGTGCGCCTTTCAGGGTTTGGAATGCACTGTTTATCACAGGCATCGAACCGAGTAAGGGGGGGTTTCTTGAGCAGGAAGCGTGCTTATTATTAAAAGCCAAAGTATTTATATCTTAGTTGTTAATTTTAGTAAATTATGAAAGGTGTGATTGTCGTCTGCAATAGCTTTGCAAAAGTTAGTTATTTGGTTTTGCTCATCCCTCTTAAAGTGTAAAGTGTAAGTGAAAATAATAATTTATTATATTCCCGGTCTATTTGAGTCCCAGTTTCTAGAATTCAAGCGTTCAGTGTTTTGATGTAAGATCCACAGTCCAAAAAAAAAACATGTAATGGATTAGCTTAAGCCACTTTTCAACGCCCGATCCTATCAACAGTTTATCCTGAACACGAATACGCTGTTATTGGAAGCTTGAGCCGGAGAGGGAGTAAGGCATAGCGCAGAGCAGGCTTAGAATGCAAGAGTGCCCTTTTCTCTTAGTTTTTAGTGTCCATTAAACTGAGTAACATTCTGAACGTCACTTCGACTTCTAGTCTACCACGTCTTTAAATTTTTTGTGTGCGCCCTCCTTTGAGTAAAATTCTTTTACGGATGACCTTCCTCCATATCCCGGGGGGTGGACTCCGCATATGAAAGGGGTTGGGATGCTCGTCGTCTCGCTTGGGGTGTAAATTTCGAATTTGGTCTCACTTAGGGTGTTCTGGGCAAAACGCCATCATATTTAGCCGTGAAGGTCTTGTTTAGGGGTTCGTGAAAAAATATAAAAATATTATATTGTCTGTGTTTTAACATGGTCTCTTTTGGGGGTCAAAAAAGCTTGGGCCTCGCCCAGATCGGTCTCCTTGAGGGGTTTAATTCAAAATTTCCGACGAGCAACCCCACCCCTTTCATATGCGGAGTCCCCCCCGGGTTCCATGTGCGGTTTTTCAAAACCACCAATTTCCACATTCCCCCCCCCCCCCCCACCTCCTGAAAAAAAAATGAACGGCCCCTTACTTGTTTGATATAGGCTTAGTATTGCAAACTAAAACAATGTGAATCTGTTTGATCACTAAAGTGAAATCCCGTTAAGATGTAAACAAATCCAGTGATTAATAATTGGTTTGTGTTTATTTTCAGCGTCTGTAGCAGTGGCGCAGATCCCTTTACCATCGGCGCCAGCACCAGCAGCCGGACAAACACCTGCTTCTACATCCCAAACGAATCCTGCGTCGACAGTCCAAAGCACGTCATCTTCCACAATCGCGCGTTTCTCTAGTCCAATAGTCGAAAAGATTACCACACCAATGACGCAGCCATCGGTAACGGCAGCGACTGCCATAGAAAAACCAACTACTGCCTTCACGTCACACAAGAACACATTGCAAGAGTACTGCCAGAAGTCCAAGATAGCCATGCCTGTGTACTTCAGCCATCGTGAAAACGGCGTATTTACATGCACCGTGCATGTGGCAGGGGTAACCTACTCAAGTACCAGTTGCAATACAAAAAAGGGATCTGAACAGACCGCAGCTAGCGTGGCACTGAAGGCCTTGGGTCTAATGTAACCCTACTGGATTTCTTACTGACTTTTATGCGCGTTTGGTGTTGGACTCCGTGAGCATTAAGGTATGGAGATATTAGACAAATATTATTTTTTATTTTTACTCTACTGGATTGAACGCACTCCAGATGAGTTTGTTGAGCGCGCTGAAAAAGGTTTAAAGTATGAAAACGTAACATCAACAATGTTCCTACAATCCGTGAGGTGTGGTTCATTTAGATTTTCCGATAACTTTTGGCATTCGACGCGATATTTGATATCACGCTTTTCCTTATAATTCGTAAAACTTATGTGGACGTTTCCTTGTGCCAAAGGAGGTAGCTCTCTCAAGTTTGGTGCCGAAACGAGGGGCTGTCTGTTTTAAAATCAAACATTTTTTTTTTACAAAAGAACCTTTTGTTGTTTTGAAGGGGAGACTTGTTTGGCGGTTTTTGCGGAAATAAAATTGCTCTTAGAAAAGTTGGCAGTTGGATATAGAAGGCTGTTTAATGGTTTCTGGCTGTCAGAATCTCGTGTCAAAGTAGTAGGATTCTGTGTTACTTTTTAAAGTTCCCCTATGAAAAAGTTAAAATGATTTTTATTTGTAACCGGGGTAGTTCTCGCCTCCAGAATCCCCTAATGAACTGAGCACCTTTCAGCGTTATTTTCTTGGGTCGTTTGTGGAACCAGTATGATTGATGATCGATTAAAGATAAATTCGCCTTTGCTGAAACGACCTCAGAATTTTAGTGCCCTGAAAGCTGGTCACAACCTCTAAAGTTAGAGCTTCTAGAGCGGCCGATTCAGTATTCCATTGGGTGAATAACTGGACTTGTGATTCAGTTGTTCAATGTGACAACGTTTAAAGCGAATGCCGAGCTGGCCAACAGTAGATTGTAGTTTTTTTAAATCTTACTTTGAGCTCCCGTTCATTTCGAATTTCGAGTATGTCGACTAACAGTTAAAAGGATATGAAAAGAAAGATTTAGCATTTACTTCACTAAAACTTGATTAACTGACCTAAAGGAGAGAAAGGCAGTGAATATTTCAAGTCAACTTTTTGGTTAGGTTTTTGTGATATCCGAAATAATCAAGGTACTGGTAAGTGTTATCAGTCTATGCCGATAACAACCACCTTTACCTTGATTATTCCGGATAGGATATCACGAAAATCAAATCTAATAATTATTTTATTACGCATTGTTTTGAAGAAAATTGCGACGAAAACACCTTCGCATGGAACACATTTTGAAATTGTTCTAAAGAATTATGCATTGCGCGCGCAACCTACAGATTACATTGTAGTCAGTTATCTGCTAGCAGATAGCTGTAGTTTATCTGTAGGTTGCGCTGATTTCAAAAATAACTGTAGGCTGTTAGCCAATGAAACGACAGATAGCGAGTGCAATGTATAATATTATGTCCAATCAAACTACTTCATCTTCATTTGAACGATCGTAATATGGGTAGTTTTAAATTGCTCTAAGGAAAAAAAAACTTAATAATCATATAAATTGGCCAAAATTGATCCATCCGTTGAACTAGTCGTTTGTCAAGAGGTGGTTTACTGAGCCCAGTTGTAAAGTTTTACGAACTGGAAACTGAAGAAAAGTAGTTCTTAATCTAAGCACAGAGTAAAAGACGTGATCTTCCCACAGGAAATAAATCTTCTCGCTGTTTTGTCTATAAGGATATGACACTCCTGAATGCACGTTATTCTTTAATTACTAATGAAACTCCCCTCCAAAGTTATGAAAATACAGCATTGTTAGCCGCTTTGTTGCATGCTGCTTATCCTGCAAAACGTTCTCAGGCGAGCGCGAGACCTGCCCTCGTCGTGCGCGTCTCGCGCTCCACATTTGCTTTGTGGTCGCCTGGAACCAAGAAAAAGTAGCGCCGGTTTTACAGGCAAGATTCTGCTTATCAGCTTGGCCTCTTGGTGTTACGTCATTCTGCCCAGCCGGAACATGGCGGGAAGTTGCTAAAAGGTAACCCTCAGTAAGACTGAGTTGAACAGGTAGGCTTCTTTTTCGGAACAATTGTTTGGTAAACGCTTCTTCGTAGTTGCGTCCCACCGATTCACACGTTGGGCGGAGTGATGTCACATTCGGAGGTTAGGCTGTCAAGCAAAAAAAAAAAAGACAATTACGCCAATCGGATAGGCTTTCTAAACGAAGTAAACGGACAGTATTTCAACATCGCATCTTCATCTTTTTTTGTGTGTCATAACATGCACTTACATAATGCCCTATCCGGATTGACAAAACAGTGAAGTGATTGATTTATCTCTTGTTGGTTCGTCATGTCTTCTTGCAATCAAATTCGCCTTTCCAAACAGCAGAATTTTGAAAATTGCTTTGGTGTTCCCAGTCCCCTATTTTTCTTTAAGATCGTGGAGATCGAAGACTTTGCGTTACTGGTGGCCATTTTGGATAAGGGTCGAATCTACTTAGCCCCCTCGGTACATATGAAACCAAGATGGCCGGCCGTACCGGTCAGCGCTCGATCCTGGCGATCAAACGAGAAAATTTGGGACTGGGAACAGTCTAGAAAATCGCAACATCATGTAAAAACTGTTGTCGTAGTTAAAGCAATTGCTACATGTCTTGTGTCCTCTCATTTGTTGACGATGTTCGCGTAATTATATCGTTGTTAACTGATTTACACTTTGATAAAATTAATAGCTTTAGGCCTTCCTCCTCAGACACTCGTTTAGTTTGTGGCGATGAAAAACCGCTGAGCAAAGTGTAGAGGACAGCGTTTCTTCGTCGTCTTCAGTCACTTTATTCAGCGGACTCTCCTCAAACTCCGAGTCTCGGCGGAGGAGTGTTACAAGTTACATTCGCACAAAGTAGAGATAAAGTTGTGTTTGTGCTAAATTATCGTATCTCTCGTGATGAAGAATACGTTAAATATTTGTTCGGAAAAATGTTGTAACTTGTAAGTAGCTTACGTCGTTGAAATAAATTATCAGTTCAGTGATAAAGCAGTGGTTTTTTTTCTTTCACTCCGACGAAGGACCAACTCTCCAAATTTCGGCTTCCCGGTTGCAAAATGTGTTTACCAACTAAATTGACAAGCCAAATTTCGAATTTCAGTCGTTGACTTGTTAATGGGGCTATGTCACCAGGATTTTGCTGTTTGAGGTCAATTTTGTGCTGTAGTCGTTCTTAGTTCCTTAAGCCATACATAAAATGCTCCTGTAGAGTTATGAAGAAGATAGCAAACGAATTTGGTCAGGCAGAACTAACCATAGAATTGGTTTTAATAATTTTTGCAGCCATAGCATTAAAACCTGAAAAAGTTGGGCCAATTTTTTTCAAGTTTTAATCCTTGTCCATCCTTGCCATCCGTTGCAAAAGAGGACAAGAAACAGTTTCGATGCCTATAAATAAAACTGAGCCATTATTTTTGAAATTTAATTAATGCAAAGACGAGTTTCAACTTTTTAAAACGATGACTACTAGCGTGACATAGCTCCTTTAAGGCTCCTTCGTAGTCTCCCACGCAGCCGTTCTCGTGACGACACATAAAAGCTTCTGCGTGGGAGACTTAGCTCCTACTTAGGGCTTTGTCACGCGTTCCTGGCGTCACTTTTTCTTTCCCCCGGAATGCGTGACGTACGTTAAGAACCCTTGACCTCTGCGGTACCGGTGCAGTGTTGTATCAATTAAACCAACAGGCTCAGTGGAGATAACAATCCAACTGGGAGCTGCTCTCAGTTGGCTTGTTAGCTCAATTGACCACTCCAGAAAATACCATAACGTACCATAATGCTCTTTGTTTGTCACCCCAAATTGTCTTCATTTTCTCTTGGGGCCATTTTAACTCCCAAGAAAAACTGAAGACAGTGCTGATGCAAAATTTTGGACTGATCAACAAGGAGTATTACGGTATGTTATGGTATTTTCTGTAGTGGTCAATTCGTAGAGCGCTACACTGGTGTCGCACATGTCAAGGGTTCCAATCCCGTAATAGCCTGAAGTTTTTCAGGTGTTTTTTTTTTGGCAACTGCAAAAGCTGCGTCTATAACTGCGATGATCTTTTTTACTTTATTACCTCTTGACTTTGCTGGGCCAATTTAGGGTGCGTTCCCTTGGAATGGTCCGCATCCAAGATCAGTGATACGAGTGATCTCGGATCACGTTGATCAAATGAACCGATGAATACTTTCCTAGAATGGATTCAATGGTTCCTTTGACGCATCATGATCCGAGTGATCTCAGGTCAGTGATCCTGATCCGGATCATCCCAATGGAACGCACCTTTAGTGTTTGCCATCCTTCGATTCAAAAACAGATTTTTATCTGATGCGTTAGAAAACGGAGAGTATATAACAGCTGTTTCAAGTTACCACACAAAACTCTAAGATTAGCGTGTGAAAACAGTAGACATGTCGTCGACGTCACCAATGGTTTCCCCACCCGGGTGGGGAGTAACCCGGGCCCACCGAGACACTCAGGGCTGAAGACTGAGCCGACTAGTTTCCCCGCGAAATGACCTTTGAGGATCGAGCGCAGAAATTCCATCCGACTAATCCGAAGCACTACCCAGATCTTGCGAGTAAAACCTTTTTTGATGTTTTACGTATAAGTTTCTAAGTGTTGAGCTAAAAAAACCTTTAGTGCGTCAACTCCTGGAATTCCAGAGTAAAATTGAGCGCCATTAATTATTTTGGAAGAGGAAGTAGTCTTCTTCAGCTTATGTCCCACGCATTTTACTTCGTGTGATTTTCGTCGTAGGTTGTTAGTGCGTAAGCAGCGTAGGGTTTTTAACTTAGGCGTGGGCAGGTTATTGAATAATGTTCACCATTACCATAAAAATTGATAAATGGGAGATTTTAAAATAGGTCGAACCGTGTCACCTCTCTCGAGTGCTCAAATTTAAAGTTTTTAGTTGTTTAGCTACTGTTAAGAAGTATATGTTGGAGTGGTGGTATCTTTAGGCCTTCATTCACAGGCCAACATCCTTGCACTAGAACTTCAGTACACCCCCTGCGGAAGTGAAAAGTCAAATGGTTTTGACTGATTTACGACAATCCGGTGACGTCATAAGAGCTATTTCAACAAGTTAATTGTTTGACAGGTGTAGCTTTTGCAAGTATGACGCAAGTACTCGACAGAATGAAGTTCGACTCGTCAAAATCACACTTTTACGATGTTTCTTCGTCTTTGTAAAAATCTAGAAATTTCTTTTCTTAAAGTTTGTCCGTCTTTGTTTATTTTATTGTTTTTAGTAACAATCTGTGAATAACAGAGCTCACCTGACGCCTTTCTCATCGTATTGTGTCATTTAAAAAATACCCAATAATTTGACGTTTCCTAAGAAGTTTGAACCCGAGAGAGGTACCTTTATTTATAGAGAATTTATTGGCCAAACTGCGTCAGTTAATTCACTGTTAAAAAACAAGTTAATGCCAGGAATGGAACAGAAGCCTTGTGAACATAGATTCGGTTGGCATCGCAACACTGTGGCATCGTCAGAACTTTAATTTGACAACATGCAAAAAATACTAAATGCAATTCAATGTGTTGACTGGATTTACTTTTTTGAATAATCAAACTTGTTACAGTGAAATATTTATTTTCATAAACACACGCAGCAATAAGTTTTTTGTTGCGCCTTTAATTTTTTGGGCCTATCTTGTCAACTCGCAGTCGTCAAAATTACCATGCGAAATTTGCCTTTTGTGCCAGGATGTTGATGATTGGTTTAACTTTAAGTCACTACTAAACAAAAGTTTATATGCAACAAATGCCATGAGTTACCGTAGTTTTTCAAAATTTAGTTCTAGGCTAGGAGGGATAACCCGTCACTGGTGATCTTAAGAATAATGCGTTATCATGAACCGTAAATATATCATGTATAATAGAGATTTTGAAAGAGTTTGTGTTGTGGTTCGCGAATTCGTGAGTATACTGAATATCCAAGAGACCCATTCGCTCATTCAAACATTTATAGAATTTGTCGGACTATTTTCCAACCTCCTTTACACGTTACTGTGCTTGAGTTTTTAGGATTTGTTAATTTTAAGACCTCACTTCCTCGTGGTAGCAATGTTTTACTTGCAAGGTCACAGTAGAAGAATTATATATGAAGCATCTGGGTGGTCCGTTTGTTTCTGTTTCGATGTGCTAATGAAAGTGTCGGAAATGAAAGCACTTGATCGTTACAGGCACTATACGGCTGTTTAGTGACACTATTTTGGCTTGTGATCGTTATCATTCAGTTAAGCCGTAAGCTGTTCTAAGTGACGGATTACAAGGCTCCTATGGTACTCAGTTTTTGGCAGCTTTTCGGAAGTGGCCACACCTTGAGGGTTTATGTTCAAGTCTGGGCCATTTTTTGCGATTTACAGATGGTTATGGTAACTATTTTAATTAATGGAACTCAATAGTCCAGAATTCTGCCCTCTGCCTGCCGTAAGGAGAGCAAGGCGCCTATCTCCGTGGGAGGGGAAAAAAACTTATTTCTTAATTAAATACAGCTTGTCAAGTTTTCAGAGAGCGAAAATTTCCGAAAAGGCCGATAATTTTATGATGGTCACAAAGTAAAATTACCATACAATCCTTCTTTGGGAATAATCGTGTACATCTATGCCCCAATTCAATTTCTAGCAGTGTAGTAATTCCATGTTGCAATTTGACGTAGAACAAAAGCACAGATACACAGAGTATTCGTATATGTCACTGATTTTATTCTCGCAAAGCTGCCTTGATAAATTTCACGCACATAATTCAGTTCTTATCCTAGGGCAAGTTTAACGGACTGTGTCGAAACGTCGAAATAACCACCAGCGTTGTCGCCCGAAGCGTTTATGATGCAACCTTGGAGCTTTGTGTTCGACTACACCAGGCCTCCAACCTCGTTCGCAGGGCCCTGCGGCCCTCGCCCCAAAGGAGAAGCCCTAGGCGGGATGAGTTTGGGTCAAACGTCTAAGGCGTAGTTGTTGTTGTTGTTGTTGATGTAATTGGTGGGATCTTATTTACCAGTAAGTGAATTAAACATGTGCAAAGATGTATATTTTAATACGTTAACGTAACTATCTGTTCGTTTTTCTTAAAAATTTGAGCTTTTTTTTTCGTTGAAAACGCTTCGCGCCCAAGTAAAATCATGTTGGAAAATTGTGTCGACAAAAACACCTGCAAAAGTTTAGTAAACCATCCGGATGTTTGTAATATCTTTTAACCTTTAGCAGTATAAGCAGCAGCAACCTTCTCTTTGAAGTACTTTTACTTCTCTCGTTTGGTCGCAGTGATATGGGAGGGGGCGGCTCACCCTTTCGATGTGAAAAAACCCTGGAAACGAGGTTTCTCAGTCCTTACCGATCGCTTCAAAAAGCCTTGGTAAAGCCTGTGGAGTATTAAGCAATCAAGCAGAAGTTCACGCTCAAATCGCGTCGCGCAAGAGGATTCGGGGCGTTGAGGTTTCGCGCTCGCTCGTGCGAGCACCCTCCTGATTATCTTATAGATAAATAAGTTAACTTTAAAACACAACAAAAATCAACTTTGTGATTACGGGTCAACCCAGCTAGCCTGGTTAGCTGGTACTTCGTATCGAGATGGCGTTATACCGGGATAGGAGACACCTCGGCCAAGCGATTCGGACCGAAACCAATCGTGGTTAAAATGTTTTTCCGATTGGAGCGGGGAAGGATAATTATCAGCTTGCCAAATACTGAGTTGCTAGTTTCTTTCACGTGGGAGAGGCATGTTCGCCTGCTTGTGCTTCATACTCGATTCATACGATCAGTGTAGTATTATTGGAAGCGTGCACCGAATGCTGTGCCGGTGCAAGCTAATCTCTTAGCGACGTTTGATCAGGAAAGGCTTGAAAGGAAAGAACTCGATGACAGCTATACTTATATCTTTTACAGTTTGATTAAAGAGGCTATGTTACGCTATTTGTCATCTTTTTAAAAAGCTAGAACTTGTCTTCGCATCAGTTGAATTTCAAACTAATTAACCCTTTCACCGTGAGAGTGTTTGATAGATTTTTGTAATGTGAATCTAACTTTTGAGTTGGTGGACGAAATCCTATGATGTGACCATTCAAATGAAAGCTCTCTGCCTGTACTTACACATGGTGATATTTGTTTGTCAAAATTTTAGAAAATGAAATTTGGAAATTTGGTCGACAGTTGTCTTTGGCCACATTCGACAGTAAAAGGGTTAATGGTCCAGTTTTGTTATTTAAGACTTGCTGTTTCTTGTGTTCTGTTGCAAGGCATGGCAAGGATGTCAATGGACTGAAACTTTTTAAAGCTTCAATGCTATCCCTGCAAAAATAACCCAAAAACTTATGGTTATTGTTTCCTGATGAAATTTGTTTTATGTCTTCTTCAAAACACTACAGCAGCATTTTGTTTGTCGGTAAAGACCTCAGCAGTTATATCCTCGTAAAATTGCCCTTAAAAATGCCTTCTAAAGAGAGTGTTGTGATTCGAAGGGGAATTCCGATCTTCGACGTAATTTGAATTCCTGTTGTTAGTTTGATTTATACAGTTGATCGTATCTAGCCCCTGTGTGGCGACTATGAAAGTTTCACCGCCTAGGGACTCTTGTCTCGAAAGTCCCGATACTTAACTGGCCCGGAAAAAGCTGTTGTTGATATTCAAGGTCGAGATAAGACATGATAAAAACTCATTCAATGAGAGAAAATGGACCGATTTGATCTCAGGCCCGAAAAGTTACGGGGACTTTGGAGAAACAGGCCCCAGGGCACTTGAAGGTGAACTTAAGGCCCTAAGCCTAAAATAGAACTAAACAAACACGGAACAAAGTACACAGTATTTTGAGTACGTTCAGGAACTTGAAAAGCGGAAGTTTGAAGTCGAGTTACAGGTAATGAGAGGCTTGTGACCTTCTAAAGGCAACATTTTGCGTGCTTTGTTCCAACGTCCGGAAAGCATGTTATATCAAGCCCGCAAAAGCTGTTCTATTTGCTGGATGTATCCTAGCTAATGTATCGCCGGAATCATTTACTCTTAATCACTGAGCGTGTATTGTAAATAGGAAAATGTTTGCGCTTTGCACATGTGTAGGGCCCGAGAACCGGCTAGACATTGAATGTGACATTGGTTGATTGATTGAATCCCGGCAGTATCATCTTATGCAATACTCATCAGAAATACTAAGTGAAACTAAGAAGATTGAAATTCTACCTTAGGGTTCAATGGTAAATCTGTGCTCAATTTCGGAGTCGTAGTCTTACTGTAGTGTAACCTTAAGGTCTCCATTAGCATAACAAGCAGAAGCAGAAGCAGTAATAGTGAGTATTAGTAGTCACTGGAGCAGAAGTAGCGGTAGCAGTGGTAGTAGTAAGTGGTAGTAGCAGCAAGGTGGAAGCAGATATAGCACACAGTAGCAGCAGTACATATAGGAGCAGTAGTAGCAGTAGTTGCAGCAGCAGTAGCGCCCGGGAGGGGGGGGCTACTCCCTTATATAAGCCATATAGGTATGTGCCTCCCCATCGGTTAGGGTTTTTGCGCCGTTTTGGTCTGAAAACGGGTATACACTTTGCCCATGTTGGTCTGGAATCGGGATTGGTTTTCGAGAGAACTACGGAGTGTATGAATGTACTTATCGTTTCAATTCCAGTTGAGTAAGAAACAAAGAGAAATATGCAAATTCGAAATGGATTTCAAGAATTGTTTCGTTTGCGCTCTAATCTGAGTAATGATAACATAATTTCTGCCTAAAGGCCACTCTGAAAACGAGTATGGAGTTTAGAGGTCTAGTGTGAAAATGGTTGAAGAAAATTACATTTTTTGGTTTGAAATCGGGTCAGGATTTGAAGAACTGGGCGGCACACCTCCACCAAGAATTTCAAAGACTACCCCCCCTCCTCCCCCGGCAGTAGCGTAAGTAGTAACAGAAGCACGCCAAGCTCCCAAGCATCAGTGAAGTCGCAGCCCTCGTCACTGGTTATTGCTTTTAACTATTAGTGTTTTTCCAGTTGGTGGTTATCAGAACAAACTTTGTACCCACTGCTGGGGTTATGTCATGTCATTGTTGTGTTAAGTGCGGTGCGAAATTAATTGGCTTGAATTCATCTGCGTTTTAATCAAGGCCTGTAGTACCATTACTGCATAATTTCGCAGATATTTATATAAATCTCCGCCCGGTTTACCTTGGGCAAATAGTTGTAACAAATCACGGGTAATAACATGAAAGCTTGTCATCTTCGAGTCCCTTCTTTTGTTTCTCTATTGTTTCGATGTACCTAAGTAGAGTAAACCGCTAGTTTAGAGTTTCCCTTTTACTTCAACCGGTTTTTCTTCGGCTCCTTAGCGACCCATTATAACCAGGAAAAATCTTCCACCTTGTTTCCAGCCGAGTTTTTTCTAACGATCCTATGACACGTCGGTGTCACTGATTACAACCAAGCCAATTTATAACCTCAAACGTGTTCCTGTGTTTTTCGTTTCTCTCTTTCCCAGCGTTAACCTCATCAATGTGAAAAAAACCTCGATTTTTTTGTGAATGCTTCGTTACGTGATTTCTGGTTACCTTTTTCTCATTTGTTTAACAAAATTGTTCAGAAAGCGAAAAGTTCAGCGACAGTCAATCCTTTTAGTCGGAAGAGACAAGAATTGTGTCTCGACAGCGAAAAAAATATTATTATAAATCTCCGACGATGTATTTGAGCTGTGCTATGAAATTTTTTTCTCTTCTTTGGTGCGTCAATGACACTTCTTGGATATGCACTTTTTTCCTTGTTTGTTGTTTTTCGTCAGTTTTATGATACTATCACTTAAAAAGCTTTTGTCAGTATTGCGTTGTTCTTTTCCTTGGTGGCGGCTTCGTTAATGTAAACGATTGGCTATGAATCGCGACTAACTCCTATTGTTTGTTTAGCTTTACAGACGAATTTATTCAGGATAGAGTAACCGGAGGAAACGAACTTGCCAGAAAAATATTCTTCGCTGGTCATTCGTTTGTCGTCGAAAATTAAAAGTGAACCCCGCGTCGCAGTGTTGTTACGATATTTCCATTAACACTCAGCTAAAATATCCAGCGAATTACGTACCAACCAACAAAGATCTCGTCCATCAAGGGGGATTGACGGTTAAACAACCATTTGTACAAAGTAAAATATACCGTATCTCTTCCGGACTTTCGTATTTCGCCCCGAAAGCATTTTGTTTCCTTTGACGGCTTATTGATGCTAACGTGTTTATTACCAAATCGTAATTGTAATTTTTCATTGAAGTCAAGACTAGAAATCGATATATGGAATTTTCTTTTTCGAATATTCGTTGTTTTTATCTGCCACTTAAAAAGTAATATTGTTCTTATACCCTGTATCGGACTCGTCGCACTCGATACACCGGTTCTTCTATAACTTAATCTTTAAACACCTTTAAATATCGCCATATTTTCAGAGGGCAAATTTTAAGATTGTCAGCACTATTTAGATTATCACGAGAAGAAAAAAGAGGAGTTGAGGAAATTGGTCGCACTAGAAATGACTGAGCGGACCTGGAAATAAGGACTATTGCGAATTCCGTCTGTTTGCATTCATGCTAGACAAACTGTGGACTTCCTTTTTAAATTGTAACTTATCAATATTCCTTGGCTCCTTATCAGTGGCAACATATCGTAATTTGCGCTTTTCAAACACCATCTTCAGCGGTAGTAGCTTGCGTGCGTAAAATTTTATGGAAATTTTATCTCGAAGCTAATATAGTGCATTCAAACTTCGCGAAATGTTCTCCATCGCTCTGCAATCTATATTAGTACGTTTTTGTTTCTAAGGATCATCGGAAATCTTTTGTAAACATCGTTACACCGGCCTTTTTGGGCGTGTGATTCTAGATAAATCTTCTTAGAAGTGGATTTCGGGGGCATTTGTTTTTGTTTAGTTTTAATAGTTCGCCTTGTTCTTCGTTCATTATTTTTGTTTTAAATCGTTCATGCGTCATACCCTACAACGAACTTCATTAGACAGTGGAGAAGAAACTTCTAGTTAAGCGACCTTTTCCCTCTGAGTTTTATTTCTGACCTGCAAGTGACTCGTTATTTGCATTAAGATAGTTTGTCGCAACCTTTCGTGTCCCGGTCCCGCCTCAGGGTGTTGAGTCCGCCGTTCCTGGTCGTTAAGCAAGTGTTGTTACAGGAAAAAATGGATTTTGCACTTAAAAGCTCTTACCATACACTTTTAACCTGCTAAAACAGGTGTTGGATAAGCGCGAAAACTCAGAGAAGCTGCGAAGCCATCTCGACAAACTGGCAAAATAACGAGAACCATTTAAAAACCGTTCTCTTCCCCGCGCAAGTTTTAAGATAAGGTAGCAGTTTTTCGTTATCGAGTGGCCGGGAGAATATGGTCCAGTGTTAGGGTTATCCCGTGCTGGTTCGTGCTGCGCTGTAATAAGCAAGCCTAGCAAAGGCAAGGGTTAAGCGAGGGATTTGCGTATTCATGAAAATGGGTGGCAAGTTGTTTGACTCGCCTTGTCTGGCAGAGGACCAGTTTAGGCCAGTTCAGGGAAATGACCTGATACGCCGAGAGGCTCGCCTCTTGTTGTATCTGTCACTTTCTACTCACATCATCAGCGCTAGAAACGAGGCAAATTAAAATTTAAAGGCGTCGTTTGCTCGAAAAACAGCACTCTTCCCGTCATTTAGCGCCTCTATTGTGAGCTGCGGAGATGTTTATTTGCAAATAGCGAAGGGGATAAGTCCGTTGCCCAGGGTAGATTTCGTCTCCAGCGAAGGAAAACCGTGACGGCCAGAATTCACTCAAGCGTGGTAATTATTCTAAGGCCACGTGGCATGTGGGCCAGCCCCCGTATCGCCTCTGGGCCAATCAGCGCACAGTATTTGCCGGTATCTTTAGTGACATGTGACTCGACCCGGCTGGTTTTCTGCTCCCACTCACACTTACAAGAACAAC
Source organism: Porites rus (assembly GCA_964035705.1). Classification (NCBI taxonomy): domain Eukaryota; kingdom Metazoa; phylum Cnidaria; class Anthozoa; order Scleractinia; family Poritidae; genus Porites; species Porites rus. Next base: position 47,216,673 of record OZ037993.1, read on the forward strand.
ATTTCATTGATTCATTCCCTGTCCAAGGGAAAACATGGGCTCTCCTGAGCATTTGGTCTGCTTTCACTGTACCACTGTAAGAGTACCAGTCAGGGAATCCGATAACGATGAAGAAATAATTACAGGCATCTCATGGATTGCTGTCGATGTCAAATCAAATCAGGTAAAAAAAATTCTTGCGGTGACTTGTTATGGATTGTGTAAGTTATTGTGTCGGGGTTTTCCTTGCCCGGCGCGAGCGAAAAAATTCTTGAGGGCTCTGGGGGCGATTTCAAGTGAGAACAATATGACGGTGGTTTTTTTCTTCGCTAACGTTTTTCTCATTTATGCCGAATTAGCTTGGTTCCGTGCAGAGATGTGTTGTGAAAGCGGGCCTGTCTGGAGTGAACGAAGCGTTAAAATCAACCACCAACTCAACTGTGACCAGTGAGGCTGAACTACTCGACGAAGCCTTAGACGAGGTAACGTTACTACTGGTATATGTTTAATCCTTCACTTCCGTTGCCCCCTTTGTTCGATCAACAACAAGACACGAAATTACCGATTTTGAGTTAAATTTCTCTACTCCGCGTCTTCTCTCGCGCTATCCTGCTAGCGGAGGTTGCTCAAGACCCAGAGAAAAATTTCAAGTTATGTCATGCAAAATTCATTGGCGTGATACGCTTGTACGGTTTGCATTCACAATTCATATACACACACTGACAACCAGTAAAGGCCGAAGAAAAGTCGCCGGGGATATTTTTTCATCGCTTGCCACGGTCAGGGAGTGAATCTTTTTTGTACATTCGGCATACGTATTGCGATCTCCTGGGTAAACCAGCCGACGGGGCCTCAATATAAAATTCGATCGGTCGCGCGCTATTTCTAGACAGAGACGCTCGAAATTCATTTCAAGGATTTCTAGATTAAAAAATAATAATAGTAAATCGTGCGGGAATGAAATTAAAAAACAGTTAATCCTAACGAAGTTTATTTCTGAGGTTTTTGTATTGTAAATATTTCTAATCGAAAGTTCAGGGCGCTAGGGCGACCAAGCGCTCAGTATGACTGAGTGTATGGGGCCAAGTTTCTACGTTTCAAGACGACTCAGCGTGTATCGAATATTTACCAAAGTAGTAAATATCTCTTATCTGCCCTTTTTTCTCGAGTATTCCTGTGTGTGGCCTTGTTCACCACTTGTCACAAATCTCGGTTTGCTATTATCATTATTTTGTTATTATTTTTTCTGGCAAACCTTCTCTCTCTTTTTCGCACAAGAATAACTTTTTTACCGATCACCCCATACAACATTCATAATCTTTAACGGGCAGTTTGGTGAGAAAGTGTTAATACAGCACTCGTTTGGCCAATGAAATATTCGCCTGTTCAAATTCGTGCTTGGTTGATTTTTCAGGTTCCCCGGGAAATGGCAAAATTAAAAAAAAAACTTGAGATTTGATTCGTACGCACAGATCGCGCTCATCTGATTTTTTTTGGAAGGTTGGAAATAGAAATGAACACCGGGATCGGGTCAGCAAGATCCCGATCGATTGTTTGATATCATGTGTGCGGCTCGCGATCTCGCGTCTAAACGCGTCCCAAAATAAATCTCAAGTCTCGACTGATTGTTTTTCAAGTGTCACGTAAAAAGCTGGTCACATTTTCGCCACAGAGAAATCCCATTCACCACGCGCTCGGGCCAAGAATAAGACATAATTGGCCTTATTTAAGTCAGGAATTTGATTAAGTGTTTTATCAAACTTAGACTGTCTAGAATCACACGAACGCGATTTATAGTCGATTTTCGTCCGCAGGTTGGCGCGCAAATTTGCATCGGGTTTGCGATCAAAACATTATTAGCTTTATCCATAGAATGAGTGGGCGGAGGTATTGTTTTAGAACAAAGCATAGACAACTCTCTCATTTTTCTTTGGTGTATGACAAATGTACGAAGTTTCAGGTCCCTTTGTAAATATCTCTCCGCGTGAAAATGTGAAAATACTTTGTACTCCCATTGTTTCTACCTTTGCCTTGTATGCATTGTGCCATAGGAAACCCCTAAGATTCTGTCAACACCCGATGATTGGCACTTAGTATTGCCCACTGCAATCAGATTATTGGCTGGCCTCGTTGATGTATATTTACATTGGGTCTTGAAATTTCTCCCTATTAAATCGCACTATTGTACAATCCGCAGGTTGTGAAAACTACTCAATAATGAATTGTAATTTAGTTAGAACAGTGGCTGCATTCTCAGGGTTTTGAAAAACTCTTTGTCTTATCACTTCATTTATAATTAATTTTTAGTAAAATGTTTGTTTCTGTATAATTTTTTTTTTCCTTTTCAAAGTTTGTTTTCTGTACTTTGGCATCTCTAAAGCAGTCTAAAGTGCTTGCTTTCTTCTTAGTTAAAAGAATTCTTTTGCAAGCGTATGGCCAACATTCAAAAAATGAAGGCCGCACTTTGAATTACACTGGATTCTACCTCACTAAACTCATGTGTTCAGAGAAAATAAAGTTTTGTAGAATTTCAGTTTCACCATTACCCTAGAAGGTTTGTACTCGATCCCGTAATGTTTTCATCGGATGTTCACACACACTTTTCTGTAATATTTATAGCAGTTTTCTACCGCAGACCCAAGAAGAATTTTTGTTAATTGAACCACACTTATTTCCATAATTTTTAGACATGCTGTCTATTGAAATATTTTCTTAGGTTTTTCTGTCTAAGGGACATAGCTGTGATAACAATCATGTCACATGCAAACAAGTGTTTTATTTCACGTCCGTCAGCATCTATTACAAAACAAGTTGAAAGGGTAATTAAAACTCTAAAGGTAATAATTGATTTCTTTATCCAGGCTCATTAATTTGCTCGTGTTAAAACTTTCCTAATTTCGTATTCATCTATCATTCTATCATTGTCTTTGTCTAGCTAAGAATTGTGGGTTTCATCTGCTTTGTGATAACAACTGGATTGCTTTTGCCAGTCCTATTTGAATTTTTTCCAGTGATCACTTTGCAGAAAAGAAACATACTCCACTGTGATTATTAACAGTGCAAAGACTATCAATGACAGACAAAATAACAGACTGCAAAATATTCACCACAGACTTGAGTTTTAAAATTTCTAGCCACACAATGAAAAGCTTGATATTAGATGTAGATAGTTGTGGATCATATTGTTGTTCTAACAGTAATTTTAGTAATTAAATTTTCAGTAATTTTAAATCTTATCTAATATTTAGGCTAATTGTTCTGAGTAGTTTAGCATTGGCTTTTAAAATTAACTGTAGTCAAACTACAAATTGTTTGACAAAGTAAATTCCTCAAATTTAATTTGATATACACCAGTATTGGAACTATTTTAAAGTTGCACAAAAATAATTCTGATGATTAAGTCCTGTGTCTAAAGTCACTTTGAGGAGTTTTTCCTTTGAGTAGTGTTTGAAATGGTGTCATTACATTCCTGGAGTGCTTCATCATCAAAAAGAACTTGAAAACCCATCTCTGTTTGTTTGTTTTGTTTTCAATTTTAAATTATTGCTAAAAGAACCCCTTTATATTTTTTCTCTTCTTTGTATACTGTATTGCAGTTTGACAGCTTTATCGAGAAGACGCTTAAACACACAGGAGAGCAATGGTGTCTTGTGACAGATGGACAGTTGGCTCTAAGACACAATCTTCACTGGGAAGCCAGTAGAAAGAAAGCCAAGTTGTCTGAACATTTCTACAGCTTTTATGACCTCAAGAAGGAGGTAAAGAAAGCAGTTAAGCACGATTCAGACTTCAAAAACCTGGAAGATGTGGCTTCTTGTATCCTTTCACCCTCCTGTGAAATAAATTGAATAGAGGTTGAGTATTTGCTGCTCAGTCATGCTCAATTTTAGTTGCCTGCGTGCAGACGTCTCCTATTTCCTTTGTTGCATGCGAATAGGAGACGTCTGCTCGCGGGCAAAATTTTAGCCATTATAATTAAATTGGATCCCAACATCTAGATTTTTATTACAGTCAACTCTAACTAAGATGGAGTGGCACTAATTGTCCATTTAATAGTGATGTCTCTCTTATAGAGTCAACTAAAGGAAGTAACTAATGCAGGGACTAATAAAATTTGTGTTGTCCATTTACCAAGGTGTCCATTAAAAGAGATCTAGAGTTGATTGTATGTTTTTTTATGTTTTTTTTTCTGTAAAGAGATGTTAATAACTCTTTCCTTAATGAGGTAATAGACTGCCAAATCGATACAAACAATAACAACCCAGCTGGTCTGGAGCATTGTAAACTTATGGCAAATGTAGTGCAGTACCTGATTAATGAAGGTAGGCTGTTAAATAAATTCTCACTGGTAACACCCCACTGGTAACAATAGCAAAGGGTAAAACCACCTTTAGCCTGTGCACAGCTGCCCACTTTCCTAAACATCAGAAGAGACGTATTTTGTTTGAGGGGGAGGAGGTGGCTGACAAAGGCTAAACCAACTTATACCACACTGAATCCGTTGACCTTAATTTCATCTGTGTCACAAAGTGTTGTACAGATTCATCTTTGAACAATGGAAAACTAGACTTGGTCCCTCTCGTTATATTCAGTCTTTTTCATTAATTTTGGAGATTTCCTCTCATATGCAAAGTAGCTTTGCTTTTCCATTGTGTTGGTAGAACATTGTAGATTTGTATGCTAGAAAAGGATCCTTTCTGCATTGGCTTGGCCCAGAAACACATGTAGGTAGTGGAAGAAGCCTCAATCGGAAAAACATTTGCATTTACAGGATATTTCTGCATGCATGTGATCATAGGCACCATTTTGAGGCTTGGAGTGACAAAATATAGTCATTTCAAAAAAATTGTCTACTCCAGCCTAGATCTTGTTTCATTGAATGTGCTCACTTAAGCAAAATATAGAAAAGGTCTTTGACTGTATCAAGACCATGTAAATAATCATTTTGTTTTCCTGGGGATACTTTCCATTTCCTTCCTTCTTATGACCCCATAGTGTGGTTGATCATTATATTTTGTAATATTGCAAGGTTAGGAAGGAAATTGATGGGGTCTTAAGGAATTAATCAAGTGGAACAAAGTGGGAAATGAAAGACCTCTTTTCCTCTCACATTTTTATATTGGCTTAGTGTCAAACATTAGTTGACCCGGTTAGAAAATTTGTGAAATAGCCTCTTAAATAAGAGATAACAAAGGCAATTTTGTGCCAAGTCTAAAAAGCTGATGGCAGTAGTGCTAAGTGAGAGATACAAAAATTGTGTGCAGCATGAAATGTGTCACACTTAGTTATGAAAACCTTATTGCTATGTACACCATAGGTGAAAGGATAAACTCTCTAATAAACCATGCTTGCATTACTATCTAAAACTGCCTGAAAGAAGGTGATGCTGTATAAAATTTTTTTTCCATTGACTTGCACCAAGGGAGAATCTTATTAGGGCATTGGCTAGGATCTGTGTATTTCATTTAAGTTATTTTTAGAGGTTGTAATTTAACAGAAGTCTAATTCCTGGGACACATGCAAATTTTAGTTGATTGTTTGAAACAACATCAATTCTACACGCGACTGCCTCAATCAGCAAAAAATGCAGAATATTAACATGGCGAAAAGTTCAAGCATTCAATTGGTCTAAACATGAATTTGGTGAAATTCCCATATCCCAAAGGGGTCATGCAGCAGCTGCTCAGAAGAGATGTCACCAGTGGTGCCTAACCCTGACCCCAGACAATACTGAAACAATTGAAAGAATGACATGTCATTGTTTTCTGCGACCAATCAGGAGAGACCTTATGAGCACCTCCTTAACACAACTGTCCCAAGGGCTTGACTGGGCATTTCCCTTTCTGTACCATTATCCTGTCTTGGTTGCACTTAGGTGTGTATGTGTGTTTTTTGTTTTGTGTAGGTCACAATTTTAAGGAAGCAGAAAAGATCAATGCAAAGTACGAGCCTGGACCATGGTATGGCGCTTCTTTACGAACAAAAAAGTTGGTACCCAAATGTCACAATTATTTCATAGGTACTGATATTTACGCATGAAATGCTATGAAGTAAAAGGATGTTTGTTTACCATTCCAAAGTCATTTCACAAGAAAATATCAGTACCAATGAATATATTAAAAAAACCTGCCTATTTGTGACAATTAATTATTAATAAGTTGGCAATATTTTCATCAGAGTAATCATGTTAAAAATATTGCCAACTCGAATGTAATTCGTACTGGTGATGACCCCTGGCCTAAAATTTCAACACAGATGCTTCTTCTGATAAGGACAGTTAACTCTTAAGTTCTTAACAATAATCAATAGCTATTTAACAATAACCTTTAAGTCTTTTTATTTAAGTTAACTCTTTAGCAAACGTTGTTTCTATCCTTTGTTTTAATTGGAAGGGGTGGAGGCTTGTAAAGAATTCCTTGTTGAATTTAATAATAATTATTGATCTCAAGTTTGTGCTTTACTGAAAAATGGCCATTTTTGTTAATCCCCAAGCAATAAAAAAAATTTAAGCCCTTGTAGTAGTTACTTTGACAAGAAAGAGCTTTGTACATAAAAATGCCTGAAACACCAGTGACAAATGTTGATAATAATGTTATTGTGAGTTGTCATGAAGTGTTCAATAACCTAATGCATTGATTGCCATCCACATGTACAACAATGTCACCTGCTTTAACAATGAATCATTTTCTTTGCCAAGAATTCCTCAAAGTTTAAGTACGATTAATCTCGATTTTTTTTGTTAATCCTCCTTGGAAGACTGAATGATGTTCTTGATAAGTTCGGAGGTGAAAAATTCTAACGTGAAAAGTTAAAAAAAAAAAAAAAATTTGTAAGTTACATGCTCTATAAACTATTGCTCTTTCATGTTGCTTGAGATTGTTATTTTAAGTTAAATGTTTCATTATTCATTAGATTATAAAAAGAATATAATAAATTATTTAAAAGAAATCCTTCCTGTTACAGCCTTGGGGTGGTCCTTGATGATACTATTTTAAGAGCAAGAGGACTTCCCTGGCAAGCTTCAGATCAAGATGTTGCAAACTTCTTCAAGGGACTCAACATCGTAAGGTACACTATGTATTGTCAACTAGCAGCCAACAGATTGTATCAGTTATGGGTAATAATTTAACATTTTTATTTATCTTTTCTGAAAAATATTTTTTATCTCATAAATACCATAAAATTCCGAAAATAAGCCCTGGGGCTTATATTTTTCAAAGGCCCTTTTTGAGGGGCTTATTTTTGGTGGGGCTTATATTCGGAGGGGCTTATATACTGAGGAAATTTGCATTTCAAAATCGATTGGGCTAGCCTTATAGTTGGAAGCAAATTTACCGTTTTTGCTTTGTTTTACTTTGTATTTGAGGGCAATTTTCCAAGTACAAGCCCCGGGGGGGCTTATATTTGGAGGGGCGAAAAAACAGAGGGTTTTTTTGGGTTACCGGTTTGGGGGGCTTATATTATTTTGGAGGGGCTTATACATGGAGGGGCTTATTTTCGGAATATTACGGTAACGGAAATGAGTCATTTGGTGGACCTTTCCAAGTTTTAAATGGATCATACCTGTTGTTCCTACTCAAACAACTTCTTGTGTTGTACCAGTATTGAATTCAGAAGAAACTATACTTTGCTTGTATAACTACGTATTGTTCATTGTTTGCAAAAAAAGTTATGTTTTTCTTTTTTTTAATTTTTTTTGTTTGGCAATATACATAAAGTGAAATAATTATAGTTGTTAAGCTTACTAATAATTCGTTTAAGCTTCTTGTTTTGATAGAAAATATTTGAGAACAGGCAGTGACAGCATAAATTAATAAATTAAATGTTGCCAGGTGAGTTACATGTTTAAGTATTTTCCTTTTTATTCCAGAGGAGGGATTGCTTTCTGTTTGAATGCCCAAGGCAGAAGAAATGGGGAAGCTTTCATTAGGTTTGAAAAGGGAGAGCATAGAGAATTAGCAATGAAAAGACACAAGCATCATCTTGGAACAAGGTACATTGAGGTACGGAGAGATAAACTTCTTCAGTTTTGTGGTCAGGAATAGACCCAATGCAAAAATGGCTGCTGGGTTAATATTTTTTTGTTTCAATTAAAATTAGCCTTACTAGCTGTTTTCTTTAAAGTACAAAATTCAAGAGAATACCTCATCTCAAGACAGGCTAGTCAGGCTAATTTTAATTTAAACACAAGAAAATTAATCCAGCAGCCATTTTTGGATTGGGTCCGTTAAATCCAATGTTTATCTGCTGAACAAACCAAATTTCATTTGTGGGAAAATGCATGCAAGGCAAGAGAGATCAACTTCTTCAGTTTTGTGATCGTGAATCAAACCCACTGTTCATCCTTTGAACACACCAATTTTTTGGTTCATGGCAATAAGAATGCTGGCAAGTCACCCGTAGCCTGCCAAGGCAGGAGTAATTTTTGCTTTAGTGCATCAGAAACAAAAAGTAATCTGGAAATACATTTTACATTGGACCTGAACCCTGATTAATTTTGTTAAGTGTGAAATTTTAAGCCAACCACAATGCACCTAGCAAAACAAAAACAAAGTACATTACAGAATTACATTGGACTCTACACTGGACTTGTCTGTCGTAGTTTTTATTCCCCTAGCATGCACCCAACTTGTGAAAACATCACCTCATTTCATACCAAACTGGTCATCACTATATATGTTAGTGTGAGTCAGTTATATATATAATTTTGTTTGTTCTTGTGATGTTATTTTTTGATGGCCAGTTTGGTATGAAATGAGGTGATGTCTCCACATGTCATGTGCATGCTAGATGAAAATACAAGTGCGGGCATATTTTTCAGGAAAAGAAGTGCTTTATAGTACACTGTAACTCTGTATTGAAGGCAATTTGAAAACAGCTAGAGGAAGATTGACTCATCCACTTTGTAAACTGGGCATTCAATTAGATTCACAAGAACTTTGTTGATTCCTAAAAAAACATGGCACAGGCCAGTGTGAACTCTCAGTGCAAATATTCTCCTAACACATTCCCCAGCATTGATGTTGATATTATGCTATTAAAGGCATCATATGTTTACTAAAAGCCTTATCTGGAACGTCGTGACTTAACTGCAATTCTAAAGCCACACACAGAGTAAGAGAAATTCCACTGAGGCATCAGACTGTTACATTGACCTTGATGCTGTTATAACCAAGGTGAACAGTATTGTCTCGAAAGACTTCCTGTTGTATTCTTTCTTAATATTATTTTATTGATTCCTAAAATAAAGTATTACTTTATATTTTAGGTGTACAGAGCTACAGCTCAAGACTTTCTAAAGATTGTGAGAGGTATTTATTTCTTCTTGGAATAATTTCTTCTTTTGTCAGTGTACTTATTAATTTTTGTTTAAACATTTTCATCATTCAATATTATTTTTTGGAGGGGAAACGCTGACTACTAACAGCCCTCTCCAATATGGCTTCTCACCTTTGTGTGTAAGATAGCAATTGGGAGGTTCATCTGTATTATTTTCATTTCATTTTCATTGGTTACCTGCAAATAGCAAAGGCTAGTCCAGGTGGGCAGTGTCTAAACAAAATTGTCCAAATGTATATTAAAACTATCCAAATAATTAATTAATTATTAGATATAGAAATAAACATTTTCTGTCCAAAAACAGAGCTCAGAATTTTTTGTTTCTTCTCAGCACAGGCACACCTGTTAGTACAATAATTCCACCAAATTTGCTTGTGTTATCTAATTTCTGAATATTATTGTCTCTTGAGGTCCGATTGATGTCACCCAGATTGCGTCCAATTTTGTTTCAAACAAGGCAGAAGTAATCATCAGAATGAGAGGGCTTCCATTCAACACAAAAGAATCAGATGTTGTGAGTGTATTACTTTTGCTAAGTTGCCCAGACATGTTATTTGGCTCAATACAGGAATGATTAGATTTGATGGAGACCTAATATGGATCAATACTAATCTCATATGGATTTATAATGATGTGGTATAGATTATTGCGGACATGATGTGGATCAAATTATGTAATGTAGATTGTCAGACTGACATGATAAAATTAAGGGTTACACTGTAAAAGAAAAGCTATATCATTGCTACATGCTCACCACACATGTTCCAGTGATAAATGATGAGAATTTATTTTGCAAACAAGATCAATCTTGGCCTTAATGGATTAATATAGGCAGTGATATTATCAAGGAAAATAAATGGAGAGTCTGGTGGGTTAACCCTTGAAAATGACCAAAGAATATCGATTTTCCCCTTTTGATATCATTACATAATCAACAGGAAATGTGAGAATCAATAAAGTAATCACCTCATGGAAAATGCTTTGATCTTTAAACAAATTCTCTCAACTAATTCATTAAGGAAATATATGGAAACCTGTCTCGAGAATTATTATTTGGATATTGGGGCTTGCAGGGTTAATAGACACATGAAATGGGTTGATAAGTTATCATAAATTGGTTAGTAGACATGATTAAAGCTGATGGACACATGACTGTATTAATTAACGTGTGAAAAAGAGAAATCAAATGCTACACTGTATGGGTTGATGCAGAGGTGATGGAAGCTGATAGAGACATACAATGACTTGCTGGTCGAAGACGTGACATTATTTTGTGTCGCTAAAACCACATTGTAGGTGAAGAGTCAAGAAGGGTAATTGTAACATTGATGCATGAGGTATCAAAATTCATGTAAAATTCTTAAAACTATTAAGCATCATGAATGATCACGACACTGGCTAAGAATTGTGTATAAAGACTGAGAAGTTAGAATATTAAAAGCTTAATATGTCTCCTGAAATTGATTCTGTGAATGAAAGAGTCAATATGCTTACTATATAAGTATGGTTCATTCTTCACATTTCTTTCTTTGTAGATTAAGTTCTTTGAAGATGATGTACCAGTGTTTAAGGGAGAATCTGGAATCCTAATGGTTAGAAACAGCTTTGGAAAGCCAACAGGAGATGCCTTTGTTCTTTTTGAAACAGAAGAGCATGGGTGTGCTGCACTAAGAAAGCACAGGTGTTCATTGGGTTCTCGGTATGCGGAGCTGTTCCGTAGCTCCCAAAGTGAGGTCCAGCAAGTTCTCAACTCATACAGCAACTTTATGCACAACTTTCTTCCACCATTTATGCTTCCACCTCTTCCACCACACCTTCCATTTCCTCCTCCCTTTTTGCCGCCTGGGCAATCCATTAATGGCATGAACAGTAAGGACTGTTTGCGTCTACGGGGTCTACCATTCTCAGCAACTGTCCAAGATGTACTAGACTTTCTTGGGGACCATGCAGCATTTGTTGTTCCTGGTGGAGTTCACATGGTGTTTAACACACAGGTAAATTATTAATGTTATTGTCAGTGATCACATTTTGTTATGGTAACAACACTTCTCAAACTTAACAGTAAATTATAGCAGGCAACTCATGAGTCTTCATAATAGTATATTTTTATGGGTAGCATTACCATTCTTTCAAAATAATTATTGATTGCATTATCATTGTGCCGTAGGTTAAAATGAATGAATAGCCAATGAATCTTAAACTTGTCTTATCATGCAAGCCTAAAATTAATAAATAATTAGAATGTTTTTGTTTCATAGGGTCGACCATCTGGAGATGCTTATGTTCAGTTAGTGTCTGCAGAGTGTGCAAAAACAGCCACTGGTGATTTGCACAGACAGCACATGGGAGAAAGATACATTGAAGTATTTCCTTGCTCCGGAGTTGACATTGCTTCTATCATCACCAGCAGTACAATCAATCAAACTAAGTTACCGTCACTCAACTCCACACCATTTAGCCATTCGTGTACATTTCCTGTAACTGATGGGGTGGTTACACACACAGGGACACACATGAATGGACACACAGACAGTATAACAACTCCACCTTGTCGCAGCCCTACAGGAGTGTATGTGGCCAACTCGCCACCACCAACATACTTCAACTGTGTTATGCCAACAAATGGCATTGGAGGAGGAAACTTGAATAATTTTTATTACCCACCAGCCACTGCAAATGTCCGAATGAGAGTGTCACCATACTTAGCACAACCATATGAATTTATACCCTTCTTTCAAGGATACCAGGTAAAAGTCTGATGTAAACATGTAATTTCTTTGTTACAGGAACCCTTTTACCACTAACAGTGCCAAAACTAAAAGTTGTGGATTTGACTTTGTAAAATGTTATATTAAAATGAGTAGTACTGACGAGTAGAAGTACTCCTGAAGAGGTTTCATTTGTATGGCCACACCACAAGATTTTGTCCACTGATTCAAAAATTAGAACTACATGCTTAACAAAAAACACCATCTGAAAGTACTCCTGAAGAGTTCTTAAATGAATGAAAACACCATCGGATTTTATCCCAGTCAGCTTCAAAAGTTTAAAGCACAGAACTAAAGAATGAAAGTATTATTAAAAGTCAGTCTACATACTGAAAGGCTTCAACAACATCACATATTTTTATAAATGATTGTGGAAGTAAAAGGGTCAAAGTGGCAAATAAAAATTATGTCAGTATGAGCTGCCAAATGTAAAAACATTATTTTAGGCAATATTTTAGTATATTTTTGGCTTTTTAACAAATAGCACAAGAGTCATCTTATGGTTATGTAAATAATACTTTCAACGACATCTGCAATATTAATTCGTTAAATCACTGATACCCAGCCTCATGATCTATAAACCTTCTAGCCTTTTTGCTGCTTTGTTCTTTGTAAATTAACAAATACCTATATAGCTTTGCGATCTATAAATCGCAAGATGCCAAACTCCATACTTTGAGACTTATAAATCGCAAAATATGTGCCATTTACAAATCAAGTTGTGCATTCGTACAGTTATGTCTAATAAGAAGTTTTGCTTTTTTTCTTGCAGATTGCAGACTATGGGAGGTAGTTAAAACAAAAATATGGTCGCAGATCGTAAAAACTCTCATCATACCTGACAGGCACTCTCCTAGAGTTTACCTCCTGCTACATAAGTTGTGTGACAACACTTCACTCTGTACCTTCAACTGTTCTGTGTCAAGGATTTATGTCAAAGAGCCAAGAATACAACTTACAGTGTTCTAGACCGGTGAACAAACTATCATTCTTTCAAAAATAAATGGACAGATTCTTATCTCAAAGGTCTGGAAAGGATGTCTTCAAATAAATGGCAAATAAAATACAGAATTATGAAATGGTAAAATGCTAAGAGAATGAAATTTTCACAATCAAAAGTTTTTGGCCAGATTAGATGGCAAGTTACCATCTTAAATTCCATTTACTGAGAAAGCTACAGAGACAAAACTCAGGAAAATTATTAATTTCTGGTAATTAATTCAGCATAACCTCAGAAATAGAAAAGATAAATCCAAGTTCTAAATATGGAAAAATATATATAAATTGCAAATGAAGCAAAAAAATTGTACATATCAACATAATGAAGAGATAATCGAAAATGCAGAAAGCTAAATCTATGAAAATAGCTTTTTAGCTCACTAAGTTCAGACTCTAGAGGACTGAAGATTTAGTTCAGTGAGAAATACTGACCATTTATTTTAAACATTTTAGCAAATGCGTGTGTTGTGTTTGTATTAGGAGCATTAGTAGGGCTTATATTTAGAAAACAACACAGCATCATTTTAGGAAGAATGCTGACAGAAAACAGGCATTAATAATTGAATTATCAGAATGATATTAATAGTTAAGATGAATTGTATGAAATGTGTCTAATACGGAATTTATTTATTTGAAACTGGACCCAGGTGTTCAGTTGAACAGAAAACATTTTTTGCCCCCATGATTGAAAAAAAAACCAAAACACACTTCATAGGCAAGCATTATCTTCTCCCTACTTATCCACTGTTAAAGATCTTGAAGTCGTCAAGAGGACTTATTTGTAGAGTTCTATGCATCTGGGGCTCAAAATGTTTGTCTGACCATCAGTGAGAAATTAAATAAAATAGTGCATATTATGTGCAAATTAACTATAGTTATAGGCTATGTTCACTCAATACCGGGTAGCTTTTCATGGCAACACCTATCCAAAATGTGACTCCCCGCTTTAGAGATTGGTGTAGCACAGTTTTGTTCCATCACAGAAATTGTGCCCTCATAACCAATTTTGTGTGTGAACAGAAACCCTATCTGGTATGATTTTCGTGGCAGCACAAAAACTATCCAGTATAGTGTTAACATAGCCTCCCCGCAGACATCCTTTGGGGTTCGTTTGTCACCCATTTTAAAGGACGTCTGGGAGGAGGCTAGTGTGAACATAACCTTAGTGTAAGTATCAATTATTTTATGTTTAATAGAAAATAAGATCCAACATCCACCTTAGTTTTTGCTAGGATTATTTATGTCTAGAAGGATTTTGCTACAGCAACCAAAGTAATAGTTTTTCTCCGGGATAAATCATAATCTTTCTGTGCCGTTGAAAGTGTTAAAACATTTTCAGTTAGCTCATGTTGCATGAGCTTTTTACTTGACTTTTAGTGTAATCTGACTAAATTTTGATGATGGTTGCTTGTATCATACTCTGCTGTCATCAATGTACAGTGCATTTAAATATTGTTAGAACTTTATCCAGTGAGCTCTGAAAGCAGAATAGGCCTACTTCATTTATTCAGTTGTCGAGAAAATCCTGATCCCGTCACTGTGGACTTCAAACTAATAAAAAAATGAAGGCTGTGAAAACCAATGTTTCATGGCTTGTACTATTTTGAGATAACAAATTATTGTTGCTTCATAGCTTACTGAGCAGTTAAAATGTGTTCCTCCTCATTATATATTGAAGTTACAAATATTGATTTATGAAACACAAACCTAAGTATTTTGAAAATATGGCATCACATACTGCCATCCTTTTATGTTAAACTGCTAAAAAAGTAATAAATTATTTTAGGATGGACCAACAAATATCGGGTAAAACATCCATATGCTAAATACAATTTTAAATCATTTTATTTGTGTCTAAACATTACACGTATTTATTGGCAAGTCCTTTACTGGCCATACCATTTTTTTATGTAGATATGACTACTAATATTGAAATCATGTTTAACAAATAACTATTTTTTCCAGTCAGGGTAAATGACTAGCCCAGCATGTCAGTAAAATAATGTCATTCTTACCAGTCTACATTAAATCAGTTTCTATAAACTCAAAATTCTGTCAAAAATGTCATACACGACTTTGCGCTAACCAGCCGAAAAATCTAAATTATACCAAGCATTTTAAAAAAACCCAGACGAGTGTGATTAACACAAACCTGATTACTACTTTTATCATTATCATAACACATTTTTCCTGAAAGTTCAGTAAATTAATAATTACAGGAATGTCTTCTCAAGTTGCCCAACCTATTTTTGTGTTCTTGTGTGCAACACAAAATTTATAATATTATTGATAACTTACAAATCAAAGGATGATATAAATTATCCAAAATTTCTGGACTAACCCCTCGACCTCTACCCCTGCCGAAATGAGGGTTGGAGAACTGTTGTATTTTCGGTATTGTACACAGTACTGTTCAAAAGAAAGTTTAAAAAGTTTACCAAGTTTAATACATACAAGTTTCTTTGAGGCCAAAATAGCATCTTTGTCACTGGCAGTGCCATTAGCAGAGTGCTTAATTCATTTACGAAGTAACTGTATGTGACAAATAATTATTAATAATATGTACTGTAATAAGTCATTTACAGTATTTATATTTTAGATCATCAGATAATTATTTTAGCTATATTTTTAAAGTGAACTAAATTGAATACTATTCTCGTGTAAAATAGAACCAGACTTGTGACATTTTTTCTCAAAGTTCAATTGTGTACAGTCGTAGACACATCTTTCTCATTTCTTTGATAAAGGTCTAGCTCTTTACACTGAACTTACCTAACAATAACTGATCTTTCTTGGAAATAAAAGGAACAAAATGGCTGAAAAGTCAAGTGTTTGGGATTGTGTTGTGTATCATAAGTTGCTGGCAGCTGTACAATTCATTTGATGGGCTTTGTTTTGAGTGCACAATTGCTTGCGTAACTGCCATCTTGATGTTGAATCAAGTCAAGGAGATGGGGTGAGAAAAGGAGTACCCAGCTAACACCTATCCCATGCCCCAGGGTTGGTACTTGCACTCTCCCTTCGGCCTTTTCCCCTTCCACAGTATACAAAAGATAAATGAGCAGCTTTCACCCCAGAAATAAACCTACATTGCAGGCAGTTTTCTTGACATGTCTTTGCTCTGTGCGTGTTCAGTTGTAAAGGGAGGACTTTAAGTACCCCTCCTCCTCCCCCTGTTCTTATGGGCCTATCTTGCCAACTAAGGATTTCCTACTTTGTTCCTGCAAGTCATTTTCTTTTGGCCTTACAGTAAAACCTTTATTGACCAAGCTCTTTTGGTCAAGATGGCTGGATATTAGCTTCATTCTTTTTGTGTGAGATAGTGTTTGTCTTATGAACCTCTTCTTCATCTCAGTCCATATCCAACCATCTTGACCTCAAACTTGGTCAATGACAGATATGTTGATTAACAGCGATTTGCCAAAGTAATTGAGTACCAAATGATGCGAACTTCTTAAGTCATAAGTCACAAATTATTTTTACACTTACAAATTTAAAGCAAATTCTTTAGCACAAACTGAATCTGCAAAGTGGATAACTAATTTACTTTTATTATACATGACATCAGTTAACTTACCGGTTCAGTCTGCTTTTACCTCCAGCAATGGAGGTAGAGTTTCTCCAGCTGGTCCATGGAAGTGAAACCTATCAAAATAAATATTAAGTTGGTGGTCACTGCAGGGCTCAAACCTGGGACCTGGATTGTGAGTCTGATGCAGTGAGCGAGCTCACTTGTTCGAGTGTAATCAGCAGGCTGATACTCATGAGAATTAAGTGTGAGAAGCTTAGCTAACATTACCTGCTGACTCAAGACTGAGATCATCTTGAGCAGAATGGATGTTTCTTGAGTGTTATGGAAACTATTGTTGGCTCACTTTTGTTTTTTGGGGTGGGTTTTGTTTAGTGTTGTTCCAGTCTTTTGTAATATGTCATTTTTTATTTTGCTGATCGCATCTGTTTGCAACATCAAGAGACTACCACCAGTGTTTTGCCATAGAGGCAAATCCACTTGAAAGACTAGCTGGGAGGTTAACCTCAAAACTCCAACAAGAGAGCCTTATTGCAGGTCCAACCGACTTCTCCCTTTTTTATGCGTTATTTTTTCTTAGATTTAATTACTGATATAGGGTGCATAAAGGTACCTGAACGCTCCTGTGCATGGAGTCTCTTCCATGTTAAACTCAGCAACTGGAACCCCTTTAGTGGCTAACATTGGAGCAAATCCAGCTGCAGGGTAAACCACAGATGATGTGCCAACCTAAAAGATTATGACTACCTTAATTTACTTATTCCTCCAAAAAAGAAAACAATAGAGCAGCAATGTTATCCTAGTATCAAAGGCTAGTAAACCTACGCTGGGTTACATTTTGGGGCTGCAAGCAAACTCATTCCAAGGGGCCTCCTCCACCCCTGCTAATAATTATTACCGTAAATCCTCTATTTAGCCCCCCCTTCTCAAATAAGGCCCCCCTCTCCAATAAGCGCCCCCTTTTCAGAGGAGGAAAGTTAATAAGCCCCCCCCTCAAAAGTGCTTGGAAAAAATAAGCCCCCCAGGGGGCTTAATAGAGGATTTACTTTATAGCCTGTAAAAAAAACAACAACAGAAGGTGGGACTGACATCTTTATTGTGGTGCAGAGTATAATTATGTTATGGTTCAATTTTATCCTTGGCTTAAATTTTATTTCCCTTTGTTTAAACTCATTATCATCAGAAACTGTTATCAAAATGTTTCTGTTATCATAGATTACCATACCCCAAAACAATGGGAAATAGAATTTAGACCAAGGATAAAAATTGTTATTATTATTATTATTATTATTATTATTATTATTATTATTAAAATTGAACCACAACATTCAATCATTCATTCATTCATTGTAAATAAAGCTTAACCTCACCAAAAGACACATATCACATTTATCCAAGGCTTGATCAACTGCATTTAATACACCACGATTAAGGCCCTCTCCAAACCACACCACGTGGGGACGAACTAATGCCCCACAGTTGGGCTGATCACATCTGCAGGTAAACCAAAAATAAGATTTCTGATTATCATACTCTTGTTACCCTTCAGGCCTGACAAATTTAATGCTACATCCAAACAATATTTTGATGAAATGAAACAGAGATGTATGCATAGCCAAGTTCTCTGATCTCTCAATTCCATTTTTTGAAGACTTGAAATGACTATTGTACTCTATGCCTTCAGCTTCACTCCCAACTCAAAACTAATTTTAAATCCCTACAAAAAGGGCATGTAACTAACCTGATGGATCATTTGAACAGTTTTCTATACCTGGGCAAGTCTTCCTCTGGGATTTTGGCATCTTGAGCATCAGGATCTGGGGCTCTGGATTTAATAAAAATAAAAAATTAAATTAGATATAAAAATGATATAATTATTACGTTATAGGTCAAAATTGACTTCAGAGTTATTTTGATTTCCCAATTTCCTTTGTCTTCTAACACTACTGTGTGTTATTCATGATCATCATGAATAATATTAGGGTTAGGTAACTGAAAATCAATCTGGGTTGAAACCATTAAGTGTATCTCCTGAATTTCATTTTACACTGCAAAATATTGATATAGGCATCTTACCCCTTTCCCTCTAAGGCTGGAACTATTGGGCTCCTCCGGTTTTCTGTTACATGACCACAAGAGGTGCATCTGGTCTTGAACAGGGTACCTACATGTTGGGTAATATAATTTTTATATTGCTTTTCTCATGAAGTATGCTACTAAATACTGCACCTGTTAATTTCATGTGAGGGATGAAAAAATTATACTGAATTTATGTGTATCAGTCATCCAAAACTAGCAATGTTGGCCTATGTGATGATTTATCTCTCCTCATTGAGGGGTCTAGACATACCACAAGAAATCAAGGCTAGGCTTTAAATTTTCCACCCCTTACTATGCATTGGAATCGTGTTCCCCATCCCCTGGGATAGAATTTGATAATTACTATCACATTCTATTCCCCTGGCCATGCCCAGGGGCTATGTTGAACCTTCCGTCGATTAGAGTGATACATTATCATGACACGCATTACTTAATGTATGAGACAAGGGATTAAGTACTATAACCATGAAGCTCTAAAACATCTTTAGCGCCTGCTGCTTGATGCAATTCATCAATATTCTGAGTGATAACAGTCACACTCCTCCCTTCTCCTTTAAGGCTCCTCTGAAATTCAGCAATGGCATAATGGGCTTTGTTTGGCTGTTTTGTCAAAACAACTTCACGCCTGTAACTGTAAAACTCCCAAACTAACGAGGGATTTCTTGCAAACGACTCTGGCGTAGCTAGGTCCTGAGCTCTGAAAGTCCTCCACAAGCCGCCAGAACCGCGAAACGTAGGGATGCCACTTTCAGCACTACAACCAGCTCCAGTCAGGACAACTACATTTTGTGCTTTATGGAGTAGATCTTTGAATTCTGCTTTATCCGAGCTGGTGGTATGGAAGGAGCTCTCAGCCATCCTAGCACGAAACCGGTTAACAACCTTCGTCCACAACACCACTTTCGAATTAATCTTCCGCAATCCAATCATCTGATAACACTGACACAGCTAAACAGTTTTTTTGCCAGGCATTTCAGCTGAAATTCGAAATTCAGCTGTCATTATGAGAATCACTGGCACTACTATTTCCAGTCTCACTCTTTTACAGCGCTCTGGATTCAAAATGGCGGGACACTTTTCAGGTAGACAAGTTTAATATATTTTTGAAGAAAAAACAGTCGCTACAGTTCTTGGAAACTTCCAATTACTGCGTAGTATTTACTTATATATCGTGAAGCTTCAGTTATTTAGATGTCGCCCTCATACTATATACCTCGGCCCACACCACACATCTGGTTCTTTGGAACACGTGTACTGTTTTTCAGCTGTTTTTTCTTGCACACTACAGCTGACATGTACTTGCAGTAGAATGTGTTGGACAGGAAGTGCAGTTGCTTTTCTAGTTCTTGGTTTCATTGTTTCACATTCTGTCCTTGTGTGACTGTGTGATATGAAACCCAGAAAACTAAAAACTGCCAAAGCGATAAAAAGTGTTTAACTTTTCTTATAATAAATTGTTAGAGTTTGGCTTGCTTCCTGAGATTTGCAAAGCAGTGGAAGACATGGATTGGCTGTAAGTATTCTTGACTGATAGGTTTTCTATTAAACTGAATGAATTTAGATGTTAACCTTTGCAGATCTGACATCGGCCCCAGTTGTTCAAGAGGTGGATAGCACTATCCACCGGATAAATTGCTCTCCAGTAGATAGTGCAATACTATTGGTTTCTCCAATACTTATCCACTAGACAGTGGTTTATCCGAAGAATAGTGCTATCCAACGTTTGAACAACCAGGGCCTGGAGATTATCTCTCACAGGCTACCCAGTGACCTAGGGAGAATCCCCTTATAAAAGTGCTAGGGATGGTTGTTGTCTCACTTAGGGGTTTAAATTGCAAATTTTGGTCTCATTTAGGGTGTTTGGGAGGGAAAGACATTTTATTTAGCCATTCTGGTATCGCTGGGGGCTCTGCTTAAAGAAATTTACAAAAAATTGCATGGTGTCTGTTTTCGTATGGTCTCCTTTAGGGGTCAGTTTAAGCTTGAGCCGAGCCACACCCACATTGGTCTCCCTTAGGGATTTAGTTTGAATTTTCTGACAAGCGTCCCCATCAGTTTTATATGGCCTTCCTACCTCGGGCCAAGTGGTACTGTATAGAACAACAATGAAACTCTGTTTTATGAACGTCAATAAAAAATTTCAGATATTTGAGCTGTGGGAGACTTAAATTTTTTAATAATATTTTAATTGATTTGTTTTTTTCAGTCTACCTACTGATGTACAAGCTGAAGCCATTCCTCTGATCCTTGGAGGTGGAGATGTGCTTATGGTTAGAACACATTTATTTCACAGTCCAATCATCAGTTCATTTTTGCAGACCAAACACCAAAGTAAATTTTTAATGTTATGCTGATCTGCACTTTCTACACAGGCTGCTGAGACTGGAAGTGGAAAGACTGGGGTATGAAATAAGTTTTCTTTAAGTGATTTTGTAACAAATAGTCATGGTGAGTCGTGGGACTCATCTTGTGAAAAATCATGAGTCCCTGTCCATAACCAATGAGTCCCAGTTTAAAAAAACAAGGAGTCTTAAATTGAAAATGTTTGGGCCTTTATGTAACTAGACAGTTAATCTGGAGACAGATGCCAAAGCTCTTTAGTTTACTGAAATTAAAATATAGTCCTGTATAAAATAAATTATATTTAAAGCACAAAAAAGGCTAAAATAAATATACATTAGAAATCACTCATACAGGATATTCCACTAAACCATCTTCAAATCGATCAATTGTTCATTTCATCCCATGGGTTGCATTTCGTCAATTATTTTGCGTCTTTGGTTATTTTTATGCGTCAGGGATAAAGGACGCATAGGCAACAAAATCACTGCTTTAGTGACTACAACACCACTACCCGGTTAAGCTCAGTTGGGAGAGCACAAGTCTCTGGAGCAGGAGGTCACAGGTTCAAACCCCGACCTGACAAACAACCAGGGTCTTTAGAGAACTGGTGAGATCACAGGGGTACCCAACGTCAATTTTTGGAAAATATCTGTTTGAAAGACGATTTGAGATCTAGAATTTTCAGAACATTTGTTGTAAAATGTCTTGCTTGCCTACCTCTCCTAGGATTTTGCAACTTCTGAAAAATGGTATAATTGCCCATTTTTAACGGATTTTTAGCGTAAAAAGGTCACCTAGAATTTTCGGGAGCCTTTTTTCTGGCTGAAATTTGCGAAAAGGTAAGTTTTGATCCCTATAATTTTCGGATCACTAGACTTTCAGCTAGGAAATCCGAACAGATGAAAGATTCTTAGGGGATAAAAATATGCCTATATCTACCGTTTAAAAACTAAAATACATTTAACAATGCTATGTTCAAGTGGTTTTGAACTATATTCTCGTCGGGTGCCCCTGAGATCATGCTGGTTGTGAGTTGAGACCTTATCTCAGTTCAGATGATCATATCATTGGGCAGTGACCTTAATCCATTTGCCTTGTCTCCTTCATCCTTCATTCATTAGTCAAATTCAAGGGGATGTAAAAGAACCCACACTCCTGTTCTAAAAGAGTAGGGGTATGGTGGCGTGGTCCACCTTTTACTCATCATTCATATCATGGGTTATAAGTGGGTTACAGTAAGCTCATAAATGGACTGATAGCGGGTTCCACCGGCACCCTTGTATATTGACATCCAAGCTTACCGTTAACACGTTTTAATGTATAAATTGTAAAGAGGGTGCATCTTGTTGTCCTCAAATCCACTACATTAATTTTAATACTTTACACAACAATTTTGAGTTTTTTTTCCTGGGGTTATTCCCATTGTAATGTTTTTGTAATGTACAGAATTAAGGTGTTTTTTTTTTCAGTTATTCAATATTTGAAAGCCATGCACTTGACTGTTCAGGACTAAAATATCCAAATAATATGGTTTCATAGGTAGAATAATCAGAATTTGTATGGCCTGCCAAAAATTAAAAAAGGCAGGCTATATCTATATCTATTTCAAGCCCTGGCTTTGATGTTGTTATTGTTGTTTTTTGTTCTTGTGAAATTTATTATAATGTTAATCCAAAAAGCCTCCTAACTATCATAGAAAAATTCAAGCCTTGCAGGGCCTGTGACTGACAATGCTATTTTCTTATTCCATTTCTGATCAGGCATTTTGTTTACCTGTGATTCAAATTGTGCATGAAACAGTAAGAGATGCTCTCAGTGGCAAGACTTCTCGTCCTGCCTCCAGTGCAGCTCCATCAACTGGTACAATTTTATAATATATAATTTAATGACTTAAAGGCAACCTTTTGTGCATAAACCCTTTCATTCTCTTGGCTATAGTGAATTAATTGATCTCACTAATAACTCAGTCTGTTGTGGTGTTTAGAAATTACCGGTAGTTCAGTTTGTTGTCTTCATGTGTATGGCACAAGAGCTCTAAATTAACTTAATCTGATCTAGCATGCCTTGCTTTCAAGGTTTGAGTAAAAGTTAACAGTATTTATTCTCACATGAAGGAATGGTGAGTCACCAAGGGTCACCAAATACTGCTACAGCACAGCCATCACCATCTTTCTTGGCCCCTTAAACGAAATTGCATGGACATCTGTACTGTACATTCAGGGTTTTAGTGTCCATGAGAATAGTTTCACTCCAAAAGTCAATTTTATGGATTGAGGGAATTATGTAATATCTATAAAATTGCATCTCAGTGCACATATATGTTCTTTTAAAGAATTTATCTTGAGTATATTAATTTGAATTTGTATGAATACTCTGGAGAGACGTATTTATAAATTCTAATCTGACACTTGACTTCTCAAATTTCATTCCGTTATTAGCACCAACCACTTTTAGAATGAGTCAACATGACAGAGACCAAGATTTTGGTGAGTATTTAAATTAAGACCTGTTTCAGATGACACACTTTTCATCCAGAGACGTTAATCCAAATTTGGGCTGATCTTATTGACAGCAATAAGTAAGCCTATTGATCATTCATATGCCGACCTAATAAGCTCAGATCTCAGTACAAAAAGATTGCAATAAATAAACTTATGCATTAAGTTCTGGGCTCTAAAAAACTTGAATTCAATTCGTTTCAACAACCTGTGCAGTAGTCATCTTCAGAGTCAAGAGTGAACATGACTACCGTACAGGTTGTCGAAACGTCAGTCACTGTCAACAACAACAGTCCTATTCAGGACTACATTCACCCGGACGATCAAACTCAACCTACTATTTTATTATTATTTTTAATAAATATTTATGACATTATGCCCTGGTTTGTAGCCATTGATGAGAAAGGTCTACTGTGCCAAAGTCGCAATCATTTTAGATGGCAAGGATGCCGCTCCACTCTCGGTGTTAAGCAGGGTAAGTCCATTATACAGTGAATCATTTATCTAATTTTACACATTGTGCACACGTTGTGTCCTAGGTCAAACTGTTAAAAACATATTATTACCTTCATCATTGCCATAGGCATGTACTACTATGAAGCTACTGTAACAGATGAGGGTCTTTGCCGTGTTGGGTGGGCCACAGATCTCGCATCTCTAGATCTTGGTAAGTTGAATGACTGATCAGTTTAAGACGTCCATTGTCCCCCAAAAAAGCAGTCAAAATGTTTGAGCTGTGAACCTCAATGAGGAATGGCTTGAAACTGATAACTGTGTATTTACCCTGAAAGTATTGGCTAGAGTAGCCTAAACTCAAAGCCAGAAAGAAGAACCTAACAGAAAGATTTGTGACTAGTGGAATTTTTAAGAATTTTTGCCCTGCCTAGAATTCAAACGAAAGAAATTACGGAGACTATTACAGGCCATCACAAACACATTATTTTAGTGCACTTGAACTATAGCCTATAACACCAATGATGTACATGTGGAATGATACATGTATTTTAAATTAGCAAAAACAAGTCCTATTAAACCTTTATTTCTCCTGCTTTATAACTGTTTTAATAATTTAATGTGTTAATGTTATTGACCTTTAGGAACTGATAAACAAGGATACGGGTTTGGAGGAACTGGCAAAAAGTCATTTGGAAAACAATTTGACACCTATGGAGAGGTAGAGTATTATAAGAAGATAACTGCACTCTTAAAGAATTAGCTGATTATTACCTCATTATGTTTTTTTTTTATAATTAATACATTCACAAAAATAACTTCCTTCTTATTGGATTCAATGGGGTCAATATTTTTACAGTAACTGCAATGATTGACTAATTTGTCTGTGGGTAATTAATTTTGATGATGCTGTGGCCCCATCAACAGCTCTATTAAAATATCCCTTGAGTGATCCACAGAATTAAAAAATCTGTGCAAGTTGTTTCAGTATTACTAACTGTATTTGGCTTTAGAATACATTATTCAATTTAAAAAACTGGTCTTCTACAGGGGTAGAGCAGTAGTTAATGAATATATATGATAATGGCTCTAAACATTATAAGACGTAAAGCTGTTCAGCTCTGACTACCAGTAGATCTTCAAGATCAAAATTGGCTACTGGTAACCTTAGTTGAGAAACCCTGCCAACCTTGACTTCCATTGTCCTAGCCTTGTTTACTATGGTTTTGTTCTGCACCTTGAGTGGCTTCTAGTACACTTATCCCTATGAGACCTTGACGAAACTACTAAATTTATAGAGATGGCACTATTGAGTGGCCCTTCCCAATTGCATATTCATGACGTGAGTAGAAATGACATGAATTTGTTATCTAAGAACTCTATGAACTAAGAATGTACTTTTTTTGTCTATTTATTCTCCAGCCATTTGGAATCAATGATACTATTGGATGCTATATCGATCTTGATAATGGATCAATAAAATTTAGCAAAAATGGTAATAAATTAGCTTGATACAATGTTTAATGTTATCATTATTCACTGCATTAGGAATAGTCCCATGAGGCTTACTTGGTCAAGTTCAACTTCTGTGCATGATGTTTTCATCTGAGATGTTAAAATTTCCCTCTGTATTTGAGAGTTTGAACACTTAGGCACCTAAGGTTTTAAGTCAAAAGAACAACACTGGTCTACATAAAATTGAGCCATTGGCACGCCTTGCCGAGAGGGAATTTAATTAGAAATATTGGTAATGCACCTGAAGATGAATTTAATTACGGGGAATTTAATAAATTATTAAATTTCTAATTATTGGAAATATTGTAGTGTATCTGAACATGAAATCTGACTGGTTTGCATCAACATTTAATGTTACATTGTTCTGTAGGAGTGGATTTAGGCAAGGCATTTGAGATTCATCGAATCCTTCAAGGGAATACCTTTTTTGCTGCAGTTGTGTTAAAGGCAAGTAGAAAGGAATCGCAAGAGATCCTATATGTAGCTTGCTCTGATCCAACATGACAATCTTCATTTGATTGAGGTATTAAAATGTTGCAGGGAATTATAAAGTTTATCAGAATTTGCAGTATTCCAGACATGTCAACTGCAAAAAAAATGTACTTCAAACAGCAAGAAAAAATAAGAAGTAAAGTCACTCAATGCTTCAGTGTATCCATCTGTAGAAGTGTGTTTTAACTTCTGTGATTATTCTAATATTCTTTCACTGTTTTTTGTATGATATGCAGAATGCAGAGCTGTTGTTTAACTTTGGTGATTCACCATTTCAATATCCTCCCAAGGTACAGTGGAAAATCAATGAGTTGTTCCTAAAAAAGTCTTGGTTTTTCTTGAAGCGTTTTTGGCTCCAATAAGTTACAGGGCTGTCATTAGTAGCTGGCTAAACTCTAAGTTTGTAAATGAGTCAAATAAAACAAGTATAGGAAGATTTGTGGAACGAATGATTGGCTACTTTCCCTGACAGTACAGGTTTTTACATAATGTTGAACCTTAATAGCGGCGCTGAATGATGGCATTGCTTTGTCTTTGTAAAGTCCATTGATAGCACCTTGCTTTTCTACATGCCATTTCATCTTATAAATGCTTATTCTGTGTTTATTTAGTGCTGAAGTTGCCTTAAATAGCATATTTACCTGCCCCTTTAAGCTCTCTAAAATCCCTATGAAATCACCGTCGGTTCTCTTATACTTTAAGTTATACATTGCACTGTTGTATTGTATATTTAAGGGTGGATACACAGCACTGTCCAAAGCCCCAGCTAATACAGTGAGTGCATCAAATATGATAGGAGGTATGTTAAGTATTACCTTTTACCATCCAGAGGGCAAAGTCTATTTAATTCTGTTTCCTTCTCAGACAGAAAGTTCTTAAAATTCTGCACGTGGTGAGGGACAGATTCTAAGTGACTTGTCAAAGTGTCTTGTAAAGAATGATACAACAAAATATGATAGAATGTTGGCTTCAGAAAATTCAGTTTTTTGGCAACCTGATTCAATGTATGAAAGCAAATTAGACATAACTTTTTTGATTGATGCCCAGTCCAATGGGACATCATTTTTCACTTAAAGTCCCTTTTCAAGACACTCGACTGTAACAGTATCAAAAAGTTATTTACCTTTTTTATCTTCATATTTGCTTTTAAAAATATTTCTAGGAGCATCAGCTGTTGCACAGCCTAAATCTGGGAAGTTTAGCAACAAATGTAGTCCATCCGCAATCATAATGGAGGTAATGTGCATGAATTGCAGTGTTTTAGTTTCTCCAAGTGGCTGTTGCTACACTGAGCAGGAGTCACGTCAAGTTGTCTTTTAGTCATCACACCTTATAGTGCTAATATAAGGCAACCATTCTGCTCATTTAGTTCCATTACTGACAGGCAACTGGTTTTATGCGCATTTGATCATTTGGTATCTGTTAATTTGGGCAATACCAAATAATAAATATTATTATTATTATTTTAACCCTTTACTCAAAACTCTAACGCTGTTATATTGTGCTCTGTGATCATTCCTATGTCAGGCTAAAAACTCTTCCATTCAACACGTTAGCTGAATGGAATGAATAAGGCAATAAATTAGTAATTTAGGTTTCATTGTATTTATTACCAAGTACTACTTAAGGTCAAAATGTTTATACCTTCCCTGATGGAGACAGGACGGCCATTTTTAGGGTGTTATTCCTGCAATGTGAAGGGTCAAGCAAAGCAAAGGCTGCATCTTCTTCCTCAATTTTAAGAGGAAATCAGCAAGAAATAAGAGGGAATTAGCAGACTGAAACTTCGTGTCTGCTTTTGGGCCTATAATTTTTTTTTTCTTTAATTTTATTGTGGCTTGTTATTTTTAATTTGGTGTTAAAATTTAAACTGCTTTTCATTAGAATTAAACTGCAACAGTAGTTTTTAAAGCAGCAAGGACATAAATGTGCACCACAGCTGTACCTGCTGTCATGTCAGTGATGGCCTCTGAACCCTTTTAGCCCTAAGAGTGATCAGCATCAAATTTTCCCTGTAATATCAATGCTTTGTAAAACCGAGTGGTCATGAGAATCACGGACATGATCTCCCAAGATGAATTTCCTTGCTATTTTATCAACTTCTTCCCACTACTTCTGTAGGAAAGAATAGGGGCAACAAATGAGGATTCAAATTTTGATCTTAGGGTTTAGAGGCTTAAATTCATGGTTTTACCTTGACAAGAATACTTACCCTGTGTGAATTCTCTTCTACAGCCTTCAAGAGAACTGGCTCAACAGGTGAGGTTTTTAATGATATGCCAGCATTTTTTGGTCTCCCATAGTTATAAAGTAACAGTTGCTTGATAAAGTGAAATAGCTCGTATATAATTTACAGATCAGCTGCTAAATATAAGGGATCAGTAGCCAGGTGCTGGTTTTAAAATTTCCTGGGGCTGGATGGTGAACCAGTTCGAAGGTTGGCACTTATTTGAAACTTAGGGCAATGACTTATGTTTGCTATTCACATTACATTGCTTTTGTTCCAAGTGAATTTTAACATAGTAAGGCAAATACAGAGCACATCATTGTAGTATTCCAGTCTACTTTAAGGCAATTTTTTGTGTCACTATACTCGACCTTGGCAAAGAGTAATTTTCATACAAAGGTCTAGATCAGCCAAGTCGTCTCAAAATTTGTTTAAACGATCATAACGATGCAGTAATCTCCCATGCAGACGTTTTTAGGGGAGTTGGAAGGAGGAAATATGACACCCCTAAAACGCCTGGGTGGGAGACTAGACGATCCATTGAAAACGCCACTGATGTGATGCGGAACGATCTGGACAATTAGAGAGACAGGAATTGCCTGGATAAAAATGAAGTATATTTATAGCTGTTTCCCATACAAACGTCTGTATCAAAGATGTGCCGTTTTGGGGAAGCTTGGCGCTATTTACGTTAATGGTTTGTAGTCGTAATATTGCCCTTGTCTCTGAATATCACAGACCCACAATCAGATATCAAACTTCAGGAAGTTTTTACCAAATCCTCAAGTGAAGTAAGTTTTCATGTTATCGTCAGCAGCTTATTCTATTATATATATATATACATACTAGCGATGATCAAAGCATGATTTGAACATGATTACGGAATACGTCAAATAATCTCGATGCCCTGCCGCCTCCCTCTTCATTGGCTAGTTAGAGATTAGAGAGCTTTAGATTCTAAGACGAGAACGACTACGAGTACGAGATTTTCTCAATAGCAAAAAGTAGTCGCGCGTGAGCCAGCGTCATTTTGGCGGGAAAGCGTGGTAGCCGTTGTCACTCTACTACGAGTTTTAGCGAGAGTGTCGTAATGGCGGGAACAAGTTATTAGAAGTTTTAGCATTTTGCAATCTGGAGAGGGTTCAACGTCTTTCAATAACCATAACAGTGCTAACTTTTCTAGGGAGAAAAAGTACAGTGAAGAATTCCGGGGTGTCTATTTTTTGACAATACGCGAAAAAACTTTAAATCAAATATCTTAGTCGTAGTCGTTCTCGTCCGCGAATGTGAAAGTTTCTATTATGTCATTCGCCCATGTGATATCTGCGGGGATTCAAGACAGGTATCCCAAGATCCGTTAGATCAACAACGGTTGTCTATACAGTCTCACTTCATTCTGTATTAGGAGTGCATGAGTTCTTCTACGTCAAACGCAATAAACTTCAAGAACGCACTTCAAGTATAAACGCAACTTCCAAAATTAAACTTTAATTTTTATCGTAGTGTTTCACTTGTTCCAGTAAAGAGTAATTTGGCAAAGGGTACAACAGCTGTAAAAGAAAAAAATACTGGCATCTTCATTACTGGTGATCCAGTAGTTTTCATTATGGCCCTACTACAGTCTAGGTTAAAGAGAGAAGGTTTTAAAAAAACCAAGATGACCATAGTCAGGGGCACCCAATGGATCTGTTCCTCAAAATATCTGTTCTTTAGGCACATTTTTGCTGGCTGGGAGATGTGAAAGAAATAATAGTCCTTGGAAGGAAAGTGTTGCTGGGAAAAAGATAATTCAGGGTGTCAGAGGGGATTTGAAGTCTAGAATAGCTGCTACGGGTTACTTGTATGGGTTACTTACCACTCAAGATCTGAATTGTGCCCTATGAAACTTCCCAGTAAGTCAGGTTGCTGGCTGGGAACTCTTGCATCAGTCTTGCTGGGAGTGAGGAACAGATAATTTTTTTCCAGCAATCTCCCAAAATGCTTAAAACAGTCTCAGAAAACTTTATTCACGCTCTGTTGTTGTTTTTAGGTCTTTTTCTCAAAATTTCCCGTTGGGTGCCCCTGCATAGTATAACCAGTTGTGCTGTTTACAAGCGTGGCCGTTCAGTTGAACGCCGAAGTGCACTTTTTTTTAACTTTTAGGGAGGTACTACTGATTGGCGGAGAGAATGTCAAGACACAAGTTCAGCAGTTAAATGAAGGAGTAAGTTCACAGCGTGATTCTTTGAGTAAGTGCATGTGCACGAATAATCACACCTTTTCAAAGCCAAAATTAAGCAATTAAGCAACTCCCCGTGAAATACCGCCTTTTTTCCCTCCCAGAGTACTATTCTATTTCCGAATACAAGAGCCTCAAGGAGGAGGCGAGAGTTCACTGAGGGTGGGGGGGGGGGGGGGGGGGGAGCTGTGGAAGTACTCGCGCGGAAATGGTTTATTTAACAGGATCTTGAACAGCTCTTAATGGTGGATTTTGACCTTGAAGCGGTTGTTTCTAATCTGTTGGATAATCAAGCTTGTTTTTGCACCTCCACATCGTCATGCCTTCCACGCGGTATAATCTAGCGTGCAGAAGAGGCGCTATTTTTTCGCGTCTTTCGGGCGAACGAAGCACGAAGCGCGCGTGATGCGCGAGACACGTGCGACCTGGGAAGGCCCGGAAAGCGCCTTCTCTCGTCGTTATGCTTCGCGCTTGCCTTCACTCGCCTGAAAAGGGCGTAAAATAACGTTTGTTGTGCAGGCAAAGTTATCAGCTTGTGTTACGTCTTGATAGTGGAAACCCTTAGTCGGTAGAACTGTGCACGTATGGGCGGGCTCTTTGTATAATAAGCGGTATCCTTTTGTTCCACAAAGAGCCTTGGAGCTTCTAATATCAAATAATTTTTGTGCTGCTCGTGTCCAAGCGGGATAGATATTAGCAAACGCTCGTGGAATTCAAAAGAAAAAGAAGGATACCTAATTGCTGAATGAATATTAGTTCTAAATAGTTTGAGTGGTGCGCTGTTTCTCCTAACTTATCCATCATCACCAGTGATAACATTTTGTAATAATCTTTTTTCCTTTTCTATTTTGTTTGCATAGGTAGACATAGTGACGGGTACACCGGGAAAACTTGATGATTTTATTTCAACTGATAAAATTAACCTCTCTCAGGTATTCTGTGTCATTGTTTATACCATGTGATAATTTCAACTGCCAACGTTTCAGAGCAGTCCGTTGTTTAATAGGCCATTTGAACGATGGCTTCACTTTACTACTACTGCTACCAGAATCCTTCAGGGTTTTTAGTTCTGGGGCAAACATTTATGGCTTTTGTTATTTAAACATTACTAGGATTACCAAATTTAGATATGAAATAAAAAACGAAATGAATTCTGGGGCGCTTACCTTACCGGGCCTTTCGAGAAACGGGCCCCTTGTCTAAATAGTAAAAAGCCAATTGGCTATTTGCTTTTTGATTTAATATGTTTTACATTTAGTTATACCATTAATTTTTCAGGTCCGATTTTTTGTCCTGGATGAAGCGGTATGTTTAACGGTTAAAATGGTCATAAAGTCGCTTGAACGGTTTGTTTAGAGGCGATATATGTGTTCTATAAATATGGTTAATTTTGCTGTAGCCTTGTGAGGAAAGAAGAAGATCTGTCGTCTACACACCTAAATTAGTACTTTCACGCAATTTTTTATCCATAAGAATTGTTTTGAGTTTTTTTTTATCTGCTCATTTTCTATTTTTGAGGGATACGTATACGTGAAGCTTTCTAATAATTCCCTCCTCGAATGATTCAAGGAGGCCATCAATCCCTCAGGTCACGAGCACGCTAACGCTAGCCTTGTACTGAGACCTTCTTGGGCTTCGTCAGGTGTTCCTACCCCTCAAAAGCCACGCCAAGGAAAGTTTGTGTAGGGAGCTGCGAACACGGCGCTTTACAAACTTGATTTGATTATTTAGTGTTAACCTTGGATCTGCGTTTTTTTTTTTTTCAGGACGGTTTACTTTCACAGGGAAACCAGGACCTGATTCTGAAAATCTTTAGTAAAATTCCTAAAATGAGTCCAGATGGTAAACGGTTACAGGTAATTTGCTCAACTCATTTGATAAACTTATCATAGCCACAGCAATCAATTATTCCTCTAGCTCACATATACCTGAGCAATCTTTGCAACGTGACGAAGCTATAAAAACACACGCTCGACTCTAATTGAAATACGTTCGAACAAGTCTTAAATCGTTTTGGTTTCACTTTGACGCAATATGAGGTCCAATATGCCTAGCTTCAATAGGGAAAATAGGAACCTTTTTTCAGCAATACGCATACACTGAAGGGAACTAACAGCTCATAGACTTTATTGAGAGGCTTCTTTTGACGTAACACTATTCCAACCAACGGGCTTTGCCTCTTGTTTTACAGATGATTGTGTGTTCAGCAACCCTTCATTCTTTTGAAGTCAAGAAACTAGCTGTGAGTTTGACAATCAATGACTTATCATTCACTGAGAGAAATAGAGTTAGTAGGAAGAAATTTGTGCTTTATCCTGTCATGTTTAAACAAAACAAATCAAGCTACTTTCGCTGGATCGACTTCGACGGAATCTGTAATTCGTCTCGTGGTATAGGGTCATCATCTCTTGCAATGTCCAAGAAGGATGAAATGTCGAAGTTTTCTTTAGACGCAAAAGTTATTTGGGTATAAATTCGCGGTGTTTTGAAGTTGTCTGTGAAAGTAAAATAGGGTGTCCATCGAAACTCCCAATAAATTGAGTCCGTCGTAAGGGTACTTCACATGACCGTAGTGGGGATACTCAGCCCTATAAGGTATGGTTCTCAGAGTTTTCCCCTTTGTAGGCAATCACCATTATTCACCTACGTGGTTTTGATTATGTCTTTGTAACTATCTAACGTGGATCCTTTCGTCCTAGGATAAAATTATGCATTTTCCAACGTGGGTTGATCTCAAAGGCCAGGATGCTGTTCCTGAAACCGTTCACCATGTGGTAATATGCAATCTGATGGTTTTGCAGAGATTTTTTTTTCTTTATCCCTTTAAGTGCCAACAACGCAAATTTTCTCCTAACAGTGTCCATACTTCATCAAGTGGAAACGGTTTTTGGGAACTAATAAAATGATCACCAAAGAGAAAATTCTCTGATCTGTTATTGAATTCTCCCAACTAATTCTTTAAGGAAATGTATGGAGATCAGTCAGGAGAATTTGTATGTGGATATTGGGTCTTAAAGGGTTAAGTAACTTGTGAACTTGCAATCAGCTAAGCCTGGTGTTCTTGTGATTGCTACAGTCGCTGAAAGAAATCCAGGTATGCATATGAACGATTATAGTGACTTATGTGAAAATCAGGCTTGAGATAAAACTAAAGTCTATCTTATATTATCCATAGGTCGTGCGCTCAAACCTCACTGCGGTTAAAATACTTTCTTAGATTCCTGGTTTATCTCCCTTTCGTTTCTAGAACATGCTGTTCAGAAAGAAGTGTAGCGTTTCTCGATTTTATCAGCAATTATAAACAAAAAAGCAATAACCCAGTTCCCAGTTCCCCCGAAGCTACTGAAATAAAAATAATTTTTTTTCTCATGTAAGTAAAACTAATTTAGCAATAAAGGTTTTTGCACATAGCCTCGTTTTGAAAGTGAGAGATTTTGGAGCTCGGACATGGCCTATTTGACCTTCTTCTTCTCGTGCGCGTTTCTCCTACTTGCGCCCACACTTCTTATGTGTGATTACGCAGCATAGAAACTGGCTAGATAACAACGGAGTAATTTGGCATGGCTCCACCGACCTTTGCCTTATTTCTTTCTTTTTTTTTATTTTTTAGGTTTGCCATGTTGATCCCAGGATAGACACCTCGTGGCAAAAAAACAAAAATAAAGTTAAGGTGGGTACAGATGTCCCCTTGTTCAGCAAGCGTCAAAACAGGAGGGGAGAGGAGGAAAGACTTAAAAGAAGAGGAAACGGACAGAAAAGGAAAGGGACTTCCTGTCCATTTTTCCTTTCGTGCTTATTTCCCCCTCCCTCCCCTCCCCTCCCCTCTCCTTTTTTGCGCCTGCCACGCAGGCTTTGATAATTAGTAAACTATAAGTAAATCATCAACAGGTCTCTTTTCATTTAGACGGATGGCATTCACGCGAAAGACAACATAAAATCCGGCGGTCAAAGTCCAGGTACTAAAGAATTTTTATTATTCTACATTGTACTCATAAACTGTCTTCTCATTGGCTAAATGAAAATTGATTATAATATTTAGAATTATGGTTATAATAGAAACATTTTCTCCGATTCAAGGTATGTGGCTTTCTATCATTGTCACGTTTTCTATCAAAACAATTACATATAGATGTGTCCCAATGGATCAGTGATGGATTATATTTTAGTAATTTTAAAAGAAATTTCCGAGCATAACTTCTCTTACAACTGTCGTTTGGTGCGGAATCGAAGAAACACAGTAGGCGTCGCGCCGAAAGCCCATGCATTTTACAATTTTATCATGGGCAGTGACCAGACAGAATAAAGTGGTAGTTGTTGTGCTCATTTACTGCATTGTAAAAAAAGGTTCAGTAGTCTCATTTTGTTAACTTTTTTGTGCTTATTCATTTCCCTTTGCGATCAGAATCTCTGTCTGAAGCTGTGAAGATTCTTAAAGTAGAATACCTTGTTGCGGCTATTAACGAACATAAGATGGACCAAGCCATCATCTTCTGTCGTACAAAGCTGGATTGTGACAACGTAGAGAAACACTTAGTCTCTGTAGGGGGAGGTAAGATCAGAGAATAAATACCACAGGTCATTTCGGTGGCTAGGATGCGCTTGCACTATCCCAAACTCCCCAAAGAAGAATGATTTAATTCTCGACTTTGTAGAGAATTAAGTGAAACTGAAGATATTGGGGGTACTTTTACTTGCTTTTGCTTCTTGAAGTGGCAGTGAGTATAATATTTAACACTATTTTGCCAGGTAATTTAAGAAATTGTATGCTTGTATCTTCGCGTAAACAAGCCTCTTCCTTTTTTATATACAGGTCCTAATGCTATGGTCAACGAGTATTCATGTGTATGCCTTCATAGTGACAGATCCCCACAGGAAAGGAAATCCAACTTGCAAGCTTTTAAGGTACCAGTAATCACTTGAAGAGAAATGAGTTCAAATTGTGTGAATGCTCGTTAAAATAAGTAACGGTTTTTCGACCCGACAGTGTTGGCAGTGTTGGAGAGTAACTAAAATCCTATTTAAAATGGTAAACTTGTACTAGTGAGTTGTGAATGCAAATGGGAGGTTTGGTAAGTAGGAAAGAAGCGTTGTCCTGTAACCGAGGTTGTATGTTCATTAGAGAGAGTTCATTTTGTACAAGGTTTGCGCTTCTTCTACTAACGTCATTCCCCACTCAACAAACTATACAGGGAATGGGTACTAGCATTCGATGCAACGATTAAGCGTTACTTGTGATTGGTTAATGGTTGCCATGGATACCATCGACTCGACCAATCATAACTGACGCTTTTCTATCTAAACGATCCCCGAAATCACTGCAACCAATACTTGTACCCATTCTCCCTAGAGTTTCTGAAGTGGGGAATTCCCTTTTTTGTATCTTGAAGGAGGGTGAAGTGAGATTCCTTATCTGTACTGACGTTGCGGCAAGAGGTATTGACATCACTGGTGTGCCATATGGTAAGTCTTGACTTAGAACAATTTTTTATCTTCCTATAAATACGGGTGCTACTGTTAAATTCTATCCTTGGTGACCCAAGAGCAGTCAGTTGTGTCAGGAGTAATGGCGCCACGAAAGTTAAGGAGAGCACTCGCTCGTGCTTCAGAACTCTTTTTGCGCCATTTCTTCCGAATGACTGGCTCTGGGTCTCCGAAGATGGTTAAGTTTCTGTTCAACGGTTTGTAAATTATTTGGACAAGACTTGGCTGCCTTTGCGTAGAAGCAATTGTAATCTCCTAATACAAAATGTAAATGAATACAGACTCAAACGCTAAATAAGGCTTAGTAAGGCTAATAGGTCGTTTTAGCTACGATGACGTTGACGGCAACGAGAACGTCAAAAAAACAATAAGGTTTATTGAGCAAAACAATAAGTTTGCACGTGCATCACGCTTTTTTCTGCATTTCTTTGCCGTTACTGCACCACTACGACGTGAAAATGCCTAATTTCACGTTTTATGGAGGACGTAAACAAGTGACGACGAAATTTTCTTTCTCTTTCTAGATTTAAGTGCGGTCCCCAAGAAATCAACTCCAAGGAAATTTGCCTAAATTAGACATTTTCAGCGAACTAAAGTAAACGCGATTAAGTTTGAAAAAATGCGAATTCATTTTAAAAGTGACGTTTTCGCTGCCGTCGCTTTCGTCGATGCTAAAACTCCATATTTTCTTTCCTTTTCCAGTTGTGAACGTGACATTCCCAGATGACAAACAGAACTATGTTCACAGAATCGGTCGAGTAGGAAGAGCAGAGAGGTAACTATGAACTGAAATAATAATCGGCTCTGTCCTGAGAGGGAGGAGGAAAGCTGTCCGTTTATGCTGGGAATCAATGGGCGGTGCGGTTTTGAATCATGACACTGTTCAAATTATTAGTGTATATTTAGTTGTTGTTTTTTTTTTCGCTTGACACACCTAGTTAATTAGTACCGATTTTATTTGAAAGTTATAATCATATGTATGATAAGATGATCGTTGGAAATTAAAAGAGTTTGTTGTAGAGCGAGCTTAAGGTGTAGTTCCAGAAAACATCAATACACCTTCCCGCCTAACGGAGGGCAAAGGAAATTCCTAGGGAAAGGTGAGTCTAAAAGGAGGCAATTTCCGAGATGGTAGACTGTTCACAGTCCCCTATTTTTCAGTGTGATCGTCGAGATCGAGTGCGTCTTACCGTTAATGGCGGCCATCTTGATTTCACGGAAAAATAGGGGACTGTGAACAGTCTACCGAGAGGGTTGGGTGGTGGCTTCTCGAGGTCTTTTTTCCGGGGGCTCCAAGATTGCAGAGATACTAAAAACTAAAAGCTGGGCCTCGTCTATTGTATAAGCTATCACTTATTTTACTGTTAATCGGTGTTTCAAAACAAGAATCATTGTTGATGATCTTTCATTTACGGTAGGCTAACGTAATCGTTCTTTTTGATACAATTAGGGGGGGGGGGGGTCATTAAACACTGTTGCCTCCCTGGGCGGGTGTTATTTTCTAGAACTACACGTTGTCCTGATAAAGGGCATCATCTGAGAAGGGATGCGCGCAGTGTATCTTAACATCGTGTTCGCGTTAAGTTCCTTTCAGTCCAGTTTTATCTGTGAAGTACAAGAGGTTCATTTTTCTTCGTGTTTGTCATTTTTCTCTCGTAGGATGGGCCTGGCACTTTCACTCGTTTCAGATGTGAAAGAAAAGGTAACATACATGGGATACCTTTGAAATGTAGAATGTAGCTTTTTGAGGACAACTTTTGCGTCCTTTCATTGTAAATAAAGCTCCGTAAACGTTTCAGAACTGAGCTTCGCTGAAAGGTTATCTGTTTCATTGTTTTTTCTTTCTTCATGTCAGGTGTGGTACCACTCGTGTCCTAACCGAGGTAAAGGATGTAACAACACGCGCTTAAAAGATCAGGGTGGCTGTGCCATTTGGTATGACGAGAAACAGGTAAATACACGTAGACGTTTCTTTCTTTACTTGTGTATTTTTATCGAATTTATGTTCATAAATCATCAGCGAGCAGTTTCTTTTTAGAACGATTTTGGCGCGTATTCAGTCAGCAAAACCTACAGACCTGAAAATGGTTAATTTGACTTTTTAATGACGTTTAAATCTTTTACTTTGAATGGGTCCATAGAGGGAGCGGAGCTTTCACTTTCACTCTGAGGAAAAGGTGCTCTAAAATGTATAAACATCGCGCCATAAGCCTAGTATGGGAGTTGCTTGCCCCGGTTTACGGGCTGCTAATTGTACAGGCTGCGAGGAAGGAGAACGCGCGCGTGTCCTCCTCTCTCGCGTGCATGCAGATGACCCTCCAATAAGCAGCCACCCTCCACTAAGCGGCTAGTAATGAAGTCCCGAAATAATTTCCGAAAAAAGTGGGAAATTAAACCTCTATAAATGGGGGTTGGCTGCTTAAAAGAGGTTTCGTCATAAATATAATTAGCATAATCTTAAGCAGAAACGTATGCCGTTAAAATGAAACCAAACTAAGTGTTTCAAAAGCTTAGTGGCCGCTTAATGGAGGTAACAACAATGGGAGACCTCTCGTTGGGACAGCCAAAAGGTGACCTTAGTCCGGGTACTCCAAGGGTGGCCGCTTAGTGGGGGATTAACTGTGGAATATTTCGCGCCCTTATTTCTTGTGCTCGTCACCCCACTCCCCCCCCCCCCCCCCCGTTTCGGACAGGCTATAGTTCTCAAACATCGTTCCAAGTAACAATTTTGTCTAGCCTTCCACGTCTTGTCTATTTCTCTTGATATCTCTGATTAAATTCTCTCAGTATCTAGCAGATGTGGAAGAGCACCTAGGTGAGACCATCTCTGTCATCCAACCTAACATGAAAGTGTCAGTCAACGAATTTGATGGCAAAGTGCAGTACGGCGAGAAACGACGAAGAGTAGGTAAGGACTGGGTCTTGAGACATCAACCTTTGTTTCTCAATAGTGTTTTTCCGTGCTGCTTTTCATTTCTCAATATTTAATGGCAGAAAAATCGGTTATTGCTTTTTTGTTTGTCGGTTTGTTTGTTTTTACTTTCATCACCATGTATCGCTCGTTTTATTCTTTTCTGAACAGGGACAATGTTTGAGACACACACAGCAGAACTGGCGCCATCAGTCAGAGAATTGGCAGAAATGGAATTCAAAGCCCAGACATCATTCCTTAGTTTGCAACACAGAGACTGGATGAAGCATTAACGTGCGGCATTTCACGTTTGATTTTTCTGCTTCATTCAATCCCTAGTGAGAAAAATTGAGGTAAAACAAACGCAACGAAAACCAGCTATCAGCCTTCACTGAGCTAATTGGGTTTGGTTAATAGCGTCCGTCTTTCGGATAAGGTGATATGGTCACGGACTCCGCAAAGCAGAGCAGTTGTAAGAACTGGATCAAACATGTTGCTGTTATAAAATGAGAAGGTTTGCCTTATTGATCCATAACCTTTACTAACCTCAACCGAACCAGGCGTCAGCCTTGCACAGGGCTTGCTTACAAGCTACTCTAACCTTGGAACGGGACAGAATTAGTCGAACAGTTCATCAAGTAAATGCAGACAAATAAAAATACTATTAATAACAATTTTGCAACTTTCTCCATTCCGATACATGCTTATGCACTGAAGTCACGCATACGTTCTAGCGTATCTCTTCCTCAGTTGAAAAAACCCTTTGGATTGCTTGAGTGGATTTATTTATTGCCATTGTCAACCACGCTAAGCTTCGTTAATGATGAAAAAATCTGGTATTCTGATATCAATGCTCAGTTTCCCTCACCTTTACACTTTATTTATGCAATTACACCGCTACTTTACATAATTTAAGACTATAACCGACAAGTATCATCCTTACTTTATAGCAAATACAAAGACTATTCAGTAATTTATTTTTGATGTTAGCGTTTTAAGAGTTAACTTTTACAATAGACCATTTCCGAGTTCCAAAAACTTTCACTTTCAAAGATTGAGGATAAGTGCAAAATTTTTCTTGAGAAAAGGAGTTTTATTTGCATGATCAGAAATAAAAATTCACTTGATATCAATGGCTTTGCATTTTCGCCTCGCTCTGAAACAGAGGCTTTCGGCAACTCGGAAATGTCCTATTACTCGTGCTAAACTGCAATATGGCCGACAAGCTAGTAAGCAGCATCTATATCGAAAGCAATTTTCAACCGTGTTTAACAAAGTAGCCTTCAAACGTGTTTTAACTTTCAAGTCAATGGGTAGGTCCAATGGAATGGGTGCAACGTAACTAGTTTAACTGACAAATAAGAATCCGCTGTAACTTGAACCACGATAGTACATGTACCCGCTGTCAATCACCCTGCGAATCCGCTGCCAGCATGCATCGCTGTTGTAGGTTGGCGCCCTGACTGTCACGCATCCTAAGCTTGTTCTCCCGGGATGAAGACCCATCGCATAACGCCCCGTTCGAGTGCGCTGTGTGTAACCATAGTAACCAGAATTGTCCTCTTTCTTGGGGTACAGATTGTACCAGTCGATATTGTACCTTGGGTTTGTGTACCTATTTCCAATCAGATACTCGCCCCGTGGAGTTGGCCCTCCGTAGCGACGGTCGTTTCTCTCCCTGGGTGGCTGTGTAGTACAGGTTACCGAGGATCTGCCCCTTTTAAGAAAAAATATATATTTAACAATTATTCCTCGAGCCCGAATGGGCTTTGAGTCAATAGCCCATGAGGCCGAAGGCCGAATGGGCTATTGACTCAGGCCGTGAGGGCGAGAGGAATAATTGCTTTAGTAAAATCCAACTAGTTGGTCAAAAATGTCGAGAATAAAAAACTTTTAGCTAGTTAAAGCTAGACTTTAATCCTTTTTTGCCGCCAAAAAGCCCGCGCTTTTCGCTATCAGTGGGCTATAACATATAGCCTAGGAATAGCTCAACCAATCAGAACGCAGAATTGATAATAGACCACTAGTTGGATTTTACTAATTGGCATTAGCCCATGATTTATGGGGGAGGGGGGCGATGACTGATATTGGGGCACAAACCTGCTCATGAGTGATCGTGAAAAGCCTCCCTTGAGTTCCCTAGCTCTAAGTTTTCACTTGGTTGACTTCTGACTTTTTCCGGGTGGGTATTTGTGTTCCGAATTCGGAATTTTTATGGCTTCTTAACGAGAGCCAAGAACCAAAAAAAAACTACTATACTAAGACAAAATCCCTCTTGTTTAACTGGATTTTATGTGCAATCAAAATGTCAAGGGATTCTTTTCGTAGTATATCAATCACTTGGAGTGGATTTTCGGTACTCTTGTTACCACTACAATAAGTTACGTGTAATAAGCCTAAGCTATAAACATGGTTCGGGGGCAAACGTTTTCACAAACATTCTGCAGGGTTTTCTTTCTCGAATTCAAGAGGAGACTGTTTGTATAGCCTTGAAAAATCGTAGCAGCTTACTTTCTGCAAGTGAGGCGGTTACTACTCCTGTAATGATTGCACACCACTGCATTTGGGTTCCGGGCCGGGCCACCTGCAGGACTAAATCAGCCAAGATATCCAGAACGTTAGTGCGAATCATGTTAGTACTTATATAAGCTACGTGCAAACGGACGCAATAACTCCCAACAACTCCTCGAAACGTCTGGTTTTCCCGTGCCCTTTCAATGCACATTTTGATAAACTTTCTAAAAGTCATAAAACTGTTGGCCCAACAATGTTGTGAGTTGTTGGAGTTCGTTTTCACGTAGTTTCAAACTTTGCGCAACGACTCCCAAAAACATGCAACGGGGTGTGCAAACGGACGCAACATGTAACATCCAACAACGTTGCGTCCGTTTGCACGGGGCTTTACCAAATTAGCAACCTCGTACCCAGGGTTCTCTCAGTCCTACTCGTCCCTACAAGGCGAGAGAGAGAGGGACGAGAAGGAGAACAAGGTTGCCAATTAGCAGATAGCCGGAATTTTCGAAAGTTTTGATTGGTTCCCTTAGCTCGGCATATCCTTGGGTACGAGCCCCAAAATACTCCGAGCAACGAGATCATCCAGAAGCCCTCCAGAAGCTAATAGTTGAATAGTTGAAAGAGCTTTTGTTTGCCTGGATTTTTTGTCTATATCTAATAAATTCTAAATCCTTCAATGACGGTGAAGATGGTTCGCTATTTTTTTGCGTTTATGAGGACCTCGAATTTGTCTAGATACGCAATACATAAAAGGCCTTGGCTAAAAACCACTCTCACTATATAAAGGGAAGTGTTTGATTTCTTCGGGAAGTAAACTAGGTAAAACAAGTAAAAGGGTAGACTTGGTACAAGTCGACCTCTCAAAAGTTCTTAAAAGTGAACGAAGCGAGCTTCAATGCATGAGGTCGCGCGGCGACCGAGCGAGCGACGAAGTCTGGAGGTCGACTGGTTTCGCCTGAATGGATTTGAATCATATTATAAATTCACTCGGGAAAAAATGATTGACATATGCTGTGTCAGGAGCGGCGTGAAATATCACTGTCCTATTGGTCAATTGTCATGACGTTACCGGTAGAATTTTTGACCGGTGAATTTCGCGCCAAACAGGTATGAAAAGTCTTTTAAAATGGCATAACCAGTCAGAAGAAAAATAAAGGACATTTAGAAAGTAAATAAAACTCATCTTCACCAGAAAGGTTGTGCACTTGGCCTCATTTTGAAAGTGAGGGTTTTTGAAACTCGTCAGTGGCCTATTAAAGTCCATATATCACTTCATCCGGGACTTAAGTGACGTGTTTAGTTTCTCTGTATCCTCACTTAGTTGACATAGTTGGTATAAACGCTAAAACACTTTCCCTTTTGAATTTGTTGGTGCCTTCAAAATGAGTTGAAACTGCTCATTTAGGGAAATAATTGTTTGATTAAATAATGATTGTATTATACGGGGTCTGTGATAAGATGCAAAAACCACTCAGGGACAAGCGTGACTTACCTTCTCCCACCAGTACTGGGGCGAGGTGGTAGTCGCGTGCTTCGTCTTCTTCTGCCCCACCAGGAATGCACTTCAGTGGTGAGCATCGCCAACAGCAAGAACGCAAGAAGTACTCTCAGGTTCATTGTTATCTAGAGGAACTTATGGTAAGTACAAAAAATAATAATTTTTTTTACATTCAAAATGAGATTTCCTCAACTCATCACGGTCAAATTAAAAGGGTTGTTTTCTATTTCAGTCTACTTAAGAAATTAATGTTACCTCTATGGTTAAGCTCGCCTCGACAAGCTCCAAAGCAACGCTACCAGTGGGGTACAAACTTTGTAATAAGTTAATGACACTTCAGTTAGACCGGCTATTTTGTGATTTTTGTCCTCAAATTGACTCGGGACTTCATTCTCATTGAAGAAAACCTTGCCTAGTCCCTTGAATGACGCCTTCCTAGCCGGGTGACCTTCTCGGTCAAAGCTTTTCGCACCTTGCCAGCAGAGCCTCTCTTTCTCTTTCTCGAGTTTGGCGTGATCAAAAAGACTTCGGCAGGGCTATTTTGCAGAACGCCGAATGGCTCTAAGTTTAGTGATTGGGGTTAGGCGAAACTGAGTGAATCAGGTTCCACTTAGGGTCATTTAACAAGGAAAACAGACTTGAAACTTGATTTACTCAGTTTCCTAACCCTTCAGAATCATCAATCGGTGTTCTGCAGTTCGCCGAACGCCAAATACAGAACGCCGTATGACCCTGAAGTTTAGTGATTAGGGTTGAATCAGGTTTTATTTAGGGTAATTATACTGGGAAAACTGAGCTGAAACTTGATTCACTCAGTTTCCTAACCCTAATTACTAAACTTCAGAGCCATTAGGCGTAATGCAAAATACCCCTGCCAGAAAAATTCTGCATTATTCGAGTAAGATTTTTATTTTGAGCACTCGCTGCTACAAGGATAAAGTTTCAAACCCAGGCCTAATATCCATGTCCTCGGTACAGAAACAAGGAGACTCTGCTCCGGGTGTGCTTGGGTGACTGATGACT
The DNA here is from genome assembly GCA_964035705.1 of Porites rus. Lineage (NCBI taxonomy): Eukaryota > Metazoa > Cnidaria > Anthozoa > Scleractinia > Poritidae > Porites > Porites rus. Next base: position 47,260,560 of record OZ037993.1, read on the forward strand.
TGACAAGGTAAACCTTATTTTCAGATGCTGAGAAAACCTATAAACGTACGTTTGGTTCATAAAACCTTTCTCAAATTCAAGTTAAGATCTGGCAGAAAACAGTTACAAGAAAAGTTTTGACTACGACTGCTGAGGACACTTGCAAAAGGGAAGTTCTTCACTAGAGATGGGGGATTGAAATAAAGTGAATAATCAAGTGTCCCTAAAGCTGTGGTGATGCGTTTGGTTTCACAGAAGATAGGGAGCTCTGCTCTTTGATTGATTAAAAGGAAGCCTGTAGCTTGTCGTTTTTTTTATAGTTTGTAAGAAATAATTTATGAGCATAGCCTAGCCCTGGCTCTATTTTAAAAGCAAATTAATCAACGAAACTTAGCGTACTTGTATATATTACTTACCGGTGAGTGTATCGCTGTTATTCCTGTGTGATTTGCAGACCCTTTTAGTAAACTGCACCTGGCCACTTGGAGTCACTTCTCAACTGAAGTAACAAGCTATGTAGCTATCATTATTTACCTGTCTCACCATTTATATCCTGTTTTCACTTCAAATATTGCACTAAGTAATGAGTAAGAGATAAGCGTTTCAGCTGTTTGTAGTGTTTCAGTAGTTACGAGGGCGTGATATAGCTACGCCACGAACCTGCCGGCTTGAACATCTGCCGCTGTTTCATCTTAATTTTTCTTGAGCGAGTGGATTTGTACGGAATACAAGCATCAGGGATCAACGGCAGTTGCCATCAACGACACACTGCTGTAACTCGGACCCGGGTTCAAGTAAGGTCATCGGCCATGCTTCATTAGGGTTTTTCTCCTTCCACTCCGGTTTCCCCTCTCCTTAAATGCCAATATTTTCCAGTTGATTCCAAGCTCGTAAACAAATTATTTTTACAAATTTATTTCACACTTGATTGCGTGAGCTGATATACGTGTAGAGGGTCTGTGTAAGATTTGTGATAGTTTACCCTGCTGCCCCTTTTCAACGTGTCTTAGATCCGGTTACAGACCGGCTGATAAACTGTGACCAGAGAAGGGTCCTCAGTTCTCGATCCCCATTCAATCCACGCCAAATATTTGAACAAAGATGACCTTAAACACCCCATAACATATTTCAAAGATGTCTGCCAAGCACAATATACCGAGCGTTGGGATTGGGTTGGTCTAATATCTTAGTTATAGTATTGCACATTGTATCGTAATTTGTGAGATCTTAACTAATACCGAGCCTAACTATAAATAATCGATTTAGACAAAGTTTGAAAGTTGTGAAAGAGATGCCTGATTTATTCTATTAGGTTTAGTACCTATTTATGAAATTTAAAAAAAACTATTCCAAGATGTGAGAAAGTTCATAAGTTGACACCCTATACTTTTAAGACAATCTTGTTCGGCCCTGTATTGACTACTGAAATACGCTCAAACTGAAATGAAGGCATAATATAAAAAAGGAAAGATTTAAATTAAGAAAATTCTTGCTCTAATTTTGGTTACATTTTTTCCTATGACGTAGATAGTCTGTAGGGTAAGTTTCTCAATAGAAAAATGGTCAAACGATTGTCATAAAGACGTTCGTCAAAAATAAACTGGAGAAATATTGCAGAAAAGCATTGGGGGGAGGGGGTAAAGTGATTTTTTTAGGACTAAACCGACGCCTTCTTGGTAGGACTAGGCGATCCTTTATCTCAATGTCCGGATGAGCGCCTACCCTAATTCCCTAACCCCTGATTTAGCTCTGTATCCAACACAAAATGTTTTTTTTTTTCATTTTTTAAACAAAAATTAAGCCATTCAAAAAATAGGGTTTTTTGACGTCAGCAAATCCTTAAATTTATGCTTGATTATTCATAACATATGATTAATCGGTATTTACATGGCATTTTCATTCAGTTTGATACATTCTACGTCAAGTCAATCCCGTCACCTTCGCGTATATTTACAGAAATTTGCGGTTGGCATCCCTCCATTGCTCAGTGATTGCTGTTGTGGGTTGGCATGTTGCCGCTTTGGTCATCGCAAAGGTCAGAGTTCGAATTGCCTGAGGTTTTTTTTCATACGTATGCCACTCGCATTTACGAAATTCAAATGGTGGAAACTGTTTGTAATGAGTGCTTGAGAGACCTATTAGCTTGACACGAAGCTGATATATTTTTCATTTACACGTTACGGCAATTAACAAATTAAATGAAGTAGTAATCGTGGGTTCGTGAAAAATTTGTGCATTCTCGAGAATCTGCAGTTTCAAAAATTTCCTGGGAAGGGGTTAAACTAAGTTGAAGAGAGTTACGTGCCCATACTACAGTCAAATTCAACTGGGCACGATGTACTTTATTTATTCTCTTAGCTCTTCAAATGGCATAACTAGAGTCCCGGAAGGTTAGTGGATTAGTGGGGGCATTCAACAAATTTTTATACTGGGCCAGTGGCGGATCTAGGGGAGGGGTTCGGGGGACCCAGCGCCCCCTTATTTTTAGACTAAACTGAGGCCCGAAGGGCCGAAAAAAGAATTTTGGAGACCGGGCCCTCCCCTTATTTCAGGGTCTGGGTGACCGCCTCTCCTTATCTCAAGGTCTGGATCCGGAACTGGGGGAGGTTCCGCTCCGCCCCGATTTCAACCCCTTACTCTTTCATATTCCAGGGGCACCCAAGGACGGTTTACTCCTAAATGCATTGAAAACACTTTTTAGGCTATCCAGAGTACTTTTAGATCTTTGGAAATACCTTCTAATCAGCACTATAAAATTTATATCTGTTCGGTCATCCTGGGGGCAACTTGAATCTTTTCGACATTACCCTGTACCAGGGCTTCAGTATTATGTTCCGGAAAATTTTAGATGCAATTTAAAGTTCTACGAAAGTGAGAATCTTTCTGATTCCTCTTTTCTTTGCATTTTCAAATCCGAAAATTTCAGGTTTCCTTTTTCGGCGAAAAATAGCTTAACCTGGGGAGTGAAATGCAAAAAATTAAAATTAGCAAATACGGTAGGGATTTTATAAGATAAGCTTCGAAAATTGTACATGAATGGAACGGTCACCTAGAAATTCTTAGCCTTCCTCAAGATATTTTACAGAAAACTGTCGTTGCGTGCCCCTGATATACCACTTTTGACAAAAGAGGTATCCTTCTATTGACAAATGGTACCCCTTTCACATACTTAGTTTAGAAGTTTGCATCCTTTTTAACTGCACTATCTTTTAAATATGAAAAACTCATCATAAACCAAGACGTTTTCTCGCTTTTTCAACAGCCCTAAAACGCGTCTGATAGACAGATTTCCCTAGCCTTTCAAACCCTTTCATGTACTTCACCCTAATGATCTTTTATCCAAGCGTTAGCCTGAATGAGGTAACCCTTTACCCCTTTAGGAAGGAGTCTCCCCGTATAGGCCATTATAGTGAGCACCACCCCAGCCCCCTCCCCCGCCACGAACTAGAGAAAAAACTAACTGTTTTTGAGGAGCCGTACGGTGACTTGACCGTCCGCGTTTGCCAAACCATTTTGACAGGAGATACTTCCTCAATTCTTCAACTAATATAGGAAAAGGTGTAAAATGGCATAACCCAACGACACAAATTAAAAGACAAATCTTTAACAGCAACAATACAAGGAGGGAAAGAAAACAATACAACGCAAGACGGGAGGAATATAGATTTTGGCGGCCATACCTTGATCTATTGTCAAGGGAATAAATTAAGAGTAAAAAATTTGCTTATCTTGACGAGAGTGTATTTACCATTTTCAAAGCCTGTTACATTTGCTCATACCGTGTTAATACATGGCCGTGCAGATAAAACTTCACTGAAACAGAGATACTGTACTAAGATTTTTATTTAGCTAAACGGGCATCCCTTGGGTTACAGTTCAAGTGATACATTCCAAATCAAAGCAAGCAAGCTTTTTTACTACGATAAAATATTCCTACGGCTTCAAAAAATTGTAATACAATATCGGCTATATCTAACAAAAGCGTCTAAAAATATTGCCTACACCGAAAACATTAACTCTTTAAAAAAATAATGATGACCACACATGTGTCGTAAGAACATTACAATTACATTTCTTTAGTAAACTTTCATAAATGTAGAATAACAAACCATAGAGTTCCTGTATTTCAACTGGCTAATTGTTGACATCACATTTTATCAAAGAGAGCTAACGTTTCTTCCTCAAGTTCCAATTTAATTAATAAATCACCTGACACGACCTTTATTTTATTTTGGAAAAACTCACATTGTCATAAAAAAGTGCAACAACTCTTCATCACATATAGACCAGCGATACCTAATAGTACAGATGTTTTTCGCCCTATTTTCATTACTTCCCCTTACCCCAGGCTTTACCCCATATTAGTCAGGTTAACAAGGCTACCAACCATTTACAATTTTAATACATCGCTTCAGGGGAGGAGTCGGAGTCGGAGGAGTCAGAGGAACCCCAAGCTTCGAGCCTGCTCTTCTTCCTCAAGTGACAAAAACCCTGTAGAATCAGAAGTGGAAGTTGTTTTAGCCTGATACAATTAATGAGTCGTCGTCGTCGTCGTCATCATCATCATCATCATCATCATCATCATCATCATCATCATATTATTATTATTATTATTATTATTATTATTATTATTATTATTATTATTATTATTATGCAGTATAAGACGTAAGAAAGGAAACTGTTAACCACGTAAGGCGCACAGCGAAAACGAACATCCTTATGGAATGTTACATTTAAAAACTTTATAATAATGCAGAAAGATAAAAGTGAAGATAATAAAAAAGCAACTAAGAAATATAAAGGTAATACATTTTTCGAATCTAGACTAATCCTTAAAAAGCACTTAAAAGGTCACTTCTGCGATCCCATCGAAGCATGGTCCTAATACGTCCTTACTATAAGATCAGTTTAACAGTTAAACAATAGTTGCCTTGAAAGTACGTGCTGTGTTTAGCGATTGTTTCCTTAACTCCCATCGCAGGGGACCGTACATGGCTGTCTTCTCCTCTCCTTCTTCCGGCGATTCTCCACACATGGACAACTCATCTATCTCTACTGCCCAGACTCTCTTTCCCTTATGGTCCAAAAACCGTGCATCCACTCTGCTAGCCTTGACACAGGTATGGTCAAAGTAAACCGGCACATCCTAATAGGAATGCGCATCAGTTGTCTCGTACATTGGTTTAAGTGTTACTGGCGTGTACCATTGGGGGAACATAGTCCACCAATGTAAGGTCGTAACATATTATTTCGAAGACAAGTATCTTCAACGCGCCATTGTGTCGGTTCAAGTACTTTGACTGAGCTAGCTTGCTTATTACTACACAAGCGATTAGTAAAAACAAAAAAAGTAATGAAAGTTTATATTACCTTATCTTCAACCTTTCTCTTTTTAACTTCTGGCTTTTTACTTTGTCCTTTCCCATTGCTCAAGCCAAAGGCATTTCCGATAGCTTGAAATGTGCCCTTCATTTCTTCAACAAGCAACTGAGTTTTCTTGTTCTCTTTGGATAACTCTGCCAATTGATGTTCCATTTGTGAAAGTTTTTTCCTCTGCTCCTTTTCTGTTGCTCTTAATCCCCGAATCTCGTGATTGCACATGTCCAAAGAATGTTTCATAGACACCTTTTCCTCTTCCAATCTTCCTACGCGTTGCTGTAGAATCCCATAATCACTTACTTTTTGTTTTAACGCATGTAGTTGGCGACATGCATTGTACAGGTGCCCAGTGCTGTTTTTTTGACAATGAATGCTCATCTTACCCCGATGTTCCTGCATGAAAAAAATAATAAACACTTATATTAGGTAGCCTTTGTACGGCCAATTCATAGCAACTCTTGGGCCACAACAGGCTCTTTGCATAACTGTGATCACGTGATCAACTTTCGGTAAACACGAAAACAGTTCACTTCTGAAAAGTTTTGTTAGCACAAGCTGAAAGAGCAAAATTTTGCCATCCAGTCACGCTTGCATGGATTTCCATACAAATCCTCGTAAATTCTAAAATTTTTAAACTGTCGCTAAATCTTTCCCTTACGGATTTAAGGGCTAAAATTGCCTGTTATGAATTAAAAGGAGATTTGAGCCCTGAAGTAATGCTTGAGGAAATAATTCATGACAGTTTTGAAAATTTCAAAATTACAAGGATTTGTATGAAAAACCATGCATGAGTGACTGAATGGCAAAAGAAGTGTTTCTCATACAAATGCCTCCAACTTTCGGCGGCCGTTGTAATCGCGTGTGTGACTAGCTACTGTGACGTCATCGTTGTAAAAAAATTTCAGGTTTCATCAATACGGGCAACCAGTGGCTTTTTTTAAATGCGTCTTCGGTGATCGTTTCATCAACTATACGAGGACGGAATGTCGATCGGCAAAGAAAAAAATTTGCGTATTAAAGAATACGAATACTTGTGGACGGGTCCTTAACCTCTACTTTACAAAAGGCAGGTCAGGAATTAACAAGAGAGTTGCATTCTCCTTGATACTAAACCGGGACCAACACTCACTCAAAACTGCTCTTTATAACTGCAAACGTATGGAACAATTAAAAAATGTGTCCAGTCTAAATTTTTCTTACTTACCTGGACAGAGCATCCACAAATTTGGAACGGGCAGGGTATCTTCGTCAACGGGCAGTAATTTTTTAAATGAGCGTCAATCTGCAGTTCAAAGCTTGTATAAGTGATTTAGAGATAACAGGTAGTATTCCTTAAGCGCTAACATTTCGGAGATTTCTAACCTTTCGGAGGTGAGTAACCTCCGCGCGGTCCCTCTAAATTCACTAAGGGGTCGCAAGAAGTCTAACGGTTCAAACTGCGACAGTAGGGAGATTAACATTCACGTTTACGCCAAAAGGCAAACGTGAATTTGTACCACGTGACAAAGTTTTTTCCTGAATAGTCGTTTACTGTTTATCATTTCTGCTAAAAAAATAAGTAGTTTCACGCCCGTTTTATCCAAAAGAATTGTTCTGGACAGTTTTTATGTGCTTATTTTCTATTCTGAGAAATTCTCAACTTAAATCTGAGGTTTGCCGTAAACGTGACTCTTAATCTCTCTATCAGATGGGCTGCACCTTATATATATGAATGCATCCCATGAGAGACTGAAACCTGTTTTGAAGTGGTTTTGATGTCGAAGGTCGCATAGGAGTAAAAAAACGGCAATGTCTAAAAACCGTCGGTTAAGGGCGTAATAGTGCTTTTCAGGTGTGTGAACCCCCCCCCCCTCCCCTCCCCTGGATCCGTAACTAGATACATGTAGCAACTTCATGCGTTTTCATAAACTACTACCTGTTGTCTAGGCATCTCTTCTTCTCCACATTTCTGTGGACAATGGACGGGAAAGAGAGGGCATTCATTATCCTCGTGAACCTGTGAAATGATATTTAACAATTTAACATTTTTTCTTTTTCATATTCACTTAACATATTTTACAGCAGAGTAGAAAATTTTTACATATCATCACGTTGGCCAAAAAACTAAGAGACGTTAATGACTGGTGTAGCAACCCAATCCTGTTGAGGTTGAACTAATTTTGCGTTGACACTCCTTTTTTCCTTAAATAAACTAATGTGGCTGCTGATCACGTGAGTAAAAACGCACTGCGCTCCGTTCCCACAGAGGATGTCGTCGAATGCGTTATGGTGCCTTGTTATCTATATCTTCGTGGAGTATCTGTTCAACAACGTTTTGCTCATTGCAAATGAAGTAAATTTTGGACTTTTTGGGTTAAGCTGATTGATGGCGAACAAATGAGGGTTAACAGTAGTGAAAGGCTCCATTTGAAGACTTCAATAGAGTGGAGAATTGATGACCTCACGAAGACTAAATTAAAGGTGCAGGGAAAGAAAGTGAGAGCTCAATCGTGCGTTCGCTTGCTGCTCAAAATGGAGAGGTTGCTACCAGTCCATAACAGTCGTGCGAGTTCGCTATTGGGTGAGCCAGTTTACGTTAGGAATTCCAAGCAAAAATTCAACTATTTACATACTAAGCAATGTCCACTATGGCTCCACACCTCCTTTTTCACCTATTTCAACCAACCCTTAACAATTAACAACATTACGGCACACACACGTGCCTGACACAGAAAATCCTCATATACGCATCATCAGGGTTTCGTTTGAGGCCGGAGGCAGGACGTTTCGTCCGGTCGTTTACCATTCTATGTCCGGTACTTTGATGCCAATATGTGAGGCTTTTTTTAATTTTTTTATTATCATAATTTTGTTTTTACTTAAGAAACTCATGAACTTACTGCCCTTTCCTCCTCCCTGTTCCCCTACCAACTGTCCAATTTCATTAAAAATTTTACTCTTTCAAGAGAATTTAAGTGAACTCCATCCTTGACTGGGAAATTGATTCCTGGGTTCCAGAAACCCTGGAAACAGCGTTTCTGAGTGTTCTATACTTTAAGAATTTCCTGGAGGAGCATGCCCCAGACCCCCCTAGGTAACTCGCATCTTCGGCGCTCGTAAGGCGAGACCCCAGAAGAAGCCGAGGTACGACGACTGGTATATGCCACACGGAAAGAAAAGGATGATGGGCTAAAAGAAGAGCTTGAGGAGGTGAAGAACGGCTTGGAAACTAAAATTTGATAGCATTTTGCTTTGAATGAGGGTATGGGCATGATTTTCAGTTGAACATGCCTAGCGAGCGTAAAAATTGCATTCAGTCTGAGGATTAATGAGAGAGGGAAAATTTTATATATTTAGGCATGACAAAATTCAAGGGAACATTGGTACTTAGAAATTACATGTCATAGGCATGGAAAAAATGGGTTCATGCCCTCGCAGCCCAAAATTGACTTAGCTAAACCTAGGTCCCAGATCTCTCGCCGGGTTGATAATTCATTCCCAGTTTTTGCTCGTCTTGTTTGGCATGCCGGGCATGCAGATCGTGCAGCCAGTTGGGTTTGCCATGCTCGGCATGCCGGGTATGAAATTGGCATGCCCAGCGTGACTGATTTTAATGTTCGCTCCAGCATCATATCCTGAGAATAACATAATCGGCCAAATATATCTTAGGGAGCTTGAAGTGACAGGTTTCATGCCTGGCAATAAATGCAGATTATAACAAAAAAAGTTATGTTTGTCACAATGTATGTCACGGGATCGACTGGCAAAACTGAAGACAGAAGCCTGGATTTATCAATCAATCAATCAATCAATAATCTTTATTTATACACGATAAGTATTAAAGCGACGCTTCGCTTGTGGGGTCCACACAACAAAACAACATTATTCTTGCATAAAATAGAATACTTCACTTGCAATTACAGATCAATTAATCCTTTTATTTCAAAGCGATACTGACATTTCTGGGTCCAGATTTAAATTTGAGCGCGGAAAAGCGTTTTAAACAATAAGATAACAAATCTCCGTCAGTATAAACTTTATATCCATGCTTAAGTTTTATCGCGTCGGAATGTTTCTCGGTCAACAGCATTAAAAGACTGGTGAAAATTAAGCTTACCAGGACGTTCAAGTCAGTACGAGAGTACGACGTTAATACTGCAAAGACGTTCTGATTTGGTGAGTTTGGACTGCCTTCTCAGAGAGATTTTGCTTAGGTTTTCAGTGCGCTTCTTGTCGGCTATACGAATTTTGCAAACTGTTTTACTCCTTGCTGACGATAGTCCTTTCGGCAACGTCATCTGCTCCATCCGAAGATACCCCGAGCTCGCACGAAATCGGCCGAATTTCCGCAGAAGTGTTTTCGGATGACGATGAATTTAGTTTGTCGTAGCGTGGC
>OZ037993.1:47277792-47292792 GCA_964035705.1 Porites rus
TCTATGATGAAACAGCACTCTGATTGACACAGTGCTACGGATGAAACCGCAATTTTGCTAGGAATAAGAACAACAGCACCAATACTTAATCTAAACAAGAAAACCACTGAAAATGAGCATTTCATGCATCTCCTTACTAAAAAATTACTCCATCACAAAAATTTTGAAAAATCATTAAGTCGACAATTTTCGTGACTTTCTAGATTTTTCGCAGTTCTTTATTGTCAACTTCAAAATTAACGATTTTTCGCAAAATAACAAGGTTGATGCTCATTCGGACACTGTATGGTTTTATAGAAAGATCTCTTCCCCTTGCACAAGGTAGATGTCAAAAGTTGCATGTCTACATGTATTAACGACTGTTAAAACTGATAAAATGGGAAGAAGTACAAGGGCGTGCATCTGAATTGACAGTTACAGGCAGTTCCGGGGTGAATGCATTTAATTGGACAGTTTGCTTATTTTCATGTTCAATATAAAACAAAGTCCTGAAAAATTAAACAGTTCCTAAAAATTAACGTAGGATTACTATGCTGACAATATTGAATGTACATTACAGAGTTCCCTGCAGCTTCTTCTCTGAAACTGAGAGAATGCCTCGAAGACTTTGGCGTGGAATCCTTCAGCCAGTCTCTGTTTATGTCAGGTAATCAAAAGTTCCAACTTCACCGTTTTCTTAGTTAGAATCTGTTTCTTAATCTCCGAGAAATCGATATCATTTTTTGTGGCGAAAAAGTGGTTGTTCAAACGTTGGATAGCGCTATCCACCGGATAAATCACTATCCAGCGGATAAGTATTTGGGAAACCAATTGCTTTATCCACTGGATAGATTTTTATCCGGTCATAGCGCTATCGAGCGTTTGAACAACCGGGGACAATTATTCACCGAAGTGGAGGTGGCTAGTGGTAACTATCCACCACTAGCCACCGACACTGAGGTGTATATACTAAGACAGTGAGATAATTGAGCACAAAAATCGTGATGATTTTTAACTCAAATACTGTTGCCAACGATTACAATTTTGGCGCGTAATGACCGAACGGCCGCGGCCGTCGCTTTTTCTTGCCGACAAATAAAACTTTTGAAGGCATTTGTTTAGCTCTTGCGGGGAAATTTCTTCAAAAGGAGTTGTGAATTCTTTTTGTATTTAAAATCCTTCTGTAAAAAAAGATTATTAAATTTAGTTTTAAGCTTATTTATGAACAAGTCAACTAAATAAAGTAAAGCAAGACTTAAGCTTAATTTGCATTTGTAAACAAAAAACTTTTTCACCGGTTTTATCGATAATTCGAGTCAAAAAGACAAAGCTTTACCTGCTAAAATTTCCAAACCGAACTTCGTCACCTTCTTCGTGTATTTCGGGAACAGCTTGCTTGATTAGTTGTGAAATTTCTTTGTTTGTTACGGCAGGAAACCGGGAAGGCATTTCGCTCGCAACTTACGCGAGTTTGGTGTCGCTCGCTCGGAGGAACTGGAGGTGAATCAGTGAATAGTGCAGGATATTTACTGATTGAGTAGCCAATCAGAGCGCGCGAAAAACACTATCCACTGTTTTAGTATATACTAAATAATATTAAACCAAGGTCCTGTTGTTCAAAAGGTGGATAACGTTATCCACTGGATAAATCACTATCCACTAGAGAGCACAATTGATTCCCCATATATGCTGAATAGTGATTGATCCGGTGGATCATAGCGCTATCTAAAGTTTTAACAAGCGGTAGCAGATGATTTTAGTCTAACAAACGATCAACTCTGAGCCAATTTGGCGATAAGGTAGTGAAAAAGCAATGACTGTGTCTTTACACCACTACAGTTACAGTTGTACATGCAGAAAGGTGGCGCGTAAAACAGTAAGAGCCTACATTAATTGTTAATTTCTACGAAGGAGATAGTTTTAGAGTGGGGGTTAGAAAAAAAAACATAAACGTGGGTTTGGTCCAGAAATATACCGTATTTTATTCACAACTATACAATGCAAACATCATTTATGCAACGCCCTTGAAGGAAATTCCATCTGTACTTTATGTACAGTACAGGCCATAAAAAATGCTTGCGCAAGAACTTCTCTTTGCGTCTGCAAGCTGGCAACTTCAGCATATGATAAAGCAGGGACTGGGCTGGATTGATAAAACATGCGTTGATAATGTAAAAGTCGATTATCGTACATTAAGATGAAATTAGTAATGTAGTGACAGCAAAGAAATTCACCATTAGTGTGCTGCACAAGCAGAGTTTATATTTTGCTAATTAAATAAATGGATTTATTTGACAGAAAATACAAAAATATATTTCTTTCTGTAGTGTATCTTTAGTTACCTACTTTTTTAGGTTTTTGAAGTGAGTTGACGGCAACTGAGTTAAAATTAGAGGATGGGGAAGCCTTAAATATGATGGACAAGAAGTTATTAAGCATTGAATCACGAGATAGTCAGGAGATTTTAAAGAAAATGGAATACAAGCAGTGCATAGGCTCACGATCACGTTCAATAGAATTACACAGCCTTAACCTTATGCTTTTTGAGGAAGATAAAAATGAGGTTTATCATTCAATCTGCCCTCTCAGTCTGCAAGCATCAAACTTCAGATGTTACAAGTAATCAACCCTTTTCATTCCCCTTTTAAACTCCACTGTGTCATTATAGTGTTTGTGGTCTATTTTTCTTTTCCTGGCCCTCAACTTTGCTAGTAAGAGCTTGAAATGGTTACCTTTACTTTGCATTTCATGGAATTTTAGTTAATTAAATAAAATCGGCTATCCATGCATAGCCAAAGTGTTTATCCCAACATGCTGTTTAGTTCATTTCTACTTGCGCTCTAGTAAACAAAGCTTGACTGTTGGCGTTAAGCTCTCTTTGATTCGGTTTTTATAGGCATTTGTGTTCAAAAGGAGACAAAAATTTCTTTTTTTTCTTTTTTTCTTTTTTTTTTCTTTTTTTCCTTTAATTAACAGAAGATGTACTACATTAGATTTTTACCTGTTTAGTTACTTACCCCTCCACGACTTGGAAGTGGAGTCCTGTCCTTCGGACAATACCTTCGATCACCTTCAGCCCTTCAATGTATTAAAATATAAAAAATCTCTTATTGTGTGGTTCCAGAAATATCCAGAGCCCCACCACGGAGGGAATTGGAAATGCCAAGGGGGCGGCGGGGTCAGAGGCCCAGGAAATTCCAGGGGGGAGTGGGGTTGGACAAATAAATCACTGTCCATGGGGTTAACATCAATTCATTTTGGACCTTAGTTTGAACATTGCCTCTTACCGACTGGTAGATCATTCGCAAGACAAATAACTTTAACCAAATCATTAATTTAAGATTGTCCTTTTTTGTCTTAACCTATCTTAATAAAGTGTAAATATTGTTACTTGGTGTCGCTGACTTTGTTTTTACGAAGTTTCGGCGCGATTTGAGTGCTTTTACATCATTTTACCTGACAGTGTAAATATTACACTTCCAGGTCAAATGGTGTAAAAGTACTCAAATCCTTCATGTGTCATGGATGACCAGGTAAAATGGCAGTTAGATCTCAAAAGAAGATGTAAAGATAGTGTCCTTAATCATTAGAATTTTGTATCTTTAAATGCATTGACACTCAAATAAAGTGCATTTATTTATCCACTCCCTTTAAGGCGCTTTTCACGGTTAAGAAACAAATAATTCAAATTAAACATAGTTTCGAGTTAAGAATCCCATCTCGTAGGAAGTGATCCAGTTGGCTACTTACAAGAAGTTCAAGGATTTCAAGTTGGGACTACAGTGAACACTAAAATTTAGCTAGCGGTCAGGGGACTTTACTCGAGGCCTCTGGATTACAATAAGTTATTAGTCCAAGATCTAACGGTCTAATATCTATGGGACACTAGCGTTGAAGATGTCTTTATGCGAACTGGATGGGACAGTTTGGAAACAATGTACAAAGTGCGATTAACGGAGTTTGTCTTCAAGTGTTTAAAATGTTGCACTGTAACGGAATTTAAAGATTTGTTTTTACACAGGAATTCAGGCCGCAGAAGAAATGAGAACATCGGCATTCTTCCAAGACCAGAAACGAATTTTATCAGAAAGTCCATACGCTTTAGAGGATCAATCGCATGGAACACTTTAACGAACAAGGGAAACAAGGGCTAAAACCTTGAAAGAATTTAAACGCTGTCTTGCAAAATTTGATACTGATAAAATGAATTTCGAACCTATTTTAGCTACAACTAAAAATAGAGATATCGGTTATGAATACTTTTAACAGTTTTAATTTTCAATTGTACATTTGCACAACCTATTTTAGCTACAACTAAAAACTGAAATATCGGTTACAAACATTTTTAACATTTCTTAAGTTTCAATTGTACATTTGCTTTCAGTACTCCTTATTTTTCTTGTAATTGTTGTATGCACGACCCCACCAGCAATGCTGATCTTTTTATCGTGCTGAAATAAAGTTCTTATCTTATCTTATCTAGAATTGTGAGTCTAGATGATAAGTTCCTCTTCTTCGACATGTGCATTCGAAATGCAGGAGGCTTTCATAAATAGCTGCAGCTGCAAATGATGCTAGAATATGAAGAAGGGATGAAATACAGGAAAAGTTCTTTTCGCAATATTTCTGGTACATCTTTGAAAGGCTTGCATATAGGGACTACTTGCTCAAAGAACAAAGCTTGGAGCTTAAAACAAGAGACGACCATTTATTTAGTGGGGTGTGCCTACACACTGTACCTTCTCAGCCCAGCTTTGTAAACTGTCAACTCCCTTAAGCCCTTTGTAACTGTAAGATTTGTTTGTTCGTTTTGTTAATTCAACATCAAAAGGAAACTTAAGGCTCCTTGATAGGTTTCTTGTTTGGATTAATTTTCCTTGTTGGAGACTTGTTTTGGAGGGATGCCTCAGATTTCCTAAAATTCCAAGCAGGTCCACACCATTCCAGTCAATTCTTTCAACCGGGGGGTCAGGTAGACCATCTGAGGGGTTATATTTAACTTAATACTTATATGTCATCTGTCGGGTCAGGAAGCCTTCTTTGTCGGGTCATTGACCCAAGATTATCTGAAACACTGAGTTCCATGAAGGTGTAACAGTGGTGACTTGTAGTGCAGAAAGAAAGAAACAAGGGAAGAGTGTAGAATATCAGTAAGGCAGCAGGTCCAAAGAAATAAGGGTATGTGTTACATGTACGTATAATTTGTGATGTTTCTGTTTTTATTTCTTCTTTAAATTGATTACAGTTCTGCAGTAGAAACAGTAGAAGTGAACAGGCCCAAAGGCAATTTATCTGGACTGAAGTCAGTTTCCCTATTTTTATTTGTCATTCGTTAAGCCTGAAAAAAGAATAAGACAAGTATGGAAAGACAGTGAGGCAACGTGGACAGTTCCCACATTTTTTAAAATTTCATATGATGACAGAGAATATGAACAACAAGACATTCAGTCTTCAGAGAACCAGAACATTACCTTCCTAACTCTAAGGAGTCAAAATGGTGTTGAATCATAAAGTGCAACTTTAAGTTACAAGAGATTGAAACAAACATTATAATAAATTTTTACTAACAGGAGTCTATGAAGCTATTTCTTTCGCACTAACAAGTTACTGTTTTTAATCACACAAATTTTTTTTGCATCAGTATGTATCATTGTGAACTTTATTGACCTAAGTTTAAACAGATCTGGCAAGAGCTATTACGAATTAATAAATGTGTGCAACATTTCTCTAAGGCATTAACGTCTACTTTAGTGCTTGTGTGAGAGTTGGACACTTTAATGGCTTTTTAATTGTGCCTTTATGGGAATTTCATCGGCCATTAGAACTTTCATCACCCATGAAATACATGCTAGGCTGTAACTACCTTTTCAGGGGTCATGAAATGTATCAGTATAAAATATATCAGACTTTCATGACCCATGAATATCCGTATTCATGGCTTTGTTTACTTTTCATGGTTCATGAAAATAACTGGTAAAGAATTTCATGGAAATTTCATGACTTAATTTAGCACCATGAAATCCAAAATCGCTGTTTTCATGGCCTTGAGAAAAGGTTCATGGGTTTTTCAACACATTTTCACGGGATTTTCATGAAAAAGAGATTCGTAGTGTCTGTTTTAAAATCTGTTCTGGAGCTAATAATCAGTGGCTAACCTTGTACAGCTGTAAATTGTACTCTTTCAGTGAATACTTACGACAACAGGTAAATCACAGTACAGTGGAACCCCGCTCTACGCACACCAGTTTATAACGGACATGTTCTGTTTGTCATGACAGAAAGCTCATATCATTTTTTTCCCTAAAATTAACCTGCTTAATACGGACACCAGTTTATATGGACAACAGACACTTCTGTGTCCCAAGTCACAAACTTTTATAAATCATCAGCCCCGCTTTATAGACACTGGTTAACTGCACACAGTCTATTCTCTTTGTCACAATCATGTGCTAATACCAAATACATGTGTTTTGAGAATTTTTTAAAAATTAAAAACGTGATTATAATACATGTACATCTACGTATCAATAGATGTCAAGTTTTTTTACCACATAATTAATCCAAACAGCAACATAAAATTATTGCCCCCGCAGGGATGTCGCCCAGAAGGCGAAATCCCATGGAGTCACTCTAATAACTTGCGCGTATTTTAAGGAAAGTACTTACAGTTGAAATATACAGTCATACGGTCAATATACAAAAAATCTCGATTTGCTTGAACAGGGGCCGCAAGGAATTGGTAGGTAATGATGACGTTTCTATTGTTTGCGCCTGCAAGTACGAAATGGTTAGGATGACGTAAAACAGAAAATCCCGAAGGGACCGCCTAGGTAGATGTTGTGACATTTATTGTGCAGTCATATTTCGATACTATTTTGCGTTACGTGTTATCAGTGACATTCTGTGGAGCAGCTGCTTTGAAAGTTATGGATCAAAAGACACTCGTTAAGCGCAGATGAAGTTATAAGGTGGGTATCTCTCTTTGACTGGAGTAAGACTCAGCCCCAAACAAGCAAGACGAGTGAACATCAGCTAGCTTATAGCTAGCAGAACAATGGATGATTACAGAAATTTGCCGACAATCAAATTCTGTGCTGACTTATTCGTCTTCATTCCCTGCTCACAGATGTCCTTCAGCAATAAAGTGTAAAATAAGACTATAGAATGCGCAAGCATGAATTGATCAAACATCCTTTTAATTTCTAAGGCTTACCTTCCGGTAAATAAAATGAACTGCATGTAAAAAGTGAAAGAGAAATAGTGAAAAATTCAACTTCTAATTAAATCTTTTCTTATGGTTTAGAATAAACTATTCTCGAAACTGAGAATGTTTTGATCAAAGCTGTGTAAATCGAACTGAAACTGTGCATGGAACCTTGCATTTCCTGTATTTATCTCACCTATTGTATGGAATATGTGTGAAAATCTTCATTATGGAAAATACCCAGAAGGCATTTGATTGAATTTCCCGCCTTCATGTCAGAGCAATGGCTGAACAAAGGTGAGTGGTACATGGATTTGGTTGCTTCTAAAGAAACAATGTCATTTTTAACGCCTGTCAGTTATCTATCTTTGAAGATTTATAACACAATGTTTTTTCAGTTGGATTTAAAAAAATACCCACATATAGAACCTCATAATTTATAAAAGTTTGCTTCCTGCCTGGCATCATTTCAATAGATGCTCTGCCTTGAGTTTGCGACATAAAAAACACAAGATTTGTGTATTTTTGAATTTAGAATGGTTTGTTCCAGGTTCTTGTTGAATATGGTGAAAGCCTGAAAGTTATCCCATGGTAAGTATATTAAACTTAAAACCTAAGAGTTGGTTAAAAAGCTAGTTTTCTTTCCTAAAAAGGGCCTGAAAAAGAAAAGAAATAAACCACACACTTTTTGCTGTTATGTGATTTTGTTGACTGTTGTAATTTAATTTCTGCACTATACTCCTCTTGCATGAAGCAATGTCTGAGGGGTATTTGATCACCTTTACTGGCCCCAGGATGGGTGATTTTGATAATAATTATCCCTGTTGTCCCTGGGGTGGGGAATTTGACTCATTTTTTTCAGAAAATGTCAAAATCCCCACTACTTGCCCGACCATGAGCCCCCCCTCAGGCTTGACTTTGATAGGTTCATAACTTGGATATATGTCATCTGTATGAAATAGACCTTATTCATGATACCTGCCATCTTTTCACGTGGGATAAAAGCAATGTCACGAGGTATTTCACGGGGCAAACAAGTGATAAAATTTGCCAATACAAGTAGTTGGGGACGAGTTTGTTTATTCTTACTATCAAAATGAGAAGACGGTTTGATGGTCATGCAAAATGTACGGTTCAAGTTTTGACAGAATTTATGCCATTATTGTTTGCTACACAAAAAAGGACATCTACACTGTATGGTCACTACTGCATCCAGAAAAGTAACAACAATTAATTCCACCCACAATTTGCCATAATCGTCTTAAAGATGAAAAGTTCTTCATTTTCTGTTGTCTAGAATGAACAAACTCAACTGCGATTTGTTACATTGGAAAATTTGTTTGCATGTTTCCTCCCTGAGAAACCACGTGACATTGCTATTACCCTATCAATAATGGCGGGTATGGTGAATAAGAGTTATTTTTCTTGGTTACAGAGGCAGAATTAAAAAATATTTCACAACTAAATCGCAGAGAAGAGACATGAAAAAGGTAGTAATACCTGTTAAAGGATTCCAACAAGCATTTACGGCAACAGCGATGGCCGCATCCCTTGGTCTGAACAGGGTTGTTCATAGCCATAAGGCATACAGGACATTTATAATCTTCATTTAAATCTTCCAGGAACTCGAAATCATACCCGCAAGTCTCCTCATCATCTGATAGTGATGATGCTGGTGATGATGGTGGTGAAGCCAATGGTGATGATGCTGGTGATGATGTTGGTGATGATGCCAGTGATGTTACTGGTGATGACGGTGATAATGATAACCTTGACATGACCAGAAGATAGAGACACACACTATACTTTGATCCAGGACTTCAATCAGCTGTTTACCTGTGCATATATGATGAAAAATGTCTTAACTGTCACATCTTTACCTTCCAAATTGACTGCAATCTAAGGCCCAGTACCTTACTGAGAGGTTTAAGGGGTACTATTCTCGACCCGACTTGGCACCACTCATTCTTATCCCAGAGCTTTGATCCTTTTGGTCAGCGTTGGGGATCAAGAGCTCTGGCTGGTTCCAATTCACAGACTTCCGGTTTGACTGCACAATCGCAAGGGAAAAAAAAGGAAAAAATAGCCACTCGAAGGAGTGGATGTGGTTTAAGTCTTTGTAACGTCGTTTAGGGCGTTGCTAGAGGTTAATTCATAATATCTTGCCAGGACAAGATGCCAAATTTTATTTGGAATGCGGAGATCGGACAGTGGGGTTTTTTTTTGAGATCCGTCAGTTTCGATGGACCATTCTTTACGCTGAAGTCTGGAAGTGTCACAGAGTGTAATCTGTGTGGCAGGTGTAAAAAGGGTAGAGGGTGGGGGATGTGTAACGCTAATTCCCTCTCTCTCTAGGCCTGCTACACAGGTGACAGAGAGTAATAAAGGGGTTAGCTGTGTTGTAATGTTACAAGGACCAGTTAAAGGAGAAGTCAGATGAGAGAATAAACAGTTAAGTTAAACACAACGTAGTAAATGTATTTAACATGCTTGATAAATACAATGTAACGGGTAAAAATCACTATAATTTGTGACAAGGTAACATACAGTATGATAGAGAAAAAGGGACTAAGGGACAACTAATTTTGGTGTGGCAACAGGAACTTAACATGATCATAAGACAATATTTAAGTATTTCTTTATCTAATTCTGAAAACAAGGTTTTATTACAAAACTAGTTGAACAAGAAATCTGACACACCTCTGCCTGTTGCTACAGATGAAATATATCTGGCAGCATCAGTAATGGCACCTGGGTTAGATTCGACATCTCCAGACAATAAAAGAGTTTTTCCTGATTCATTATATAAAACTGCTCTTAATTTCTTATCCTTTGTAAAAAAAACTGCAGTAAAAAAAGTCGTCTTTGAAAATACCTGACATGCCATTGTTTATAATAACCAATGCTATGCAAAACTGTTGAGATGGGAAATGACTGAGAGCCATTTTTTGTATTTTTTTCTACATTTCAATGAACCCATAAGTTTTGCCATATTTGTTATTCTTGATGGTTTCTATCTCTGGGTCTGGGAGTCATCAATCGTGAAAGCTGTCAAGAATGCCTGTATTGTTGAGGAAAGTCAGGTTTCGTGTACTGATAAGAAACATCTACTTCACCAGTAAAAGATGTGTTAGCTAAGGGCCAAGTCGCACTAGAGGACAAAACTGTTTATTTATGTCAAAAATCTGTCATCACAATCAAAAACCAAGTGCGACTGGTTTGTTCACCAATGGACAAAATTTGGTCGCGGACGGACAAACTTCAAAGATGCCGTCGACTACCTCTGGAGCAGGCCAAATTGAGACAAATCTTGGAAAACAATAGTGAGTGTGTTTTAATTCGGAAATGATTGGACAGGTGATACGTAGCAGGGTCTCTATGCTATAGACTTCGTTGTAAAATTAATCACGTTTTCATTTCGCAACAACATGGATCCCGGCGCGGGCGACCAATTTTTTCCGTACGAATATCCACAATATCTACCAGGATGGATCTATACTTTGCCAGGCCCTTACATGTTTAATGATCGAGGAAATCCCAGCCCATCTCCGACCGCGAGTACTGACTCGTTGCCAGTATCCCTCCAGTTCAGCGAAGATAGCTTAATGCCGGCATCAACCCCATCTTCTTAGCCCCGTACATCTTCGTCAGCCGAGAACAAGAAGGCTCAGGACAGATGGAGTAAAGAAGAGAAGAAGCTTTTAGTTCAACTGTGGGCTGAAAAGCATGATCAGTTAGAAAGCCGAGAATCACAAGGCGCTCACAGCATGGTGTTGTGTTTTGTTCACAAATTTTGTTCCTAAGTGCGATTGTAGCTTTCCGGACAATTTTTTTGTCACAGGCCGATTTCAAGTCGGATTTGTCCAGAACAAATCTGAAATTGCCCTCTAGTGCGACTTGGCCCTTATTGACGTTTGTCCCGAAGACGATCTTCAGACGTATCAATAATCTTAACTGCATTTTTGGCCTCTTGTGAACCAAAAACAGTTTTACTTTTAAAAAACAGTTTTACTCCCTGAACCAAAGACGTTTGTTCAACTTGTGAATTATCCAAACTACAAAAAAGCCTGGGCTTAAAAGCTGTCAGATCATTGCTCAACACCCAAAACGGAGCTAACCACAGGTGGCCCAGACGTAGTGTGTGTAAATAACATGAATTCCCTCTTGCTTCCCAAGAGGGAATTACTTGTGTCTTGAAAGACAAGTTCTCTTTCCACAAGGGAGTTAATTGTGTCCTTAAGGACATTATTTGTTGCCAAAAGCCGGGGAATCATTTCTGTCTTGATGGAAAGACGAGTCTCATTGAAACATGCTGGACGCGAAGGCAGAGAAGGTGCTTCTGAGCTGCACGAGTCGCTCGACCATCACGATAGCCAAACAAACACTTTGATTCAGGGATGGCTATTTTGTTTGAAATATCGCATATTGGCCGCCATATTGAAATATCGCAGAAAGCGCCAAAAAAACTAGAAAAACTTTTAGGAGAAAACAACAGACACACTGGTCGAGAGACAAGTCTCGATGCCAGTGAAAAAACAGCACAAACTTATTGTAAATAGTGATCACTTACCAGAAATCAGCGTCGAAAAAGCACATGGCAACCGAGAAACGTACAAATCGAGCGAAGATGTTCGAAAAGTTTTGCCTCCCACGCGTTCCTCTCGGAAAGAACTAGATACCGTAAAATTCCGAAAAATATAAGCCCCGGGGCTTATATTCGGAGGGGCTTATGTATGGCGGGAAATTTGCGTTTCAAAATCGATTGGGTTAGACTTATTCTTGGAAGGAAATTTACCGTTTTTCGTTGTTTTACTTTGTATTTGAGGGCAATTTCCAAGTACAAGCCCCTGGAGGGGGGGAGGGCTACTATTTGGAGAAATGATTTAACGCAGGGTTTTATGCGTTACGAGTTTGGGGGCTTGTATTTGGAGGGGCTTATACATGGAGGGGCTTATTTTCGGAATTTTACGGTATTAAACATCGACCTAAACCAGATGAGTCATCGATATGTCAGCGGCGTCTTACAAAATGACTGAAATGATCCCGTCGCCCCTGTCCCGTCGACTTCCGCTCACTTGATCGATCGCAGCGAAGATGTTATATTTGAGTTATTTTGAGTTATAAAACGGTCAATACTGTCGTTTCCAGTTTATATCACTAAAAAAATGTTAAATCTGTAATAGACTCAGCTGTATTGCATTGAACGACGCAGCTTATGGTCTTCCCAAGGAACGCTGGTTTCGGTCGATGCCCGGGGGGGCACTTGGGTATTTTTTGGGTGGGTATGTGCCGCCCGGGACTCCAAATCGGCACCCCGTTCTAGAAAAAATTTCCCCTAAAATTGATACCCCGTTCTAGAAATGGGCCAATTTTTTATACCCCGTTCTAGAATTCGCCCTAAAACTGATACCCCGTTCTAGAAATTGGCCAATTTTCTATAATCCGTTCTAGGGTGCAACAAAGAGTACAATGGTTTGCTTGTTTACGCACTGAACCGTATTTTTAAAAGCAACCTGTCCTTGAATACTTTCAAATCGCTGCTTACAAAAGTGGAGCCTTCATGTGTTCGAAATATTATACCCCGTTCTAGAAAACGCCTCTGAAATGGATACCCCGTTCTAAATCAGGAGCTTCAAAATCACGACCCCTTTGGGCGGCACATACCCGTATAGGTAATGTATGGGAGTACCCCCCCCGGGGGTCGATGTTATTTAGTGTCAACCCCGGGGTGTCAACACGTCACGAAATACTATCAAACCTAACCGGAACTAGGCTGCGGCTAAAAAAAAACGAAATAAAATAAATCCCGTGAGAGTGTGAATCCGATCCCAGTTTTATTGCTGTTATTTGAGTCTCAAACAGTAGTTTTCCAGCTTTTCGACTTTCACCTAAGAAAGTTTAAGAAGTTCGTAGTAAAAAAAGTTCTACTTCCACAATCACATACCAACGTAGGCCCCAAATCTAAAATTTTCCAACTGAGAATACTCTGTGAAGGACAATGGCGGGAGCAGAATAAAGCGATACACCGTGGTTATCTCTATTTTAAGTCGCATACGATCCATATTGAGGATATATAAGCCTGGGAGCTTATTTTAAAAAGCGTATGAAATTGCCACTACTACCCGTTTAGCCGTTTTATGATATTTAATTTAATAAACAGACAAGAGGATTTTCCAGCAGTGGTAAGTACTTTGTACAAGTCAGTTATATAACTCCGGCTAATTTGTATTTTCCACACGTTTACAGTTTAAAAATCACGTTTTTCGACAATCTTTATTCTTCAAGGACACAGTAACTAATAGATTTTAAAAATTTTTGTAGCTCGAGTTCCGGCGGGGGAGGGGTGGGGGGGGAGGGGGTATCACGTCATCCGCGAGATATGACATATCAATTAGTTACATTTAAGGACTGTTTTTTTCTTTCGTGATTGTAGCATTGTTTATTTTATTGCATGATCATCGTATATCCGTTTTTTGGCTAGGCGTACAAAGCTTTCTTCAGTTTTATTTCCTTTACGGCAGAAGGCATGCATTAGATTATTCTTTTCCTAAGCAAGTTTATCCAGTTGTAAGAAGTCCATCACAGTGTAAGGAGGTTTTGGAGAACCTTCGGAGTTATTTCAACTGTAGGAGATTTGGAGTTCTTTTAACCCCCGGAGTCAAGATCAGACGTAAGTCACGCTTGTAAATTTAGTAGTTTGTTTTTCCTTCTTTTTTCGTGCATGGAGCATTATCGTAGTTTTGGTTTCTTCTGACGTACAAATCGCACGTTTCTTTCTAGTTTTCACCGCAAGTGCTGTAAATAGTCGGACTAGCCTGATTTTAATAAACGCCATTAAATCTTGCTGACCGCCTAGTGCTTCACTGTGGTTTATGTCATCAGCACTAATGAAATTCGTATGGTGGGAACTGTTTGTATTGAGTTCTTGGGAGACTTATTAACTTGACACGAAGCTGATTTTTCATTTACAGGTTACGGCTATTAATAAATTAAATGAAGAAGAGAGCTGTGACACAGTCCCTTTACACACGTAATCTTGGGTTCGCGGAAAATTTGTGCGTTCTCGAGAATCTGCAGTTTAAATTTTCTAGGAAAGGGAAAAAACTTAGTTGAAGAGAGTTAGTACGTTATTATACTGATACACTATAGTCATTCAGTTGGGCACGATGTTACCTAGTCCCTGTACGGCGTCTTCTCAGGCCTTCTCGGTCAATGCATTTCCGTGACGTATCCGAGACGAACGGCCAGTCGCTCGGACCACGTGACCCAAAACGCATCGGCCGCGCGCGATAATGAGGCCTAGGGACAAGGCAAAGCATGATGTACTTTTCTTACTAGAGTCCCGGAATGTTAGTGGGGGCATTCAACAAAGTTTTATACGACCTCTTATACGGGGTGACTCCGCTCCACCCCGATTTCCAAACCCTTACCCTTTCATATATCACTTTTGCCAGAAAAGGTATCCCTTTTATATACTTCTATTGACAAATGGCACCCCTTTCACATACCTAGTTTAGAACTTTGCATCCCTTTTAACTGCACTGCCTTTTAAATATGAATAAATCACTATAAACCAGGAAGTTTTCTCGCTTTTTACACAGCCCTAAAATGCGTCTGATTTTCAACAATACTAAATTGGAACCAGTTTTCAAAAGACTATTAACTGTATTCGACTTCAGTTGTAAAAGCATCGTAAAATTAATTCATTTGAAGCACATAGAAATATTAACTATCCTTTAGTTACAGACTTCTGTGTTTCTGTTGTCACGCTTGTAAGCACGCGTTGCATAAGCCATTTTTTAAGGTGAGATATTAGG
>OZ037993.1:47304204-47399204 GCA_964035705.1 Porites rus
TAGGTAGCCTTTGTACGGCCAGTTCATAGCAACTCTTGGGCCACAATTGTGCCGCTGGCTAATTTGGGTGGTGGGATCACATACTTTCTCTTCCTTTTACCCGTCTCACAAAAGTCTGTAAAATTTCGCGTCTTTGTGGACTTAAAACGCCGTTAGTTTTCAATAAATCACTCTCAAACTTTGCAAATTCACGGGGTTTTTTGGCGTTCTTTACAGTGGTAGCTCAGCAGAGCTTGCCAAGATAATTTTACAAAGAACAGGGCAAAGACGAAGAACAAGAGGCCGACAAATGAAGCGATGGGAGAATAACATCTCTGAGTGGACAGGGTTGAAGTTTTGCGATGCCCTAAGAGAATCTGAAAACAAAATCAAGTGGAGGGAAAGGGTTAATAGCGGTCTGTGGCGCCCCAACGGTCACCATGACTACGGGATAGGTGCAAGGTACAAGATACAGTGGTAATGCCGGATTTTTGCTAACTGGTCCACGTCAATAATTGCAAAAACCGTGCAGGGATCTATTATTTTTTATTCTAAGATAATAAGCTTGAACTTTTTACCTTATACGAATAAGTATGCCAAATATTAAGGCAAGTTGGCAGCGAAACATTATTTAATATATTTCGTGTGACACTAGCTACTGTGACGTCATCGTTTCCATCAATACGGGAAACCAGTATTTTTTAATGCGGCTTTGGTGACCGCTTCATTAAGTATGGGAAGACGAAATGTTGATCCGCAAAGAAAAAAAATTGCGGATTAAAAATACGAATACTTGTGAATACTCCTTGATACTAAACTGGGACCAACACTCACTCAAAAATGCTATTTATTAATACAAAAGTATGAAACAAATGAAAAATGTGTCCAGTCGACATTTTTCTAACTTACCTGGACAGAGCATCCACAAATTTGGAACGGGCAGGGTATCTTTGTCAACGGGCAGTCATTTTTTAAATGAGCGTTCATCTGCAGTTCAAAGCTTGTATAAGTGATTTAGCGATAAAAGGTAGTATTCCTTAAGCGCTAACATTTCGGAGATTTCCAACCTTTCGGGGGTGAGTAACGTCCGCGTGGTCCATTTATTTTTATTAAGGGGTGGGAAAAAAAGGGTTCAAACTGCGACAGTAGCTGCGCTGCGCCCTATATACTTCATCCCATTAGAGACAGAAAACTGTTTTCAAGTGGTGTTGATGTCGAAGGTCGCATAGGAGTAAAAAACCGGTAACATCTAAAAACCGTCGGTTAAGGGCGTAATAGTGCTTTTCAGATGTGTGAAGATCCCCCCCAACCCACCCCCGCATCCGCAACTAGATACATGTACCAACTTCATGCGTTTTTATAAACTACTACCTCTTGTCTAGGTATCTCTTCCTTTTCACATTTCTGTGGACAACGGAGAGGAAAGAGAGGGCAATCTTTATCCTGGTGAACCTGTTAAGTGATATTTAACAATTTAATATTTTTTTCCTCTTCATTTTCACTTAACATATTTCACTAGCCTGCGAAAACATTCGTTTCTCCTCGCTCTTCGCCGTGGGAGACGTTTTAAGGCGAAACGTCCGCAGCAGGCGAAGAGCGCGGAGAAACGGATGTGTTCGCAGGCTAATACTCATGACCGGAAGGGTAGAGAATTTTTACATGACATCACGTTGGCCAAAAAACTGACAGACGTTTATGACTGGTGTAGCAACCCAATCCTGTTTGCATAGACACCCTTTTTTGCTTCAATAAACTAATGTGGCTGCTGGTCACGTGTGTCAAATCGCACTGCGCTTTGAATTTTTGTGACGGCACTCTTCTCTACCCTATGCTACAAAGATTACCCGTGTAGTATAAGGGAAATGAGAATAACACGGTGTACTATGTCGTGATATTTGGTCACAATCTATTTCCGAGTTGCTCTAAGCCACCTTATGGAAGCGAAGCCTGATGCACCACTATTCGTATGTGGGAGTTCAACTTGTGTGTGAATCAGTAAAAAAAATTTTTCCCATGAAAGAATAAGCACCAGGACTCGCTATGAAAACGAGGCTAAAGGTAATTCTCGGGAATGGCTCCCTCGATTTTTTAAAAAATATATGTGACTGTCGTGCTTTATATATCCTTGTTTAGTCAACTACTCCCTTCAAAGGTCTCCAAATAATTATATACTCCTTATAAAGGCCTCCAAAAGACTTTCCTTGTTTAGAAAAGTTGTCGGACGAATTATGTTAAGAATTCTTTTAGTACTACACCAGTCTTCAGTTGTCAAGAGTTACATTTACATTTTACCTGGCCATCTGATGTCCGTCAGCAGGTAGGGGGCAAATGTATATTGGTCAGACCGACTGTTATTTTCGCGCTGGTCTACACTCAGACAACGTTAGTCAGTTGTCAACTAACATCAAGAAGGAAAATTGTGATTGTTGGAACTTCGTCATGTCATATGCACTTCATTTTGTAGATCCCAAGTAAAACTGACCTTGAATTTCAATTTCATGAATCTGCTCAGGGTAGGTTTATTGTCACAAGACAGATTTACATCTACACTGTACCTTTAGGATGCGGAAAGGAAACTGCTTATCACAATAATGACAAAATACCATCCTTTCAACACATGCAAATGTCTTGTGAACGTCCAGAGCCCTCCTCTCCATGATTTCTTCACAGTCCCAACAAGGAACAGAGACATACTGGCATATAGAATTGTGGTTCTGGAATATATGTAAGTAGTGAATGTGTAAAAATTAAAAAGTGATGGACACCACAAAAGACCAGCAATCGATATTATTGTAAGGGCAAAAAGTAAACAAGGAATACAATAAAAAAAATAACAACAATCTTTAATGAATTTCATGCAACACAAGTTACAGTTGTCTTGTCCACACAATTAGCAAAAGTGCTATTCTAGGCCTGCGGGACAATAATAGGTTACAATTATATTTACAATAAATGGTTATAAGAAATAACACACAAACACTTACACACTTAAATAGAAAAGAAATAAAGAAAAGAAGGGAAGGGAAGAGAAAAACGAAAGGAAATAAAGAAAGTTACGAAGCACCAAGATTCACGTCCACCGTGGTCAGCTCACGTGATTACGTCAAATACTTGATGTTTCTGTGGTCTGTTGTTAGACAGTTCAATGTTTAACTCACAATGGGGTTCGTGCTTTTGGGATCTGGATCTATGAGCTCAAGGCATATGATTGCCATTTTAAATATATAAGACTATGATTTTTCATTTACATGCATGTAGTTCTCGAAAGACCACATAATTTTAAAACGAACTCCAACAATTGTGGAGACGTACATGTAGTCGCACTGGGTTAAAAAGGCAAGAGAAATTTGCAATCACATATCTTGCATTTTAGTAAAAGTGATATGCTAATTTTTATTGCCTATATTAACCCATGAAAACACCACCAAAATAGTTTAAGCAGAAATGAAGGGATTGTAGGTTATTATTACGAACTTGTCACCTCATATTCCCTGAGTTCTCCAGTCCAGTCACACCCTTTGTCATTTTGCTTGCATTTTATGTTAAGAGACAGTATGGTCCTTTTCCAGGCCTCATCTGGAAAGAACTGTGAATATAGGGCAGTTAGTGTATGTAATAGGACTACATGTTATCCACTCTTAAAATATCAATTGCATGAACAAAATTCCAAGGACAGTCCAAATTGGCTGTCAAAGGAACTATTGGTGAATTCGGTTATTTCCAAATTGCGCAAGCACGTAGTTCGCTTACTTATTAACTCCTATAGCTCACCAGTTAATGCAGGCATAACTTAGTGTGAAAGGAATGTGCACTTTCTAGCTGTTTAGTGTTGAAACTAGAAAGGTTTATTCTAATAGATATCGCCAAGTCATTCACAAGGAACAAACCTAGTCTTGTTGTTATAATGTCTATACGGATGAAACCGCAATTTTGCTAGGAAGAAGAACATCAGCACCAAAACTTAATCTAAACATGAAACCACTGAAAATGAACGCTTCATACATCTCCATTAAAAGATTGTTCCACCACATTTTCAAAAATCTTGAAAAATCATAAAGTTGACAAATTTTTCGTGATACTTTAGATTTTTAGCAGTTCTGAATTGATTGTCGACTGCAAAATTAACGATTTTTCACAGAATTGCAAGGTTGCAGATTCCCATTCTGACACTGTAATTGGTTTATAGAAAGATCTCTTCCCCTTTCACAAGGTAGATGTCAAAAGCTGCATGCATGTTTACGTATGTATTGAAAGACCGTTAAAACTGATGAAATCAGAAGCATGAGTACAAGGGTGAATGCATTTAACTGGACAGTTTGCTTATTTTCACTTTAAAACAACGTAAACGGATTGCTATGCTGACAATATTGATCTCAAATTATTAGTTACAGAGGTGAACCAGGGTCCAGTAGTTGGAAAGGTCACCTTCAGTAGAATTATTACATAGCCTCAATCTTATGCTTTTTGAGGAAGATAAAAATGAGGTGTATCGTTCGATCAGCCCTCTCAGTCTGCAAGCTTCAAACTTCAGATCTTACAAGCAATCAACCTGCCTCCTCCTTTTTTACTCCATTGTTTCATAATAACGTTTGTGAAAATAATTTTTCGTTTCCTGGGCCCTCACCTTTGCTAGGAGCTTGAAATGGTTACCTCGAGTTTATTTTGCATTTCAAGGAATTTCAGTTAATTAAATACAAGTAAATGCATGGCCAAAGTTTTTATCCCAACATATGCTGTTTGGTTCATTTCTGCTTGTGCTCTAACAAACAAAGCTTGACTGTTGCTGGCGTTATAAGCTTTGATTTGGTTTTTATAGGCATTTGCGAAAGGAGACAAATTTCTTTTTTAACATTCTTTTTGCCATTGCTGCTGTCATTGTTGCTAAAGAGCCCTTTAATAACAGAAGATGTACTATATTAGATTTTTTACCTCTTTAGTTACTTACCCCTCCACTTCTTGGAAGAGGAGTCCTGTCCTGTGGACAACGCCACTGATCACCTTCAGCCCTTCTATGTATTGAAATAAAAAAATTCTCACATTACATGTAAAAAAAAACATTAAGATTGAAACACCTTTAAATGTATGTACAATGAAGGTACTGCCTTTATAATGGCCTGTAAACAGCTACACTTTCATGTGTCATGGATGATCAGGTTAAATGGCTGCAGTCCCATCTCAAAAGGAGATGTAAAAATAGCATCCTTAATTATTAGAATTTTGTGCCTAATGCATTGACACTCAAGTAAAGTGCATAAATTTAGTTATTCTCTACCCTAAAGGGGCTTTTCAGGGTTAAAGAACAAATAATTCAAATTAACATAGTATTATTAGGATTAAGGAATCCCATCTGGTACAGGTTAA
The DNA here is from genome assembly GCA_964035705.1 of Porites rus. Lineage (NCBI taxonomy): Eukaryota > Metazoa > Cnidaria > Anthozoa > Scleractinia > Poritidae > Porites > Porites rus. Next base: position 47,309,545 of record OZ037993.1, read on the forward strand.
GTGATCCAGTTCTGGCTATTTACAAGTATATGAATTCAAGAATTTCAACTAGGGACTACAGTGAATAAATCTTAGATTGGTCAGCTGGGGACTACTATTACTCGAGGCCTGCCACAGTATAAATAACTGCATCTTTATCCATAAATCACACAGAACTGGTTTCAAAAACGTGAGTCTACATTATATTAGTTCCTCTTCTACGACAGTTGCATTTGAAATGTAGGAGGCTTTAATAAATAACTGCTGCAAATAATGCAAGAATCATGAACCAGGATTGAAAAACAGGAAAACTTCTTTTTCCGATATTTCTGGGACTCGTCACCTCTTTGAAAGGCATGCAAAAATGCGGAAAACTTTATTATAAATCTATGAATCACGTAGATGCACTCAAGTTTTTTTTCCACATAATCAATCTAACCAGCAACATATCAAAGCCAGTTTGGAATATAAATCCAACGTCATACAAGCTGTATTTTAAAAAGCATGTTGTCACTGTTGTCGATGTTGTCACTGTTGTCGCAGTTATCACCGTTGTCACTGTTGTTGCTGTTGTCACTGTTGTCACTATTGGCCCTCTTTTCACTGTTGTCAATGTTCTCACTGTTGTCACTGTCGTCACCATTGGCACTGATGTCACCATTGTTGATGTTGTCACCATTGTCACTGTTGTCACTGTTCTCGATGTCATCACCGGTCTCGCTGTTGTTACTGTTGTCACTGTTGCTGCTGTTGTCACCATTATCACTGTTGTCACTGTCGTCTATGTTGTCGATGTGATCAACGGTCTCACTGTTGTCACTGTTGTCGCTATTCTCACTGTCGTTGCTGTTCTCACCGTCGTCACTGTTGTCACCGTTATCACCGTTGTCGATGTGATCACCAGTCTCGCTGTTAACACTGTTGTCACCATTGTCGCTGTTATCACTGTTGTTGCTGTTGTCACCATTGTCACTGTTGTCACCGTTGTTGCTGTTGTCACTTTTGTCGCTGTTGTCACTGCTGTGACTGTTGTCAGTGTTGTCACTGTTGTCGCTGTTGTCATTGTTGTCACCGTTCTCACTATTCTTACCGTTGTCGCTGTTGTCACTGTTGATGCTGTTGTCATAGTTGTTGCTGTTGTCACCGTTGTCGCTGTTGTCACTGTTCTTGATGTTGTCACCATTGTCACTGTTGTCGCTGTTGTCGCTCTTCTCACTGTTGGCACTGTTGTTGCTGTTGTCACTGTTGTCGCCGTTTTCACTGTTGTCACAATGTCGCAGTTGTCACTGTTGTCACCGTTGTCGCTGTTGTCACTGTTGTCACTGTTGTCACCGTTGTCACCGTTGCCGCGCTTGTCACCGTTGATGCTGTTGTCACCGTTATCGCTGTTGTCACCATTGTTGCTGTTGTAACTGTTATTGATGTTGTCATTATTATCACCGTTGTCAACGTTGTCGCTATTGTCACTGTTGTCGCTGTTGTTGCTGTTGTCATTGTTGTCGCTGGTGTGACTATTGTCGCTGTTGTCACTGTTGTCACCGTTGTCACTTTGTCACTGTTGTCGCTGTTCTGTTTATTGTCGCTGTTGTCACTTTTGTCACTGTTGTCACGCTGTTGTCACCGTTCTCGCTGTTCTCACTGTTGTCACTGTTGTAGCTCTTGTCACTGTTGTCGCTGTTGTCACTCTTGTCATTATAGTCACTGTTGTCGCTCTTGTCACTGTAGTCACTGTTGTCGCTCTTGGCACTGATGTCTCTGTTGTGGCTCTTATCACTGTTGTCACCGTTGTCGCTGTTGTCACTGTTGTCACTGTTGTCCCTGTTGTCACTGTTGTCACTAATGTCGCTGTTGTCACTGTTGATGCTGTTGTAACCGTTGTTGCTGTAGTCACTCTTGTTGATGTTGTCACCATTGTCACTGTTGTAACCGTTGTTGCTGTTGTCACTGTTGTCGCTGTTGTCACTGTTTTCCCTGTTGTCACTGTTGTCACTGTTGTCGCTGTTGTCACTGTTGTCACCATTGTCCCTGATGTCCCTGTTGTCACTGTTGTCACTGTTGTCACGCTGTTGTCACCGTTGTTACTGTTGTCACTGTTATCACCTTTGTTGCAGTTGTCACTGTCTTCACTGTTGTCACCATTGTCACTGTTGACACCGTTGTCGCTGTTTTCATCATTGATCCTGTTGTCACCATTGTCGCAGTACTCACTGTTGTTGATGTTGTCAGCATTCTCACTGTTGTAACCGTTGTCGCTGTTCTCACTGTTGTCGCTCTTGTCACTCTTGTCGCTGTTGTCACTGTTGTCGCTGTTGTTGCTGCTGTCACTGTTATCACTGTTGTCACTGTTGTCACGCTGTCGACACCGTTGTCACTGTAGACATTGTTGTTGCTCTTGTCACTGTTGTCGCTGTTGTCACTGTTGTCGATGTTGTCACTGTTGTCACCGTTGTCACTGTTGTCACTGTTGTCACTGTTGTCGCCGTTGTCACTGTTGTCACCATTGTCGCTGTTGTCACCATTGTCACTGTAACCACTGTTGTCGCTCTTGTCACTGTTGTCACTGTTGTCGCTGTTGACACTGTTGTCACTGTTGTCGCTGTTGACACTGTTGTCGCTGTTGTCACTCTTGTCAGTGTTGTCACTGTTGTCACCGTTGCTGCTGGTGTCACTGTTGTCACCGTTGTCGCTGTTGTCACTGTTGTAATGGTTATCACCTTTGTCGCAGTTGTCACTGTCGTCACTGTTGCCACCATTGTCACTGTTGTCACCATTGTCGCTGTTGTCACCATTGATGCTGTTGTCACCGTTGTCGCTGTACTCACTGTTGTTGATGTTGTCAGCATTCTCACTGTTGTAACCATTGTCGATGTGGACACTGTTGTCGCTCTTGTCACTGTTGTCGCTGTTGTCACTGCTGTCACTTTTTTCACTGTTGTCACTGTTGTCACTGTTCTCACGCTAGTAACACCGTTGTCACTGTAGACATTGTTGTCACTGTTGTCGCTGTTGTCACTGTTGTCGATGTTATCACTGTTGTCACTGTTGCACTGTTGTCGCTGTTGTCAATGTTGTCACCCTTGTCGCTGTTGTCACAGTTGTCACTGTTGTCGCTGTTGTCACTGTTGTCACAGTTGTCACTGTTGTCACCCTTCTCATGGTTGTCACAGTTGTCGCTGTTCTCTTTGTTGTCACTGTTGTTGCACTGTTGTCACCGTTGTCGCTTTTGTCACAATTGTCACTCTAGTCACTGTTGTCGCTCTTATAACTGTTGTCACTGTTGTCATGGTTGTCGCTTTCGTGACGAAAGTGACCGTTGTTGTTACCGTTGTCACTGTTGTTACAGTTGTCGCTGAAGTCACTGTTGTCAATCTTGTCACTCTTGTCACCGTTGTCCCTGTTGTCACGCTGTTGTCACCATAGTCGCTGTTGTCACAGTTGTCGCTGTTGTCACCGGTGTCGCGGTTGTCACTGTTGTCGCTGTTGTCTTTGTTGTCACTGTTGTTGCACTGTTGTCACCGTTGTCGCTTTTGTCACCATTGTCACTCTAGTCACTGTTGTCGCTCTTGTCACTATTGTTACCGTTGTCACTCTTTCACTGTTGTCGCTCATGTCACTGTTGTTAACGTTGTCACAGTTGTCACTCTTGTCACTGTTGTTGCTATTATCACTGTTGTCACGCTGTTGTCACCATTGTCGCTGTTGTCTTTGTTGTCACTGTTGTGGCACTGTTGTCACCGTTGTCGCTGTTCTCACCATTGTCACTGTAGTCACTGTTGTCACACTTGTCACTGTTGTCGCTGTTGTCACTGTTGTCACTGTTGTCGCTGTTGTCACTGTTGTCACCATTGTCGCTGTTGTCACTGTTGTTAATGTTGTCACTGTTGTCACTGTTGCCACTGTTGTCACTGTTGTCATGCTATTGTCACGGTTGTCACTGTTGTCTTCGTCGTCACTGTTGTGGCACTGTTGTCACCGTTGTCACTGTAGTCACTGTTGTCGCTCTTGTCACTGTTGTCACTGTTGTCACCGTTGTCGCTGTTGTCACTATTGTCACCGTTGTTGCTGTTGTCACTGTTCTCACTATTGTCGCTGTTGTCATTTTTCTCGCTGTTGTCACTGCTGTCACTGTTGTCAAAGTTGTCACCGTTATCACTGTTGTCACTGTTATCTCTGTTGTCTTTGTTGTCATTGTTGTCGCACTGTTGTCACTGTTGTCAGTGTAGTCACTGTTGCCGCTCTTCTCACTGTTGTCACTGTTGTCGCTGTTGTCACTGTTCTCACCGTTGTCACTGTTGTCACGGTTGTCACTGTCGTCACCGTTGTCGCTGTTGTCACTGTTGTAACCGTTGTTCCTGTTGTCCTTGTTGTCAATGTTCTTACCATTTTCACTTTTGTCACCGTTGTCGCTCTTGTCACCATTGTCCCTGTTGTCAATGTTGTTGATCTTGTCACCATTGTCACAGTTGTCACCGTTGTCGCTATTGTCACTGTTGTCGCAGTGGTCGCTGTTGTCACTGTTGTCGCTGTTGTGACTGTTGTCGCTGTTGTGACTGTTGTTGTTGTTGTCACTGTTGTCACTGTTGTCTTTGTTGTCACTGCTGTCGCTGTTGTCACTGTTGTCACAGTTGTCGCTGTTGTCACTGTTGTCACCGTTGTCGCTATTGTCACCAATTTCACTGTAGTCACTGTTGTCGCTCTTGTCGCAGTTGTCGCTGTTGTCACTGTTGTGACTGTTGTTGCTGTTGTGACTGTTGTCGCTGTTGTCACTGTTGTCACCATTGTCACTGTTGTCGGTGTTGTCTTTGTTGTCACTGGTGTCGCTGTTGTCACTGTTGTCACGCTGTTGTCACCATTGTCGCTGTGGTCCCTATTGTCACCATTGTCACCGTTGTCACTGTTGTCACCGTTGTTGTTGTTGTCACTTTTGTTGATGTTGTCACCATTGTCACAGTTGTCACCGTTGTCGCTATTGTCACTGTTGTCACAAATGTTGCTGTCCTCACTGTTGTCGCTGTTGTCACCGTTATCACTGTTGTCTTTGTTGTCACTGCTGTCGCAATTGTCACTGTTGTCAAAGTTGTTGCTGTTGCCACTGTTGTCACGCTGATCCCTTCGTTGTCGCTCTGGTCATTGTTGTAACCATTGTCGCTGTTGTCACTCTTGTCACCGTTGTCCCTGTTGTCACCGGTTTCACTGTAGTCACTGTTGTCGCTCTCTTCACTGTTGTTACTGTTGCCACTGTTGTCGCTGTTGTCACTAATGTCGCTGTTGTCAAAGTTGTCACTGTTCTTACTGTTTTCGCTTTTGTCACCGTTGTCGCTGTTGTCACCATTGTCCCTGTTGTCAATGTTGTTGATGTTGTCACCATTGTCACAGTTGTCACCGTTGTTGCTATTGTCACTGTTGTCGCAGTTGTCGCTGTTGTCACTATTGTCACTGTTGTCGCTGTTGTGACTGTTGTCGCTGTTGTTGTTGTCACTGTTGTCACAGTTGTCGCTGTTGTCACTGTTGTCACTGTTGTCACGCTGTTGTCACCGTTATAACCGTTGTCGCTGTTGTCACTGTTGTCACCGTTGTCGCTGTTGTTACCGTTGTGACCGTTGTCGCTGTTTTTACCAGTTTCACTGTCTTCACTATTGTCACTGTTGTCGCTGTTGTCACTGTTGTCACTGATGTCAATGTTGTCACTTTTGTCACTTTTGTCACCGTTGTTGCGGTTGTCATTGTTATTGATGTGATCACTGTCCTCCCTGTTGTCGCTGTTGTCACTGTTGCCACTGTTGGTGATGTTGTCACCATTGTCACTGTTGTCACCGTTAATGCTGTTGTCACCGTTGTCGATGTGACCACCGTTGACACTTTTGGGACTGTTGTCGATGTGATCACTGTTGTCGCTGTTGTCACTGTTGTCGATGTGATCTCTGTTGTTACTGTTATCACTGTTGTCGCTCTTGTCACTGTTGGCACTTTTATGGCCCTTGTCACCGTTTTCGCTGTTGTCACTGTTTTAGCTGTTGTCACTGTTGTCACCGTTGTCTCTGTTGTCACAGTTGTCACTGTTGTCACCGTTGTCACTGTTGTCGCTGTTGTCACAGTTGTCACTGTTGTCACCGTTGTCACCGTTGTCGCTGTTGTCACTGTTATCACTGTTGTCATCATTGTTGATGTTGTCAGCGTTGTCACTGTTGTCACTCTTGTCGCTGTTGTCACTGTTTTCACTGTTGTCGCTGTTATCACTGTTGACGATGTTGACGCTGTTTTCACCCTTGTCACCCCATTTAGCAAAACGAAGCAAAACAATACATTATATGGTAATCAACAAGGAGACCTAACCCAGGCATAACATGACTATAAACACAAAAATACATGTAAATATGGAAAATTGGATACACGTCATCAGTATGGAATAGACCTTATTCATGATACCCATCATCAGTTTTTCACACGGAATAACAGCAAAATGTTACATGGTATTTCAGGGGGCAAACAAGTGATATAATTTGCCAATATGAGTTGAATCATGGTGGGGTGTGTTTATTCTATCAAGATGAGAAGACAGTTTGATAGTCATTCATTATCCAAGGGAGGGGGGCTACTTCCTAGTTGCATTCGATGTCAGGAGAATGCGACCTAATCTGAACGCAAGAAGCCTTGGCACAAGCATTTAGCAGAAAGAATCTCAGGTAGGTTCAGCTACTGGAATACGTCATACACTCCATGGGCAAGGTGCGCTTATCTAAAAGCATCACAATGCACACGAATGTTTTTTCTTCAATGTGCAGCTTATTTTTATGCTCATTTGCCATCAATCAATAATTATTAATCAATTAACTTTATTTATCCATGGTAGTAACAAGCTTATGGGACAGTGCCAAAAAAAGGAAGAAATACAAAACTACTAAAAAATTAAAAGTTACTGTGCAATTATTGTACAGTAACTAATTTTTTCATATACTAAAATATTACAAGTAATTAAAAAATAGTATTTACATCACAAATTATAATTATACTCTTTGTCTGTGCTGTTCATTTTCCTTATCAGTCAGCTGCTCATCAGATCTGTTCTACTTGGCAAGTTTAAACTCATCCTTTTTGGAAGTAAATCACATTTTTTTGAAAATTTAGTAGCTCTATAATACAATGAAGCTTGATCACTTTGTTTTCTGCCTCTGACGCATACAGAAAGTGCATTATTCTATCTACAAAGAAGTGAATATGGTATGTGTTATTGTCCTGTGAGATGCCATCTCACAGAGACAGAGAGTTTACTAGAAAAAAAACCAGATTGATTGAGGGATCGATAATAATTCATTCCTTCTGTTTTATTCCTTGTTAGCCCCTGAGCCAAGTATCTACAAAGAGACACCCTGCGCCAACCTCAATTCCCATGACCAATGTTTGAACGCATTTATTAATCCCTGATTACTTCTAGTAATAGGCTAATGGGGATGTGCCACTGAATGGGGTTGCATTTTCATTACTCAGAGTTACTTGAACGCATGGGATCGCACATTTTTCGGGATTTTGGGATCAGAAAATTCAGGTAGGTAGGGATAAAAAAATAAATGGGAAGATTTTTACTTCATTAAGTTTAACCAATGTGTTAATTCATTTCTGGATGACCTAGTTAAAAGGTTTTAAAATGTAGATGCATAAACAGAAAGTTACTAAGTTGGGATCGCAAAAATTACATTTTCCCAAAAGTGACTAAGATGGGGTCTATAATATGACCACAGAAAAGACAAAAATGGGGTAGGTGTTCTGAGAGGCCAGCGGCACATACCCAGCAAAAATTAACCCAAGTTAACCCCCGCCCCCTCCCCGCACCTCCCCGGTTCAAAATGCATAGTTCAAGTCTTGACAAGATTTATGCCATTATTGTTTGCTACACTAATGAGAACATCTATGGTCGCTAAAGCATCCACAAAAGTAACAACAATCAGTCCCACCAATAAATTGCCATAACCGTCTTTAGATGATTTCTAGTGTATAGAATGAACACGCAAACTTTTTCCGCTTGATCGCCCCTTGAGAAAGCACGTGACATTGCTTTTATCCCATCAGTGATCGCGGGTATCGTGAATAGGAGTTATCCCGAGAGCAAATATACACCTATTTCAATTAAGGTTGCTCCCGTGAACCATGTTTCATAGCCTGCAGTGCACTATGGTAAACCTTTTTGTAGCGGGAAGTTTAGTCTTGTTCACGTTCAATGAAATAATGAAGACAATTGAAAATGCGTTCAAGAGAGCTTTCAAGTCAAATGGTTGCTAAAATTCTTAAGCATGGACTTTTGGCGGGAAATCGCAGCGGTCGGACGTGTTTTCATCGTGTCTGCCTAACATTGCCAAAGATGACCCCTCTCTGGCACCTACTCCTATGAAAATACACTATCTGGCTCCCTGACGATGTAATCTACCTTCTTCAATGTAAATGCCTCCCAGAAAGAATAAAAGAGGTGATCGTGGCTCAACCGAAGACGAACCAAGAAATCCGAAGAAATCCAACATGGCGGCCGAGGAAAACATTGATGTTGAAGAATCGATTGAAGCGGGCAAGGAACAAGAAGAGCCTAGCCTTCTTGAAATCAAGGCTCTACTGGTCGACATACAAATCCAAATAGCTGCAGTTCTTAGCGAAAATCGAACGCTGAAGAAGGAAATCGAAGAATTAAAAGAATCTGCCAACTTCTACGAGAAGGAGCTTAAAGATTTGAAAGAGTCCTTGCAAAAGACCAAGGACGAATACAAAGAATTAAAACACATGCTAGCCTCAACAAGGAACGAGCTTAAAACAACAAAGGAGAATCTAGGAAAGCAAAAAGAAGAATCCGATCGACTGTGGGAACACCATGATGATTTGGAACAATACACTCGAAAGAACTCGCTGGAAATCCATGGAATTCCAGAAGATGCGTATCCCAGTACGGAGGCCGCGGTCATCAAGGTTGCTGAAGCCCTAAATATCACCATAGAGCCTGAAGAAATAGAGTTTTCACACAAGCTGAATCGGGGCAAATCCATTATAGTGAAATTTTGCAATCATAAAGTGAAATCGAAACTTTATAAAGAACGCACCAAACTAAAGGATGTCAAAATCAAAGATCTATTTCCCAGCTACCCTTCAAATGCACAGGAACGACAACGTATTTTTATAAACGAGAACCTCACGGCTTATAGGCGTAGAATCATGAAAGAAGCGAACAAGAGAAGACAAGAGGGTACTCTACTCAGTGTTTGGTCTTTGGATGGTAAGATTTTTGTTAAGACATCACCCTATGGCTCCCCTGTTAGAATTTTTTCCGAAGAGGACTTAGATCAATTATAAACTGAACAGGCAAAATAATCTACGTTAAGTCTGGAGAGGGACGTCTTATCAACCATTCAAATTTCTCGCTGCCAAAGTAATTTAATTTTATTAACTACAAATTTGTCTATGCTCTGTTCTTTGTTTTTGCGCTTCTCTTTTTTATTTATTCAAAGTGTTATTTTGTTTAATTTACCTTTTGTGATCATTTGCTTCAGTCTAATATTATATGCACGTTTTAGTCTTCATTATTTGTTTAAAATATCGAGTACCTTTTGCATCAATCATTTTACACCTAATAGAAAGAATGCAAATCCTTTATTGAGGCGCACATGTTTCTTTCCCGTCGAGACAACGTTTATTACAAAAGACTTGAACAAATCGTGACTTTGAAAATAACTTCATTGAATGTCAGGGGACTTAGGGATGACGCTAAAAGAAGAGAAGTATTTAATTGGCTTCGCGCCAAAAGGCCATCAATATGCATGCTCCAAGAAGTACACTGTATAGAAAAAACAAATCACTTGTGGAAAGCAGAATGGGGCTATCAAGCTTACTTCACCTCTTTTGAAAGCAACAAAGCAGGGGTATGTATTCTTTTTAACAATAATTTTAACCTTCAGCTCCAAAGACTTTACACCGACCCTGCAGGGAGATTTATTATCTGTGACTTAAAAGCTAACGAAAAGCTTTTGACCCTCGCTAACATCTATGCTCCCAACGAGGATAAACCTTCATTCTTTCAAAACTTTTACGATCATCTTTTAAATTTTAACTGTGAAGACATAATAATTGGCGGTGACTTCAACCTTGTTCTTAACATCGAAAATGACAAAAAAGGTGGCATTGCCAAAACTCACCAAAATAGCTTGAAGACCGTTCAAGAAATTTCAGAGAACCTAGATCTTCTCGATGTCTGGAGAATTCACAATCCAGATGACAAAAGGTACACTTGGAGACAACGACAACCTAAGGTTTACTGTAGACTTGATTTCTTTTTAATAAGCCAAAGCGTTATTGGGGACGTCACTAACACCGATATAGTGCCAGGATATAAAACAGACCATTCCATGATTACTTTAGATCTGTCTCTTCATGCAAATAGCAGAGGACCCGGCCTTTGGAAATTAAATACCTCTCTTTTAACCGAAACTGCTTATGTTAATCTTATTAAGACAACGATTAAGGAAGTTCAAGACGAATATGAAAACGATGACATGGTAAACTCTGCTCTATTGTGGGACATGATTAAGCTTAAAATACGGGAAAAATCGCTCAAATACGCAATGAATAAAACTAAGAAAACAAAGGGCCGTGAGGCAGAACTAGAGCATGCAATTTCCAAACTAGAATCGAAAATGGAGAACGGAGACTCTAGCGTAACAGAAAATTCTGAACTTGCAGAACAACTGAATGATCTAAAGAGTGAGTTAGAAAGAATTATTGAGACTCGTACGAAAGGTTCCATATTGAGAGCTAAAATTAAATGGCATAATGAAGGAGAAAAAAATACGAAATATTTCCTCAACCTAGAAAAGAGACACTATAAGCAAGGCATTATAAGCCAACTTAAAGTGGACGAAAATAACTTTATTACTTCGGATCAGGAAATATTAGCAGAAGGGGAATCTTTTTTTATGAATCTATATACATCCAACAGAAATATACACAATTTAATTGACACATATGATTTTTTTAAACACGAAAACGACACCGTCCTGAATGACGAACAACGGAACAACTGTGAAGGCCTGCTAACTGAAAGGGAATGCCTTGCAGCCCTGAAAACCATGGAACAGGGAAAAACCCCTGGATCTGATGGGCTACCTTCAGAATTTTATAGAGTATTTTGGACAAACATATCAAACTTATTGATTAATGCTCTTAATTATGCGCACGAAACGAGTCAGCTTTCCATCACACAAAGAAGAGGAGTAATCAAACTCATTCCCAAGAAAGACGCTGAGCCGTATTTCATTAAAAACTGGAGACCGCTTACTCTTCTCAACTGCGACTACAAAATTGCAGCAAAGGCTGTGGCTAACAGGCTGAAAAAGGTTCTTCCCGATCTCATCAGCTGTGATCAAACTGGCTTTATGAAAGGCAGGTTTATTGGCGAGAACATACGATTAATAGACTATGTTATTCGTTTTACCAAAGAAAAAAATATCCCAGGGCTATTATTATTTCTTGATTTCGAAAAGGCGTTTGACACGATTGAATGGCCTTTTATCATAAATTCTCTTCAATACTTCGGTTTCGGCCCAAGTGTTGTAAACTGGGTCAAATGCCTTTACAGCAACATAGAGAGCTGCTTCTTAAACAACGGCTGGACAAGCAACTTCTTTAAAATTGAAAGAGGGGTCAGGCAGGGGTGCCCGTTGTCTCCATATCTATTTGTTCTTTCAGTTGAAGTCTTAGCCAAGGCTTTTAAAAGAAACAGCAATATCAGAGGAATACACGTTAACCAAGAGGAAATTAAAATAAGTCAATACGCAGACGATACAACCTTAATATTGAATGGTTCACAAACGTCGCTCTCAGCTGCTCTCAACACACTTGATGATTTTGGAGAAGCCTCGGGTCTCAAACTCAACAGTAAAAAAACAGAAGCAATTTGGATCGGAACATATAGTGGAAAAACAGAAATTCTTCTTCCAGAAAGAAATTTCAGATGGCAAACAAACAAAGTAAAATCTTTAGGCGTTTGGTTTACGACAGACCCTGAAAACACTGTACTTCTAAATTATAAGGAAAAACTGGAAAAAATTAACAATATTCTAAGCAACTGGAAATACCGTAGATTAACCTTAAGTGGGAAGATCACTGTTCTGAAAAGCTTAGTAGCTTCTCAAATTGTGTACGTCTTGGCACCCTTGTGCACAAACAAAAAAATAATTAGCGAGATTAACAAGCTCTTTTACTTGTTCCTTTGGAACGGAAAGGGCGATAAAATAAAGCGAGATATTATGATTAACAATTACCCAGCAGGTGGCCTCAAAATGATTGACATACTATCTTTCAATAAAGCGCTAAAAACCACTTGGATAAAAAAGTACCTGGATACAGATAATCAGGGTAAATGGAAACTTTTTCTAGATCTTGAACTGAAAAAGTTTGAGTGTACCCTACCTTTCACAAGCAACCTTAATAAGATAGACATAGCTAATATCTTCAAAACGCAAGACAGTTTCTTAAAGGAAATTCTCCTAATCTGGTCAGAAATCAATTTTGAAGAGAGGATAACATCAGAGAGCCAGCTTTCAGAACAAGGCATATGGTACAACTCACTTGTAAGGATTAACGACAGCCCTATTTTCTTTAAAGAATGGTATCGTAAAGGCATCACAAAAGTTAAGCACTTAAGGAACAGAGAAGGAAAATTCCTCACTCCACCAGAACTTTTAAACAAATACGACATCAAGGTCCAACCCTTGGCATACTGTGGAATAATTTCTGCTCTTAAAAAGCTATGCAACACATTCAACCAAGGTGACCACACAAACGAAGGTAATAGTTACGAAAGCTTTTCGACAAAACTAATGAAAGCCCAAAAAGCAAGCAAGTTGGTGTATGACAAATTAATTACAAAGAAAAGTGCCCCCCCTACTACAAGCCAGCAAAAATGGAATCAAGACTGCAACTTAGGTCAAAACGAAATAACGTGGGGTGCGACCTACCAGCTAGCTCATAAAATCACAAAAAGCATAAAACTCAGGGAATTTCAATTTAAATTGCTGCACAGAAGAATACCAACAAACGCTTTCTTAACTAAGATAAGAGTAAAAGAAAACTCCAACTGCTCCTTTTGTAAAAAAGAACCAGAAAAACTCGTACACCTTTTCTGGTCCTGCCCCAAAACGGCGCTCTTCTGGGAGAGCATCATAACGCGATTAAAACTTTGCCAAATTATTCCCGATAGTTACTCTGCAGACATGACTGTTTCACTAGGCCTGAGATCAGACTCTTCTAAACTTCAACGCCAGATCAACTTTTGTTTTCTTATTGCCAGGCACTATATCTGGCTCTGCAAAACAAAAGAAGCTATACCTCTATTGCAAGGATTTCTCAAACACCTAAAGACAATTTACAACATACAAGCACAAGCAGAAGCAAACAATGTTCTGCCCAAACAATGGTCATTCCTACACGACATCACGTAGAAACTATCGTTTCTACCATGGCGCTATTCCCAACGCCCCCTGATATTCTCTATGTCTTTCATCCGTAGCTTATCCTGCCTCAGTAACGCCAACTATCCTTAAATAAGTTTCTTCCGATGCAACTGTGTACTTGAAGCATACGAAATGTAATAATGTTTGAAAACAGTAGTATTGTTAGCAATGTAAGCAATAAGTATTGTCAGTATTGTAAGTATGGTATGAATGTTGTAAATAATGTAAGCAGTGTAAGCAGTGTTCAATATTGTAATTATTGGTTAAGTAAAGCAAATAAAAAAAAAAAAAAAAAAAAAAAAAAAAAAAAAAAAAATAAAATTCTTAAGCATGAGCGAGCTGAAAAATTTCATTTTTAAAATCTCATGGTAAAAAATTAGAAGCCTCTTCTTTTAACAACATTAAATAAATAGGGTTTTACCTGCCTGATTAATAAGCTGCGTTTTTCCATGTGCCTGGAAGCAGGTTATTTTAATAAAGCAAATCAACGCTATTCTTTTTAATTCAGTTTTGAAATAATTGCCTGAAAAATAGCTAAACACGTAATGTTAAGTTATTTACTGTTGTTCGACAAACGCCTTGAATTTGATTTCTTTTTAAACTTTATCCAAAATTCCCATGTGCACAAGCCAAGCAAACTCATTGAAAATTTGCAGCATTTGCATATTACCACAGAGAATAACCTTACCTCAAATCACTGTCTTAAGTTAAAAAGCCTAGGATTCAGTGTTTCGAAATACATTTTCTTAACGTTCTGCTGAAATAGCATAGAAGCGTTAGCGGCGTTTGCTTTCTAGGTTCCTAGGCTCGTTGCGGGCACATAATTTACTAGACTTGCTACAATAATGCACCGCGCGCTATGAAACATGGATCATGCATTATTCTTCTCAGAAGCAACCTTAATTGAAATAGGTGTATATTGTTCTCGGTCACAGAGCTGAGACAGAATTAATAAATATTTCATATACCACTCAAACTTATGCTCTTTTGACACTACCTATTAAAATCACAGAGAAGCGACGTAAAAAGGTAGTAATACCTGAAGGTTTTTAACAAGCATTCACGGCAATAGCGATGGCCGCATCTCTTGGTCTGAACAGGGTTCTTCATAGCTACAAGGCATACAGGACATTTGTACTCATCTTTTAACTCTTCTACGAACTCGAAATCATACCCGCAAGTCTCCTCATCATCTGATAATGATAATGCTGGTGATGATGTTGGTGAAGCCGAAGATGTTGATGAAGCTGATGATGTTGTTGATGATGTAAATGTTGATGGTGATGATGGTAGTGATAGAAATGATGAGGATGATAAGCTTGACATCACGATCAGAAGGTAAAGACACACACAGCACAGATCAGCCCTGATCCGTCACCCCTGACTCCTTGTCGAGGTTGGGCGAGAAGAATCGATTCATATTTGAAGTACCTACCACCTTAGTACAAAAGGCCGCTGTTCAGGAAATGAGCCCGCGCTTTTCTTCTCGTTATGTATCGGTCAAATCGAAGCTTCAACATGCCCCACCCGCCCCGGGCATACCCCGGGCATTTGACACCTTTGCCCTCCCGGGGAGGAGGGAATTTGATTATCGGAGTCTTCCAGGGGGTGGGAAATTTGATCCCCATTCGTTAGGGGTGGGGAATTTGAACTGCACCCTCGATTTCATGTAAAATCTTTGGCGTGCCGAGCTATCATGGGGGACGCGATGTTAGAGGATTTTCGTGGAAAAGATTGTGATTTTGTGGCCAATTGGTTACAAGGAAAGGGCTTAAATAAGCTTTGTGCCGTTTTTGAAGTATTTGAATTTTAAAATTTTTAATATTGGATTTAGGCTTTGAATGTATGAATGTATGTTATTGTTGTGTTCACAATGAAATACAATACCTATATACCAGCGATTCAATACAACAACATAAAATAGAATAAAATAAAATAAAAAGCTCAGGTCAACTACTTTGACCTACTGCAAGTATGTTTAACATACGATATATACGATATAATTTATACAGTGAGCGATGATGCATGTCAGTGAAAAGGTCATGATGTAGTAATCTCAATATGTGGGATCTTTTTTATAGAACGCTTTGTATGTTGCATGATGAAGAAAAGCTGAGCATTCAGTGACCTTGTAGCGGCGATTTCCGCCACTTTGCACGAGTTTTTTGTTCGTAGTAAATACGCTAACAGTGTTTCTCAGTTTTTGTTATATTTATAAAGATTTTGTTCGACAACTGAAGGCGTTTCCGCCATCCTTCTGTAATTTTTGTGCCTTTGAAATGTCCCCGGGGTGGGGGCATTTGACCACCTGAATGGACCCTAGTGTGGGGCATTTGAACGGCATTTTGGTCCGGGTAGGGGGGAATTTGAACAATAATTTTCAAAAAAGTCAAATGCCCGGGGGGTTGCCCGGGGGGGGCATGTTGAAGCTTCGATTTGACCGATACATTATGGCTTCAAGAAAAACTATGTGCTTAAAGGAGAAATTCTAAACGATCTGGATGATAGAAATTGTATTATTTAGATATCACTGCCGTGAAACTCAACTTTGAAGCCACAAATGAGTATGATGATAATGTCATAACTGTCCATTTTTCTTACATTTCTTGCAAGATCCAGGGGCACCAAACGTCAATTTTCGGAAAATATCTGTTCGGAAGACGATTTGAGATCTAGAATTTTCGGAACATTTGTTGTAAAATTTCTTGCTTGCCTGCTTCTAAGAAGGATTTTCGAACCTCTGAAAAATGGTATAACTGCCCATTTTAACGGATTTTTACCCTAAAAATAATTTACCTAGAATTTTCGGGAACCATTTTCCTGGCTGAAATTTTCGAAAAGGTAAGTTTTGATCCCTATAATTTTCGGATTACTAGACTATCAGCTAGGAAATCCGAACGGATGAAAAATTTTTAGGGGATAAAAATATGCCTATATCTACCGTTTAATTACTAAAATACGTTTAACAATGCTGTGTTTAAGTGGTTTTGAACTACATTCTCGTTGGATGCCGCTGAAGATCGGGTACTGATTTGATTTGAAGTCATTTTACTGAAAAATTATAGCCCAGACAAACAAACGGACTCACTAGATTTCATTATGATTCATAGTTTTTGCCATGTAATAACGAATTTTCGACGGTTGTTGAAGTTGCGAACCTGATTTAGTCGCGCGCAACTAGGAAAAAAACACTTAGAATTACGGGCACAGCACGCAGGGCGAAAACAAGCACAGTGAACGCAGCTTTTCATTGCAGTTTTTCAATGTCCTATATATAGCTGTCAATTGTGCCAAGTTTGAATAAAATCTGGATAGTAGATCATTTTCAAGGGAATTACCCGTAAAGAAAGCAAAGACACCCCTTAAACACTGGTAGATTTCATCAATAAATGCCGAAGTTATTTTTCAATTAAAGCTTATATTTCCGAGCCGGATGCTGGAAATCTGAAAAAATTGTTCGCTCTTCCTAACTCCATGCTGACTGTACCTATACCGAAAACCACAAGTTATGGAATCGAATCAATCAGATATCAAGCTGTGAAACTTTGGAACCCACTCCGCGAATTTTACCACCACGCTCCCAATCATGGCTAACTCGTACAGAGCGCAGTTTTGGTACCTTTTTATGTCTTACTCACACACTATTGGTGACCTCCAGAATATAAGAATTCAATATCTTAGCTATTAAGGGATTTGTTTATTTTTTTCTCTCGGGTTTCTCAGCTTATATTTTAACTGTTCGACTATTTTTAGAGAGCGTTTTCCCTCGACAGACGACGACGCGCGGGATACGGACTGGGATCAATTTAGCCGACTGACCTATAACTGGGGGAAGGGGCCGGGCTTATAGGCGGAAGTTTACGGTATACATCATAGAGGTCGATCGGGTTTCTTGGAAAGAGTATAGAAGATCTACACTTTTGGGTGATGATGATGATGATGATGATGAACTTTATTCATGTGTCGATGTATTTAGCTGACGCTAATTGGGGACACAACATAAAGATGAAATAAATAATGACGAATAATATGATAAATAAAAGATAAGAAATAAAAAAGCTATAAAAAAAAGCTATAGTATAATCCTATAATATTATATATACATTTACAATATACTAAAATAATCAAAACAATTCTAGGAACACGGGCAAAACTTAAGAGGTACAAATTACGCACGCGGAGCAATTGTTGCCATTTATCAGTTCAGTAAGATCCCTACATCTAATATGAAACTTAAACCTAGATAGGCTGCTTGTTTCAGTGATGTTTTTATCTAGCTTGTTCCATAAAAAGGGTCCAAGATATCTAAGAGAGTGTTTACCATACAATACAGAATTAAATCAAGGAATATCAAAATTTTGGTTTCTAAAATTATATTTACAAGACTTAGTACTGAAAATGTCACAAATGAAATCAAGAACTAGCCTATATTTAACCTTGTACATGAGTTAACTATGTCTTGTAATCTCCTATTAAGAAGGCTTGGTAGTTTAGCACGATCTAATAAGTCCGTATACGTTTCTGAATGTGAGTTATAAACTATCGTTAGTGACCGCTCTTGAATTCTTTCAACCTTTCCTGTATCCGACGCCTTACAGAAATGCCATGTGAGATGACAATAGGTGAAATATGGCATGATAGCAGTTTTATAAAGTAATAGTTTAGCCTCCGTAGTAATTAAGTTTCTTAACCTGGCGAGAACGCCCACCCTTTTACTGGCCTTTTTGCATAATTCGCTAATATGTTGGCTAAAAATTAGATTCTCGTCGAAGTTCACACCCAGTAGCTTGATACTATCTGTTGTCCTAATCGCTTGATCACCGATCTTGATGTTAATCTGTTCAGTTTCATTACGTTGTTTAATCCCTATGGCGTTAAGTTTTTCTGGGTTGGACAGTAAATAGTTGTCCTTATACCATTTAAGGGCAGAGTTTCCTTCCTTTTCCATATTAGTACACATAATGGACATATCGCTGCCAACTATATACATCTGATGGTCATCAGCATACATATTTAAATTTGCAATCTCATTTATGTGAGCTTATGTGATACGATAGATCGTTTTGGTACAAGTTCCACAGTGTTGGACCAAAGGAGAATCCTGATATTATCAGGAGGAGGGTCAATGAAGGGTCACATTTTTTTGTGTGTAACAGATGTACTTCCGGTCCGCTACAGAGGGCCTCTATCGACTGTGTTCAGATGTATATGTAAATTGTTTGTATTAAGTTTTTCGTCGAGGAAAACTTATTCGCCAACGCTACCTATCGATCCCAGAAAGGTTGCGAGTTTTCCTGATCAAGATTTAGTTTCGAATTCCATCGTAACTGAAACATTCGTCGAAGGCTCAGTATACAATGAACTTTGCCTCCCAGGCTCACAAAGCACAAGTATCCCAAAACCTGACGACTTCTTTGTAATACTGCAGTAAAGTTTCATAATACCATGAATACTTTATTTTTAACGTCAGTTTGTTCCTAAGAGCGCGATAAAGTTGACAGGTCTTCAAAGGCATTAGTATGTTAATAATAATAATAATAATAATAATAATAATAATAATAATAATAATAATAATAATAATAAT
Organism: Porites rus; assembly: GCA_964035705.1. Classification (NCBI taxonomy): domain Eukaryota; kingdom Metazoa; phylum Cnidaria; class Anthozoa; order Scleractinia; family Poritidae; genus Porites; species Porites rus. The sequence continues at coordinate 47,328,589 of OZ037993.1, forward strand.
AATAATAATAATAATAATAATAATAATAATAACAACAATCATGGTTTTAGCATCGGATAAAGTTTTCTATATATTATATATGGCACCAGGTGCATTCAAAACGAAACCGGAATTTGCATTGTAAAACAACTTGGTTTTGCAGTCTGATGCACCCACATCAGGTCGCTGTCCTAACGACGTTATCGGCTGAATTGAGATAAAGTCTTAGAGATCACGAGAACACAGCCATTATGGTCTTACCATTTTTTTACCCCGGTTGGTTGTCAGGCCCGGATCTCACGAGTATCTGAAACTGCAACACTCTCACCTGGCAGACCGATGCTTTATCAAATGCGCTATCCTGGTGGCCGTGGAAAGTAGGCGCAACGTTTTTTTTTTTTTTTAGTCGATCAGCTAATCACAGTAAACTCCTTACAGAGTCTTAGACAGAAACAAGAGTCTCTTTTTGATGCACTCGTTATGAACGCTGGCTCTGAAAAAAAACCCAACTCTTTTATGAGTAGTAATTAAACAGACCACAGCGGTTGCTGGGGCAAAAGGGCTCCTATAATTCAGCAATATATCGTGGCGATTTTGTCCGGTATATTTAACTTTAAGTTTCGGAGGTTATTATCATATTCACTCTCTTCTATCCCCGTCGCGTTAAAAATTTGATCTGAATCTTACAACGACGTTTGAAAGCCTTTCAACTCTGTCCTTCCATATGTATTTTTAAAAATGTGGAATACTACAAACAATATAATGAGCTTTTCGCACTTAGCTAATCTCCATAGGTCTTTTAGACCTGTGACGCAACATCAACTGCATATGACGTAACTAACAGATGCATACGATGTAATTAATGAAACGGCGCATATGACGTAAAATGCTTGGCTATGACGCAAACATTTGTCTTAACCTGCGACCAGGGGTAAGCCATTGCTTAACCCTTGCAATTGCTTTATTACCTAAAATAATTTTAATTCGTTCGACACATTTCGACAACTCGGGACCTTGATGACGTTGTTGACGTTAGAGACATAACAGCAAAGCAGACGTCGTATTTCTTGCTTTGTATCTCAGTTCGAATGACAGAAACAGTGCTTTCTTATGAAAGCTTTAAGCTTGCGGCATGTAGCGGAAACTAGCGGCTTAAGTTAAACAGAGTTAGCTAATAATTCATGAACGTTCTTCATTAGAACCACTTCTCAAAATCGAATTCAGTATAATGCAGCGCCCCTGAATTAAAGCTCTCTGACGTGCGAGGAACTATAAACATTCAACCGGATATATCTTACTTAAATTCATCATTTTTGCGGTTTATGTCCATTTGTGTGTGTTTTTTTAAGCCTTTCACCTTTTTTGCCTCTAGAGTCAGTTATGCAGACAAATAATTAAGCTCTAAATTTTAAGTCCGGTAATAAAAGTCCTATCGTTTTTCGTATGACTGTACAAATAAGTGTCTTTTGTGAGGCCTTTACAAATTTTCAGTTTTTATTAAAAAAAAAAAAAAGAGTTTTTACATTAGTTAAAAAGTCAGTGTAGGCCACTTATGGAATGAAAATGTGTGTTATTTTTGCGTCCCGTGATGTCTCTTAAAGCTATCTTTATTAGAAATTCGGCGGCCGCTTATTAAAGTTCGGAATTCATTGATTGCATGTTCTAGCAGCTCTTTATTGCGGCTCCCACCGCTCATGAGCACTGAGTGTGCCGCAAAACTTTGCTATCGTGCTGACATTACTGAAAACTGGTCGATTCTAGACTGCGAGCAGTCTGATCTGTTATTTAATTTTTCTTTTGAGTCACAGTAGGTTGAGAGCATCATGCTTTTACTTTTTCGCTCGCGGAGCGTGGCTCTAAGGAAAGAAGGACGACTGCTCGCGCGGTCCACGTTGAATCAGAATGGTTTGTCTAACACGATTAAGTCACCAGCAAGGGGCGAAAAAACACGAAGTAGGACATAACAACTGTACACCGAAAGGAAACGCGCGTTCAAAGCCTTGGTCCCTTTCTTGCCACCGCATCTGCCATGTTTCGTATAACAAGCTTCCCGTCTTCGACAAAAGTGGGAAACGGATACAAAAACGGCATAAAAACAAAAAAGAAGAGAAAACGAAAAGCAGTTACATTTTCGAAAGAGTGAAATATCTGGAAATTTCTATAATGAATTAAAACGCTTTAATTCAAAAATATTTTCTCTTTACAACAGTCGCAAGCCGCCTCTAAGTAAGTCAAGGTATGACGGCATTCAATGGAAGCTTTGCACATAAAAGACTGCCGCGCCTGCCATTCTATTTCGGCACTTGAACGTAATGCATTTTGATTTCTTAACCGTTAAGGTAAAGCTATGAATTAGGAAAGGACTGATAATAAATATTTCTACAAGGTTTCTAAAGCATATAGATACATTTCCTTCAATGTACAGTTCTATTTATGTTCCCAGGCAGCTCTCACAGAGATGCTGCAAATAATAAAGTTTTTACCGAAACGTTTTTCGCTTAAATGTTCCATTCGGGGCAACATCCTATATGTTTTCCTTGAAAGAGCCGCAGTAGATCAGAGAAACGAGAAATAGCGACATTGTCCTGTGTCCATCGCCTCGCCCTTGTTGGCTTAAGCCCTTTTTATCCAAGCCGGATATTGCAAAACCAGTTTCAGAATGACGCATAGACCAAGAATTTTCACGCCGTTGGGCATTAACCAAAAAACTGCTTCCAGAATGCTGCAATTTTCATCTCTTTAACACTTCTTTTATCTCGTTTTCCCGTATTTTTCGAGCACTTTTCATTTGGCTGTTTAGATTCCTTGTTACTGCTATATAGTGCATCTTCCCACGGCGTACCTTGTAAAGTGGACCTTCCGCCAAAACAAAGAGAATTACTGATTGGTTGAAGCTGGATAAGAGCTTTTTGAGTTCTCGTTTTCGGACGGCTTTCTCTTCTATACTTTTTTCTGTTTCTTTCTGTGGATGGCTCTGGAACTGAGTCAGCTGAAACAGCTTGAGAACAGAAGCTGGGGAGTTCAGGTTGCAATTGATCTCCACAGTACCCTGTTGTTTCGCTCAGATTCTGTTGACCTTGTAATGGATTTACTGGCATATTATGTTCCACTGGAATCCCCCACATCGATTGTTGCATGGTGTAAAAATTCACTTACCAAAACCTGAGTTTTGTTCAAAACTGGATTAGAAGTGAAGAGATCTGAAAATTATGAAGCCACAACTCTTTATAGTCCTATTGGCTGATCTAGATCTCCGTTGTATGAGTCCTGTTCGTGAACGTGCTTAGGTTTCAAATGCTTTCTGAAATGAAAGGGACAGAAAGTCATTAATTAGCTTACACAATTAATTTAACACCTCATCCATACGACTAGCCATGAATTAGCATACATTACAGAAGCCAATTGGCTACCTTTGGCGTGCTATGTTTCGGACAATTGCGCAAGAAGAAAGAATATTATATAATAAAGACCAAAGATCTTGATAACTTTATCATAAAGTAACCAAAAACACTACAAGGGAAAAAAATGCTTTTAGGAATATGTTTGTTTCACAAGTTTTTTTGAACGTATTTTTGTCGGTCAGGTTTACCCAGCACTTTCACTTTGTTTGAATTTCAAACACGATTCAATCACGCACGGAGATTTCAGACACGGTCTTTCGGTAACTTTTAAACATCCGTGTACCTTGTTGCATTCTCATTACTGTCAGAGAATATAAAAATAAAGTAAAGCTCAAAAGTTTTTCTAATTTCAATTCTGGTTTGCGTTATTCCAAAGTTGACATAAACAATCAATTCTTACCCGACACACGAAACAGCAAATTCTGGCGATTGGTTTAAGGCCAAGGTTTAAATCATTAAGTATTTTAACTAAGCAAGCCAAGCGGCTTCTTTTTTCCCCTACGGTTAATACTTTTCAACTGGCACGTAGCTCCCATATACACATACATATTCTCCACACTGATCTCCGTACAATCCATTACGTGATTAGTTGGGAGAATTTGATACTATAAGATGAATGCATTTTCCCTTTGTTGACCATTTCAAAAATTCTCATAATCTTTTCTCTGGATGATGTATGGATATTGCTAGGAGAAACCTGATGTTGATTGCTGGTTTATCATGAAAACAGTCTCATGTATTTAAGATTGGTTAAAATGATCTTTGAAAAGAATACTGTGAAAGTTGGTTGACTGTGGGAACAAAATTGAATTGTGCAATTTTACTGCAGTCCGGGCCAGACAGCATTGATTAACTATTTGAGACATGGCGGTTCAAGTAAGAATGCCGTCGGTAAAATATCACGAACTAAAAATGAAGTCCGTAAATATTATCAGGAATCGAAATTCAACATTGCACAAACATATAAGGAATTGGTCTTGGGATAGGCATTTCTGGTTTTAGCTGCGAAACTGAAAGTAAACTTTCTTATGGCATTCAGGGCACACCCAAAAGTATAGCATCAAGTAAATCACTTGTGATGGGGTCTAATTGATGTATAGAAAATTTTGTTCAATTTAAAATTGAATGTCTTTCGCAAACAAATCTTCACGCACCATAAATTACGTTAAAATAGTTTGATTAGGTTTTTTTCATGGTATAATTCTTCTCTAAGCTTTTCATGAGTGGCACAAAAAATCAGTCCAATATCTGGTTCTCCAGAAGGCTGAGAATGATTCATTTCATTCGACCTTTTCGTATATGCATAAAAATTTTAGGGCTTAACAGCCAACGACGAGGAATCAGTCACAGTTTAGCGAATAGTGAACAACACAATGTCCAGCCTAGATGGCAACTGTAAATTAACAAAATCTTTGACTTACTTTGCGATTGGAGCGCACAACGCTTTAAGGTAGTTAACAACACAGTATAAAACCATTCTTGGAGAACATAGCTCAGCCTGGATGGTCTGTTATCCACAAAACAACCTATGTACGTGATGCCCCTTTCCGGGAAAATTTCACACCTTTACAAATCGCGGTGTTGAAAAGAAGGGAGCGATATACGTGGCGTTAGCTATAGGCTGTTAAAAAAGCCGTTCTAATTTGAGCATCAGTATGAATGGTGTAGCTGTAATTATCATGTCCTGTTTGTCTCACGATTTCGACGTATTCATGGATGTATTTCGGCCTGTTTTCAAGGTATCACACCTCAACATTTACATACTATCGCGCAACATTAAAGCACCGTCCAAACGAATTCGGACATTGAAATAGACTTTCAAAAAAGTCCTACGTCCGACCTCTCGCGACCTCGTCGCTAGCTTGGCCGCTTGGCGGGCTAAAAAGCCCGCTCCGCTCGCTAAGAGACTCGCGCGGGTCGACTTGTGGAAAGTCTAACACTGAAGCCGCATATTAGTTTACCGGATTCGTGTGGACCGGGCCTTAGAGGAGAGAAAGAAGAGCGGGTTAAAAAAGATGCGATTTCGGTGAATAGATTCACTTGTTTCCTTTAAAAAAAAAATAATGCGGGTTTCAAAAATATCCGGATTCGTGTGGATGGGACCTCAGTTAGTGAGCTGTTATAAAGGCAGATCCGCGTTCATAAAGAAGGTTAAACTGGCGTAAAATCTAGTCATTTTTCTCTAACAAAACAATTTATGAAGACTACGAGAGAACGACTGGACAACCGACAATTTGACTGACAACAAACGACTGTTTAACTAAGGCAATAGACGGATTGAAAAGCACCAATGGCATTCCGAATCCTCTGATAGCCAATAACATCGATCACGGCTTAGCAGACAGACGACCAATAACATCGCCGCTTAATTGTCTGACTAACCAGGTCAATAATACCATCAACTGACGTGATGCAAGACTTTGACTCGAGTGATGTCCAATACACCCACACTGTAGAGGCCCGTATAATCCATGTTACGATCCGTACGGATCGAATGGACTGAAGAAAAATAACAGCCCGTAGAGAGCCGATTACGGTTCGCTAACCGCATCTCATCTTGACACTGAAGATGACTACCGCACGGGTTGTCGAAACGCCAGGTATGGTCAAGAACAGTCTTATTCAGGACTACGTTCACCCAGACGATCATGCCCAACCTGCTTATGAAATGACTCCTGGGTTCTGTTGAGAACGTTTGAACATTCGTGACTGTTACATGAGTTCATGTTTATCAAGCCTCGTTTTGAGTGGTAGTTTTACGGACCTCGTGGTTCGGAAAAGAAAAAAAAACTGATCGAGTTCGCAGAAAAAACTTTGTTGTTCGGTTTTGTTATTACCTTGAGGACTAAGGATTGTGGACATTAAACTCAGTGAGATTTTCGGAACTATTTGGCGTGTACTCGTGTTTTCCACAGTTCAAACCTTTCACAAAATAATAATGAAAATGTTGTTTGATCAGCGGAGTAGAGATGAAAGAAAAAATTCACCACTGTATAAAATTTCAAATAATAATTTTCCAAATAATATGGGTTAGGCTAAGACGCCAGTTTCAATGCTTACACGGACAACCACTTTAGCTTGGTTTCCAGAGAGGTCTGTAAACTTTTATTCAGTGTTGTCAAGATAGATTAATGAGACATTAGGGCCATTTATACGAGGAAAAACAAGACGCGTCTTACATAAGACGCGTCTTAAATAAGACGCGTCTTAAATAAGACGCGTCTTAAATAAGACGCGAACTGTACCATTTATACGAGCATGTCTTATCTAATAAGACGCGTCTTAGCTAAGCCGCGTCTTATTTTAGACGAAATGTGCCGTTTATACGGAAAGTTCGCGTCTTATGTAAGACGCGTCTTATTTTTCCTCGTATAAATGGCCCTAATATGCTCTCTTCATGTGTCGCCAAAACAATATTCTGCATTTGCTTTGAGACAGTCGCGCGTGCAAAACAATCGATTTAAGAAATGGCGGACGTTCCAAGAATTAGGCTTCCGTGCCATACAACCTCTTAAAATAACTTTGGTGAAATCCACGTATCCCACGGGCCAACACCCTAAGATTCCCTCAATCTCTAACCTATTAATCTCTCTTGGAAAGACTCATATCATTGCTGCAGCTAATATCCTCTTCATTCTCGAGAATCCCGCGTTCCGAAATTCATCTGTCATTGCTCGACTCCCGAGTTTCTTTTTCCTTTCCCAATCCCGCATTCCGTTCCCAAATTTTGGCGTCAAATCCCGTATCCCTTTAACCTTTCCCGAATCCCGCACTGTATTTTGGTCAAATCCCGGATCCCGGGTATACGCATCCAGCCCGGAAAGTTAAGCTCGCAGTCTGTCCTCATCACCATGCACTTGTTGAAACTCGACCAGTTGTTCGAAGGCCGATTTCCGCGCTTAACCTTTAGTTAACCCTGCATTCTTTTTCTTGTGTTCAGAAGCATTTTCTCGGATAAACTTCTCTGTTATTTTTAGAGCTTGCAATCATCAACTTGTAGACAAAAAAATTAAAACTGAAATGCTTTTTAAGCTTTCCTATCTGAATCGGCAAATCTCGCACTAACCCTTGGTTATCTTAACCCAGCTTTGAACAACTCGGCCCTGCTCAATTGTTGCTGAGTCAGAGTGAGATGAGAGATTACGAAAATTTATTCGAGGCTTTAAAAGAACAGGGCTATTTTGATATGCTCTGTCTATAACTAATAACTGATGCAAAAGTGTGCAAGATGCTCGACAATCCCGCACTAACACTGTAAGGATCTAGTCTACCTGCCTTGTCTCGGATGAACCTTGTAAATTTGGCCCAGCCTTAACTAAAAATACCTGATTCAACGGTCTTCAAAGTAAAGAGCTGATCAAGCGAACGTGGAAATCGCAATACCTATAATTATGCCAGTTGTTCGGGTGTTAAAAAAAACGGTTTCTACCTGTTCCATGGCCGTGCTTTTTTTCGTCTTTTGCTTTATGGGATGCTTACTATAGTCTCACGGCTTCACTCCGCACAGAAAACGGCGATAAGGATCGCAGAATTTAAATACAACGGATCGGAAACTAGAGTTTGTAACTGCAGATGGCATAAACTTACCAGATCAAACCGGTCTGTGTTCCTCACTAATTTCCTCCAAGACTGAAAAGATTAAAACCATTTGCTGAATTGGTTCACGAGACCGAGTTTCAAAATATTGAGTCACAACTGAAACACAAAACCAAAGACTGTAAGGCTAAAATTTAAATTAGAATTTATTTGCAAATATAAATAGCATATTCTTTAAATATCTGTGAGTGATGTGCATATTGTCGTGCATGCATTAAACAGCTTAATTAAAACCAATTTTCCGCCTACACATTTTAGCTTCAGTGCTAGCAACCCTCATTAATGTTGAGAAAACCGGTCTAATCTGGCGGGGTGGTACTCCTATATAAACAAGCGTGGCAGGTGGAATTATTATTCCAGGGGTACTTAAAATTAACGGCGGAGCCGGAAAATTATTCCTGTCACATTTGTTATGAGTTCTGAGTAATTTTAAATTAGACTTGTTTTCTGACTATTCTTCCCGCGGCTTCGCCGCCAAAAAATGAAGCACTCACCCGCTAATAATCCGGCTAGCTACGCGGGCTACTCCCATATGTAATCCCTGTCCACACTAATGAATACATTTCAATGCGTTAAGGCCTTCCGTCCACACTGATTCGCTGAGCGTTTTCATGGAAAACGCATCAATTTGAAAACGGTCTTGAAAGTTGGTCAAAACGAAAACACATTCAGATCGTATTAAATACGATCTGTATGCGTTTTCGTTTTAAGTGTGGACAGTCATGCATGAAAACAGTCGAAAACGCATCAAACTGAAAACGATTACCGAAAATATCGCAGGCACGCGTGTTTTTAGCAGGCGCATAGAATTCAACATACGTCACAACAGGCAATTCTATCGTTTTCTAGCGTTTTAGCGCGGACAGTCGAAAATGCATCGAAACGGAAGTGTGGACGCGAATCAATCGATGCGTTTTCAATGACAACGAAAACGCGCCTCATTCTTTTGAAAACGCATTTTTGAGTGTGGACAGGGCCAGAGGTTGTATGGAAGTTGAAACAGGGTGTTGTGAAGGCGGCCGTAAGTATAGCTGTCCGATTACGAGCGTGTCCGTTAGAGTGCTTCCATCGGATAGGAAGTGGTTTTCGATATCGCGAGCTGCGTGGTCCGGTATCCTGTATGGTATTTTGGTCCTGTTTGGTACTTATGCGGTAACTAAAGTCACAGCACCGATGACCAGAAAACAGAGTTGTTAAGGGTAGTCAAGAGCCATAATGGCCCATGAGGGCTCTTAGTGCAATATTCATCCCTGGTTATTGTTATTCATGACATTCTAATAGGTTGTGGAGAGTCAGTCTGACCTGGGACCAACCTAGGACCAGCCCAAGACAGACTGAATTGAATACATGAATAGGTAATCTGGAACCCGACTTACTCGCTGGGGAGGGTGGGTGGGTCGCCAATCGCCTTCGAGTCAGATAAAGTGAAGTGAATGGGACAATGCATGCCAGTGTTTCCTATTATATATATTATACTGATTTGCATATCATTAATTAATCCCCAGGGATGATATTTACAATTCAGATGGACTTGAATAGTGTATTTATAAACAACTCATTCAGCTTTGCACTTAAATTCTGTGGTTTCCAGAATTTTTGTGTAAGGTTATGAAATCGTCGACCATTTTCAGTCCAAACTTTACCCCTTGATCTCAAAGATATCAAACGAAAGAGAAAAAACGCAAACGCACCCTCATGATTTAAGAAATATAATTGTGCGGAAAACTTGTTTAATTTGAAGAGTGCACAAGATCCCGTGCCTAGAGAATATGGTGTGTAAGTATTTCTGGAAACTTCATGAGTATTCTGACTGTCCCGCGGCAGGTTTTCCGTTCCCCCGCTAGGCTGGCACTTAAATTCCGTGCATAATACCGCTGTATCTAGCCTGGATACCAGAGGTCTTTTTCTCGTTTGCGGCGAGATCGCTTCGGTGTCGGCAGCAGGCCGACAATTCTTCGGCCGAGAGCAGAAGTCACGAGCGGCGAAACCGCGAGAAAAACCGAAACCGCCCGGACCCGCGCATGAAAAGTCTCTGGCACCAGGAGTACCCTGGAGTTAAACTCTCTTTAGTTGCCATGAATAAATAATCATTTACAAACAAAGACAAAACGCTTTTAAAAACTACAACGGCAAGTTTTTATTAAGCCGTATTTAATTATTTGAGATACAAAACTTTACTTATAAAAAACTATTACTCAATATATCGGTTTAAATTAATGTATAAAAACTCTTCCCTCTCGACTGGAAAAATTGAACTAGTGCATAAAAGCATCTTTTAACCTAATGCTCTTTAAAATTGTTCATATTTTTATCCAAACTTATCAATTTAGACGGTTCAGCTCTAAACATTACTAGATTTGGGCTTTTTGTGAAAGCTAGCCTAAATCGTGCACAGTCCCGTGGTTCTAGCCAAACAGCTCCAAAAACTCCATGCACTGTCGCTCCTCTAATCTTTCCTGTCCGCTACGTTTACGAAGTCTCTGTGTATCTCGGTATATGATGGCTTCCTCCCACGGAGTGCCCTTCAGTGATGTCTCGCGATCAAATGAACTCTCGAAGTGGTCCCCCGCGTTCAGAACAGCCATGGGGTAAGTGAATCTAAGTTGCGCTCGCTCGTTTAGGCCAGATTTCACTTTTTCTGCCGTTGAGAGTAGCTCTTTTAACGGTGATAAGGGTCTGGTACAAGCCGCACAATCATACCGCGTCTTGGATTTCGAAACCGCTATACGAGCTTGTATACGAGGACATTCTTCTTCTTCTTTTGCAGACTGGAATGTTTTATGTTCTTCTAATAATTTTCGTCTTAATATTTGATTTTCCATGACTGATTTTCCCGTTAATGTCCTCGGCGCACTGTGGCTCACGACAGTTCACAGACAGTGTCTGCAAGTGTTTTGCGCTCTTGAGTAACTCAGTTTATTAGTTCTGCAGAATATAAAGTTTCATGCTTTGTTTATTACGAAATTGCTTGAAATTAACGTCAACGACTTTAGCAATCGCCCTTTCAAATTGCCCTTAAAACAAATGAGTTTATGCACCTGCGTTCCAAAAAGTTTCGTCTATCCTTTCTACAACACGTGAATACCGGGTATGAACAGCGGAGGCACGTGTCATTACACAAAATATAATAATGAGATGTCCTGGAAACGAAATGAGACCGGCGGGATAAGAGGTAGAAGAGAAAGCAACAAGCGAATGATTTTCTCAAACCTTTCTTGCGAATGATTGATATATATATTCAACAGAAAACTGTTCACTCAAATTTCGCAACGGCCCGGCTTAAGCGAAACTATCGTCGCATGAGGGGAAACCCCTACAAATGGATCACCTGCGAATTCTTTAGTTTAGAGTTTCAATAGTTTGCAAGGTAAATTATGCATTATCAGAGAAAGGTATTCTACCACGATAACTTCGAATTCATTAAGCTCTGTCACAGTCCATGTATTAAAAAACTGATATACATAGCTAGCCTTTTTATAGTTTCTCTCTAGAATCTATACAGTAGCCTGGGACTGGTCTGTTTTGTAGAAGTCGGAAGGTCCCGTTTCACTAGCTTCCATGGATTGAATTTAATTTGTAATAATTCGATCATGATCAGTTCCAGGCTGGTTTGGGCAACAGACCTAGGGGGACGAAACATTTAGTAGCCTTCGATTCACAAATTTAAAAAAGCTTTGTTCCTATTTTGAAAAGCTGGCGAGAAATAAGCTAAGCACTCCTCATTAGTTTACCTATTTCTTTGATCAAGAAAACTTATTTTAATCCACGCCAGGCAGTTGAAGGTGTAATGCGACTGATCGACGTACGCTGACACGTTTTATATATAGGGGTACACGGTACAGTCGTGACTAAGGTTGAATTGGGAATAATGATCCAGGGTTGAGGAATTCGGACCGAAATAGACATGATTGAAAAGTGTTCTCTTTCGAGTCCTTCTCAAGGTTTTAAAATCGCTCGTACGGATTAACCCGACACGACCTAAGCTCTCAGCTCAGTTAAAGAAAATCAGTATGTGATGCGACAGATCGACTAGCTCGCTTGCAGTATGTAGTCATGTCTCTTTCCATTAGAGGGAGTGAATAGAATCGGGATGAAAACCCACTGATATTACTAGACAGGTTTTATTCCATCTTCTTGCATTTCAATGACTTTAATTTGCACGCGTATGACTACATTTTACTTGAACATTTTTTAAAACCCATGACTAGGTTAACGCTGTGAAAGATATGAATTAAAATGACGCTTTAATAAGAAAGCACTCGCTTTTTAAAGCCAAGTCAGGACAATTTTTAGTATTTTTATTATTATGGTTTCAGTCTTCGGACCGGCACGACGCTTCAAGAAAACCGAAATCCTCACCTAAAAGGCCAGTATTCTCACCTACGAAGTGCGGGACAGAAAAGCTTTGTTTGAACAATACTTCTTTTTCACGCGAGACAATGAAATCCAAGGACAATATTATTGCAGTACTTCTTCCACAGCTTTCCTGTTTAACTATAAAATAATCCCCTTTAGCAATAATATTTTACTCTAGATCATATTTCTGTTCAACCCTAAATAAATTATTTAGTGCTGGTCAATAACCTAAGCAAACAGATGCCCACACCTGCTTCAACTTCTTTGGAATTTAAGGGATCAATAAAACGTGAGAAACTCGGTTGGAAACAACTCACGCGTGACTGAGGGCAAGGAGTCTTCAAATTCAGTTCAGGATTCAAATTGCACTCGAAACCATGTGTTATACATACATAATAAATGCATCTATTTTCACGGGTGGAAGACGACATCTTCACATTGCATCTCTAATGTGTCGCCGGCAGATTCGCCGTTTCTATATAAACCCTTGATTAAAAGGAAAGAAAAATCACGAAAAGCGCAAATTTTTTCGGCAGAAAGAAAGAAGGACGAAGAGATATCAAAATTGCTCACTACACAGTACTGAGAGAAAATACACCAGTATTGGTAAAAAGCCTCACGCATGAAAAAACAATCAAAATTTAAAAACGATTTATAAATTAAACTGAAGACAGAAAAAAGTTTGTGAAAAAATCGTATGTTCAAGAATTTGCAAGGTCCCACCGCAGTTTTAGTTTTGACTATTATATAAGCTACAATGAATGTATTTACAGTTTTTGAGGCTTTTTCTTAACCCCACCAGTCTGAAAGAGATAACAAGACGAAAGCTATCAGTGTTTACACTATGCCGGATAGCTCTTGCACCGGCGCGAAAACCATACCGGATTTGGCTCACTGTGGACGGTGATTTCGGCGTTATTTCTTTTAAGCCTGGTTTTCATATGTCGGGAAAATTCCAGACGATCGGGGATTTACTGTTTCCCGACTGTCCCAGATTTTGCCGACTGATGAAAACTCGAAATCTTAGATATCCCTGATCGTCTGGGATGGACGGAGACAAATCTGGAGAATCGGGAGCGTTTCTATTTTCCCAACGCGTCCCAGATTCTGCGATGGTGTGCGATCATTCCCGACAAATGAAAACTCAAATTTGTACCGAAAGGGGACGTCGGCGATGGATTTCGCTCATTACCAATCTCCTAAATTGCTGGGCTCCAGTCCTCCTATCACAAATAAACATGCCGTCTCTCGAGAATCTGGGACAGACTTCTGGCGATTATCCGATATATCTGCAAAATCTGGTATATGGTCGGCAAAAAATTAAAATCCTCGACCGTCCGGGATTTTCCCGACATATGAAAACGAGGCTTAAGGGAGCAAAGTTCCGCCGCACCGATCTCCGGAAAGTGAAGGGTCACACAGCTGATCATTTGAGGTCTCTAGGTAACTGACTACCTACCCCTCCCCCAAGTGACAATTTTACTCTAAGAGAGAACTAAGTGCCAATGTTGACTTAGGGGAGGGGTGGTCAGTTACCCCGAAACCTCAAATGATCGGGAGTAGCTGGGCTAAACTAGGACACCACCTGTGGACACTTTTAACCTGAAGCTTGCGTCGCCAGACAAACTGTATTGGGGGTGGGTACAGAGCTAAGGCCGGGTACACAAAGACGCCATTAGGGAGTTTCCTATAGGTGTGGGCTCGTCGGCGTACGATAGTTTTGAGCACCCCCCCCCCCTTCCCCTATAATTCTGAGAGGCAGCTTGCTCGACCCAATTATTAAAGACAATTTTGATGCAAACTAGGATGGCGTGTTTTGTTATATATGCTGAATCGCCTTAAACAAGACAATTTCGCTGCTCGTTTATTCCTTATTCATTTTCGGTGTATTTCGTGTTTTGACAGATGTCACAAGGTTGGTTATTTCCTTGACATGTAATTTAGCATTTCTTGAATTAGGGTAAAAAGACTTCAGTTGCAAACATATCGACACCCGCTGAAAAACACGACAGCTTTATAACATCAACTTTAACAAAAATAACATTCTAAGTTGCTGTTCATGGTTACTATCCTTCCGGTTCCATTTACTCTGCATGTGTTTATGGAGGTCCAAAGTTCTTTAATAATGGACTCGTCACTTGATATTCGTACGTCATCTTGTTTTGTTTTAGTGTTTTTTCTTTTGGACACTTTCTCAACAGTCTTGAAAAATGCGTGGTAAAACTGTCGCGAAAATTTCAGGTAATGTTTTACTTAATGGAAAGCCGACAACAAGGAGGTAATTAAAAGTAAAACCGACGCTGCGTTAATTTCTACTACGGCAAAATAAATGCGACAGAAAAAAAATTGTTTTGAGCGCAGGTGGAACTTCGTGCTCCTTTCATTTTTCTCGACAGGTCCGACTTTCTCCTTTTCGCGCTACACCGGGCCAAAACTTATCGAAATCTCCCTTGAAATCGAAAGTGGGAACAATTTAAAAACTCTTTCTCTGCGTTCTAGTACATAGGCGGCGGAGCAGGGGGGAAGGAGGGACCGTAGCTCCCCCCAGTTTTGGTGCCTAAAAACACTTTTACCGATGTATTTGACAATACGTGTGACATCAGCGACTTCAGAGCGCACATTTTCTGCCCTCAAGAACTACCTTAGAAGCACAACCTGCACAACTATAGACTACGAGTAGTCCCGTCTCGCCTTTCTCGCATGGGGTGTTTTCACGCGCGTGCGCGTTTTGCTCGCTCTACTATTTAAGCTATCCCTGAGGAAAAATGGGGACTACTCGTAGTCTAGAACAACTACTGACTGATGCCGGGATTGTGACAAATCGATTACGGACATACTAGACACTATGAAGGGCATTTTGGAAAATTTGAGTAGGGGTATGCTGTAGTGTTAACGGAAAACAATTTGAAAACGGCACATTTCAGAGCGGTTATTTATTTTAGCCGTTTTTGACAAAAAAAAGCGTTTTCAAATTTATCCGGACTTGTTTGAGAGGTTAAATATTTTATGCGTTGTCCACTTATTCAAATTTCTCCGTTCATCTAACTGACGGCAATATCAACCAGCTTGTTTGTTCCAAGCCTCAGTACGTTTTGTTTCCTTGACCCCCTCAAAGTTTCCCTAAGGCGAAAAAAAAAAAAAGATATTTAAACCAAGTTATGAATTTGTTTACCGGCCATGACGTGCGGGTGAGTTTAGAGGAGTACGTGACACGTTTTCGTCCAATTGGAAAACGCACTCGAGTTGCGTTGTATGACAATTGGCCTTGCTGTGGCGTTGTTTAACTCTTGATAAAAAATAGTTTCTTTCAGAATTAGGTAGAATTTTAACAAAGTACCAAAAGAAAATTGGTGAGCCACAATGAAAAAGCTGTGCTGTTCACGGTTGTTGAACGTTGCGTTACTCCAGCGTTGTCGTTTCTCAGTAGGGAACTTAAGGTGGCTCGACTGGATTTTTTGGGGTTGATACCTCCCGAGTTTGAGCATTAACTACGTCGGTATGAGTACAGATATGGAAAAAAGGTTACCACAACTGTATTATATAAAGATGAAAATTTCTTATGGTCTGGGTTTTATTGCAATCGGAGTCGCCATGGCAACGTAATGAGGCCATTACGTTTTTCATTTATTGTTGTGTTTCTCTGTACCAGGAGTTTTTTGAACAAATCGCTTAAGGGAGTATGTACCTGCCATAATTGCCTCCATTATGGCAAAGTTTGAAGAAATTCTATGAGAGCGTTTTCGAGATATTTCGAAATGCAGTTTTAAGAATCATCAAAGCAGTGAAATAGCATGCTAGCCGCTCAGTTCGCTAATATTTTAAGAAAATGATAAGCTTTGGGAACGCGGCTTCATCTCATAGTGGTTTGGTTCCATTGCAAACTGCATACAAAAAAAGAGGGGAATTGCTCTGGGCGATCGCGAGTAAGAAGAATTTTATTAACTCGCATTCAGCTGCTTTTGATACAGTTTTTGGAGGTAATTTGGTCTATGCCTAAAAATTTCGCATTTTTCCAAAAACCGCTCGATAAATTTTTTTATAAATTCGACAATCCCGAGATCAATCGTCAAGAAATATTCCCTGCAAGTTTTAAGAACATTGAAAACAGGGAAGGCTTTTAAAAAGGGACTCAAACATAACTAATTTTCTTCCCAGATTTTGTGTTTACAAGTGAGCGTCCTCATTATTCACTGGCATTGTTTTCAAGTTTCATATGCACGTGCACAACTAGCCAAAGATATAAATTTGCATCAAAAAGAACTCTCGATCACTTTCCGAAGAAATATGCGGTATATGCTAATAATTGGCTTGTCGTCACAGATAGCAGTGAGAGCCGAAATTTTAAACGTCTCGGCTCATCGTGTAGGATGCAATACTTAATTATCTTACTCGGGTTATAACATCACAGAAACTCTCACAAAGAGTTGCTCTGATGTTATAATGTATCACTAACCTCTTTACCCGGTAATTAGCATATCCCGGAGATTTAACCGAGGGTCCTTTTTGATGCAAATTCTATCTTTTTGCTAAATGTGCACGTGTATATGAAACTTGAAAACAATGCCAGTGAATAATGAGGACGCTCACTTGTAAACACAAAATCTGGGGGGAAAATTGGCTACATTTAAGGCCCTATTTAAAAGCCTTCCCTGTTTTCAATGTTCTTAAAACTCACAGGGAATATTTCTTGACGATAGATCTCGGGATTGTCGAATTTATAACAAAATTTATCGAGCGGTTTTTGGAAAAATGCGAAATGTTTAGGCATAGACCAAATTACCTCCAAAAACTGTATCAAAAGCAGCTGAGTGCAAGTTAATAAAATTCTTGTTACTCGCGATCGCCCAGAGCAATTCCCCTATTTTTTTGTATCCAGTTTTAAAAGGAATCAATCCACTATGAGATGAAGCGGCGTTCCCAAAGCTTATCATTTTCTTAAAATATTAGCGAATTGTGCGGCTAGCATGCTATTTCACTGTTTTTATGATTCTTAAAACTTCATTTCAAAATATCTCGAAAACGCTCTCATAGAATTTCTTCAAACTTTGCCGTAATGGAGGCAATGATGGCAGGTACATACTCCCTTAAGCGATTTCTTCAAAAAACTCCTGGTACAGAGAAACACAAAGATAAGTGAAAAACGTAATGGCGTCACAACGTTGCCATGGCGACTCCGATTGCAATAAAACCCAGATCGTAAGAAATTTTCATCTTTATATAATACATTTGTGGTAACCTTTTTTCCATATCTTTACTCATACCGACGTAGTTAAGGCTCAAACTTGGGAGGTATCCCCCTAAAAAAATCCAGTCGAGCCACCTTAAGATGGAGACGTTTTCGGGGCGACGGCGACCGGACTGGCAGAGAAAGCCTGGAACTAAGGCAGCCGTCGCTCCCCGTCAAAAATAGAACATTAAGATCGCAGTGAACTCGGAAGGACGGCGCCTTTAATTAGAAGAATACCGAAGAGGAAAATATGGCTTCACATAAAGAATTAAGAGAATAAATATTTGCTATGCACACAACATGTATCGGATGAAGAGTTTCTCGTTTTGTGGGAAAATTATGAGTCCAAAAATCCCGATTTTCCTCGGGACAGTTACGATCCGTTCACGCTAAAAAACATGCGGGATGCAGCTGAGTTCAAGGCAGAATTTCGTGTTGAAAAAAAATGATCTCCACAGGCTTGCCGAAGCCTTGCGAATTACAGGAACATTAAAATGCTATCAAGGAACCGTATTCTTACTTTGGTATTGAAATAATTCCCGGGAAATACTTGCATGCAACAACAACAACAACGGCAACAACTTTATTTCAGTATTCCCACGCTGAATTAGAGCATGGTATTACCTACTATTCCATATAATTTTCAATGCGCTTCATTTATACGATATTCTAACGAAAAGAGCGAACTAAAAACACACAATTGAAATATCGGAGTTCATATTTTTTGTCTGGATACTTTTATTTGGCTCGTGGGAAAATTTTGTCCCATGTCAAGCTCACTTACGGTTGACTGTTTGCCAAGTTGGATCTTGACCCTGTGACATGAAAACATAAAAACATTCAAAGATGTAAGTTTAGATAACAGAGCTTGGAAATCGAGCTTGAAATGTGCCTCAAAAAAAAAAAAGGCCAATTTAAGAACGATAATCTGCAAAATGCTGGTTGCTAAACGCAACAAACCTGATTGAAATGAAAGTTAAATACTCACGTTTTCGCCACAACGCCAAACAGACCAGTTTCACGTCGCCGACGGGACCACGAAGGCAAGGTGGTGACCACAAGCATGCGCAATATCCAACAAATGATGATGTCACGTCCGGTTGAAGTTGCCGTCGCCCCGAAAACGTCTCTATCTTAAGTTCCCTAGTGGTCTTTAACGGTAGGCTATCCAAAATTACTAAAAACTGAATCATTGGATAATGCAATTCTAGCATTTTGATTGGCTTAGCCGTCATGGTATATGAGCTATTATACCATGCTCTCCATATATGGTCGGAGTACGCGTCAGTTTAAAATTGGAAGCTAGCTGAGATTTTTTTTCGCTAAGGATAGAACGGCGCCCGAAGCAAATTGTTTTAATTCATTTATTAGAATACTAGAAATGCAATTTCATCGAAAGAAAAAAGACAAAAACAAACAAAAAAGCCACAAGAGCTTGTTTGAAAGTTTGTCGAAAAACACATGAAAACACATGAAACTAAAGTACCTTGACCAGCTACGAAAGAAGACAAGTGTTGTTTATTCATGATCGCGAAGCCATTCGCCGATCGGGTCACTCGCCGATAGATAACTGCGGCTTGTTTATCCGACATCAAGAATATAAATCACAAGTAACCAGCTACAAATACAGACTATGCAGCCATTCACTAGAGTAATCGAGGCGGCAGTATAGCTTCTTTTCTCGTTCAGCAAAACCAGCTTGTGGCTTCAAACAACTTCATAACAAGCGACCGAGGCAACAGTTTTTCTCGGTGAATAGTGGCTTTAGAACTATATATCTCGTCACTTCGTAGCTCGGTAAATATTTAGCCACTATTCAACTCGATTTCAAAGAATAATTGTTAAATGTCAGGTATTCATGACAATACGTCATCCTCAGCCACCGGAGAACTTTTTCATATGAAAGGGGGTGGGGAAGCTCGTGGTTTTTACTTAGAGTTCTTGCTATACAAGTCACATATGTCCCATGTCTTTTAGGCTGCGGCGTTGAACGACTAACGAACTCTTTGCCCAGCTGCTAGACAGATCTTGCATTGTGTTGTGTTCACCTACTCCATAAAGCAAGCGCGTGAAATTAGGATGCTTCATGTCGCAGGGGTGCAACGACGGCAAATTTGCTGTTTTGCGAATAAAAACCTTTTACTTTTTTGCCGTTCTCCTTCCGTCGCCGTCATCGTTGGTTTTGTCCTCACCCAGAAATAGTGCTACCATGGTGACGTCACGTCATACTTCTCCTCTGTATTGAGCATGCGTCATGCCATGATGTATGTTTAATGAAGTTTAATAATATATTTTTAGATGATATATTTTTTATGTATGACATCATCGTATTCGAAATCCTCCGTATTCATAAGTCCACACGTAAAAGAAAAGCCGGCGTTTTCAAAAATCTCAACTCTGGCGAGCTTTTTTGAAAAGATGCGTTCTCGGTGACTGTTTTCACCGGATACAAGTGGACGGTAGTCCAAACCGGAGAAAAAAATTTTCGTTTAAAAAAAAAACGGATTCGTGAGGATGGGGTCTAAACCTATTGCTTCTTTTGCCGTTCCTGTCTCCGTCGCAGTCGTCGTCACTTAAGGCTGGTTTTCACTAGCGCATTAAAGCGTAAGCATAAGCACAAGAAAAACTGACATGTTCGTTTTTCTCGTGCTTATGCTTATGCTTTTTTCGTAGCTTTTTAGGACTAGTGAGCCGGAACGGGGTTGACATAGGCACAAGCATAAGCACAAGGCCGTGGGCCAATCATAGGTCAGACTCTTTGACCCAGACCTCATACGAACATATCAAAAGCAATATGGCGGACGCTTCGTGCGCTATCTTGTTTATCATCGGGTTTAGGAGAGCTGGTATCGAGAATTGAGTCAAATATGCTATTCTGTGCGTGCGTATGTCCTTATGGTTATGCTTATTCGCCAGTGAAAACCAGGCTTTCTTAGCTCCCTATTAACGCGCTCACCGGCCCTGGACGGGATCGGTCCAGGGGCTGGCAGGCGCGGGGGAACTAAGGTGGACGTAGTGACAATGAGGTCTATATGGCCGAAGCTTGTCCCAGTCGCATTAGCACAAAATTCCCAGATGTATTGCTGACAGTCCCCCCTAAATAGGATCAAATACTGTTACACCCGGGGCATTCAACTTGTTAGAGAGAAACCAACAGGAATAAAATTTCTTGTCTCAACTCTAAAATGACGGTAATGGCAAGGCTTCGACGTCGACATCTTAACCACCAGGTCACTAGATTTCCTAATATACAAGAACAATTCCACTATTTCAGTTGTTATAAAGAGGTATAATGCATTCTTAAGAATAAAGATAAGCGAAACAAGTTTAAATGTCCCTTTTTGCAAAAAGTAACGGATATGATAGATATCCTGAATAAATGCCAGACTGATCCGAGATTTATTAATGATGATTTATTATTAATACTTAAAGTACAGGATATACATTTCCTTTTTCCAAAAAACATTCCTTTCACCTTTTTTGCGCTTTTATTTTTTGAAGTGCCCATGTGGAGTACGCGTTTTAGCCATCCGAAGGTAACGAACCCCCGAAAGTAGCAAGTCTCCGAAAGAAGCGACAGAAGAAGGATGCTAAATCCGAAAGTAACGACCCTCGTTACTTTCGGAACTATACGGTACTAGTATCTACTAACTTCGCTTAACTTTTAACTTTTGAAACTGTTTTCCGTCCGATTTTTTTTAGCTGGGTCTAAGATCCAGTTTCCATGAGAGGCATCTATTTACTACGTTGGAATGCACAGCTTCTATATTAGTATAGGTAATCACATGATTTCGAGTGCAATTTGGAATAAATAAGCACGAGTAAATTTTTCAAAGACTAACAAAAGTGCACGAGCCCGTAGGGCGAGTGCACTTTGTGGTCTTTGAAAAAATTACAAGTGTTTATTTAATCCAAATTGCACGAGAAAAATCATGTGATTACTTATTAATAATATACACGAAAAACATAACTATGACAACAAATTTTGACAGCGCGCGCGTTTTTAGTTCATTCAACTGATTGGCTGAAACAGACTACTACCTTTGTCAAATTCAAACTTTTTCAAGACCAACGCTTTCAAAATCATTCAGCTAAGAACTTGGAAATGTGCAAGGATTTTTTTATATGATCACCAGCCTGTTAAAGATAACTTGGTTTACAACAATCAGCAAAAGTAAGTGTTTTTAAATTCATCCTCGATTATGAGAGCTCGGCGTTTACAAGAAGCGTTTTCAAGAAGTATACTGCCGTTTTTAAATCAGGAGAACGCTTCGAGCAGCCAAAGATGAAAGACACTTGCTAAGGATTTTTAACGACTGTTTATCATTGTCTGTTCCTGAGACCCCACCATAGCTGGATTCATGGACAAATTTTTGAGATTTAAAACCCGAAAATGAAGGAGGCAATTTGTTTTCTTTCGACGCTACCATCGATGGGTGAGTGGAGCCACAGTTGTTGTGATGTCGGAAACTGTCAGTATTAATATAATATTTGCTTTTTCTCAGCGCTGGAGTTTTCATTATTTTATTTGGGCTACTGCAAGATTCATCGTAGCTCTTCTTCGGCGGCTTCATCGTAGTCGTTAAGGAAATTTATACCTCGGTGGCCTGTGACACTGACGATATGTTCTGAACTTACAATCTTTGCTTTCTTCAGCTGACTGTTGTTTTTCTTGCACAATGATTCGTAAATTTTTTTCTCACTTTCTTTAAGGCTAGTACCAGCTACGGATACTTTTCATTATGTTAGTTGTGGTATTTTCGCCCATTGGTTTAGTTTGGACCAGAAGTTTAAATTTTCGGTTTCGTTTGCTGCTGAGGTAGAAAAAAAACAGACCATCACATGGATGTTTTAATAGAGGTCTTCGCTCCACAAAAGACTCAAAGAGAGCAACAAATAACGTACATGACTTGAAATCCCTGTTGTTATCATTGAATAATCCTTGTTCATTTAAATGCCTGAAGAGTGTAGCTGTCATGGTTTGCGTGTGGTTGCAACCGTTTTTGTTCTTTATTTTTTTTTACTTTAGCGTAGTCTGTTATGAGTAGCTTGCTTTTTAGTTTCTCTGGCTCATTTTCCTCGATTTTGTGGACAGCATTTTTCTCTTAGCAACGCATTCTCAATACATTTAGCGAGAAAGACGTACTTTTTACCGTGTTCGGGTTTTTTTGGACTATTTTTTTTTAACTTTTCTATTGTTGTTTTGCTTACAAAATTAAATCCCGTCGTCGTCTGCTGAAAACCATGGCCATTTTCTTGAATCTGTGTTGTTAAAACAGCTCTTATCTGATTGGTTCTTGTTGGTTTCTTTTGTGTTTTCAGCCAATCAGAAAGCATTTGTAATTTGCATTCGTGTTACAAGTTTGCACTCGTGTTACACATTTTGCACTCGTGTTACAGAAGAGCTGCACTCCTTTCTCAGCCAATCAGAATTGAGTAATTTTTTCGTGTACATTATTATCACTGTAACAACGAACAGAATATTAGTACAGGACTGATTCAGTACTTTTATTGTTAGAAATGAGGTGTACCAGGCCGTGCAAACACTTGAAGGATAGGCGAAAACGGGTATGCCGGGGAAAGGATTATGTGTCAGTGCTGAGTGTGAAAAACGTGAAAAAGTCTTAGCCTTTGATGTGAAGCAAATTAAAATCCTGCTAATATGAAGTGCGCTTCTTATTTTATTGACTACTCGAGCAGCTGTTATAGTAGGTTGGACAATGAAAAGATATATCAAGTTACTGCTTTATTCATTGGAAAGCTGCATGCCTATTTCAATTTGTCTTATTCAGATCATCCTGTGTTCCAACCACACGATAGATTTGTTTCTAATTTTGTTCCTCAAGTTGTAGGGTAGCAACTGAATTTGGCAATTGGATAAACAAGACAAGCTTAAGCCATATGGCTTTGCCATTCATGCAGCAATAGAAGGGTTTTCAAGAAAAATTCTATGATGCCACATTCAGGATCCAAAATATATCGCAAAATACTACTTTGATTTCGTGCAGCAATTTCAAGGTACCTTAATGAAAGAAATAGTCCTGCCGGCGATGACTAGGTCGGATACAGGCACGGAAAATGGGTTGCTTGCCACCTGTCAGATGTTTTTACGACAGAATTGTTCAGACAACTTGGCGGGAAACAAAAGCCATGTTTATGGGAAACCAGGTAATGGTCAACCAGATATTGAACAGTAGTGTTAATTTATATTTGTTATATTTCTAGACTTTCACTCAACTAAACAAGGACTGCCATTGGTTGATTCTTGGTCAGGTGGTCTTGACTAAAATCAAATGTATTCCAATCGAGATACATTAAGCAATGTACCCCGCTCGGGCTACAATGGTTAATCAAACCTGATACTAGATCAGATCATTGTCTCAAATCTTACAAACGTGCATAAGCTTGCCGCAGAAACTGTGCCCGACTTGATGAAATTAGATATAAGAAAACCAGGGCGTAAGAAGCTAGGGCGTTGAAACGATCATACGCGCTCTCTGGTTCAGCTGTGATGCGGAGTAGGACTGGAACTAGTTGCCTTTTCCGTTCTCGATCCGCTGTCAGGGCAAGAAAAATGGCGCCTTCTAACTGGAGGTAGGTTCGGATTTAGTGCTTTATACCTTTAGATCGCTGCAATCTGTAATTAGATTTGATATTTGGCGTATTTCTATGCGATATACAGAAAGTATTTAGGTGATATTTTATAGTAAGTCTTATAAGTTAAGGTGTGTTCTCGCCTTTTATGTTTATGTAGTGTCAAAATGGCCCATCGAATATTTCACGTTGAAGGTCGCGTTTTATCTTGCCAGTCAAAACCAAATGATAATAAACGGCTAAAAAAATATGTAATGGTTTTATAAATTTTGTTTACGCATGCAAATTTTTGGAGTGAATTTTTATGAACCTTTTAAGGCTTTTTTACTTCTGAAGTGACGACTTCATAATGGCGATAGCAAGGTTTTTGTTTTGTATGTTGGCGTTTAGCTTGTTAGTAAAATAAAGGATTTCAGTTGCCCAATTTAGCGATTTTCTTTTTTTAATATACACTTAGATGGTAAATAATTTTTTTTAGTTACAGAACAGCGATCCAAGAAGGTTCTGACTATTTTTAAAGTTCTACTAGAAAATTGCATTCGAATGATCTCGTATGACAGTCTTTACATTAACAACAACAGCTAAACGGCTAAAAAATATATGTAATGGTTTTATAAATTTTATTTGTGCATGCAAATTTTTAGAGCGAACTTTTATGAACCTTTAAGGTTTTTTACTTCTGAAGTGACGACCTCGTAATGGCGATAGCAAGGTTTTTGTTCTGTACGTTGGCGTATACATTGCTGACAAAATTAATCAAACTAAGGCTCGGTCTCCTTAATCGCGTTAAGCATTTATTACCTTTTAGTGCACGCCTTCTTTTTTTTTTTTTTTTTTTTTTTTTTATAATAGTCTTGTTATGCCTTCATTAGATTATGCAGACCTTGTTTGGGGAGACAAGTACAATGTAACCTTAATGACCAGTGTAAAAGTAGTAATGGCTAGCTATTTGTTGGATTAAATCTTTGTGGATTTGCGTCGGACGACAAGGTTGACTATCCCTCATACGAACAAGGAAATGATCACAAGTTCACAAGTTTGGCAGTAAATAATGACTCAGTTATATTTATGGGACTAAATTTAAAGGCTGGCATAAGGGCTGTTGTGATCCCTGAGAGCAAGTAGCAGATGTAGACCCACACAGATATGAAGACGATCATGAAATCACTTGTGATCCCGGGAGGGTACCCAGGGATACCCAAAACACCAATGTAAAATGAGAAGGGAAACCCAAAACGCGGAGAAACCAAATCACTGTGACAGCGCCTCAAACAGTTTTGTACAAGCGAAACACGATGAAGATTAATGGAACGTGAACGCTGAAGATACTCGAATTTCCCTGAGATGTTTGAGTAAGCACCTTAACTGGTTTCCCAGTTTTTTTCGCCCGCTATGGAAGTACACCCGACTTATTTTAAACATAATAACTAAATTTAAACCCGGATCAATTCAACAACGAAAGAGGAACGCAAATGATGGCGTGACTTAACAATATTTTAATTTCCGCTTGAGTTTGTCACGTGATTTCGCCGGCAGGACGCGATACAGCAAGGTGAATTTTCCAGTGTGATATTACTGCTTATCTTCTCTTCAGTGAGAAAATGAACGTTTTGTGATTACTGCCAAGTGACCATACCAGTGGGGCTATCGTTAATGTCATGTTAAAGACATTAATACGTTACAGACGATCACAAGATGCTTATTTCGGTCGGGGTGCTGCTACTTCTGCTGCTTCAGCCTCTCGCAGGTTAGCTGTTTGAGACTTATATTATTTTATTTTCTTCTAGAATACTTCTATAGTAATTGCTGACGATTAGTAGTATCACATGATTTGCTAAACTAATTGAGACTCGCATATTTTCCTTAATACAATGGCTTCGTTACAACTTCCGCTTTTGTTAAAGATCATGATGTAGGAGGAAGTGTTGGTTTTGCTACTTATTAAAAATATACTGTTCAAATTAAAGGATGGCTGATGATGATTCAACCACCTGATTTTTTTTGCGCCACTTTTAAGTAAACACTTACACTGAGTTGTAAAATGCTTGGATTTAACAAATGGAATAACAAATATCTAAATGTTCCAAGGCGCGCTAAATTGTGACGTGATGATAGCAGATTGAGAGCAAAACTTAGTTTTATCTCTGGTTTCATCTTCAAGCCAAGTAACGAAAGTTCGTTACAATCAACTTTTGCTAACATCAATCACTACAGAATTTAAGCAAAAATCCAGTTGAATCACAACGCTGCACAACTTTCGGTTGATTCAGGAATTTCATAATGTGTCATAATTTTGATCTTTTTGCGTAGTACTGTTTTCAGCAGCACGGTACCCGATTCAGCACTTTATAGGTGACCCGAAAACAACAACAACGTCAGCTTTATTTGCATGACCATACAAGTGCATGCAGTATTGGAAAAGCTTTTTTAAGAACCAAAACTACTTCATAGGGCAATTAAGTTACTTTAATAACAATTGCCACGAAGATCTATGCAAGCTGAAATATATCTCATGAAATGTATATTCATTGCCAAGGAGCAGCCTCGCGAAGACGCGAGGCTGCGAGGCGGCAGCCTAATAGAGCCGTGTGCGATTGTTCCAGGGGCAGAAAAAATCTCGAATCGATGTAACATAGAGTAATGTAAGGCAACCATGACGTAATGCAGGAAAGGGAATGCATTGTTTTCGAGCGAACACGTGATACAGATCAGAGAATCCACGAGTCGTGCGCGTGTTTTTGAGTCCCGTGCTCATCCTGTCTTCAACCAATCGTCGGGTGGATCATTTCCGTCCTACGCGATATCTGTGGCATTTGCCCGCTGGAATTTTTTATTGCATGCCGCCACGAAAAATAGTAACGCAGCGAAATCTTTTTTATCTTTGAAGCAAAATAATTCGGAAGGCTTCATTGCGCACCATAAATACCTCTTATTAGCCGAATTTTCGGTCCGTACTGTAAATTACGGACCGAGTTTTTTTCCATCGATTTATGGCCCAAGCGCGTCGGGATTTATGCAGTAGAACAGTTTAGTTTACTATTTTCAAAACACAAATTAAAGCAAGAGGCACACATACACCAAACCCATGATCCGCAACTAGTGTTATAACTAACCCTGGACATTTAAGCACGGTCATAACTTGAAATGGGACTATTTCGAAATTTTGGGGGTGTTTTGCCTCGTGTTGCGGGTGAGTTTTATTTCCAGGGTTTCATCTGCCCAGTTGAGTTTAATAGCGGAGCTCCACGCGCGCGCGAAGCGCGCGCGTGGGCGGAGCCCCATTGCTAAGTAAATCTACCCATCCCAGAAAATTTGGTAATCACGTGACCGTACACCGACCGCCGACCGACCGTCCGTCCGCACCACAGTAAAACCAATGTTTACTCTCACATTTTAGCTAGTTTGGGAGCCCAAGAGAAAACTAATTTCACATCAATGTTGTGATCAATTGACAGCTGTCAAAACAGGGCGTCCGCTGATCAGTATCACCTGACTTTGAAAAAAAGAGAAAACTTTGAGCGATTTTCTTGCTTCGAGGAGTTCACCTTGGAAAACAGTAAACACCCGCGCCGGGAAGCCGGCTTATAAAGTTTCACGCCGAGACTCAGGATTTTTAGAGACACTTTAATACTTAATTGTCTTCATGAATGAAAATTGTTATCTCTGTAAATGTTTCACCGAATTATATTTCTTTTTTTGATTGTTAGTAGTCTCTCTTGCAATTTTAATCGCTTGTCTGTGCCGTTTGTTTTCATCGTTCATGAACATCGCTTGCAGGAGTACTCAAAAATGTCGCGCGTATCAAACGCTTTATAAGATTACACATCGTTGTAACCGAAACCATTAAATAACAAAAAAAATAATAAATTCGCTATTATGTTGAAGTGTAACGCTATGAAAGTTCATTCTTACACTCGACCACACTGACAGCTCGCACTATAGAAACGAGAACCGGCTAGCCATATGGGTGATTTTGGAAATTTTTGAACGGTTTCGCTTTACGATAGATCGTCCTGAATATTGACTGAGTGCAATTTGTCTTGAAAAATTGTGAAATACTGCATTCTGTCCGAGGTCTGTGTGATAAATAGTACTGTTTCACCTCTAATAATATACATGAAAAAATTTCTCGATTGTGATTGGCTAAGAGGAATGCAGTTTTTAGGTAACACAGTGCAGAAAAAAGGTAATTGAGTGCAGAAGAAAGGTAATTTAGTGCAGAAAAGAGTAACAAACGTGACATTCTGATTGGCTAAAAAACAAAGGAACTCACTGAGAGCCAATCAAATGCGCCATCTAAATGGCGCAAAATTTTGATCCGCTCCGGACCAGTTTCGAGCAAAAACCGCAATGGTTGGCGTTTGCAGCACATTTGCTTTTGCGACCGAAACAACTGTAGAGGAGCTGAAAAACCGTTCTAAAAAGGAAAACACTGCGAAAAGCACTGGTTTTTGGCTCTCTTTTTGGAAGAATTGGTGCGTAGGTAAGGTAATTACTGATGAAATAGAAAATTATGAGCCGGCTGAGCTTAACACTTTGCTCGAGCATTTCTACGCCGAAGTAAACAATACAAAAAAGGTGAAGATTATGAACCAGAAAGCCTTAAAGTAATGAAGGCATCGCTTGATAGACACTTAAAGAACAAAGGCTGCACCCTGTCCATTGTACGTGACCGAGAATTTAGTTCTTCCAAAGAGGTGTTGGAGAAAAAAGCGAAACAGCTTCGCTTGGCTGGCCGTGGTAAGCGCCCAAACAAAGCTCGGCAAGTATCAGAGGAGGAAGAAGAAATTCTCTGCAAGAGCGGAAAACTCGAGGTAATAACCCAGAATCTTTATTTCAAACACATTGAACAATTCCATGAACTGTTCAGCCCGTTTCTGCAGCTTGCAAACTTTAAAAACATCGAGCAAAATGTTGTTTTGACTGCACGTGTGATGATATTTGCAGCATTTGAATAATTTATTTTTGCACGTAGTTTACGCGGGTTGACTCCCTATTAAAGAGATTTTAAAGCTATCTCGCAATTTTTTCGTGAATATTATTAATAAGTAATCACATGATTTTTCTCGTGCAATTTGGAACAAATAAGCACTCGTAAATTTTTTCAAAGACCACAAATTGCACTCGCCCTACGGGCTCGTGCAATTTTGTTAGCCTTTGAAAAAATTTACTTGTGCTTATTTATTCCAAATTGCACTCGAAATCATGTGATTACCTGTACAAATGTGATGTATAAACATTATAAAAGGTTGGTTTAAACACCCCCAGATTTGTTGGCAAGAATTTGTAAAGTAAACCTCTCGAACGCAAAAAAATTCGGCGTGATTTGTTTTCCGAGAATTTGTTTTCGAGGCCTAATCTACTGTGATCTTGAATGTGATCGAAGATGTTTGCTATTTTTTGGGTGTACATATAAGTTTATCAATTCGATGTAAGATGTTTCACTCTAAAATAACTTAGCCTTTCCCTCAAAAGTCACATGAATGTGCCCTTAAGTTAAATGATTTTTTAATTTAAATTATAAATTTATTAATTGGAGCTTCGCTTTTAGCCCTGGCTAAATCTATATATTACTCTACTTGATCGAACGTTTCTTCGACCCCATTTCTTCTTGAGAAGACTCTTCCTATTTTATCTTATAGGAGAATTTCCTTTGGGCTTTTTTTTCGCATTGACTGTATTCGAAAATTTAATTTCAATCTCCGGTTGTTTTGAAACGTAAGGAAATTTCCAAGTACGATTGTAAACATTCTGCAAGCAATATTTTCTCTATGACCACCAGTTTCTGACATAGAAGGTTGAAAATAATTGATTTTCTTTTGTCTATTGTTTTTTTCCTTTGCTGTCTTTTATAACTAATAAAAACAATACAAGTTACTTGTTAGCTTCTAAGTTTGAAAACTACATAATTTGCATATTATCCTCTCATGCTATATTATCCTCTTTTTTGCTTTGTGTAGTATACATTATCATCTCAATAGCGGGGCTCCTACGCGCGCGAAGCGCGCGTGGGACAGAGCCCCGTACTCATAGCGGAGCTCTGGCGCGCAAAGCGCGCCTGCGGAGCACCATGGGTAAGAAAATGTGGTAATCTACCCATCCGAGAAAATTTGGTAATCACGTGACCGTACGCCCGACCGTCCGTCCGCACCACAGGCATACCAGTGTGAAATAACTCAATCAACAGGTATGGCAACCCAAATGCAACTCGAGGTTATTTTGGCGGGAAATCGCATAGCCACCCGCGTCTGTAAAGCAGAGGCAACTAAAGAGTCAATAAAGACGAAATCGAAAAGCGGAAATTGTTTCTGTATCCGTGTTTTCTAAAGTATTAAGCTTAGATTAATTGTCATGTCCACACATTTGGAATATAGAGCCAGAGAAAGACAGAGAAAAATAGAAAAAGAGGAAGGCCAGCGAAACTCAACGATAAAAACGGCAACAGAGATCTAGAGCGAGAGATAAAAAACAAAGGAGACATTTTTTGTTGGAAGAACAACATGAAAAATTTGTAGGGGCGGTGACAAAATGAGAATTGCTAGCGGCCACCAATGCAAGGAGAAAATGAGCGACAGTGAAAAAAAAGTGAACGAGAACACGTACGACATTTCCTCCATAAAAAAGTTTCTGGAAGTTTCACGTTGTGGTCGTGCAAAAAAACGGCAAAGAAATGTACAAAAAAAGTGTGCTGCACGTGCAAGGTTGCTTTTTTGCTAATTAGACCTATTGTTGTTTTTTCTCCGTTCTCCGGCGTTGCCTTCGCCGCCTAGCATTACACGATTTTATATTTTGTTTGAACAAACTATAAATATTATCGAGAGCTTCGCTTTTAGCCCTGGCTAAATGTATATATTAGAATATGGTCAACCTCTTTTCGTTTGGTTGTCACGGGATTGACGAAGCTCACGCGTCTACAGATTGTAAGGGTGGGGTAGGGGAGACTATCAAAAGGGAGGGAAGGGCGTCTCAGGCGTGTCTTGGCAAGTCCACATCTTGTATAATTGCACATTCACAAAATGGTCAATTGACAGCAGTCAAAACAGGATAGCCACTGACCAGTATCACATGACCATATCGCAGGCTCCTGTGTCAACTCATCGAGGTGACGTGATTTATTTGGAAGCTGTCCGCTGACCAGTTAACTGTTTTACTAGGTAGCGATCAATGTTCAATCTCATACTTTTTAGCTAGTTTAAGAGCACAGTAAAACTGATAATGCACACATATTGTTGTGATCAATTAACAGCCGTATCCCCTGACCAGTATAACTTGACCGTATCGCGAGCTCTGGTGTCGACCCATCGAGATCAAGTATTTTTCTGAAGTTATCCGCTGACAAGTTACTAGTTTTCAAATGCTCGCAGGCTGAAGTTTATTTTTTTAAAATTCATATAAAATATGCTCTGTTTTTGTGCCGCACAATTAAAATTTTGATTTCAAACTGACCTCGGACACGAAAATTCAGCCAGCTATTACAGGCAGGGAGGACAGCTGCTTTTGACTTTGCTCACCATGGTCACGCGTTGGTCACGCTTTACGTCCAACATTTATCCTTTGATTGGTCAAAATTTGACAGGTGAGTTTATGCAGTATCTTGAATCTTCTTTACTTCGACAGCTCAAGCTAACAGAGTTTTGTGCCAATTTGTGATGTTTTTAACTGTCTTTTTCCATTGGATGTACAAAATGAAATTCAGCTGCTATCGGGAGTCCTCTGTTATTCATGGCTAGTTTGTTTATTCGGTTTTTGGTTGAGAAATACGTCACTTGTCAAAGTCGGAAATCTGATCTCGGATGGCATCGTTTTCGTTTTTCACCTTGCTTGATGCGTATAAAGAGGGTTGCAAAGTCTGAGCGATACTGGCCTTACTTTATACCTTTCAGGGCTGCATCTTGAATGATAAGCCTGAGTAATTATTGTATTTGATGTTTGTTTTTTATATCTAATTTAATGAAGTCGAGCGTATATTAGTTTATGCACGTTTGTAAGATTTGAGACAATGATCTTACCGAGTATCAGGTTTGATATAAGCTTACAGAACTTTAAAAAGCCTTTAGACATTTTCTCGCCGCAAATAGAAAACGTTCCAAAGAATATTTAGTTATAATTCTGGCTGTAAAAGAAAGCTTTGAGCGATTTTCGTACCTTGAGTTCATTCTTGAAAAAAAAAAACACCGAGAAGCCGGCTTAAAACATAAAATTATAATAAGCTTTATTTAAGCTTGAAGACTCAGGAGTTTTAGAGACACTTTAATACTTGTCTTCGTGAAAGAAAATTGTTGTCTCTGTATATGTTTCACCGAATTATATTTCTTTTATTGATTGTTAGTTGTCTTTCTTGTAATTTTAATCGCTGTGCCGTTTGTTTTCAGTCGTTGAGTGAACATCGTTTGCAGGAGTACTCAAAATGCCGCGCGTTAAACCAACGTAATAAATTATTTATTATGTTGGAGCTTAACTCTATTTATGTTTATTCAAACACTCCCCACAGCTCGCACAGCAAAAGTAAGAACCGGCTGGCGGTATAGGCGATTTTGGAAATTTTTTTAACGGTTTACAGCTGGGTTTAGCTAACAGCCCACGCGTGCTTCGATCGTCCTGAATATTGAAAGAGAGCAATTTGTATTGAAAAATTGGAAAATACTGCATTCTGACCGTGTTTTTTATGATAAAAACAGTGCCTCATAGTACTGTGACTCTTGCTCCCTTTGTTTTCGTATTGTGTCAACGGGAGCAAGAGACTGTCTCCCACCCCGTGTGTGGATTAATTTGAGTCTCAGGCCGTGTCGCTATCTTTCAACGGTAACGCGGAGTTCAGGCCGAGCCTCAGTCGATGGCTTCAGCCGGGAAAGGTTGCAGAGATTTGCGACCTTTGAATCGCTCTCGGTGCAAAGGAATCTTGAAACAAGATAACGAATGGAAAGAAGAACTATCGTGTGTTACCTAGGCGGATTTTGGAGGCGATTGGAGCAGTTGGAGCGAATTTCCAGCCGTTTTCCTTCGGTGGATCAGTCGAGCCGCTTCGCTGGAGTGCCCAACCTTGGTAAACCTTTATATAGTTAGATGGAAAACCTCCACTGGACTCTGGGCTGGACTGGACTGGTTTTTTTAGGGGGTTAATTTTTTTTTTGAGGGTAGGGCGGGTTATATTATTTTTTCTAGTCTGTAAAAAATCACGTTTTCAACCTTTCCCCAAAAGGCTATATTTTTTCCTTTTCGGGGGGGAGGGGGGGGGGGGGTGGGAAAGAGAGGTAGTATTATATAGACTTTACTCTTCTCTGTTTTTTGTTGTTTTATGTTTGTCATTTTCAGTCTGGGTGGGGGGCTTAGATTGGTCGCTCTGTTTGATTCACGGCCGTCACGTTTCACTTGAAAGTTGAAGAAAATAGCAGGAGTGGATGTTACGTAAATTAACAAAAACATGACCTGTTTCTTATGCGTACCAACCATCCCATGGCATTGTTAGTTGTTGTTAAATGTAGTGGGAATTAATCATGGTGCGTTTCTGCTTCATCGAAAGCAGGACAATTCGGTCGCATACAGTGGGATAGCTTAAAAAACAAGAATCGGTAAAATATACATATTCAAACTACCCCACTAAATAGCCATGCAAGGCAGAGAAGAGGCAGTCGTGACTGAAATATAAGCCTAAGGTCTATGATATTTTTTTAGGCACGACCTGTCTACCTAGTTCACAGGGAGGGAAAAGGTTCTTTGCTTTTCGACCCTCGACAAAAAGACAGACTACAAGAAACAGGTCATGTTTTTGTTGGCAACAAGTACCGTTACGAATATTCAGTTCAGTTAGGAACTAGGCACGGCCAGAGCCTTGTAGACAGCGCAATTGTCAAAGATCTTGTTGTAACTGACTTGAACGGCAAGAATCCGGTTGAGCTTCCAAAAGCCTACACAAGACAAGAGATTCCTACCGACACCGAACAGATTCCCACTCCAGAAATCGTCAGCCGTATTGAGCACCTAAAGGAGATTGCTTCTGAAATCCCAGTTTATGATCCTGAATTAGAAATCGGACTTTTAATCGGAAGTAACTGTCCAAACGTGCTGATCCCACTCAGTGTGGTTCCAAACGAAGGCGATGGTCCATTCGCATTACAGCTGAAGCATGGCTGGACGGTCAGCGGTCTACTACATTTGACGTCCAAGCCGTTTACGAACAAAGTAACCGTAAACAGAATTACCTTCAGAGAAATTGAAAGTGTTAAAGAAATTATCACAGCTAAATCACTGCTAAAGATGTTCGAGCTCGACTTCAGTGAAAACGCCTCGAACAATCTTCCAGAAGAACTGGGCCACTCTCAAGAGGATAGAAGATTTCTTACGAAAGTAACCAAAGATATCCGGCTCACAGAAGGCCACTATGAAATCCCTCTCCCATTCCGGCAATCTGAAGTGGATCTACCGAACAACCGACAACAAGCTGTCAAACGAGCGCTCTGGCAAAAGTGTGTGATTGTGTGATTTCCACATGGTGCTCTGGCGAAAGTGAGTGATTGTGTGATTTCCACATGGTGTTGACAGGAATGTGATCGCGTGGTTGAACTGCGGTTTCGCCAAAATATTTTGTGCCAGCCATAGAAACGTTTCGTCGGTGTTTAGCTTTGCTGATTGTACCTTGAAAAAGCAACTTTCGAATCAGGAAAATAGGATCTAGGTCTAGTTTCAGCGGGCTCTAATAGCATTGAACCATAGACCGGTTTTTGCAGATAAGAGGGTGATAATTTGTGTACTATGTAACATTTAGTTTGTTGTCTATTCCATACGAAATCCTGTCGTTTATCTGACCGCGAAAAAAGTAGTGTTTTGCTAACAATTTCAGTTGTTATGTAAGCCTTAACCAGGCACTCTTTCGCCGCAGTTCACTGAACTGGACAATTTCTAGACTAAGATTACTAAATGAATGTTCCAAAGTTGGCGTCATTTTAAACCTGGACTCGTTGGAATGTTTCTAGGGACCATTAACTTACTAACGGCGTCAGATAAAGGCTTTCAATCGGCCTTTGAGTGAGTTTTATTGTTTTAAATAGCCAGGTAGTAGAATGGGTTGATATTTTTGCTAACCCGGTTTTCAAAAATCCAAGAATAAATTACACAGAAATGACAAAGGAGCAACTCTAAATTCGTTAAAGATCAGTGAAATGTCTCTCACGATTCTCTCATACGTGCATATTCTTTGTCGGCGAGCTCATTTGGCAAAATAAAGCACTTTTCTAGGTATAATCACCCTCATATTCTTGCCACGTGCTCTAAGGCATTGTAGAGTGATGACAGGCTATGTGACATTGAAATATCAGGCAAAACCCAGAACTATTGTTGGTTTTTACATGACGTCACTAAAATTCAAACTAAAAAACTATCGATCCTACCGAGATTTTACTTTCACGAGGTATTATAGCAGATGAAAACTAATATTTATACAAATTTTCGCTTCAAAAGAGTTCTCGGTTTTGTAACGGCTTGAATTTCTAAGCTTTTGCGTGACGCGGCATTTACATGACGGCCAAGAGAGCTGTCGTGTAGGTTAAAAAAATGACATATTTCAGGACATTTTGCTACCTAAACAGTTCGTGTATTAGAAGAAGTATTACTTTAATGTTTATGAGTTTCTCGAAGATTAAATTCAAGCTCTTGTAGCAAAACTCGGTAACAGATGTTTCTGTTGGTTTCCGTCCGCCATGTTAGAGCTCATCCAGGTGAGCACCAGCATGGCGTCTCATACAAATCTCTATGAGTTTGAGTAAAACATTTCTTCGGATATCTCGTATACGAAATATTCCTCTGACCTGAACCTTGGCCAGGGTCTTTGAATATCTGTCTCCTTTCATTTCCCAGATTCTGGACTTTATCTATTGAATGGTTTTGATTTTGATTTTGATCTATTTTGAATGGCGTGACACTGAAAACCAGCATTTGCCTGAAAAGTGTTTGCAACTTTAAAGTGACTCGATTCTACTTAATTCTGCTTTGCAAACAATATACTTGGACTTCATATATTCAGGCACTAATTCAATTGAGATAATAATTGCACAGAAATGACAAAGGAGCAACCCTAAATTTGTTAAAGATCAGTGAAATGTCTGTCACGATTCTCTCATACATGCATGTTCTTTGTCGGCGAGCTCATTTGGTAAAATAAAGCACTTCTCAAGGTATAATTATCCTCATATTCTTTGCACGTGCTTTAAGGCATTGTAGAGTGATGACAGGCTACTCATATGATGTCACATTGAAATATCAGGCAAAACCAAGAACTATTGCGTGAAAAGTGTTTGCAACTTTAATGTGACTCGATTCTACTTAATTCTGCTTTGCAAACAACATACGTGGACCTCGGGCACTTATTCAATTGAGATAATTATAACCTTACATTAACTTTTGCTAAAATCCACTTTAAATGATGTAAACTTTTAGGAACACACTCAGGTTTAAAGAGAAAGGATGGCTAGCATAACACAACAAAGTTCGTAAGAGAGACGGTCAGGAGAAATCTAGCAAAATCTACTTTTCTTACATGACAACAGTTCAAAAATAGAGTTCTTTCATTTTTTGTCCATAGATTAGATAACTTTTAGGTAGTTAAGAAACGTTAAGTAAATAGGCCATTTGCACGATGGCGTAATTTTACTACTACGACCATAATCCTTCAGAGTATTGTTCTCTTGCACAAATTAAGGATTTTTGTTATTTAAACCCCACTGGGACTACCAAATTTAAATATGAAAGGGTAAAGGAAATAAATTCTGGTCTTAGTAGTAACAATACGTCATCGTGCAAATGGCCCATTGTTCCCACCAAAAGCGAGACAAATCTCTTTCCACTAATGACGTCACAAATTTCTGGTCCCTGCTACGTGACTCAAACATTAAACCTGACCAGCGTAAGAGTTTAGTATGGGAAAGTCACGTTCGGCAACAAATTTTCGTCATCTTTGAAGATGTTTATCGTTAAAGGAAACAAAATCCAGCTTGGTTTCGATAATAAATATCCTGAAAATAATAAACGCATGCAAAGACAGCGTTAAATGACGTGGAAAAAACTGTACAGATGAGTGGTTGTATTTCTTATGCGGCGTCATGATACTGTGGGTAAAATTATGTTAAAATATGTGGAGAGCAGGGTTTCATAGCTGTGCATGAAACGATGCATTTGGTTAGTTCATAGGCAAAGGTTGCTCAATTTTTTTTTTCGAGTGCTTATTTTACGCTACTTGGTACTACAGGATATAAAGTACTAAAGTATTCGTCCCAGATTCATATATGGTCTACTTGGCCGCACAACAACAGAACAAACTTATACAATTTCCGGTTTGTGCTAATGTTGGTGTGCTTTTCACCTTAGATATTCGATCTGTCACAGGCTTGCGAGAAGCACATCCAAACTCGATTAGCAATTTCGGTTTTGGAGTATTACACAGCCAATAATGTATGTCATGTTTCAGTGCATAGCTGTGCTATGACACAGAGCTAGGGATCCGATTTCAGTAGCCTTCTTTGATCGAGTCGCTTTATTTTCTGATTTTAACCATTTATTTGAGTTACTGGACCAGGTTTTGCTCCCTGTAGCAGTAGTGCCTTTTTTATATTGAAATTATGCTCAAAAAACATTTTAAAGACGCTCACTGCGAATTTTATGAACAATTTTCATGTCGGACCATACAAAGCCTTGGAGTAGAATGCAAAGTTTGTCTGAGTCACTCGGGGGGTCCAAGGTGACAAAACCTATTTTTAGTAATAGTGGAAAGCGCTATTAGAATATTAGTTTTTGTTGTCGGAGGCTCAGAATGGCCTAATTTTTAGCCTGAAATTCACTAACATCTACTTTCCTTGCGCTTGCAAACAAAGCCGCACTGAGATATTTGGACAATTCCCCTTAGCAGAAACACTCTTTTCCTTCCACTAGAATTCAACATGTGATATGACTCCAAGTTTTCTTCATCCTAGTTCATCACACATTTATAGACATTCATCTAAAACATACCTGGCAATTGGCTTAAGCTTCTTGAAGGAAATCTCTGTAAACAGAAGTTCAGGAAATGTCATGGTAGTAGGCCGGCCTACAAAAGTAGATATTTGAACCCTAAATGCTCTTTCACATTGAATTTTAGTTTCCAGAAGAACAGTAAAGATATTGAGTCTCGAGGTCTCAGACTTACTTCTAGTAAGGTGGATGTAGGCAACGGTGTACGTTGTTAGGCACTAACAATGTTGCCGCAGACAGAGCGTTACGTGTATTATGCGAATGAGAACTAGATGAATCCACTTTTGAATCAATCACAGCGTATTTCTCCAGACCCCAAATAGACCTTTTCGCATCTCGATTAAATCATCAGCTGCCCAGATATGCTGCATGGCAACCAGATCTTGGAGCAGAGAGGGAGAGGGAGAGGGAGAGGGAGAGGGAGAGGGAAAGGGAGAGGAGGACAAAAAAAAAATGAACAGCCACGAGAATGGGGAATGAGACGGAAGTTGTGCAAGGCTTTCCATCTCTCCTTTTCACAATCACAAAACAAAACTATACAATGCGAAGGATTTTAGTTGTTCTCTGTTCGTGTTATAGGCATGTACTAGCTATGCAAAGAACGGTACTTCCTTCTTCTTTGTCTGCTTCCTTTCTGATGTGGAATATAGGTTGTGTGTGGTAGCAACATTTGGATTAAACAGCAATGAAAAGTAAAAACCAAACATCATACATATTATTGCATTAAAATTGCTTTTAAAAAAGACACAAGAGATTTAACCAGGGATTTAACAGAACTTTGAAAACAATAATTTCAGGTTGCTTTTTTTAATTGATAAGATATGCGCATGTTTCCGTAATAAAATAGGATGACCCACCCCCAAGGATAGCTGAAAATTGATCGACCCCCCCCCCGCCTTTGCACATGGTGCAAAAACTGATGACCGACCCACCCCCGCGCTGCTTCGGCATACCCCCACCAATACTTTTAACTAGTCCCTAAAGAATTAAAAATACACTGATTCACAAATACGACAGTGAACTGTTCGCTTAAAGTAGCTGTTGTAAAGATCGTGAAAAGTAAACTCTGTACAAGGGCCCCAAACGGTTTATTCCTCTATAGTACACGCATGTTTTTAAAAACATGTTTTTAAATGAGCGTTTGAAGCCGTTTAAAGCTTCAAATGCTCATTTGTCCCGATTTGTGTCCAATCATTCCAGATGATCAGAGATATCTACGATTTCAAGTTTTCATTAGATCATTAGTTGCCAAAGTCTGGAACGGTATTCCTGAAACAGTAAATCTCCGATCGTGTGGGATTTTCCCAATGGATGAAAGCCAGGGTTTAGGCCAAGTTTAGGCCATGATTTCATCTTCTTCGATGACGTTTAAACCCTTAGTATAATAAAGGTACTTCCACCTGACTCTAAATGGTTGATTAAAAATGGTTTTAGTATTTAAATGGAACGTTAAAAATCACCCATTTTGCAAAGTTGTTGTTTACTCGTTTGTGTTGTAGGTCAGACTGTACGATTCAAAACAAAAATCTTATGTGCAGTTATACACCTTTACTTAATTTAACAGTGTTTTCATATTAACTGTTCGTTTTAAACTTATTTTTTAAGTTTTGTTTAAATTTCCATATTTATAATGTTCAAGGGTAATGGGCTTGTAACTTCATGTAGGCAAGCACACAAATTACTCTTAAGCGGCTAGCTTTAAATCTCCAGTTGCCACGTAATAGCGTCTGATTCAAATTCCGCGCGCATGTGTATTGACCTCAATAATTACACTATTTTAAAAAAATTAAAATTGTTGATTACTACAATGAATTCATCTGGTTTTGAAAAATACCATAAATCCTAAGAAAACTCTGTGACAAGTAATTCCTGTTGACAATGGAGTTTTTCAGAAATGTCTTTCAACTTTAATATGTGTCATCTTCTTTCACGATGTTGTAGGGCAGTGGGTGAGATTCACAACACCATATGCTAAAAAGAAGGTGTCAGGAAGGATTGGTCATTCTGTAAAATTCGTGTGGAAATTTTCTGGAGGAGTGCACTTAGTAACCTGGGGATTAGCGAATCATGGTGCAAATTACATTGACAGACGGAACGGACGTTTACTAAGTTTAGACGGCCGTGGTCACTATGTGCTGCCACCTGAATTAGTCCCTGTTGCATACAGAGGTCGTGTGAATGGAACTCGTACTGGTGACTCGTCCTCTGGTCAGGCCAGCTTCACACTTTATAATGTTACAAAAGATGATGAGAGATTTTATGGCTGTTTGCTAACGCCTAGTGACCCAAATTTCGGGCATTTAATTGACTTCGTGCAGTTAGTTGTTGTAGGTATGTATCTTTTTAGAGAACGTTAGATTCGAGCACTAGGACGAGATCTGACTTGTAAAATAATTGTAAATATATCTTCATATAAGTAGGTGGGATATGGTCATTCGCGTGAGTGTAGTCCTGAATAAGTCTGCCTTTGACAGTGACTAACGGTTGTACAGAAGAAGAACGGCTGTGTTGAAGTCAGCTTCAGAGCAGTGCAATAAGTGCCAAATGGGAAAATAGAATAGCCGATTTAGGGGTATTTTTCTCTGGTTTACCGCTACAAATTGACTGTATAGTGTGCTATTGATCTATTTTATGAAAACGCTCTAAGGGATACAAGTCTCCGATTTTACTATTTTTCCGATTCTGCTATATATACTACGAATGTGGTGTTCTATTGTCCGATTTTACCGAAATGCAATTCGCGTTGTTTTACCATGTTTCCAAACGTTAGTCTACAAAAAGACTCTAACTGTATAATTATTGGGACTTTACGATACTACAAGTACAAATGGCTCCTCTCTGGCTTGGTATGTGGTGCTTCAAAGTTATGTGCAATGTCAGTAATGTTAAATTTTAATGATTTGTTTAAGGATTCCACAATAACATAATGTTTATAAGGGAGAACGTGTGATCCGATTACCTTGAACCTCGGGTTCTACCTGCAAACGGTCTAATTTATATAGCGAATTAAATGTTTCATCGATGGTTTGATAGAAATGGGGCCATCTTTACAAACATCCGATCGAAAAGGCTATGACGTTACATATCCCTTCAGGGGCACCTAACGAGGATATAGTTCAAAACCACTTAACATAGCATTGGTGAACCTATTTTAGTATTCAAACGGTAGATATAGGCATATTTTTATCCCCTAAAAACTTTTCATCTGTTCGGATTTCCTAGCTGAAAGTCTAGTGATCCGAAACTATAGGGATAAAAGCTTACCTTCTCGAAAATTTCAGCCAGGAAAAGGCTGCCGAAAATTCTAGGTGGCCTTTTTTAGGGTCAAAATCCGTTAAAAATGGGTAATTATACCATTTTGTAGATGTTCGAAAATCCTAGGAGATGCAGGCAAGCAAGAAATTTTACAACAAATACTCCGAAAATTCTAGATCTCAAATCGTCTTCCGAACAGATATTTTCCCGAAAATTGCCGTTGGGTGCCCCTGTCTAACTCAACTCAAAGTCAATAGATGGCGACCTTACAACTGTGGTGACCGTTCTTAGATAACATGGCTTAATGGCGATGTACATTTTACACAAACCTGGGGTCAATTTAATGTAACTTACAAGTGTAGCTATTGTTTTCAGACCCTAAAACAATGGCTACACGTGTGACTTCCACTTGTGAAAGTTTTATAAAATTGACCTCTGGAAGATGTTGGCCTAAAACATCGTTGACAACCACTTTATTTAGGTCTTCATTTACTATCCTTTTATTGACTTGTTAGGTCCACCAAATTTCACACACGTATCTCATAATCAGACGGCAAATGAGGGAGATAAGGTGACACTTAACTGTACAGCTGATGGTAATCCACCTCCAAACATCACATGGACAAGAATCGCCAGTAACAGTCACGTCACCTTTCCTCTGGCCGCCAGCAGACAAGATGAAGGAGGTTACAGATGCACTGCTGATAATGGTTTTGGTATTAAAATCCGTGATGTCTTCATTACTGTACAATGTGAGTACGAATATTTATTTTATGATTCATTGCGATTCGGAATGGATTATGGTCTTACCAGTAAAAGCAGTAAATATGTCCTCTGATGGTCACCTTTTTTGCAATACGAAAGACATAAATTTGCTGTACTTAATGAGCTTAACCGTGTAAACTGTAAGTTAGTGACCAAAGTTATTTATTCAGTCGTTTAATTATTTTCCAATGCTTTATTTTAAGGCTCATTCGTATGATAACTTAAAACAATTAATGGTAGTTTTTTGCCGGCTTTTGTCGCCCTCATATGTTACGTTGGTAGAGAGCAGTCACCGACATATGATTCGTAAAATTACTCCTCATTTTTCCCCCTTTACTTAAAAAATAAAATGAAATAAAAATTAAAATAAGAAAGAAATTAAGAGTGTGTCCATGAGAGAACCAGGCAGGAGGTGATAATGCTCAAATCACGGATTTCGCTCAAACTTGGCAGAATTGATGGGTGTGGTGAGATATTAACCTCCACAAAAAATAAGGTCGCAATATTGAATTCCCTGGGATTTACAGGGACCCCCCCTAAAAACGACAAAATCTACTCATTTTTGCATAATTAATTAGCTGACTTGGGTTTGGCTGTTCAACAAGAAGAAAAGACAACTTCAAATCTAATCAACTTTATCATCTTCTATGTTTATCAAACTTAATGCTCAGTAATTTATTTTTACTCTCTAATTCGATCTCTTCCTATTATTTAGCCTAAAGTAAGGACATCTTCTCACTGTTTTGACCAAACCCTAAATTTAAGGTATTTTAGTGGCTAACATCTCCCATGAGCAACAACCTATGTACTTAATTCTCACATATTCTTTGAAAGACATCTTTAAGGTTATCAAATCAACCATAAAATATTTGGGCAATCTCATACTTTATCAATAATGACGTATTATGTACATCTGACTTGACGCTTATTTGTCATTTGACCAAAATTGGAAGAAACGTAACATTCGTTTTTTTAAACGAAAATAGCACAAAGTTGACGAGAAGTCACAAATCAGATACGTCATTATCGATATTAATAGCGGAATTGTTAGAACGTGTCACCTGAGGCATGTTTTCTGTGTTATTTATGGACGTTTGGATGGATATTTTATGGAACGCTTGAGTAAACACAAGTAGCAAAAGAGTTAGTTCAAAACTTCGATCGGTCCAACTTGTATGTGAAACAAGACCCAATAAGGATAAAAGATAGTGAATAAATGTTACATACACGTCTCTCAGGTGCTTTAGTCCAGATTTGCTGCTCCAGTTTCGTCTGGTCCTTTGTGGCGTTACTTCGTGACGAGGTAATGAAATCGAAACATCTTGAAACATTGCAGAATTAAAAGTGTCGGCTTTTCACCGAACATTCGAAGTCTTTGAAATAAGTTGTAGTCAGAAAGAACAAAATCATTCTCAAAGGACAAGAAGGATCACTGACAATCCGTCTATATCTACAGAAAACAACCACCTGCTCGAACACCCTCCATCTTTGACTTTAGACTCTGCCAAAAAGATGGAATCTGTGACGCCGGACTACCGGACTCCGGAATGCGGAATACGCTATGTATTGTTGTACGCGCCAATATCCTGTTATAACTGGTGTGTTGAAAATAGGTTGTGAAAGTCGTGTTACTTGAAATTTTGAGTTTATTCGATGTTGACATGAATTACCATAATAA
This sequence comes from Porites rus, assembly GCA_964035705.1. NCBI lineage: Eukaryota > Metazoa > Cnidaria > Anthozoa > Scleractinia > Poritidae > Porites > Porites rus. Next base: position 47,372,435 of record OZ037993.1, read on the forward strand.
TAATGGTCCATAATAGCCCTTTTTGTCGTCAGACCGTGCCGTGCAATTTTTAGACAATTAATGACTTGCCACTGGGTATAACTACTTACTTAGTTGTATTTTAATCCTCGTAGTCTTACAACTATACAGATTGGTATCTGTATCTGGGTATATTATTGACTACAAAAATATAATAATAACCGTTTATAAACGTGTTGAGGAAAAACTTCTGAGGAATACAAAAGACCCAAAAGGGGGCACTAATACATTGCAAAAAAAGTCGGCTAGACTTCTTTGGCTATAAGGAAGGTGTAAGAGAACAGTTTCTTGAACACAGACTAATACACTATATTCACTTCTCATTTAAGCTGTCATTTGCGGATTCATACAGTAGATTAAGTTCTCTTAACGGACACTCTCGTATATAGCGAATAGCTCTACTTACGACCGCCATCACAAAATCCCGTTTCAACTCCCACACAAACTCTGGATTTTTACATTCCCGTAGGCGGCGCGGACACTTAAAGGGTTTACCTGGGAATTAGATGTTAGCTTTGATTTAAAGCTCTCCTAAGCAGACACTCGAAAGAAATCTTATCCGCCTCTGAATGTTGTTGTTTTTTTTTTTTCATATCATGTCCACAGTCATATGGCTGTTTGTCACTGTTATGAATCATTCTTATATATCCGTTTCAGAGTTACCGTTTTTTCACATACTCGTCCGGTTACACTTGAAAATACAAACTGAATTGTATGCTTTTACCTAAACTATAACTAGGCAAGAACATCAGCGTAACCATACACTAAAAAACAGTTTTTTGCTATTACCAGTGTTAATTTGTAGCTGGGAGGAGCTTCCGTAAGCGGCCTTTACACCACTTTTAAAGTGGCTGAATTCCACTTGCATGACTATGCTGCATATGAGATTCATTCTTGTAAGCGGCCAGACCCAGTTAAGGACACCTTTTTCTCGTCCCGAGGGCGCCCTCGTACGAGAGCTTCCACTGCATTACAATTTTAGGATTTCTCTTACAGTTTAACAAATTTTTTCTTAACGAGGCACAGTCGAACCTACGTGCGACCACCCAACTTAAGTGACCACTTCCCAATAAGCGATCACTTATTCAACACACCAAATATTATCCAGTCAAAGCGCTTGTAGTTGGAACCTCCTGTAAACGAACACATCCGCATCCAGTAAACGACCGCGACCACTTTTTACGATGACAGTCTAATTGAGAATTTTCCATGATGCAAAGGTCTAATCTCTGCGTTCCCTGTATGTCCTAAGCTACTCGGAGTATGAGAGGAACTTTAGAAACAAATTAGATTTATCTATAGTATATTGTAACTTAAAAATTGCATGCAGTACATTCACTGCAGACCTCCTGCAGTTCGACTCTCGTAAAACCCAAATTTTCCTTGGGCAACCCCATGGGCATTATTTACTGGGTGTCTTCCGACCACGCACGGACCGGACATCAAATGTCTGTAACTTAATTGTTGTGTCTGTCCATAATTCAACATCTGCCTGCCTCAGCACGGCACACGGCTGGGCACTAAACTGGTTTTGGTGCCCAAGAGTACGCAAAAAGGCCCTTCCGAGATCGATGTCTAGGACGAGAAAATTGACCTTACCTGGGTAGGGTGAGAAACTTGAAATCGAAGTATTACAGTTGAAGTATCTCTCGGAGGGAATGTGGGAAGGGTGTTAAACATATGGAAGAGGTTGTTTGAGAAAAATATCTAACTCAATGTGAAAGAGTGGTGTATTTCGAATTCTACTTGGGAAGATTAGTGCCACAGTTAGGCTTTATAAGACCCCCAAAAGACCGTGCGAAATAAAAAAATTCACTGTTTATGACAGTCAAATCTGGTCCCAGCAGGGAAGGCAATTGGACACTCCCCCGGGTAGAAGGGATTCCAGTATGAAAAAAAATGGAATTCTTGTCGCAAGCCAATCTGGACGTGTCTCACGCTTTTTATTTGTCTCTTTGAACTGGTCTGCACCGACATCCGGCTTCACTTCGCTGCTATTTCACGTGCAACTAAAATAGAAAAAATAGTTCTTTTCAAAACAAGAAGACAAAACGACTTCTATCTCCGAGTTTGAGAAGACATGGGATCATTTATAATCATGGTCTGAATAAAGTTGCCAATAGATGTGGAATTCTAAATTATTTATCAGCATACAATAACAATAAAATAATCTCAGAGAATGTCATTTTGTTCACTGAACTCTGGCTTCTGGCTCCTGGCTCCTGGTTCCTGACTCCCGATACGATGTTTCCGTGTGGTGGCAACCGCTGCTTAAAAATGCGGGCTCCATTTAATGTCAAAGATGTCGGACGTTTGCAACATGTGAATTGAGTTACAACAGTGGCAGAAATAATTCTTTCAATGGGTTAAGAATAGGCTTTTTACCTTGCGTATTGTTTTGTCCTAAAACAACTTGATTTGGATTTTGGTGCGTAAACTGATGGCTAAGGAATTTTAGTCGTACAGCGAGTCACGACGCTGAACTACGCTGAACTGGACATCGAAGGTGGCATGAAGAACAAATCAAAGCGGCCACAAACTAGCAGTTGAGACATCTAAGAGATACGTATATGGATTTTATTGATCGTTTATATTGTTTTTAGGGCGAAATTGTTAAAGTAAGTAGAACTGTGAATTAAATCTTTGTATGTTGTTTTTACTTGAAAAGATCGCGTATATAGCTATCAAAAATCATCGTTAGCGTTTCTTGCACAACAATTTTTATGATTTTACCCTTATTAATGTTAAATCATTGTCTGATGAGTTTTTTTGTTCGATTCCTCTTCATTCAAAGGCAAACACACGAATATTGTGAGGGCCTGAATTTTGATGAAATATGCAAAAGTCGTTCAGTCACATGAACAGTTTATGTCAACACATGGAAGAAAGTGAATTGCCCAAACTTTTTATGATCTTTTTCTCAACTTAAGTGATGGCTTTAACTACTCATGCAAAAGTTATAAAGATAAGCGGTTGCTCATCAGAGATATTTGGGAATAAAATACCCTAATTTTACGTCTTACTCAAAACTTGGAAATGATGACCCAGCTTAAGGGGGCTAAGAGGGGGAAATCGAATCGGCGACTTTAAACAGTTTATTGTACTTAAAGTCTTATGATGTCAGATTATCTCTCAGTGCATTTAAGTTCCAGGTGGCTTTTCTGTTTGTTGCACTGGCATCGTAAAGTTAGCTAATTAATTATGCATAAACGGGCAAAATGGCGATTTTTACAGGGGAGCCCGGATCTCCCAGGGAATTTAATATTTTGACCTGACATTCTGTCACATAAGCTAACTCCTGATACCTAACATTTGTGCCAAGTTTGAGCGAAATCGGTGATTTGAGCATTATCACCCCCTGCCTGGTTCTGCCTGGTTTTCTCATGGACACACTCTTAAATTCAACGTATGATCAGTGTTAAGAGAACAATCACAACAAAGCACAGCCCTTAGATTTGCATCGAAAACAATGTAGCAATATTTTTCAGCAATATTCATAGCCTTTTATTGGTGGCACGATTGTATTTCATAGACGCAGCTATAGTAAAGACGGTCGCTCCTTTTACATCCCAATCTTGGATTGGACAAACTGTAAAATTGACTTGTGCTGCAGATGGCTCCCCGACGCCAACCTTATCTTGGAAAAACCCGAGTGGGAGAGTAATAAAGCAAGAAACAGATTTGAAAACAACAGTAGATGTGCTGATGATCAGTGATCAGGACTTTGGTAATTACACATGTGAGGCCACTAATGATGTAAATACTGATACAAGAACAGTGCTGGTGCAGCAGATAAGTAAGTGGAATATCTTTTCCTTGGTTGTATATCTAGCCGGATTTTTGAAACCGGTATCGCCAAATGGACCTTTATGCATCCAAGAACTATTTCCAATTAGGCTATTATAAAAACTAATAGTGCAACCACTACTTTTTTCTCTTCTCCTTCTTTCCTTCCCCTCGCTCTTTCTTTTTCTCCTTTCCCTTTCCTTCGTTACTGTGATTTTGGAACTTCTCGGGCTTAAGAAACCTGCCTTTTGCCTTTTTCAAAACATCGGTTAGATACAAATATCTGTGATTCTGTCATATGCCGTTTGCGTGATGGTTGCAGGTATTTCTTTCATTTTTAATATGCATCAAGGGGTATGGGCCCTTTGCAGCTCAACAGTCTCTTAGGATAAAAACTCCTTGAGCATGGCCAAGAAAAGCACCACGATTACGTCATTTACGAGGCAAATTTCCCGTCTTTCCAAAACCCACGTCCACTTTGTCGTCTGCGCTCTAGCAAGGTGTTTATGTACCATGTGACTGTTTGGCGGCTGCAAAGCGTCCGTACCCCTTAATGCATATAGGTTAAAATTGAAAGAAATAATATGTGCACAAACTGCAAAATGACAGAAGGATGATACTTCATCCTAACTGCAGGTATTTGTATATTGTAGATGTTTACAACCAAACACAAAACAATCCAAAAACGGCCCATTAATTCACATACCTGGATGTTGGGTATATTATATTTACGAAATGGTAAACGTGCAGCGTCCAACCATGGAGCAATGGATGCACGTGGGAGGTTGCTAACCACGAAAGAAGCGTAAGAGTTGCACGAGGCGATAGGCAAGTGCAACAATAGCTTCTTGAGTGCTTAGCAAACCTCCCAAGTGCGTCCATAACTTCATGATTGCACAGCTGCAACGTTTACCATTTCTTTTACAACATAATCAAAAGAGAAACATTTCTATTTGCCTTCGGTTGAGTCATCGATACGAGTTTATGTATGCCGTCATCTGCCCGCGCATAAACAAATCATGTTTTTCAATAATAATAATAATAATAATAATAATAATAATAATAATAATAATAATAATAATAATAGACACTTATAGCGCGGTATGCACTAATTGCTCAAAGCGCTGTACTTAAGCAATAGAAAACGTTTTCCGTGTTTACATAGCCTGATATAAACACGAGAGGAGTTGGGAGAATTCGAGACCGTTATGCAAACCCGAGACGAAGTCGAGGGTTTGCATAACCGTCGAGAATTCTCCCGACGCCTCGAGTGTTATATCAGGCTATGCAAACACAGGAAAAAAGTTTTCTATTGCTTTTATACAATAACTTTCCCGAGAAAAAAAGGCAAAACTCTTTGTATGGCACTGATTAAAAGAGAAATTGTTACCAGTCGCAAAACTTGTCCACGAACTCTTGAACGCGTAATCAGTTCTTGTTTTGCAAAAAGATGCTTTGCAAAATACGGATTTTTCTCGCTTAAAATGTCAACTTAAGCGAAGAAAAAAAGACTCACCTTCTTTGTAACGATTTTCCATGTTTCAGCCGACGAAGGAATGGGTAAATAAAGTAACCTTGTCGAGTTTTGAAGTCGAAAACTTTTTCAAATTCGTGCTTGCGTGATTAGCGCGCGAAAAGCCAAACAACTTGACGCCACAACCATGTTTACATACTCTCATGCAAACACTCATCTCGGCCAATCAGAGCGCGCGTACTATCTTAGTTGTTTTATAAAATAATATGGTAAGAAACTAGAGTTAAAAACTATTATAAGATAAAATAAAAATTAAATAAAGCTACTAAAATCAAACATCGTAGGCTAATTTAAATAAGTATGTCTTTAACTGCGTCCTGAACTGGTCGGCAGATGTAACACTCCCGAGCTCAGGGGACAATTGGTTCCATAACCTAGGAGCAGCTGCAGAAAAAGCCCTATCACCATACGTCTTTAACCTAGTCCTAGGCACGGCTAGAAAATTCTGGGAACTAGAAAGAAGTAATCGTGGACCATTAGTGTAGCGTAAAAGTTCGGAAAGGTAAGTTGGTGCCAAGCCATTTAGACATTTGTAAACTATGAGTAAAATTTTAAAATGTATGCGATAACGCAGCGGCAACCAATGAAGTTTGAACAGGATAGGAGTGATATGGTCAAACCGCTTAGATAATGTAACAGTGCGTGCAGCAGTGTTTTGTATCAGTCTTAACCTGTTTAACAGGTGTTTAGGAAGACCATATAACAAAGAGTTACAGTTATCGAGTTTAGAGCTAATAAACGCATGTACTAAAATTTGAGAGGTATCTTCACTTAAGTACTTCCTGATCTTAGCTATGTTCCTTAAATGATACTGACAGGAAACGCAGATTTTGTTAACATGGTCGGTTAAATCAAGACACTGATCTATAATCACCCCCAGATTTTGGGCAGTGGGTTTGGGTTGGATTTTGGGCTGATGAGAACAAGTTCAGTTTTATCCTGGTTGAGTTTAAGACCATTGCTCACCATCCAACAATCAATGTCGTTTACACAGCATTCGACACGACGTTTAGCCAAAGAGAGATCATAACTACAGTCAGTTCTAAACGATATATACAGCTGGGTATCATCAGCGTATAAATGATACTGTAACTTGTGGAACTTTATGATATCAGCAATGGGTGATGTATAGAGGAGATAGAGAAGAGGACTCAGAACAGATCCTTGGGGTACACCGAGTTCTAGAGAGCGCTGTGTTGACCTACAGTCATTGACCCGAACAAACTGCGTGCGCGACGTCAGGTATGACTCAAACCATGCAGCTGCAGTACCGTTTAGTCCGAAGCGGTCATGCAATCTTGATAACAGTATCGATTGATCAACCGTGTCGAAGGCAGCTGACAAATCCAATAAAAGAAGTATTACAGACTCATTGTTGTCAATAGCACACTGGATGTCATTCTGGACCCTTACTAAAGCTGTCTCGGTGGAGTGAAAGTCCTTATATGCAGACTGAAACGTCACATCTAAGTGGTGGGCCATGACGTGATCTGTGAGTTGTATGGCAACTGCCTTTTCAAAACGCTTCGATACTACTTTTAAGTTCGAGATAGGACGAAAGTTTTGGAACTGTTCAAAGTCAGCATCAGATTTTTTCAATGTGGGCGATAGTGTAGCAACCTTCAGAGCATCGGGCACAACACCAGTCGATAAGGACAGAGGAAGGAAGTACTAGGAAGTAATACGGTAAGACAGCCTTTCAAAACTACCGCAGGTAGAGGATCAAGTTCACAAGATTTAGATAGTAGTTTCCTTGAAAACGTTTTAATTTCCTCCAGGGTAACCTCAGCAAAGTTACAAAACTCTGTACCACAAACTTTGACGTCAGGAGGGGAAGACCCAACGCGTATTTTCCTTTCAACAAGCACTTGATGTATTTTATCAATTTTGCTGGTAAAGAAATCGGCAAACGAATTTGCCAGGGCAATATCATCAGAAGAATGAGGATAACGCTTGTTGGTTGATTTTTGAAATAACTTTCCAACAGTCTTGAACAATATCCTCTGATCGGATGAGTGTTCATTAATGACGTCAGTGTAATATGTCGACTTTAGTGACTCAGTAAAATTGTTTACAACGTAGCACTGATGAACGTATTGCTCACGATCACATAGTAACCTAGTCGAACGCCACTTTCGCTCTAACCGCCTTCGGATGTTTTTCTGTACAACCACTTCCGGTTTATACCAGGGAGCACTAGGTCGTAATGTTGCTGTTCGCCGTTTTAAAGGGGCATAGAGATCCAAGAGGGATCGCAATACATTGTCATATTGATCCACAAGAGCGTTGAGTTCAACAGCTTGATCCTGTAGCAAAGGAGAAGTCAAGATATCTTCACAAAAGGATTCAATATCCAAAGAACGGAGTTTTCGATAGTACACCTTTTTCTTCGTGAAGTGCGGTTTTTGTACACGCAGGTTACAATGAACCGCACAGGGATCCGAGATTACAGGGTCGAAAATCTTGATTTCAGTAATGAGAGGATTATCTTTTTTAGAAATTACAAGATCTAAAGTGTGTCCGTTAGCGTGAGTTGCTCCAGTAACGTGTTGTTTTAGGTTGCAAGATTCAAGAATTTCATTAAACCCGTTTGCATAGATGCTACAAGGGTCATCAACATGTAAATTGAAGTCACCAGATATTAGTAAGTGACCAGTGGATTCAGCCATAATTTGTTCCAGAAGCACTGAGAATTCTTCAAGAAATAGCACACATGAGGTGTTATTAGGAGGGCGGTAAATAAGCAGAACTCTAATGGATTGAAGACTTCTAAAGTGAATATCCATGAGTTCAAATGTCGTAAAGGTATCGATGATATGACCGTTTATTTGGAGAGTGTCCTTAAAAACAAACCAACACCTCCACCTCGGGAATGACCCCTCGGAACATGTAAAAATCTATAGCCAGTTGGACATAGGGTTCTAATCTCAACATCATCAATGTTACCAGGACGCAGCCAAGTTTCAGTGAAAGCCAAAAATATCAATGTCTTGATCAACCACAAAGTCTTTAACAGCCATTGCCTTGTTCTTAATGGATCTAACGTTAAGAACACAAAACTTAACACAGCGACAGTCAATTTTTGGAGAATCTGTTGTAGTTACTGATATTAAATTATTCAAGTTCACACCACGAAGTGGCAATGGCGCTTGGAGATAACCAAAATTAGCATAATCACGTTGAGTTGTTCTAGAAAATATATTTAAATAATTTCGTCGGGTCTTCTTTCCACCTTTTCCTACTCTATACCTCAGAACACCAAGTGTTTTTAGTTCGCCCAGAACTAGAGGACAAGGAGAACAAGCACTCGATCGTAGGCTTCGGAGAAATTTCCTAGAGTATTTCATAGTCAACAAAGGTGAATTAGTATGTCAAAAATGGCGGCTCGGTTGCTCGAGGTAAGACGTCGTCTTCCTGTATCACTCTTTTTCCTGTTTACTTGAAACGTAGAATACGCTGAGTTTTTCACGAAACGGCTTCTTCTACGCGAATACACGGGAGTTGTAAACAATCCATCGAGCACAAAACTCAGCTACAGTAAATTGAATCTCAGTTATTTGAATCCTTCCAAGTCTTTTCTTGCCTTAAAAAAGTCAGCCCTAGGATTTTGTCGACTTTTAAAAGATCGTTCTCTAAAAAAATGGGAAAAACACCGAGCTCACACATTATCCACTCGCTAGGAGGTGAATATTGTTGAATAGTCCGAGATAGCGAACGAATCAGATTGCTTAAATCACCAAGATCACTGAGTGTGTATATACCAAATGTAGTTGGTTCGTAGTGCTTTTCATCTTTCATCAATTTATTCTATTTGTCCATCCTGCTCCTGTTGGTTATGTCATGTGTGGTTCTTTCTTTTTCTGTATTTTCGTCTTGTAGCCTTTCTATATAACCATCAGGTAACAAGACAAGATGGAACTGGGAGCTATAGTAATATTCTTTAGCGTTTAATTTTAGAATTTGGGTTTCTGAAGGAAAAGTTACAGAAACGGGTCCCTGATTCGCACAAATTACTGACTACATACAAACTACTGACCTGCTATTACCCCTCTACCATGCATGCATTTCTGCGGACCTATTTTGTTTTCCTTCAGGGGCACCAGGCTCACCGACGGCCACAGTGAAGATTGAAGCAACGTCAATAACAGTTAGGTGGACAAAACCAGCTGATGATGGAGGAAGTCCTATTACAGCATACAGAGTTTTAATACTGCGGGGCGACACGGAGCTACAAAATAGCAATATTACGGATACGTCCGTCAAGTATCAAGTTTTTGGAGGTCTAAACAAAGGCACAAACTACACTATTAAGTTGTTTGCCAGAAATTACGTGTTTGAGGGAAAAGCAACTGGAAGGAAAATTCAGACCAAGTATGAAGGTATGAAAATCTGTACTAAGAAAGCATAAGAATTGTATTCCATCAGTTGATTTATTTATAATTATATTCATTTATTTTTGTTAATAAAAGTGACCAGCACAAAGCAGCGTATTTTTTATTTGACGATAAATCCGTCAGCCCCGAAACTAAATATTGCACTTTATGCGAATCCAGGGTCCCCATGCAATCATAGCCCCTTGTTACGCAGGAATTTATTTATTTATCTATTTATTTACCAGCTTTTCTGGACACAGGCCTGCCCAGAGGGAATGTGCACGAACGGGACTCAGGTCCCATGCGAGGTGCCATCCCTACCCAATTCCATAGGGTCTACGACCCCTACTCTTTTCGAATAGTGATGTAGGTTCTTTTACGTCCCACAAGAACAGGTAAGTGAAAGTGCTGTGAGACCGGACCTACGGTTGTTTGTCCTTATCCGAGAAGACTATAGTAAGTCTAACCATTTGCAGATGTCATTACAAAAGCAGCACTTTCTCTTACTCGCGACCTTCCGCTCGGTAGACTGGCGCTCTCCCAACTGAGCTAACCAGTCGGCGGAATGTTGTTATATCGACATGTTTATTGCTGTTCACACCCTATTAGTAATTTATATAAAGTGAGTTTCTTTAAATCTGGAATGAAACAAAAACGTGTCAGAAAAATAAAACCAGTTGCTAACAAGATGCGTAGCTTTGTGAAGTATATATGAAAATCATATATGTGAACTGCGGGGTGAAGAGTTATATGAAAGTAGATCATCGCAGTTATAGACGCATTTTTTGCAGTTGCGAAAAGAAAGCCTGAAAAAAAAGGGTACGTAGCTGTGTGCCGCTCAGAAGTATTTGTTAAAAAAAGATGATAAAAAGCATTTATAACGGAACAACGAAAATTAACAAACAAAACCCCGTAACAACAAAATTACGACGTAGCCGATCACCCTTAGGGCTTTCGGAAAACCCATTTTTACGATATCGTTTAGAACGGAAAGGACTGAAGGCTTCTTGTGAAATAAAGACTTAAATCCCCGGGCAGCGCAGTTACTTAATGTAAATTTGAAAATTGTAAAATCGACGCCGTTACGAGAGTTTAATCGGACGTTTCGGCAATGCTAGAGGGTCCCAATGGGGTTAACCGATAGGCGAAAACGGCCAAAAATTTAGTCGATAGCCGTAAAAATTGAAAAATTTTAACCGTTAGCCGTAAATAGGGTAAAAAAGAGTTAACCGTAAAAGAAATTGTTCTCCAGATTTGCTACTTTTAAGGAAGGTACTAAACTCACTTATGGTTGCGTTTTTTTATTTCCCGGCTAGTGTGGCTCCGTACGCACGTTAGGTAAAGCGCTTTTTAGGTGTTGACCAAGACCTTGGTTCCATTTCCCCCGCTGTCGGGGAACTATTTTTTTTTCCATAGAGAAAGTGTGGCTTCTTGCTGGGGATTAATATTCGCGATTTTCAGGAAGTCAGTGCAATCGAAACATTAGTGAAACAACACGCAGAGATCTTACTGTTTGTAAAACACGTTGCCGATAAACAACATTTCCCTGTGTTTCTCTGACGCTACGGTAGACATTGCCATGCCTAGTCCCTGTACGGCGTCTTCTAACGCAATCTCGGTCAAGGCATTTCGGTGGCGAACTCGCTCGGACCACGTCACCAGAAACGCATTAGCCGCGCGAAATAATGAGGCCTACGGACAAGGCAACGGCTGAAAGTGGTTCCGTACAGTCCTTCACTATCATTAAAAACACTGGACACGGGAATTTTGTTATTGGCCGTTTTCAGACTAGAGCTAGAAACGGATTATCCGTCTGAGACTAGCCTGTGTACAGTCGCCCCCTTCCGCCTTCCCGACAGACACCCCTTCTCCGATTTTTTTCTGAGGGAAGGGGGCGGCTGTACACAGGCTATCTGGAAACGGATAATCCCGTCTTCAAACTGTCCGTCGAAATTGAAGGATAAAGTCAGGCGGATTGTTCATTCAAAATTAAGACTATTCCATTTTCAAATTAAGACGTATTTACCTATCTGACGCGAATCATCAAACGGATAACCCGTCTCACAAGAATAATCCTCCGTCTCAAGTGTGAAAACGGCCAATTCTGTAGTAATGAATGTCGCGCCCCGGCCTTGAGGTCGACGTTCGCGTGTGTGCTTTGCTTTTTCACAAAGATTATTTTTTTAAAATTTAAAAATTGACTATTGACATTTCTATGTGCAAAATAATATTAGAAGTGGAATACTTTATAAAAAGTACGATCTATCAAATGTTAAAATTTTTCAAAACAATAACTTGTTTCACATCCCGAGATGATCTGAAGACCTTAATTTTGCTTTAAAGATACAAAAAATACGGGTTAATTAATATTTAACTTTTTGAAACAAAAGAAGTTAATTTGTAACTTTTTTGTTAACCGTAACTGAAAAAAATTAGCCGATAGCCGTAAAAGAGCCAAAATTTTAGCCGATAACCGTAAATACCACCACCCCATTGAGACCCTCATGCTACCCTCCAGGGTAAAAACTATAAACAATTAAAAAGTTTGTGCTTAATTTCTTGCTTTGCCATTAGCTATCCTCGTTTTCAGATCTGCAAGCGCCGTCACTGCTGTCTTGTTTTTATTTCTAAATCTGTCTGATGTCACTTTTAGGGTGCCGCAAAGATTACTACAAGTGTTTTTGCTACTGCGTAGACCGTTGCACGGCAAAGAAAGCCTTAAGTAATGGACAGAAAAGTATATTGACCAAGGCTTAAAAAGTCACAGTCACGTGGGTATTGTAATCAGTTGGTCATGCGGTGGAACGATGACGTGACTGGTTTTCGTGACAGATTGCGCGAATGATCACGTGGCCGTTGTCATAATCAGTTAGTTGATTAATGACATGTTACGTCATTGATGACGTTAGCATGACGTCAATGCATTTAAGGCCGAACGTTATTTCACTTAAGTTTTTTATTAAGATGCTATTAGATTTAGTGTCTTCTAGTACATTCAGGCCCTCTACATACGCAATTGCCTAGTCCTTGTACAGCGTCTTTTCAGGCCCTCTCGGTCAATGCATTTCGGTGACGTATCCTAGACTAACGGCCGGGAGACGCCTAGACAATCTCGGAGTGCGCATGCGTGAGCAGTTTTTCATTTTTGAAAAGTTCACACGGTCAAATCTATAAATAACTTTGCGCGTGAATATCCTTCGCCTCAAGATCGGCACCATTGACACTATTACAAAAATAACTAACCTGGTTTCTGTTATTAAAGAACAAAAATATTAGTTTGAATCGGAAAGTATACTACTGTAACGTGCAAGTAATTTCTCTTTTAGTTCATTTTCAAATGAACCATTAAAATGATATTTCTTTATTGATAACAAGAATTGAAACAGTAGTTTGTTGACATTCTACCAAATTTAGAGACCAAATTCAACAGCCTGTCCGATTAGTTTGATAAGCTTCCAAATCCAAAAATTAAATTACGTAAAATATTTCGAGGAGAAATGATGACGAGAAATTTATAGGAGCAAGCGAAAATAGAGAAACGAAAGATAGCTTTTCATATCCAAGAATGAATATAAAATTATTTCTTTAGCTTACCTTCCGATTCTTGATCAAATAATTTTTTTGCGACGCTGTTTTGCTTAGCCTACAAATAGTTTTTGAGATGAGATAAAGTTCAAATTAGTTTAATGAGATAAATGAATAAGAAAGGCCAAAGGACTTTCAACAATGAAAACGTGTATAGAATAAAAATGCTCGGTTTATCCTCTGTACTCTACGTGGCTGCTGGACATCTTTCATCATCGCGGAAAAGCTATTGACAGCTCGCCCGCTTCCAAAAGCTCCGCCCCAAGTGAGACAAAATGTCTCACTTCTCCGAGTTTGTCTAGGCCTCAAAAACTTTCTCGGACCACGTGACCCGAAACGCATCGGCCGCGCATAATAATGAGGCCTAGGGACTAGGCAACATACGCAACACAAACATACCTGCCATTCTATTTTGCCTTCATAGATAGACTTCTCTCTACTCCACCAGGCTTGTGGAGATGGAAGTTGTTTATTTATTTAATCGCTTTCACTATGGTTACAATACTAAGATAAGACTAGGATAAAATACACATCTGAACAAAATTACAAGAACGAGAGAATCGATGGCGCTCAAAAACACGAAGAAGAACAGAGCTGAGCAATGGCATGTCATTACTGAAGAGCCACTAGAAAGAGCGGGCATGAAACCTTTGAGTAAAGTGGTGAAACAGCGTAAATGGGAGATGATCGGATATTTACTATAATACAGGACCAAAACAGCGACTGCAACACAGCCATGACTTGGGCATCAGAAGGAAACAGAAGAAGAGGAAGACCAAAGACGACCTGGAGGTGCACGGTTAAAAAAGAAAGAAAGAAAGCAGGATAAGAATCATGGGACGAATTGAGGACCATGATAACTAACCGAGAAAAGTGGAAAGTCCCTGTGAAGGCCTTACTGATTTGCCAAGAGTCACGAAGAGGATAGGCCGGTGAGGTGCCACAAGTTGACCTCTGAGAAGAGTTTACCTTTACAATAGCAGTAAGACGAGTGTAAGAGGCTTTTAAGGTCCCCGGCGGCCTAGCGAGCGACAAAATCGTGACAAGTCTTTTTAAGAAAAAAAAAGTCCTTCGCGCGTGCGCATAATCGGGGCAGTGTCCCTTAAAGAAATATACTTTAAAATACCGGTGCTTTTCCATGTTTGGCGGCAGTAGTGTTTTTTTTTTTTACCTCACTGTATTTACGTAGAATCCTTTGGCGTATTCGAATTGTTTTCGCTCGTCCACTCGAAAACACCAAAACAATGGAAAAACAATGGAAATACGATGTATGGCATCATCGTTTTCAACAACCTCCGTTTCGTCCGTTCACACGAAAACGACAAGCTGGTGCCTTTTTTCAAACCCCACTCTGGGGACCGTTTTTAATACCCGGAAATACCGTTTACATGTTAGCGGCCGGAAAAATAAACGGAGAAAAGAAATCCGTCCCTTTTCAAAAATACCCGGTTACATGTGGACAAGGCCTAAGGTGAGCTTATGAAGCTTGTGCTCTGTCTACAAGCAGTATTTGTAACCAGATCTCTTGTTGTATCTCAACATAAAACTCACCTTATTCTTATCCTTTGTCCTGTATTTCCTGAAATTGTCCGCAAATAATAGTTTAGTCAAGTCAATACTCGAATTTTTTTGGGCTCACAAAAAACCTTTTTTATAAGGCCACGCCTGCATTCGCCACGTTCATTTTCATCTAAATAACCCAGGCGGGTATAGTTACAAATTTGGGTTTGTTTAATTTCGGATTACGTAGTCTTCCTTATAATTTGTTACAAAGCATGTCTTCATTGAAAACGAGGTAAGCTTTTAAGGAGGGCAACCGTTCGCATACTCGAAGCAACTGCAGCCTAATTTTGCTAGGTTGTCAAATCAACTGAAAGTAAACTAGTTTTTGTTCGTCTTGTACTATTCATCTTTTAACGCAGGAGTCCCTGCAGCAGCGGAGATCACAGATTTACCGGCTGAAACAAAAGATGTTGAAATCACCTTAAAATGGAAAGAAGCTGAAAACAATGGAGCCCCTATAACCCAGTACACTGTGTACCGAAGAACTGTCCGTGAGGATGGCACATCACTGAAATGGATTAAAATAAAAGAAATTACAGATACGTCAGATCGTAACGCTGTTGTTAACTTGGAAAAAGGCAAAGAATATGAATTTGTAGTTACTGCTACAAACAGCCTTGGCGAAGCAGGGAAAGAAGAGAGAAAAATCAGCAAAATAAGGGTGTTGGGAGGTAGGTGTATTCTGGTCCAGGTGTCTTAACTCTTTTTACACTCTCTGTGTATTTTTCTTTTTTTAAAAATTCCACTATAAAAGTAGACATAATGTGTGGCATTGGACTCCACCAATGGTTGTATAATACGTAGTATCTGTTTGTGGATAAGTGTCTTCACTCCACCTTCGCCCAATGTGACCCAGTGTACACCCAAAACAAAGGAGAAAGCGTGTATTAAATATAATCCACTGATTAATCATCTCGCGATGTTATCGGCTATTTTGGTTCACGTGTTACCAAATCGGGCGGGTATTAGGCAACACTCCTCATCCGTGTAGATATTTGCTCTATGACAAAGTCAACAAACTGGAGTCTCTTTTCACTTCTTATCTTCTTTAATAATTTAGAATGGAGCAGTAAAAACAAACTTATTTTGTATAATCTAGTTTCACTAAAATACAGGGAAATCAATAAAATATGCTATGAATCGAAGATGAGCAAAGTTTTCGAGTTAAGCTTCATATTTATGCACTTGAACAGAAAAGTGAATACAGTTTTTTTACGCATTCGTACCTGTCAGCTATGGAAAAGAATACTTCAAGTGTTTACGAAGACAAGCCTTTTTTGTAGTACTTTCAGCATGGAAAAAAGGGAGAAAAAAGCGTAACGGGCCATGAAACAATTAATTGATCGAGTCGTACAGTTCGCAACCGACTAGAACATCAGTTTGAGTCATCTCCGATTATCAGGTGATTTAATTTATAACTCTGGTTAATTCCGGTCAGTTCAACCCTGTTCTTACAGTTGGGTCTCATAACTAGTTCTTCTTCCTTTTCTTTCTATGACTTCCTCAGCTTCCACCATCCACAGCAACAAATCCAGGTTTTGACAACAGCTCACTAAAGTAAATCCTTCAACTGCCCCAGATTTTTCAGTTTCTGTGTTTCATACTTGTAATAACTTTTCTAGCCCTAGCTTTGCAGCGGCAGTTAGTGACATGGTTGGATTCTCTTTGCTTATCCATTAGAAACGGTTTTTCAGTAGTTTTCAAACAGTGCTGTCGGTAAAATATGAGATAAAAGCGCTGTTTTTTGAGTTTTGATCTATGGGGCGTTTCAAGAGTGCATTTGACATGACAGCCACTCAAGACCTGGTCCAATCACCGTTTCAACCAAAAAAAATCAACCAATCAATTTGCTTGTTTGCGTCATTCGCAATACTAAAATTAAAATTATAATAATAAAAATTTTAAAAAAAGAATAAAAATTTCTGGGTTAAAAATAAAACAATTTAGAAACATTCAAGATTAAGAAGGATTGTATGCTAGTTTCAAAACGTGAGTCGTTAACTTTGATTTAAAAACAGCCAGAGTTGCACTTTGTGGTATATTTCACAAGGGAGGTTGTTCCAAAGAAAAGGTCCCGAGTGTGCGAAGGTGCGATCACCAAATGCCTGGTAGTTAGCTCTAGGGACAGCAAGGTTATGGTCATTTGAACGCAGCAACATTCAATACTTTTTGAAGAAGACCAGATTGGTTCTTAATGGCAACATAAAGAAAAGATTATAACATAACGCACGTGCTTTCCCTAGATAAGTCCTATTAAGCCGCTATGAAAAAACTCTTTAGTTACGCACGCCCGTGCGTAAATAAGATGACGTGAGCATTTTTTTTACCTGGCTGCAGAGTGGCCGTCCTGTTAAGCGGCAGCGCAGTTTTTCTTCTCTTTAAAATATGGAAGAAACCAGCGAAGAACTGCCCAATTTTTCTATCGGCGTTGACTTCTTAGGTCCTGATCCAACAAGCAGGAAAAATAAAGCCGAAAAAAAAAACTCGCAAGTTGCGCGTTTCGCAAATTTGCCGGAAGACCAGCTGCAGCAAATTTTGGGCGAAAGACATTCACTGGGAACAAAAAAAGCGATGTCCTATCAAGAAGCTTCAACACTGGCAATGTTAGCCTGAGTCCCCTGCTGCAACCATAACCGTTCGTCTGTCAAAATAACAGTGTGGTGGTTGCCCAGGGGAAAACTGCAAGTTTCCTGCAGTCTGTCTTCTCCAATTGCACCGAGCACGGCAGCGTAAACATTATTTTGAACAATCAAAATCCTTGGTAACTTCGGGTCTTTGACTTTTAAAACATTTTTGGCTTTGATTTTCTCCATTTTCCCCTTAAATTTTGAGCTTTTCATTCACAGTTCATACCAAAGTATAAAATGTGGCGTGTTTTTGACCAGCCAATAGGGACGTTTGCTTACTTTTTTTGTGCGTTTTGAGAATTTTGCACTCTATCACAATAAAAAGCTTCTTCTCGCAGATCCTTGTTGTCGCTCTGTTATCGGCCATTTCGGAGTTAGGTAGGGAACTGGGGCGAATTTCAAATTAACTGACACCACCATGTAAAAGGTAATGATGAGATTGGTTTTTTTTGAACAAGTTTGGTGCTCTAAAGTTGAACAGGGATCAAGTTATGACTCTTGAAACATGGTTAAGGATCCATACAAACCTCTGTAATTTTTTGACAGCGTCCCCCAAAAGCATATGAACTCTTAATTATTTTCACGATTTCTGTGATATTCGTAAAAATGGGCAAACACAGTGATTTTCGGATTAGTTCCTTCCAAGTAATAGATGCATGACGGATTTTACAATTTAAAAGAAAAGCTGAAAAATTTTAAAGAGTTTATGTAGTTTTGGCGGACGCTGTCACAGAATTATAGACGTTTGTATTTCTTTAACCATGTTTCAAGAGTCATAACTTGATCCCTGTTCATCTTTAGAGCACCAAACTTGGTCAAATGACCAATCTAAACATTACCTTTTATATTGTGGTGCCAGTTTATCGATTAGTTTAATCTGAAACTCGCCCAGTTCTCTACGCAACTCCGAAATGGCTAATAAAAGAATTTGCTCATGCTTTTAGGAGTGCGTATATCGACTTATGGATGCACTTGGGAAGTTTGGAAAACGCTCAAAAAGTTAAAGTTGCTCTTGGCTGCACCTCGAGCTACTCTTACGCATTTTTCGTGCTTTCCAAACTTCGTGCATCCATAACTCGATATAAGCACGCTAAGCATGAACAAATTCTTAAATTGCAGTAGTCCATATTGTATATCGGATAATAATGCCCTTGGCTAAGAGATTGTCCTCAAAATTTTACGTTTGCCCTCGAAACTTCGGTTCGCGGGCTAATGTTTATCTCTCAGCCGCAGACATTATCCTCCGACACACTAGCCACCGGAAGAGGTTTATTTACCCTTTGCCAGCTACTTCGGCTGCCTCCATCCATTGATGAGGCTTCGCTTGCTCCAGACAAAAAAAACCCTGCTTTGCTACATACCAGTACTTACATGTTTGTCGATCATTAGTCTTAAGACTTAGAGCTATGGATTTTATTGTGTCGTGTTCCAAGTGAATCTGTTTATTGTTTTCGAGACGACTTTTTTACTCGATAATGTCGTGCGAAATGAATGTCCAATGAAAATTATTTTTAAAAGAGTATGAAAGTACACTAATCTTTGATCGAAGTGAAGGACTAAACAATACATTGTGACAGTATTAAGAATTTTATGATAGCGTATGCCAGAGTAGTAGGGAGAGCCAAATACGGGTAGATGTGTTTTTTCACAACCGGCAATGCACTATCAAAGCCTTAATTGTACCGTTTTTCAATTTTCAACATCAGCTATGCACAAAGGTGGTACAAGTTATTTAAGGAAGAACGAGTAAAAACTTTGAAAGGAAAATTAACAGCTCTGTGACATTTCTTTGTGCGTAAGGTGTCCCATCAGCAGTGGCCTTTACACACGAATTAAAAGCTCATGAAATAACCTTGATGTGGGAGGCACCAAACAACAACGGAGCAGAAATCACAATGTATACTGTGTACTATGGAACCCAAAGTGATAAGCAATGGAAGGAGACTAAGAAGATAACTGATGTCTCAATACGTAAATATGTTGTGAAAGTCGAAATAGGCCAGAAGTATAAAGTACTGGTAACAGCAAGCAACAAGTATGGAGAGAGTTCCAAGGAAGGCAAGATACAACGTGTTGACGTACCGGAAGGTGGGTTAAGCGCGAGTTTAACTGAAGATTTTGAAGATGGATCATCCGTCTCAGACGGATCATCCGTCTCTAGTACAAGTGTGAAAACGGCGATTGTGTGCTATTCAATTTAAATTAATGTAACGAAAAATTGTAGATAAAACGCTGTTAATAAAAGTAAGTAGTCAGTAACTCCGACTTTGCGACAATGCTACCCTTATTGATCCATTGAAACATTCATGAAATGTGAATCGTTCATGCTTTATAGGCCGGGCAATTAGTACCAAGATAGGATTAATACGACAATTATCATTAAATAAGTAACTTAGAAGGAAATAGTTGCAAGACTGGCCGACGGAGAATGTCAAAATGCGTATTATAAATAATTTTAAACGCTCATCAAAAAGCAACACTCGCGGCACTCAATCTAGCCTTCTGAGAATTAATTCTTGACTACCGTTACAAGAAGTTTCAGTTAAAAATAACCAAATGAACAGGTATAACTGTAAATCATTTCCACATGACACGTTAGAATGATAGTATTCTTAAATATTTTCCTCAGGTTCCAAACCAACAGGAGGCCAAACAGGTGAGTTGCTGTTACTCGTAAAGGCGGAAAGAGAACCCTGAATGGTTAAACTGTTCTCACCTGCATCAGTGCCATACTTATTTTGCTTCAGTAAAATCAGAAACGCTTGAAGGGCAAAAAATGCAATATAATAACAGACGGTTCCAGGCCATTGGATACTATATCTTCTGTATCCTCTCTTTCTACTTGTAGCATTAGGGTAGTACATCTGCAGTATCTGTCGCTGCGCTATTGCTTACAACTAACAGCAAACATTTTGTTTTAGGTTCCTCGTGTAGTAATCAAAAGGAAATTCTTCATGCTGTTTATATCACCATCATCTGTATTTTGTTAATAAGTAATCTTATTCTGATATTTGTCGTCTGCCGAATGCGCACTCGTTCAGGTAAGTGGGTTTTTATATTAAAAACATTTGTCTTGTTTCTAATTCTTTATTGGCCACGGTGACTCAACTTGCTGACAGGAGATGATACAGGACTAAAGTCCCAATTGATATCAACCCCTTCATGAGCCATTCAGCAGTCGGTGTAAGCCCAGTTTCTTTTGCAAGGCTTTAAGATTTTTCAATTCTTAGGACATCATGTCGTTTTAAAACTGGATTTTAGAGGCTTTTTCCAATTTTCGTTGAAACTATAGCATATCAGATCCTGCCGCAAAGTGGGTGCGGCCATAATTTCATATGTTTCGTTATCACTATGGTTGTTACAATAAAAAGACAACCTGAGTGTAGTAGAAGTGAATGCGTCCATAAAAATTCTTGAAAGGCTTGGTAAATGCTACGAGGACTAAAGATACTCACATTCTGTATTTTAGCTTATTTTGTAATGAGCTCCAGAGACATATCAATAACTAGTTGTCAAAGTGTTTACAAACTGAACAAGTCTGAACATATTTTTGTTTCAGAAAAGGTACGTGAGAGAAGGTAAGTAACTAAATCCTTATTATTATCATTATTCATCGCCCCTGCGAAATATAGAGAGATGATGTATGCAGTTTCTCAGCAAAAAACTTGTTTAGGAAGACAGTTTGCAGCAAACCAGGTGACTTACCGTTGTTTTACCTTACCGTGTGGCATGTAAGGTTGTACTCTGTGTTTCCGAAAATGCTAGGAATCCAAAAAAAAAGTTGAGTCTTACATCATAAACAATCTCAGCAAATATTGTATATAATAAGGGTAATATCGTAGGCAATTAAAGGTTATGTGACTCCAGGCAGATCGAGAAAAGCTTAATAGCGTCTCGCTGGCACAAATTTTAGACTAAACGTTTTTTGAGTGCTATTTACTTTCTTGTCAACAGAAATTGTCCACGATGCGGAGATCTTCTAGCGATGGCAAGTTAATACGTTATTGCTAAGGGCATTTGTGCACAAAGTATGGAATTTTGGGCGCGGTGAAAGCTATGAACCAGTGGTGGTGGGGTGGATGGAGGGAAGGGGAGGATAGAAAAACCCCTGTCGTTTTGCCTTGTCAAGCTCTATATGTTCACCCGCGATGTGCCTACGCCTAACCTTAGGTCATGAAATAGGCCAGAGCAAAGCAAAGTATCGTTGCCTGGAGAATATATTTCTGAGGTTCTCTTCTCTTCTTTCAACAAATGACGGAAAGCTTGATTGGACGCTCCGTATAAAACTTGAACTCACAATTAATTCATTTGATCCAGTCAATCATTTGTCAATCACTTTAATTGTATGGTTTACTGACCTCTTTAAAAAAGGCACTTTACAGTTGAGCGTTGTTGTTCTACTGCTGAATCTTGTCTCACAATGTTTGACAATAGAATCCCATTGCTGTTAAAGTAGAGGCTGATACACAATCCTTCGATGTGGAGCGAACGTTTGAAGCCCCGACCTATGCATCCACAGCGAGTGCAGATTATATGCCACTTCATCCCTCAACGAGAAGATGGGAGATCAGTCGCAGACAGGTCAACATAGTTAAAGTCATTGGTAAAGGAGCTTTTTCACAAGTTGCCAAGGCGACAGTAAACAATATGCGTGGAAGCCAGGATAACTTGACAGTAGCAGTAAAAATGCTAAAAGGTATACTGTAATTCAGTGTACTAATGGAGATTTGGGTAAGGTTGAGTCCAAAGGTATGTCAATACACTATACTTAAAAAAGACATCTCGTTCAGTTGGATGGTTTCGATGTAAACGAAACAAAAAAGACCAAGTGGACAGAGAACACTGAAAAAAGCTCACTGCAGCAAAACGATTACCGTAATAAAGTAATGGTAAAAAAATGAGAATTTTTTTTGGGTTCTTCTTTTTAGCAAATGCTCCAGCTTCAGATAAAAAGGACCTTCTGTCAGAACTTGACGTGATGAAAAAACTAAAACCTCATCCCCACGTGATCAAGCTGTTGGGCTGCGTCACAGAAACCGGTAAGGGATGTGTGAAAAGAGTAACGTTTCAGTTACTTAAAATTTGTGGCATACAAGTTTTCCTGGCGATTGTATACTGACAATGATTCGAATGATAGAGCGTTTTAACTAATATGGCCAGAAGTTATAGGAACACGTTAATTAGAACAAAAGCAAACGTTTACATAACAGAAGTATTCAATTATTCCCACGGAACAAGTTTGGTACATCAACGTGGCCGCCGTTCCATTGTTTTGGAACGCAGTATGTTCTCCATGATGTATGCTGTATGGAACAATTTAATAGGCAGAAAGCATTAGAATGGATATATCACTGAGTTGAACAAAGTCAAACAAAGAGAACTAACTCCACAAGCTGAAGTAGATAACTTTAGTAGCTTACTTATAAACTAATAGAAACGTCACAGTAAATTGATTTCCAAATGAACATATGACTTGCTACATTTTTAAGTATGTTTGAAAGAAGTATTGCAAGGTTTCAAAGAAAATGAAATAATGTTGCGGTTAAACCAAGTTTAAATTTATATGGACACTGAGGGGACCATAGAAAGTGTCCATATTAACTAAGGGCTTTCTTTCCCCAGAGACAAAGCAAACTGTCCGTAATAATAAAGTGTCCGCATTTAGGGGATGTCTGTAAAGCGGGGTTTCACTGCAATTCAGGGCTTCTTATTTTCGGCATTCGCTTCTGTTCCCTAAATTGCATCAAAACTTCTATGTTCAACTTCCAGTTAGATTTTGTATTGTCGCAGTTCACACAATGTTCATTGAAAGGTACTAACTTCATTCGATGTCCCTTCGTGCGAAATAAAGCATAATATTTTGGGGGCTCGGAGAGTAAATCGGAGAATTTTCTAATGATATGTCATAAGTGGGAACTCAGGTTTGAAGATTTTCTTATTATATTGGTTACCATAGAGCCGTTGTTGGTTTTAATTGAGTATGTCCCGTACGGTGACCTACTGGGCTACTTGAGGAAGAGTCGAGGACTGAACGACACGTACTTTAAGGACCCGGATATGAAGCCACAGACCAATCTTACAGCAGAACAGTTAATGAAATTCGCTTGGCAGGTCGCAGATGGAATGTGTTACTTATCCTCAAAAAAGGTTTGCTTTAAATGTGATTTAAACTAGAAGTAATAATTGAAATTGAGAACTGATATTGGAACTGAAAGATATTATATTATCTAAAAGATAAATCTTTATGGAACATAAGATTGAGCACTCGAGGCTTAATTAGAAGCTAATAAGTGTTACTAACACTTATTAGAAACCTTGCCCAATTCTAAACAAAACATATGCTCAAACAATGAATATCACGTAATGAATATATAAATTTCAAATAAATCTACTAAAAAAGTTACATAACCGATGTTGTCCAGAGATACCTATCCTGTGGGTGTGAAGGGTCCGAGCTCGTTGTGTGAGTTTGTGACCAGCAGCTCATGTGGCCATTGGTACCAGTCCTTTCTGAACAAGCTAAGCGAGGTGCTCCACTTGCGGACCTCGTCATATGCAATATATTGTGTGAGAGGTGTAATAGGAGCAGTCCTTGCCATACTCATAAAAGAGACTGCTCTATTAGGCGAGTATGAAAGAAACACAGAGTTTCGAAGGCGAACAAGGAGGTACAATCTCACGACATCTCGCATTAGGCACCATGGGGAACTTACACCAGGCGCAGCGCAATCAGGAGGATATTTGTCTTGCTAATAACTTTCTCTAGCAATGATCTTTCTTCGCGGTTACTCAAAATAGAACAAAAAAGTACCATCGCATCTTTTTTCCTCAAATTAGTACAAAACGGTTTCCTCTATCGTCTCAAGCGACTACAAATTTTAAATTCAGGGTGTGTAAAAAAAAAAGCTTCTTCCCGTATTGGATAGGATTCCTTTTTTCTATATCAAGCGATTGTCTTCAACGAACTGTCATGATAAAAACTTATCAAATTAACTGGCCTCTCCAGATGAGCCCGGTTGCCGGGACCAATTTCGCCTTGGGTTCAAATGTGAAATTTAAGCCCGGTTTCCAAAATCCTGGCTGGAAAAACCGCACGCGAGATCTGGCGAACCGAGCCAGCCCACCTCTCATATGAACACATTGAAGTTAGAGGTTAATAAGCGAGATCTTGGAAACCGGGCTCATGTGTGGAGGTCCTAAGCACAGCTTTGAAAAGAATATTATTTTTATCTTGATCCGGTTTTTGAAAAAGCCCTTATAAAAAATTTTTGTCATGTAGATTATCCATCGTGACTTGGCTGCAAGAAATGTTCTGGTTGGTGGAGGAGAGAAATGTAAGGTGACAGATTTTGGAATGGCAAGAGATGTGCATCAAGAAGACATCTATAACAAAACGGGTCGCGTGAGTTCAACTAAGCTCACCGTTTAATTTTAAATCATGTCGGGTTTTATCAGAAAATTGCGTGAGATCTGTAGTCAGGGGTTCAAATTGCTACTTTCAAATCTCGAGTATCCTTAGCGGCGTTTAAAAAGTTGCTGAGAAGGTAAAAACAGTGAAAACATCGCCATAAGGGCGGAAATTAAATTTTTAAAAAAGTTATTATTGATTCTAATTTGATTGTTTTCTAAGGGGCGTCTACCAGTGAAATGGACTGCTTATGAATCGTTGATGTATGGAACATACACTACACAGAGTGATGTGTAAGTATTTTTTTTATTAAAGTCAACATTTTTTTTCACGTTAAGCATGTAGAATCTGTTGTCTTTTCCGATGAGTCACAAGGCTTTCGTCTGTCTCTTTTATGCCTAAATTAAAAAGAAAGGAATGTTACGTTAAATAATTAAAATTCAACGATAATTATCTCAACAAAATGAAAGAGATTTAATATGTTGTGCTGCTTGTGCAGGCGGTATTCTACAAGTTCAATGGTGACTGTAGCTTTTAAAAAGCCCGTGCACGCCCCTTCTCTTCATCATTTAAGTTTGTTATTATTTCTCCTGACGCTGATTGTTTTGTTCTAGCTGGAGTTACGGCGTCGTACTTTACGAGATTCTTACTGTTGGTAAGTTGGGAAAATTATTCATTCTGATATTTTCTTGTGTACTCTATTTTTTCTTGTTTTTCAAGGTTCGTAATAGATAGAACAGATACAAAATGAAACAAAAGCAAAACTCCATGTACCTTAATTTCACTAATCATATCGGAATGATTGAGCAAATAAACAATCAATGCTTGATCAGTTTTTATTACCTTTTTTGATAATATTGTGTACCGTTCTTATAAGGAACAAAACATTCCAAAACTCAGAGCAAAGGTTTACCAATTCGAATTAATGTTAATTTTGTTCAAATCGCTTAAACTTCCCTTATATGTTTTCGCTAGTACAGAAAAACATTCCTTTCCGTTATGTACTCTTCTTCCTACTATACCTTCATTTCTTCCAGGTGGATCTCCATATCCGGATATAAATGCCCGTAAAATCGCCCAGAAACTTCAGGAAGGATACAGAATGCCAAAACCAAGACACGTTGAGATTAAACTGTGAGTTATATTACGAGTAGGGAAAAGAAAGTTCTAAGAAATGAAAAAAATTATGAGTACGGATTCAGTTCTAAAAATCAATAGCCATGCTAAGACTATTGGGTTTCCGTAACTGTTCCTGCGTATTCAGACCCTCAGGAATAAGTAGGGCCCCCGCTCATCCAGAGCCTAATATTCGAGGGGGACCGGCCTCGTCAAAAACATTTATCGGCCCTCCGGGGCGGGGGGGGGGGGGGGTTAAATTCGACCAAAAATAAGCGGGGTCCAGGCCCCTCCCCTACTTCGGCTAGTGATGTAGTGATGAGTAATATGTTTCTCTCAATTAGCTATCAGATTATGCTTGACTGTTGGAGGGAAAACCCAGTGGATCGTCCTACGTTTGAAAGACTGAGGAACACAATGAAGGAGATGGAGAGAAATCATAAGGTAAGAAGAGTAAGAGAAACAATCATGGATACGGAAGGTTCATTTAGGGAAGAAGCTAATGATTATTCAAGGGCTGAAGCTGAGAGAAGTGTGTGTAGCACCTCCCTCCCGCCCTCTTATGCCAGTATGAGAGACTGATTAAATATTAAATTGGTTACTGTACTTATTTTTCATTCCGCTTGGTTTCTTCAGAAGCAGTTTACTTCAAAACATTTATCCATTACACTACATGCCTTACTGGCCAAGCTACTACAAACCGCCCGTCGACCTGGTTAGCTCATTTGGTTGAGTATCAGACTTTACAAGGCATATATAG
>OZ037993.1:47404204-47414204 GCA_964035705.1 Porites rus
GCTACAACAGTGTCTAGAGTACTGTTCACTGAGCCCAACAAATCAGCAATTTTTCATCAGAGTCATCTACACTATAACTAATCAGCGGTTATTCACCAAAAGAGGCCCTCGCTATCAAAAGAGAATAAAAATTTTATGAGTTTTTTTTACGGAATATTAGAGAGTTTTAGGAGATAACACTCTTATTTAGGTATATTTTTTTCATTATTCTTTTAATTGAATAGTTAACATTATTTTAAATAATTTTTTAATTAAATAATGAAACAATTTTTTCTACAAATATACACAAATCTTCCGTGCTCTTCCAGAACGATTCAGGGTCAGTTCCCATTCAAGTACGACATATGTGTGTTCATTGCCTATGCATTATTCCAAGCAAATCCAATAATATCAACTAATTCGGCCGATTTTGCGACGACGTTTCAGTAGTGACATTTTCTCCCTGAAAATGCCAATTTCGTCGAAAAACTTAGATGCAGCATGTTTGCAAACATCTTCGACGAAAAGGGTAAATAATGGAAACCGGTAACTGAATTGTGCATTGCATGATAAGCGTGTGCACGTGACAAGCTTAATGTAAACAAGCAGCTCGAGCAGACAAAAAACAGCCTTCAAGTTATTCATATCGCACTTTTTTTTTTTTTTTTGGACATGAATGTTTAGTGCTCTTCCTAAGGACCCAGGATATTAACATGGGAATCAATCAATCATAAACAAACAATTTGAGACGACAATATCGTAAATTGCATCCCGTCGTCTCTAAATCTCTCTTCAGTCAGAAGAGTCCCCTAGATCACGATAAATGCCATTTGTGAGCGTATATGATCCCTAACTGATATTTTGAATCACCTGTAGCTTTGGCATCACCAGTTCTTCCTCTTCTTCCCCGGACACACCTGAACCCTTCTACTTGTGCTTTAACCATGCAGTCGTGTCACTATCGCAAGACAACAAAGGAAGCATTCCTGTTTCTTGCACAGCCCATGACGTGACACTGCACTGGTCATTTACCCCTCCAAAGGAATAAAGTGCCATCGAAAAATTATCCTGAAACAGAGATCACTTTCTAGAATTCGAACACACTTGATGAAAAACAGAAAAAATTCCCGCGAAACGGGAGAAGGATTGGACGGGAACTCGGTCCAGTCCCCACACTCTTCAAGTCCAAAATGGCGGGCCAGCTAACTTTATGTAATAACAAGTGCATCATCTCAATGCAAGGCTTTGTTTCGGTTATTTTCTTTATAAAAGCAAAACAAGCTTTTTGTTATCCAGCTCTCCTAGCTAACCGTGGATGGATGGTTTCATTTTTTCAGCTCTAAAGGACTTGGAAAATCTCAGTTCACCTCGATACTGCTCACTGAAGCACGTATATGTCTGTGTAATCTACGTATGTATGGTCATGCTCCTTTGCTGATGTGTCTTTAAAACAACTATTCAGGCTATTGCAAGGTCAGACGAAGATTAAATGTTAATAAACCTTTTGATAAGCTAAATTTATCTGGTAAAAATGTGAAAAAATGGGCCTGACAAAATATGGAGACTTTCCATGCTTGGAGTAATGCTTGGAAATATGACGTGAAACTGACTATAAATCAAAGAAAAATTTAAGCATCTTGTAAAAAGATTGTTATCTGTACATCAGAACATCATCATTTGTGTTCTATGGTGGTTGCTAGGTTTTCAAAGAATAAAATCACCTTTGTTTTGCTTAATTATGTGTTTGTTGCGCTGATCAGAGGCCTGTTTTAGATCAATTTTAAGGTAAGAATCGGTGTATTTATAAACAACGAAACTGATTTGGCTTTGACAATTCATTTTCACTTACCAAATACAGATTAAGGGCTTCTTGTCAACAATTTGGTTTGTTTATGGCCTGAATTAGGCTCAAAATTCCATTTTGCATCGCCTTAGAGGGGCATGAAGTGTTTGTTCCAAAAATTCAATAAACCATAACAAGCCAAATTTTTCTCAACTGATTTTGATAACTGGGTGACTAAAGTAAACAGTGGTATAGGTTTGGAAGTTATGCAAGGAGGCAGGTGAATATAGTGAAATTTTGAAAAATGGCTAT
Source organism: Porites rus (assembly GCA_964035705.1). Lineage (NCBI taxonomy): Eukaryota > Metazoa > Cnidaria > Anthozoa > Scleractinia > Poritidae > Porites > Porites rus. The sequence continues at coordinate 47,406,279 of OZ037993.1, forward strand.
TTTGGGTTGTAATTTTAACATCAATTTTGGCCAAACTCTAGCCCCAGGCTCCTTTCTGTACAATACCTTGAGGACAAAGTTACATGCATGAACTGAAAGCTCTATTATAGTAGAGTTCATGGTCAAATTCATTTGGCAGCACAATTTACCAGTGGGGTCTTATCACACTTTCAAAATGTCCCCTGGAAGGCTGGAATTTTGGTGCTCAAAGGGCAAAAAATGAGACCCCCACTGTAACTCCAAAACTGAAATTCAGAGAAGTGAGCCAAAGTGGCTTTTGAAATATCTCATTATACCCAACTTCTGTGCCAAGTTTCAGCCAAATCGGTTGACCACAACTTTTGGCCCCTGGAACACTTTCTCAGACAATGACACTTAAATTTGAACTGACATATCTTGCCAATGTAGTTGTATTACTGGATTCATGCTACCTGAGAGTTAGTATTCAAAATTAAAACAAACTATTGAACGTTATTGATGTGGATTATCGCTCAATGCCAGTGAGTAACAGAACATTGAAAGCAGGTACTTGGCATCTACAGGTTGCTCAAATGAGTGGAGTCCAATTCAGTCGGTAATCATAGATACAAGTGATCCTAAACAGAACAGCGTTCGTCCAACTTCTTTAACCACGAGTAACTGTATGATTACAGACCCAACTGGACTGCACAAGGTTCTGTTACCAATTAATCATGACTATAACAAAATTTAAGATGTGATTTTGAGATTCTATTTGATTTTGTGTATAAAGCACACAGGATCTTTCAAGAATTTTGTTACCGTTATCGCCCCCGCAGGGATTTCGCCCAGTACTTACAGTACTTACAGTTCAAATATGCAGTCAGTATACCAGAAAAAATCGGTAGGTAATGGTGACGTTTCTATTGTTTGCGCCCGCAAGTACGAAATGGTTAGGATGACGTAAAACACAAAAAATCCGGAAGGAACAGCTTACAATAGGCAGATTTTGTGACATTAATTATGCAGTCACACTTCGATACTCTTTTGCGTTACGTGTTATCAGTGACATTCTGTGGAGCAGTTGTTATGAAAGTTATGGACCAAAAGACACTCGTTAAGCGCAGATGAAGTTATAAGGCGCGTAGAACAGCGTATATTTTAACACTAAGTGAGTTTGCCAGACACGATTTCACAAAGCTTTGATTGGAAACCTTCAGCTGAACCTTGCCAGACACTCTTTCTCTCTCTTTGACTAGAATAAGACTCGGCCCAAAACAAGCAAGACGAGTGAATGATTCAACGGCTAGCTTATCACTAGCAGAACGATGGACAATTACAGAAATTCGCCGACCATCACATTCTGTGCTGACTTATTCCCTGCTCACGGATGTCCATCCGCTATAAAGTTTAAAATAAGACTAGAATGCTCAAGCGTGAATTGATCAAACGTCTTTTTAATTTCTAAAGCTTACTTTCCGGCAAATTAAATGAACTAAATGTAAAAAGTGAAATAGAAATAGCGAAAAATTAAACTTCTAATTAAATCTTTTCTTATGGTTTAGAATAAACTATTCTTGAAGCTGAGAATGACTATGCTTTGATCAAAACTGTGTAAATCGAACCGAAACTGTGCATGGAACCTCGCGTTTATTTCCTGTATTTATCTCACCTATTGTATGGAATGTGTGTGAACATCTTCATTATGAATCAGTATATTTCAAAGAGCTACACAAGGAGCAAGAATACTATCTACAGAGCGGGGGCAGCCGTAGTGTCAACTATTACTAGTGATATCTTATATCATGTACAGTAATTTTATAGTCGGAACAATATCAGTAACTTGCATATAAAAACTATACAACATTCATGCAAAGCATTAACGACAAAACCAGCACATATAAACAGGAATCATTTCGTTAATACCGTTTTAATACAATAGTCTCTTTAATCATCCTGATCTCGTCGTGGTCCTTCCGATTTTGCTCGAAAATCCCAAATCTCGATCAATATGCGTTCGGGATAGGAAAATTTCAGATTTTGACAGTTGTTCTGAAATTTTCAAAAGAATTCTTATGATACTCATACAATGACACCACACAGAGTATACTTAGCTGAAAGTGATATCCAGAGCAATTTCAAAAACCGTACAACTTGTATAAAATAAAATTGACTACTTCTACACAAAGTCACGCAAGTAAAAATAAGCATAAAAAGGACTATTGATTTAGAGAAAATTTTGGACAGAATTTGTCCTCTCAGAACACTAGAAATGGCGTTTCAGAGCACCAAGATTTCAAAATTTTCTGGGGGATCATGCCCCCAGAACCCCCTAGTGCTTGGCCCCTTCACTGCTCGCCTGATTCATCGGTGATTGAAAAACAAAAAAACACGATTTTTTAAAAAAAGTTTGACAGTCTTTCTGTGTTAACATGATACCCTCTAAATGAAAAAATAACTAAGCTTAGATAATGAACAGGTTACATAATTAACAAGAAGCTGCAAAAAATCTCTAATCAAAATTTTAATTTTAATTGTTAAAAAAATTTTGGGAAGTTAAACATTTATGGGGAATGCCACCGAAAAATTCGGGAGGGTCGACGAAATTTCCGGGAGGACATAAAGTTATTCATAGGAGTGCCCAAACAGCCTTTGTTAGAGTTGTCACCCCCCGTATATTTTAGCAAGGGAAACAAAGAAAGGGAGATAATAAGGCGTTTAAAGAGGGACTTGACCAAGGAGCTGCGTGTTAATGGCTCCGGGATAGAAGGCGATGAACGAGGGTGAGGCCAAAAATGCACCTACATATTGTAAGCTAATCATCCATAGGCTAAAAACTGGATCCACGACTTTTAGCCTGGATTTCTCCTCGAGTTTGAAAACGTCCGAGAGAGACGTCTGAAAGTACCCACCGTTAATGCCGTCCAATGACGTCACATGAAGCAAATAAATCTTTTAAAGAACATGAAGCAATAGAATCAGAGGTGAAGAATTTTTTTTGAAAAGCTCGTTTGGTTACGAAATTATTAGCTTTGATTTTTGAATTTTTCGCCATTTAGTCAAGACTGATAATTGTTACAATGTTTAGAAACATAAGCACATTTCAAAATGCTATATCTCCAAAAGCAATTGAGCTTTTCCAAAATTCTTCACGTTTGTTTCTTTCCAGTCGTGCTCTTTAAAAAATTACCTATTTGTTTCGTCACTAGTTCAAATTTTAATTTTACCGTCAATCTTGTGACGTAAATTTCCCGTCAAAAACTGCTAAAATCGATTGTTATTTGCGGGGCTAACTATTCAACTTTTGTACAAGAATAAAGTTGTTGTTGTTGTTGTTGTATTGTTTGGAATGCAAAGTTTGTGCTCAAATTTATATAAACGGCAAAAGTAGTTCATCAAGTGCAGTTTCAGGCGTTCTGCTGGCTATTTATGATTGATTAGTTGATGCCTTCATTACCATCTACTAATAGTTGCGCCGAAATCTTGTACCCATTCTCCTTGAAGTTCCTGGAGTGGGTCATTTTCAGCAGCGTAATTTGCTCTCCCGGAAACATTGCAAATGCAAAGGATTTTGGCCACAAACGAGCCGATAAAGAAGCGCAATGGCTGTTGTAATTTCGGGTATGAAAATCGGATACAGAAGCACGTAGACTCCTGTGACTCACCTTGATCCTGATCCCGAGCTATAAGGAGGAGTGACACTTGAACGTCGTCGTCGCCGTCTGCGCCACCAGGCATGGGCTTCAGTGGTGAGCATCACCAACAGCAAGAACACAAAAATCACCCTCAGATTCATTGCTAGCTGAAACACAGATAAGTATAACCAAACGAAAAATTTTCATTTTTGAATGCATTACCGTGTAGGTGAAGAGGTCTGGAGGCCTTTATATATGAGCACTGAGAGCTGCAAGAGGCTTGATAAGGCAGGTAGGTAGGTGAATGTAAGTGGGCGGTACCTACGTACGTACGTACACGTGCTACGTAGGTAGTCTCTTGTTTTGGTCTCAGTTAGTACAAGGAGCACTTTTCAGTACTTCAACTAGACCTCTATGCCTGCAAGACCTCGTTTACAACTTGACTGTTCGCACTAAAAATTTCGATCTTAGCAAATATTGACTCTAAATTCCTTAATTTCTAACACGGCCGGCCTTCGCTCCCAATATAGACTTGCCACAAGTCGACTTAAGGGAGCGAAGCGAGCTTCGACGATGTAAAGTACACGCTGAAACTACGCACATTTTGACAGGTTAGTCAGTATAACTAAGATCTGATTCCTTTTTGACTGAATTGAGCCCACTTTGTTCCGTCCATGTATTCACTACTGCACTAGGGAGAATCTCCTTAAAAAAATTACATCAACTAGACAGCTCCTTTTTTCAGTCTTTTTGGTGATTACAAGGAGACGTTATCAACTAGGGAGAGGTAAGAATGATTTTCTTCAAGCGTAGCACCAATGAAGAAGCCCCTTCAAGCGCATTTAGCAGTCCAATGCAAGTTGTGGTAAACTTTAAGGTAGAAACTGTGTGTTTATTTCGGCTGGGAAATGGGATTTGGACTCCACCCCCAGGACCGTCTTTTAAGAGGACACTTTTTTGTTTTAGCAAATAACGTAAACCTTTTAGATAATTTATTATTTGTTTAATAGATCATCAGAACAGATCTTTATATCATAAAATGTTATAGATCGTTTCAAATAACAAAATGTGATGTCTCAGCTATCTGTTTTACAACAAGTGGTTTTTCGTGTAAAATCGCGTATTTCACCCGACTATATTTTGCAGGAGAAAGCAATTCTCGCACGTTTTGATTGGCTCCTGTAACTTGGGCAACTACCGGTCTCAGCAAATTCAGGATATAGAGCGTTCTCACTCACGTGGCCAGCATCAATGCAAATTTATTGGAACAAAAGATAGCGTTCACATAAGAAAATAGTTCAACTCCCACAGGACTGGTTTGGAACACCAACACGGCCGCCGTTTCATTGTTTTGTAACACCAATATGGCCGCCGTGACGTCATGTGAAAACAATTTATATATTTGGGATGTTTACTCTTGACTAGCAGATGTCATCCGTCAAGGGTTGCTTTTCTAGTGTAAAAATTTCCGCTATTTCCTCAAGCTCTACTAAAAAGCTGAGCTTCCGCCCCTCCTACTGTCCCCTTTTTATTGATTGCGGCGCGTCGGCACTAAGATATAGGTAAACAGTTTCAAAATTTGCTCAACGATAGCGGGTTATATGAAGAATCAGAAACTGAGAAATGGTTGAATGAATGATATATCCTTGGCTAATTGCTTGGCTATGCACCGTTTTAGAATGAACTGTAAAACTGAAACTGGCTTTTACATGGGCTTCAAGTAAACTTGAACTTGTGCTATCTGATTGGTTAGACTTGGGTGGTGCATAATTTGTAAGGAATAACAAGACAATGAGCACCTTTCCTAAAAGCCCTTTAAGCCCTATTTCACCTTTTGAAGTTATTCATTTATATTTTTTTAAACATATTTTTAACTTTAGGTTGTTTGAAGGAGCCAGGCTGAAATTTTTCAACCAGCAAAATGGGCTGAAAATATTGCAGCCAGCATTAAAACATGATGCTGGGCCTGTTCAACAGTTTATGATACCATTCCAATTTCAAGGTGGAGCAAAATGGCAGCCACAAAATGACTCCAAAAATCAAGCCTGGTTTTGGATGTCAGGAAAATCCTGTAGGATCAGGAATGTCACTGTTTTCTGACTAACTGGCAGATTTTGCCAATAAGTCAGGAAAATCCCAGAGTCTGTCCAAGATACCATTTTATTTTTTTTATGGGAAAGACTAAAGCTAACTGGTAAAAAACTTAAGTCCAAGGATTGGACTTGATTCCCTGCAACTTCCCCAACAATACTGATTCAAATTTTCAAATGTCAGGAATGATTACTGATCATGCCCAAATTCTGGGACGTGTCGGAAAAAAAGAAACACTCCCGATACTCCCAATAATTTGTCCCTAACCATCCCAGACTATTGGTGACATGTACAATTTTGAGCAAGTTTTCATAAGTAAACAAACTCTGGGACGATCAGGGAACAGTGAAACCCTGGTATTTTCCAGACATATGAAAACATTGCCTGGAAAAGATTGCCTGCGCAGCCCCCGCCCTGCCCCCATTTCTTGCCAGCTCTCACTCGCATGATCATGACCAATGATCAGTCCTAAACCCTTTAAGCCCCAAGATCCACATACAAATTTTCCAGACTGATCTCCATACATTTCCTTCAAGAATTAGTTGAGAGAATTTGACAAAAGATCACAGCATTTCACCTTGGACATAATAATTTGATTTTATTAATTCTCATAGTCTTTTCTCTTGATTAGGTATTGATAAATTATTGTTAGGAGAAAATTGATGTTGGTCCACCAGTGTCCCAGGCTTGAAATATGACCATCGGCACTGTTGCATAACGTTCAAGACATAAGGAATTGAATGGGAATTTAAACGATTGTTTCTACAGCCGACAAATGTGAAAGGATTTAAATAAAAATTGGCTAACCTTGCTTAAGTTGTGTGTTTCTTCTTTCTCGTGTGGTTTCTGAGCCAATCGGTGTTTATAATCCTTTCATAGCGAGATCAAACCGGTTCCATGCAACAGTGCCGGTGGTCAGTCACCCTTGGGACTTAAAGGATTAAATGGAGGAATGAAACCCAACGGGGGGAATTGACCAATTGAATAAACCACATTTGTCAATTAAAACTCTAAAATAATATGAGTTTCCTTGACGGCAAAGGGGAAGATGTTGTTCTTTTTTATTTATTGAGATGTACTGTGGGGAAGGTTGCCAGGAATGAACTTGTCTCCCATAAATCCATGTCTGCTAAACAATGCTTCATGATAAAGGAACTGCAGTTAAAGAAACCACAACAATTATTATGATTATTTAAAACTGCCTTAATCTCCTCAAACCAAAAGAAATAAATTATTAATGGCGAAAAATAACTCAAACACAATTATTGCCCTCTCATGCTCTAAAAGATCATTGTGCCCAGGTTATTGACCATTAATTTTTTTTTAGTATCCATAATGCAGGGTTCATACAAAAAATTTCAAGCATTTTTTAAGGACTTTTCAAGGACCACATTCAGTTCTCAAGGACCACCTACCAGGGACAGGTTGTTCGAAGCTGGGTTAAGATAACCCAGGGTTAGTGTGAAATTTGAACTCAGATTTGAGAGCTTGAAAGGCAAATTCAGTTTAATTCTCTTTGCCTACAGTGCAATTTGATGATTGGATACTCTAAAAAGAATAGAGAAAATTATCCAAGAGAGTGCTTCTGATAAAAAGATAAAGAAACCCTGGTTAAAATTTAACCCCAGGTTAGTGCTAACCGGCATTCAAATAACTGGGCCCAGGAATGTAAGTCACAGATTTGTACATGATGCACATTCCCAGTCCAAGCTAACGAGACTTTAGGCTTGAACCGTTTGCTGCTCCAGTTTCTCTACAGTTTTCAGTTCACATGTATTAAATTGATTGTTAATTCTTGCATAAAACACAAAACAAGTTATGTAAATCACCTTGCAATTCCCTGGGCTAAGATTTATATTTTGTCTTGCATGGACGACCAAAAAGTATTAACTTAAAAAAAAACACTTTCCATGTCACTACATTCAAAGTTGAAGAAAGTTCAAGGACTTTTCAAGGACCAGCACAGAAATTTTGGACTTTTTCAAGGATAAATGGCATTCAAGGACATTTCAACGACCACATTCATGTTGCAGCTAGTGCTAACATTTTTTCTTATTCTAAACTTGAACCTCAAAGACTTAAATGAATACTCTGTTTTTCAATGATTATAACCATGGAGGAGGAAGTCCAGATTTATGGTGACACGGGTAGGTGCAAATGAGGTCATAAAAGCATCTCTCAAACTTAACATGAAACCCCCAAAATCTGCTGAATCAAAGCTGAACCCCAATAAATTCTATGC
>OZ037993.1:47419204-47464204 GCA_964035705.1 Porites rus
TAAAACAAAATTTCTTTGGATTGTAGCCAAATTATGCAATGTGAAGTTCTTTAATTTTTATCATTGATATTTGATTCCGTATTCCGTTTCCGTTTCCGTTTCCGGATTCCATGTTTTAGTGCTGCCGTAAAAAAACTGTTGTTTGCATTTGTACTTTAGTTTAGCTGGTGTTGCCATTCCAATCATTCCATTTGGTCATAGGATTTTTCCTCCCTTTAACTTTTAGAAAGGCAATGGCAACAATTCATGGCTGGAATGATCGTGAATACTGTCTTATAAAAGAACTTTTCAACACTTAGTTCAATGTTCACTAATCAGACAATAAGTCTACTCCTGTAACATGCTTCTTAAGGAAGAGCCCATTTTCTAGCAAGATAAAAAACCAAAGAAATTTCATATAAGATAAGTTTTGTAATCTGCCTTACTTATCTTGTGTTATTCTTCAGAGTTTCTGGTCGCTCTATCAATGGCTGTGGTGTTGAGGTTTTTTAAAAGTCAACTGTAATTACCTGAGGTGCAGCTACATCTCAGAATTTAAAACAATATATCTTCTGGGCAATGTTTTGCTATTGAATTGATGGCCACATGAAAAAATTCCGCTAATTTAGACCAAAAAAATCCTTCCCAAAATCGACACTAATACCCCCTTTTGTCGCTAGCCTCTTCAGTTATTGGCGGCCATGAATCTTGTTCAAAAAGGGCTGTAACAGTTTGTCTCACAGCTACATTTTTCATTTCAGTATGAAGTTTCCCTGGACAAATTAATGGTGGAAACAATTTTTTGTAAATCATAATAAAAATGAGACTTTTCATGTTTTGTACATCCATAATCTGAGTACACAAAAACAACTTAGACAGTGTCACTTAAAAGAAGAAGCATGCAATAAAACAATCATTTCTCTTAACTAACAGCTGATTTTCCTGCACTTTTCTCAGTGATGGATGCAAAGCATTTGCCTATGGAAAGCACTCTTGGATCTTCTGCCCACAAATAAAAGAATAATTTGCATGGGGGCTATTATTTCACTGGCATGGTACAGTGTGTACATACTAGACTGCTATTCACCTAGTCAGTGTTGTTACTTAGTTATATCTCCATTAGTTCTTAATAAATATTCTGTATTTTCTATATCAGTAAATTGTGTGTCAATTGTTGCAAGTGTAACTTAAAGACCCATGGCCAACCTTGATGCATTGCGCACCGCAAACACAAATTAAATCCCGTGAAATTTGTCTTACTCAAAATTACTGATAGTTGTGAAAGGCTTTTGGTATCCGTTCAAACAGCACAGGCTATCCGTTCGAAAAAATTGTTATCCGTTTGAACGGTTTTGGCTATCCGTTCGAAAAAGAAATGTCATCTGTTTGAATGACTCAGGCTATCTGCTTGATAAAATTTCATCCATTCGAATGGCTTGGGCTATGCCATCCACATCTATTGTCATCCGTTCGAACAGTTCGAGTTATCCTTTCAAATCAATAACTGTCAGCTGTGCTATTGTTTCATAGCACTTTCACCTGAGCCTTTTGCGATGTTCGCGAACCCGTCAAAAAATGTAAGCTTAAATAATAATATTCTTCTAAGCATTGTTTACCATCACCTCATGAATTTTCATGGTACATTTTCTGCTAAATAGCCTTCTTTGCTTTCATAACGTTTGATTATTGGTACATGTCTTATTCAAGACCAAGTTATAATATTCAACAAATTTCCCGCGCAAGTTAATTATGTTTTAACCTATCAAATGCTCTTGGTAGTCTGGTATCTCCAGTGGGAAATACACTCTCACTGTCAATGAACTTTGCCTTAATCATGTTTATTACCATCATCTTCCTTCAACATTTCTGGGAAAACAATATTAAAAGCTATTGCCACAGTACAGATCTGAAAAATAAAGGCGGTTCCTTGTGTCTTTACGGCGGCTTACATGTTATAAACTTGAATGCACATGTATATTTTCAGTCATTTGCTTAGCATCTTCAGTTGCGCTAACCCCCCCCCCCCCCCTTCCCCCTTAAGCAAAGACGGAGCCCTACATGTTTCTCTGATGAAATATCAATGGACTCTGCTGATCCACGTCCATGAGAAACAATACTTAGTTACGGACATTGCAGGTAAAGGAAAAACACAACACCGACGTGACCACAGCTGACTATTTTGACTTTTTGCGAAAATGCCTGGCAAAAGTGTTGACCAATCAGAACACACCATTTACAAAAGCGTGATTTCAAAACAAAGACAAACAACCGTGTTGCATAGAATTTGAGTCTTTTTTCTTGCGGGATTAACGCAATGTCCCGCAAGTGTCTTTGGATGCCGTAATTGGTACAATTTCACAGTTTGGATGCAATCTTGGATCAGCTGGCGTATTTGGCCTCAATCAAGTGTGTTTTAACCTTTTTCTTAGCCAGGAACTGGAAATAAGCTTTTCAAGAAAGAAGTGCGATGACAAGCCGCAAAAAATTCAGAAATTTATTTTTTATTTATTTTTGGATAGAAATTTATTCTATTTTCATTGCCTTTAACATATCACTAGATCTCAGCATATATGTACAAGAGTTGAGCATGGGTACTTAGGAAACAAAGGTAAAAGTGCTCGTTTTGTTGACTTTGATAGGCAATGCAAACAAACAAATCTTAAAATCTACAGCTACTCATTAGAATTTGACAAAGTTTGGCAGAAATCCTGTTCATATCACACGTCAGTCAATGAAAGCCTCAAAACAAATTTTGAACAAAGAAGTCTTGTGACACAATTATCAAGGATTTTCCTAAAAATTTCAAAAAGTGTTTGTTGCAATAATATTTGGTTAATTTGTTTTAAAAAATTACGAGGGTTACTAATTGTAAGCTGCATGCAAATTCATAGGGAAATCTAATGACAGGATTAAATTTTAGGCTTGTCTTCAGTCATCCATGTTGTCGTGGCAATGATCAAAATCTCACATTAATTTAACCTAATAAATGTCATGTCTTACTGCTGTATAAATATATTTTGTCTGTGTCAACTTTGAGCTTTATACCTGCAACAAGTTCTGTATGGAGTTTCGATTGTAGTTTGTGGATCGAAAAGGACATAAAATACCACGACAATATGAAAACATGACATCTTACTTAACACTCCTTGCACCCCCATAAAGACCACCTATCACTACCCCCACCCCTCTCCCCCCGCTTATCACCCCTCCCTGTCGAATTTTTTTCAATTGAAATTAATACTATTCCCTGCACTGATGATTTAAGATAAAGTAAGCTTACTTTAATACTGTATGACTGTAGTGAAAAATGACTTTTTGAAACTCACCCAGGTATTACTTGAGCTGCACCGTCCAGTCATGATCATGTAACAGGTTTTCGCTCGCGGTTTGTTGTTTGTTGTTCTTGTACAACGATTTGCAATGTAGCCTGAAATTCATCCGATTGCTTCGAGTCGTTTTCTCCTCTCAACAACGTCTGAATCGACCGGCCGTTAATGCCGTCCAGTGACGTCACTCACTACCCGAAAACCGGGTAGTGATTTTGATTGGTTGATTGTCTAAACATTCGCATAATTATGTACAATTATGAAAAAATTTAGCGGGATTGTCGCTTGACATTCAGCGGATCGCATCCCTGGCAGTCTTTCGTTTAGTTCAAACATTTCGATAAGCTTAATCTTTATCTTAAACAGCAAAATTGTCCTTGTCTTCGAAACTGAAATGCTAAATTGACCTACGAATGAAGAATCACTGCGGAGAGTCGGTAGGTTTTTCATTTAGAGCCGCTTTGTGGTTTCGACGGCCGGTGATTTTGTTTACGCGAAGTTTTCTGAGATCAATGTTATAATTCGATCTTGCTATTTTTACCGTCAAGTGTAATGATTCTCTTAGCTTTTCTTTCTTGTCTCCTTGTTTTTTTCCTTCGTTAAGGACCAAATAGCTTCTTTTCAATTAAAGCAAATCATTGCGTTTTTGAACTATAAAGTGTTCCGTGTGTCTGTTTATTTCATTGCGTGATTGCGACAGAGTTTCTTTATAGAAGTTTATAGTACACCAGTTCAGAGTTGTACCGCATGCAGTTGATAGTTTGAACGTTAAACATGAATTATAATAGAAAAAAATAAAGCAATTCTGTATCATGCAGACATTTCCAAACGATATTTCTCGGTTTGCCATTTGAAAATCGTGTTTTACTTTTTGCATGAATTAAAGCAAAGGTGAAGGAGTAGTGACGTCACTGGACGGCATTAACGGCCGGTCGATTCAGACGTTACTGAGGGAGTTATAACGACTCGAAGTAATCGGATGAAATTCAGGCTATTTGCAATGGTCCAAAGTCAGAATCCGAACTTTCCAACGGCAAACAGTTCCAACAAATTTACGTTCACCTTTCATTATTATCTCGAGATAACGCTCAAAACTTGCCTTGGAATCTTAAGAATAGAATTTACAATACTTTTCTCTCGATTCTCTCGAACTTTTGCAGCAGCTGAGGAATACGGGAAGAACAAGAGGTTTTTGTTGACGTTTGTTGACGTCACTTGCGTGGCTAGTTCTATACCCCTCATCCCTCGCATCGGCCGTAAACCGAATTTATTTTGGAAAAAAAAGGAACACGTTAAACCTTTCGATATTTTGAGCGTCCCAAGGCATCTCCCCCTCCCCAAGGCCTCTGAAATTTCGTCCAAACTTAATGGGGCACCTCTTTTGTTCGCTATTTTTTTGTTGCCGGGGTAGAGTTTTTTCATGGTCTTTTATAGGAAGCAAAGGGAAAAAGTAGCCGGATCAAAGTAATTTTCAGGAATTATTCAAGAACTGAGAGAAAAGCGTGCACATTTAACAAAACGACCCCCAAAACGGCGCATAGCCCACGAAATGCTCAAGCTTAACCACTGCGTAAATAATTAAACGAGTTGTGCCAGTTCACATCATTTCTTTTCCGGTCCAAAAGAAAGATAAAAAACAAGCCAAGCACTATAAATTTCTCAGTGTCTACTTAACTTATAGCCCCGTCATTAAGTTAGGGTTGTTACCTTGCTTATCTTTGATGTTTTGAGGCTTTTTAACGTTGAAGAAAGAGAGACCGTTGTAAAACGCACCGACTTGTTAAATCAGTTTAACTCTTCTGATGTGGCATAAGCGTAGGCTTTGCTTTCCCTGCGTTACTCGGCTTGTTTCACGTAAAATCTCGTTCTTGTTCCACCATCTCATTGGCTCCATTGGCAATAATTATTCTGACGTTATTCTGTTCTTTGCTCGAGGAGAAGAGGCGCTTCGTTCCGGTTCGTTAAATTAGGATAAAACTCTGCGGAGTACGAGTTTAGAATATAAAGTTTATTTAGAAATAGACGTGCACTGACTGATTTTTAATAACTTGTTGACCGTATTTATACTAGAAGACGTCTTAGACGTCCAGACGCATTAAACGTCTCACTGTTAAGTGGGGGCCGTTTTTATACTAGACGTCTTAAACGTTTGAGACGACTAATTAATTCACCTGTTAAGTGGGTCGATCGGACGCTCTTAACTTCAGAGGTTTAATTCGTTTGACGTTTAAGGCGTCTGTCTTACTTACCGTATTTATACTGGACGTCTAAGTCGTCTAAGATCTAGACGTCTTAGACGCCCTCTAGTATAAATACGGCTATTCACTTCTGAATAGTGCAGCATATTGTGGTTTGATTCACTTTGTCATTATTGTAATTTCTATTTTCTTCCCCTATGGGTAATTAACCTTCCAAGAGACAGAGAGAAATAAGTCCCCTCTGAAACAAAGGCACTGAAACAAATGCTATACACGAGTCCTCACTCTACCGTAATGGCCTGCTGTTTACCTGAGAGCACGGCTTCTTTCGATAAAGGAACCGGCGCAGGTCGAGCTGTCATGTTATTTGGTACTAATCGAGCTGGGAACAGTACGCAATATTGATTAACTTTAGGGTCTCATAAGGCCTCCCAGTTCTCTAATCTTTAGCCGGTGAGCAGTTGAGTGGTGCCGGAATAATAACCATAAACAATTCGGACTCCTGACAAGGTAAATAGAATCATGATACATTTGATTAATATGTATTTAAGATCCGGCAAGTAGATTATGCTAGAACTCTTGGGTAGTTTCGAAAACGAAGCACTCGAAAACGAAGACCGAAGCACGAAGCACCCAAATCTCGAAAACGAAGCACCCAAAACTCGAAAACGAAGACCCCTAAATCTCGAAAACGAAGCACCCTAGATCGAAAACGAAGCACCCAAATCTCGAAAACGAAGACCCCAAAACTCGAAAACGAAGCACCTGAATCAGGTGGAGGCAGCGGATGCGTCCACACCTCCAAAGGTCCACAAAATCCATCCCAAGGTTTTATAAGAGCCTGCCAACTGTTTAACTGAATTTTTCTAGATAGGATATACTGTATTAATTTTATTATTGGTCTCGCTATACTTGATACATCCTACCTTAATATGCATTTTTTCGGTACACATACATGTTTATGTAGACTTCAAAACTGTCCGTCAGCAGATTTTGGCGTATTCAACATTCAAGTACACGTGAGCAGTAACACAAAAGGTCTGAAACGAGGCTGAAAACGGAGTGTGAGGCTCGCGCGTATTACTCTTACGCCACGCTTTACCGACTTCTTTACTGATTTTGAGAAAAAAAACCGATTGTTTTGCAGTCTAACATATTGGATATGCAGGAGGTTACGCCCCCTCCCCATCGCAAAATTATCAAACTTCTAACATTTGTTCCCTTGTTTTCGCCGCTTCCATATCGTTAAGACTCGTAATGACGACGGCTACCACGTTTTTCCGCCAAAATGATGCTGGTTCGCGCGCGAGCACCACTTAGTACTAAGAAAATCTCGTACTCGTCTTAAAATCTAAAGCTCTCTATCATCGACTCAAGCCTGCGAATTTAACTGGCTTTTAGTGGCAATACAGTAACATTCTAGAAATAGTTTGGGCGTTCTCGGTTTTCTGATCACGTCCAAACCATGGCCTCCCACCGGGCCTCCCACGCAGCGGCGGAAATGCATTTACAACTTGAGTAGATTTGAACTGCATTCGATTCGTTATCGTGCTTGATTCCTGCTGTATTAGCATTGGTCTCGTGTTTATAAAGGACAGACCGGTGTCGAATTTTTGGGTGCTTCGTTTTCGATCTAGGGTGCTTCGTTTTCGAGTTTTGGGTGCTTCGTTTTCGAGTTTTGGGTGCTTCGTTTTCGAGATTTAGGGGTCTTCGTTTTCGAGTTTGGGTGCTTCGTTTTCGATCTAGGGTGCTTCGTTTTCGAGTTTTGGGTGCTTCGTTTTCGAGATTTGGGTGCTTCGTGCTTCGGTCTTCGTTTTCGAGGGCTTCGTTTTCGAAACTACCAGAACTCTTGGCTAGTTGTATGCGTCTAATGGTGCATGATTTGCTGGACCGTGTGAATTTATTTCAACCCCAATTTTTTTTTGTTTTTCAAAATTCATTTCCATCTTAGTTTAGACGTTCTCAGTATTTTTATGTCAGGCTTACGATTCAGTCAGGTACTACTGATTTCTGATTGGCTCAGAAATGTGGTCATTACATATATAGCCTCGGCGGCACAAGGAAGGGGCAAGACCGCAGCCCACGGTCAAGTCTGAGAACGTTTCGGTTGACGAGAAAACGATTAGAAAGAAGAGCGGGAGAAAGCGCTACAAGAGAAGCGTGCACTTGAACACTGCTTGAAACAGCAACTCAGACCGTTACGAGTACCCCAATATAAACACTATACTGACTCTAATGCGTCCGGTCCATTGTGCGACGTCTATATTAAACGCATTAGACATTTTATCCGTCTTACCAACATGAATAAAAAGTCTTAAACTAATTTAATTCTCCAGAGGAATTAAATCCGTTCAGAAGACAATACATGTGAACAATTTAATCGCTTGGATCGAGTTACAGGCATTTCGAATGGGTGAAAGGAAGGAACTGCTTGTTCCCGTCTTAATCAATTACAAAAATAAAAACTTTGAAACCAGTGGAAAGATTTTAGTCCAGAATCCGGGAAATAATAGAAAATGAATAGGTAAACGGCCTCGCAAAATTGCAAGATTCAGGTCTGTGCGATTTTTCTTATGCGAGATACAAGAGAAGCGTTTTAGGAGAAACGTTTTACCGAGCTTTGCCCCGAAACGCCAATATGGCGGCTGAGTTTTGCTACGACTAAGCGTGAATTCATCATCACTCGAGGAACTCTTAAACATTTAAAAAGTAATATTTATTCAAAGCCAAGGACTCAGTCACATAGCAAAGTTTCGAAAGGTAAGTCATATTCCTAACATACAAGGCAGCTTTCTAGACTTTTCTACACTGTTTTTACCTCAGTCTTTCCCAGTCGCCATTTGAATGCCACGTCACGCAGAAGATTAGAAATTCGTGAGTCCTCTATCACAAATCGAAGAGTTAACCTAATTTCCAACTGAAAATTTCAGTAAAAATATAGCTGTTATGCTGCTCGCCCAATACCTCGTGCAAAAAAAATGTCAGAAAAACTGATAATTCTATATAGTGAAAACAAGTAATCTGTCTATCAAACCATTTTACCCCTGACAGAAAGACCATCCTGACGTGTTTGAGGTGACAGGGGAGGAGCTCTCTCCTTAAACTCCTAATGTTGGGGCAATTTTTTTTTCCTTTTGTTTTTCGTTTTCTCACTTACTTGTTATCGTGTATTCTTTTTCTTTTCGTTCTCCGGTATTTCGTTAATTACGCTCCTTTGTTACGTGCTGTATGTAAATTTCGTTATAGTTTGTTATCGCGCCCTTTTTTCTTACCATTTTACGTGTCTATTAGTGTAACAGCATTAGTGGAAGTAGATTTTTTTCCTCGGTGGCCCTGACCACCAACCCTTTCATCCTCAGCATTT
Organism: Porites rus; assembly: GCA_964035705.1. Taxonomy (NCBI): domain Eukaryota; kingdom Metazoa; phylum Cnidaria; class Anthozoa; order Scleractinia; family Poritidae; genus Porites; species Porites rus. Next base: position 47,428,072 of record OZ037993.1, read on the forward strand.
GGTTAGCAGCTTCGTTTTCATCGTTTTTCATTAATTTCATTTTGCAGACGCCTTAAAGTAGTTTTTCTGTATTGTAACTATTATTTTTCGCTCTTTGTAGGAATTTACTTTTATGGCTCTTTAGAGCGGTTTTCATTTGAGTGTCGAAAAGTAATTGGTTTTGCACTTTCTACACGATGCGATTGGCTTAAAAGATTCGCGCCACCTTTTCATCCAATCAGAAGTAAGACCAAAGCCAATTGTGACGCGCTCGCATGCATTTTCCCGCGCTTTGCGTCAGCCACATGTAATTACTTCGAGTTTTGATTGGTTCAATGTATTGTCTGTGTCCTATGTGATTGGCCAGAGTAATTACTTTGGTTTTGGTTTTACGACACTCAAACGAAAACCACTCTAATAGTAAAAACATTTGGTGATCGTGAACGTGTTGTGTTTTGGAATTGGCCCTTGCCCGTTCACCTAATAATGACTTGCGCTAATTTGAATAGTCAGTGGTAAACTACAGCTCCTCTCAGTGGTACAAAATACACTAAGTACCATCAATTATCCTGGTAAACGCTTCCAAAGGGGTTTCTCAGTCTGCCCCTACACAAGAAATAATGACATGGGTGTAAAATGGGGCAGAAAATATGGTAATCGATGTGCGAAAGTTCGGCTGGTAGTTATACAGTAAGAACCTGCGACTATAAGAAACTGCATTTTCCACGTTTTTAGCCAAACAGCCCAAATTTAGACTATTAAGGTTCTCAAATAGGTTCTTATTTTCTGTAGAAAAAAAGATTGTAACTAAGAGCATTGTACTAAGTCAAATGTGAAATTGCCAGTAATTGCCATATTTATTGTCTAATGATGTTGGGAAAGTCCCTATGAGTCGTATAATTATACATGTAATAAATGGTTCAATGATTTTGACAAAAATTGTCTCGGATTTTGTTAGTCCCTGGGTTAGAAGTAAACTTTGTCAGTACAGTTTGTCAGCAGAGTTTACTTAACCGGTCATAACTGCATTGATCCGCTCTTTCCAGGGTTTTGGTTGCCCTCGAAATTTTTTCATCAATCTTAATTGGTTTATTAAGGTAAGGTCACACAGAGAGAAAGCCTCGTGTTATGACTTCCTGTTTTTCCGAGAACGTCGCGCACTGATCTTTTATTGAAATTTCCGAGGTTTTCTTTTTTTTAATTTTTATTGTCGATCCGATTTTTATTTTTGATCAACATATATTGAGAAATATTTATCTTAATAATATATATGGTAAAAAGCTGCAATCGTAATGATCGTTTTTCTTTGAGTAAATTGTTTGACTTTATAATTTTCAAATTTGTCCATTTTGTTTCAAGAGAATAGGAAAACATGCACTAGGATTAATCGTTCGATATGTTTGTTAGGCGTACAGGTAGCAGTTGACAGCTGAGTTGAGAGGGAAGGCTGGATGGTTCACTAGGATCGATTAATTTTATCATGGCATATTTTAAACCTAAGGATTGCTTAGAAGAGAAAACAGCGAAACCTCCATTTAAATTGTGTATCATTATGAAAAAGTCTTGAAGGGTAGTGATATCGTATGGTTCTTCTCAACAAGTGCAGTAATTTGGTCGACATGGTCGAGTGTGATGATTTCAGTGACTCGAGTAGAGCTACTGTGGGCTGTTTATAAGTTTTCTGAGTAAGTAATATAGACCTAAAATGTTCGTTTGTCCGGTACCGAAAATATCACAAGTCATGATGAAATAGCGCCGCCGAGCTTCACATCTCGATAGATTTACTTTGGGGCACAACGGTCGCCGACCCACGCAAATCGGTAAATTTATACTTTCTGGCACAACAGCCGCCGAAAATTTTAAAAGATGAACGCTTTACGAAGACAGAATAGTAGACCTCAGCAAAATTTTGAAAAATAAACGCCGAGGACACACGAATCACCATGTGAGTTAGTGCGTCAAAGTGAGGCAAAAAGGAAGCGAGCGCCACAAAGCGAAGCAAATGTGTGTCGACACAACTAAAAAAACCGCGCTTATTAATTGCACAGGACACTCAATAGTGCACAGAACACCCAACAGAAATTAGGAGTTGCGTTCTCTTACTTCGAAGACAATGTGCAATCTGCACCTCGAACAGCCTGTGCACTGCTGCCCGTTTTCCTCAATAAAAAATCGGGGAGAGAATCGCTCCGAACTTTTTTTTAGTAAATTTTAAAGTAAAAAGTTTACTCAATTGATAGCGTATTGGTAGAACATTTAACTTTTAACAGTGATAGTAGCAACCCTAGTTTTAAAGTTTTGCGCTTAGCTTTTGCAAATTTTTCCAGTTTGTTGACCGCGGAGAAATTTGGTACCTACCGCATAGACCTCTTTCAGAATTGCGGTCTAACATGCTTCTATATGTATGATAATTACAGTAGCGGATCCAGACCTTCAGATGGGGGGGGGGGGGGGGGGGGGTTGGCGGTCACCCAGACCCTGAGGTAAGGGGAAGGACCGGACTCAAAAGATGTTCTTTCGGCCCTTCGGGTCTCAGTTTGATCTAAAAATAAGAGAAGCCCGGGCCCCTCCGGCCCCTCCCCTTGATCCGCCACTGAAATAGAGGATATTACATGGTCGCGCGGGGATATATCTCTCCCAAGCTAGCGAAGCGAACGAGTGAGAGATACTTTCAGCACGAGAAGGTAAAAATTGGATCCCCAAGCGGCCATGTAATGTTTTGTTTATTTTTAGATACTGATGAAATTCCTACATAAAATACAACTTTTTTTACATTCATTTTCGAAACAGCAAAATAGTGCAATTAAAATGGTCACCTATCGCAAAATGCCTGTAACAAAAATGTTATGAAACTCGGATATAAAATTATAAAGGAGAAATGAAGACAATAATACTTATATTTTCCGTTCCAAAAAGTCGAAATTCTAATGAAGAAAAAAAATTATGTTAGTAACTATGGCAACACCAATATCCTCACACATGAAAGGTAAAAATAGTATCTTCACTGCGCGCGATGAAGATATGATTTTTTAGTAAAAGGAAAAATCCTGGTATTTCATCAGTATCTATATAATAATTAGCCTTTCTGACCTCTGTGAAAGTAAGAATTCTTTTGTATTTTGCACATGCTAACGATGTCAGAAAGGCTAATTATCAAACATATAAAAGATTATATAAATAGGCCGCCATTATGAAAGACATCTATATCCTGGTTCCACGGTACTCGCACCTAGGGCTCTCTCGTGCTAATACGCTGCCTTTTCCTCAGTTTGACCATTAATTGAAGAAGCCGTTTGAATTTTTCAGAATTGTTTTATTTGTTACTATTTTATGTCTGCCATACTGAGGTACGCCAATGAGGAAAAAATTCTGTTGTTTTTTTTACCCAGCCTATTAAGACTGACATCAGTGTTCAGTTGTTTTCTCGCTTTAATAATTTACACCGCACTACCACTTCAAATAATCTGCGACAATTACAGATTTCATCCTTAATTTACAGCAAACATAAAGACTATTACTTTCAGAACTGTATTTATGAGGCAATGTGGCTCAGCAATCATACCAATGGAAGGCAAAATGTTGGGTTTACGTACATGCTTTAATCTTAAGCCCAATACACGCTAACGAAACAGCCCCGTTTAATTAGCATAAATGGTGATTTTAGTAGCAGAAGGCTGAAGCCGATTTCTATACAGTGAAACAGAGTGCCACTCGGCAACAGAGTTTAAACTCCAGTCTGCAACTATATCCCGGGGGCCGCCCCATCGGGTAGGGTTTTTGCGCGTTTTGGTCTGAAAACAGGTATACACTTTGCTCATTTTGGACTGGAATCGGGTACGGTTTTCGAGGGAACTACGGGAGTGCATGAACGTATTTATCGTTTCAATTCTAGAAGAGTAAGAAAAAAAGAAATATGCGAACCGAAATGAATTTGAAGAATTTTAAGTTTCGGGCTCTAATCCAAGTAATGGTAACATAATTTCTGCCTAAAGGCCACGTCTGAAAACGGGTATGGATTTTAGAGGTCTGGTCTGAAAACGGGTGTGGAAAATTACATTTTTTGTTCTGAAACAGGGTCAGGATTGGGAGAGCCGGACGACACACCCCCACCAAGAATTCCCAGGCGTACTCGCCCCGGAAATTAAATGAGCTAAATTTTAATATGGCGGACAAAAAAATATAATTAAGCATGCATCATCTACATAACGAAAACAATTTTAAACCGTGTTTAACGAAGTAGCCTTTAAACGTGTTTTAACTTTTCAGTGAATGAGTAGGTCTCCCGAAATGGGGCTACATTGCATAATTTGTTTAACTGACAAACAAAAATCCGCTGTAACTCGAACCACGATAGTACATGTTCCCGCTATCAATCACCCTGCGAATCCGTTGCCAGCATGCATCGCTGTTGTAAGTTGGCGCCCTGACTGTCACGCATCCTAGGCTTGTCCTCCCGGGATGAAGGCCCATCGCATAACGCCCTGTTCGAGTGCGCTGTGTGTAACCATAGTAACCAGAACTGTCCTCTTTCTTGGGGTATAGATTGTACCAGTCGATATTGTACGCTGGGTTTGTGTACCTATTTCCAATCAAATACTCGCCCCGTGGAGTTGGCCCTCCGTAGCGACGGTCGTTTCTCTCCCTGGGTGGCTGTGTAGTACAGGTTACCGAGGATCTGCCCCTTTTAAGAAAAAATATATATTTAACAATTATTCCTCGAGCCCGAATGGGCTCTGAGTCGGCGGCCGAATGAGCTATTGACTTAGAGGCCTTGAGGGCGAGAGGAATGATTGTTTTAGTAAAATCCAACAAGTTGGTCAAAAATATCGAGAATAAAAAACTTTTAGCTAGTTTAAACTAGACTTTAATCCTTTTTTGCTGCCAGAAAGCCCGCCCTTTACGCTACTAGTGGGCTATAACATAAAGGCTAGTAGTAGCTCAACCAATCAGAACGCAGCATTGATAAAAGGCCACTAGTTGGATTTTACTAATTGGCATTTGCCCATGATTCATGGGGGAGGGGGGGGGGGGGTGACTGATATTGGGGCACACGTCTGATCACCAACACGAAAACAATAAAGTGAGTGAGTGATCGTGAAAAGCCTCTCTTGTGTTCCCGAGCTCTAAGCGTTCATTTGCTTAACTTCTGACTTTTTCCGGGTGGGTATTTGTGTTCTGAATTCGGAATTTTTATGGCTTGTTAACGAGAGTCAAGAATAAAAAAAACTAATATACTAAGACAAAATCCCTCTTGTTTAACTGGATTTTGTGTGCAATCAAAAACTCAAAGGATTCTTTTCCTAGTATAACATTTGGAGTGGATTTTCAGTACTTCTGTTACCACTATAATAAGTTAAGCCCAATAAGCCTAAGCTAGAACATGGTTCGGGGGCAAACGTTTTGACAAATATTCTGCGATAAGACTGTATATAACCTTGAAAAATCGTAGCAGCTTACTTTCTGCAAGTGAGGCGGTTACTACTCCTGTAATGGTTGCACACCACTGCATTTGGGTTCCGGGCCGGGCCACCTGCAGGACTAAATCAGCCAAGATATCAGGAACGTTAGTACAAATCATGTTAGTACTTAATGTGTTATCAACGCACATTTCGATAAACTTTGTGAAAAATCATTAAAACTCCCAACATTGTTGGTCCAACAATGTTGGGATTTGTTGAGTTCATTTTCACGTGGCTAAAAGCTTGACCGGTTTCAAACTTTGCGCAGTGACTCCCAACAATATGCAACAGGGTGTGAAACGGACTCGACATGTAACATCCAATAATGTTGCGCCCGGGGCTTGACCAAATTAGCAACCTATTACCTAGGGTTTTCTCAGTCGTACTCGTCTATACAAAGTGAGAGAGAGAGAGGGATGGGAAGGAGAGAGAACTCCGGGAACGAGGTTGCCCATCAGCAGATAGCCGGAATTTTCGGAAGTTCTGATTGGTTCCCTTAGCTCGGCACAGTTGGGTACGAGCCCCAAAATATTCCGAGAAACGAGATCATTCAGAAGCTAATAATTGAATCAATGACCTTAAGCATTCTTTAAAAGAGCTGTTTTTTGCCTGGATTTTTGTCTTTATCTAGTAAATTCTAAATCCTCCATTGACGGTGACGATGGCTCGCTATTTTTTTGCGTTTATGCGGACCTCGAATTTGTATAGATATACAAAACATTAAAGGCCTTTGCTAAAAACCACCGTCACTATATAAAGGAAAGTGTTTGATTTCTTCGGGAAGTGAACTAGGTAAAACAAGCAATAGGGTAGACTTGGTACAACTCGGCCTGTCACAAGTTCTTAAAAGTGAGCGAAGTGAGCTTCAATGCATGAGGTCGCGCAGCGACCGAGCGAGCGACGAAGTCTCGAGGTCGACTTGTTTCGCCTGAATGGATTTGAATCATAGTATAAATTCACGCGGGAAAAAGTGATTGACACATGCTGTGTTGGGAGCGGCGTGAAATATCACTCACTGTCCTATAGGTCAATTGTCATGACGTCACCGCTAGAATTTTTCGTCCGGTGAGTTTCGCGCCAGACAGGTATGAAAAGTCTTTTAAAATGACATAACCAGCCAGAAGAAAAATAAAGGACTTTTAGAAAGTAAATAACACTCATTTCCACAAGAAAGGTTGTGCACTTGGCCCCATTTTGAAAGTGAGGGTTTTTGGAACTCGGTAGTGGCCTATTAGAGTCACTTCATCCGGGACTTAAGTGACGTGTTTAGTTCTCTGTATCCTCACGTAGTTGACGTAGTTGGTATAAGCGCTAAAACACTTTCCCTTTTGAATTTGTTGGTGCCTTCAAAATGAGTTGAAACTGCTGATTTAGGGAAATAATTATTTCATTAAATAATGATTGTATTATACGGGGTCGGTGAAAAGATGCAAAACGACTCAGGGACAAGCGTGACTTACCTTCTCCCACCAGTACTGGGGCGAGGTGGTGGTCGCGGGCGTCGTCTTCTTCTGCCCCACCAGGAATGCACTTCAGTGGTGAGCATCGCCAACAGCAAGAACGCAAGAAGTACTCTCAGGTTCATTGTTTTCTAGAGGAACTGATGGTAAGTAAAGAAAATAATGATTTTTCTACATTTAAACTAAGATTTCCTCACGTCATCACGGTCAAATTAAAAGGTTTGTTTTCTATTTCAGTCTACTTGTGAAATTGATGTTACCTCTATGGTTAAGCTCGCCTCGACAAGCGCCAAAGCAACGCTACCAGTGGGCTACAAACTTTGTAATAAGTTAATGACACTTCAGTTAGACCGGCTATTTTGGGATTTTTGTCCTCGAATTAACTCGGGACTTCATTCTCATTGAAGAAAACCTTGCCAAGTCCCTTGAGTGACGTCTTCCTAGCCGGGTCACCTTCTCGGTCAAAGCTTTTCGCACCTTCCCAGCAGAGCCTTTATTTCTCCTTCTCGAGTTTGGCGTGATCAAGAAAGACTTTGGCAGGGCTATTTTGCAACACGCCGAATGACTCTAAGTGTAGTGCTTGGGGTTAGGCGAAACTGCGTGAATCAGGTTCCACTTAGGGTCATTTAACAAGGAAAACAGACTTGAAACTTGATTCACTCAGTTACCTACCCCTAATCACCAAACTTCACAGCCATTCGGTGTTATGCAAATTACCCCCGCCAGAAAGATTCTGCATTATTCGAGTGAGATTTTTATTTTGGCACCCACTCTTTCGAACCCAGGCCTAATGTCCATGTCCTCGGTGCAGAAAAAAGGAGTCTCTACTCCGGGTGTGCTTGGGTGACTGATGACTTGACAAGGTAAACCTTATTTTCAGATGCTGAGGAAACCTATAAACGTACGTTTGGTTCCTAAAACCTTGCTCACATTCAAGTTAAGATCCGGCAGAAAACAGTTACAAGAAAAGTTTTGACTACGACTGCTGAGGACACTTTCAAAAGGGAAGTTCTTCACTAGGGATGGGGGAGTGAAATAAAGTGAATAATCAGGTGTCCCTAAAGCTGTGGTGATGCGTTTGGTTTCACAGAAGATAGGGAGCTCTGCTCTTTGATTGATTAAAAGGAAGCCTGTAGCTTGTTGTTTTTTTTAGTTTGTAAGAAATCATTTATGAGCATAGCCTAGCCCTGGCTCTATTTTAGAAGCAATTAATCAACGAAACTTAGCGTACTTGTATATATTACTTACCGGTGGGTGTATTCCTGCGTGATCGATTTGCAGACCCTTTTAGTAAACTGCACCTGGCCACTTGTAGTCACTTCTCAACTGAAGTAACAAGCTATGTAGCTATCATTTGACTGTCTCACCATTTATATCCTGTTTTCAGTTCAAATATTGCACTAAGAACTGGGTAAGAGATAAGCGTTTCAGCTGGTTGTAGTGTTTCAGTAGTTACGAGGGCGTGATATAGCTACGCCACAAACCTGCCGGCTTGAACATTTGCCGCTGTTTCATCTTAATTTTTCTTTTAGCATAAATAATGAATAAGCATCAATGATCAACGGCAGTTGTCATCAACGACGCACAGCTGTAAGTCGGGACCTTGACCCGGGTTCAAGTCAGGTTATCGATCGTGCTTTATTAGGGTTTTCTTCCACCACTCCGGTTTCCCCTCTCCTTAAATGCTAATTCTTTCCAATTAAAATTGATCTGGAACACACAAACAACCGATTTATTCCGAGCGCTCGTAAGAAAACAAATTACTTTTACAAATTCATTTCACATGTGATTGCTTTTCTCGATCCCCTTTCAATCCAAGTCAAAGATTTGTACAGAGATGACCTTACTGACCTAAAAACACCCATAACATATTTCGACGATGCCAGTCTGCCGAGCACAATACCGAGCGTTGGGATTGAGTTGGTCTAATATCTTATAGTATTGCACAATGTATCGTAATTTGTGAGATCTTAACTATTACCCAACCAAGCCAATCTATTTAGACAAAGTTTGAAAGTTGTGCAAGAGATGCATGATTTATTTTATTAGGTTTGGTACCTATTTATGAAATTGAATGAAAAAAACTACTCCAAGAAGTGAGAAAGTTCATAAGTTGACACCTTATACTTTAAAGACGATTTTGATCGGCGCTGTATTGACTACTGAAATACGCTCAAACTGAAATGAAGGCATAATATAAAGCAGAGGTTTAAATTAAGAAAATTCTTGCTCTAAATTTGGTTACATTTTTTCCTATGACGTAGACAGTCTACAGGGTAAGTTTCTCAGTAGAAAACTGGTCAAACGATTGTCATAAAAACGTTCGTCAAAAATAAACTAGAGAAATATTGCAGAAAAAGCATTGGCGGGAATGGGGTAAAGTGGTTTTTTTAGGACCAAACCGACGCCTTCTAGGCAGGAGCAGGCGACCCTTTATCTCAACGTCTGGATGAGCGCCCACCCTAATTCCCTAACCCCTGATTTAGCTCTGTATCCAACACAGGGATGCTTTTTTTTTTTTCATTTTTTAAACAAAAATTAAGCCATTCAAAAAATGGGTTTTTTTGACGTCATCAAAATCCATAAACTTATGCTTGATTATTCATAACATATGATTAATCGGTATTTACATGGCATTTTCATTCAGTTTCATACATTTTACGTCACGTCAATCCCACCTTCGGGTATAATTACAGAAAATTTGCGATTGGCATGCCTCCACTGCTCAGTGACTGCTGTTGTGGGTTGGCATCATTGCCCGTTTGGTCAACGCAAAGGTCAGAGTTCGAACTCCAGTCAAGCCTGAGGTTTTTTTTCATACGTATGTCACCCGCATTTATGAAATTCAAATGGTGGGAACTGTTTGTAATGAATGCTTGGGAGACATATTAGCTTGACACGAAGCTGATTTTTCATTTACACGTTACGGCAATTAATAAATTAAATGAAGTAGTAATCGTGGGCTCGCCGAAAATTTGTGCGTTCTCGAGAATCTGCAGTTTTAAAAATTTCCTAAGGAGGGGTAAAACTAAGTTGAAGAGAGTTACGTGCGCACACTTTAGTCAAATTCATTTGGGCACGATGTACTTTTCTCGTCTTAGCTCTTTGGCATAATTAGAGTCCCGGAAGATTAGTGGGGGCATTCAACAAATCTTTATACGGGGCCAGTCGCGTACCCAGGGGGAAGGCCTGGCCCCCCAACCCCCTTATCTTTAGACCAAACTGAGGCCCGAAGGGCCGAAAAAAAAATTTGGAGACTGGGCCCTCCCCTTATCCGACACTGGCGGCGGCTCCTCTCCGCGCCGATGTCCAGCTCCTTACTATTTCATATACCAGGGGCACCCAACGACGGTTTACTCCTAATTGCGTTGAAAACACTTTTAGGCTATCCAGGGTACTTTTACATCTTTACAAATACATCCTAATAGGTGCTATAAAATTTATATCTGTTTGGTCATCCTAGGGCAACTTGGGTCTCGAAATTACGAGGGCTTCAGTATTATTTTCTCGAAAATTTTAGATGCAATTTAAAGTTCTACGAAAGTGAGAATTTTTCTGATTCCTCTTTCCATTGCACTTTCAAATCCGAAATTTTCAGGTTTCCTTTTTCTGCGAAAAATAGCTTCACCTGGGGAGTGAAATGCGAAAAATAAAACTTCGCAAATAGTAGGGATTTTATTAGATAAGCTTCGAAAATTGTACATGAATGGAACGGTTATCTAGAAATTCTTAACCTTCTTCAAGGTATATAAAATTCTAGGCAATTTTTGATTCTCTGAACAGATATTTTACAGAAAACTGTCGTTGGGTGCCCCTAATATACCACTTTTGACAGAAAAAGTATCCTTTTATTGACAAATGGTACCCCTTTCACATAGCTACTGTCTTTTAAATATGAACAAATCACCATAAACTAGGAAGTCTTCTCGCTTTTTCAACAGCTCTAAAACGGGTCTGATAGACAGATTTCCCTCGCTTTTCAAGAGAAAAAACTGTGTTTGAGGAGCCGTACGGTGACTTGATCGTCCGAGTTTGCCAAACCATTTTGACAGGACATACTTTCTCGATTCTTCAACTAATAAAGGAATAGGTGTAAAATGGCAAAACCCTGTGACACAAAAGACAAATCTTTAACAGAAACAGTAAATCGAGGAAAAGAAAACAATACAATGCAAGACGGGAATAAACATTTCGGCGGCCACAGCTTGATCGATTGTCAAGGGAAGAAAATAAGTGAAAAAAATTACTTATTTGAACGAGAGTGTATTAACCATCTTAAAACCTCGTTACATTTATAATACATGGCCGTGCAGAGAAATACAGAGAACTACTTCACTGAAACATATATATACCAAGACTTTTATTTAGCTAAAAGCATCCCTTAGGTTACAGCAAAAGCGGTACATTCTAAATCAAAGCAAGCAAGCTTTCTTCCTGCCTACCTAAAATCATAACAAGTTATTACAATAAAATGATCCTACAGCTTAAAAATTATAAAACAATATCTAAAACCTAACACAAACCCCTAAAAATGTTGCCCCCACCAAAAACATTCACTCTGAAAGAAAAATGATGACTATGCATATCTAAAACAATATTATATTTCTCTAGTAAACGTTTATAAATGTAGATAACAAACTACAGAGATCCCATATTTCAACTGGCTAATTGTTAACTCCTTTAATTTGTCAAATGTTGACGATTTTTCAGGAGCTGAATTCCCTCCAAGTTCACAAAAACAAAAAGAAAGTTGGAGACTGCAAAACAGTCCGTATTTTTGCGTATTCAAGTAGGCTGAAAACAGAGAGCGAGACTGGGGAGAGACTGCGTGTGAAGCTCGCGCGGTTCGCGCGCGTAAGACTCTTACGCCACGCTTTACCGATTTCTTTACTGATTTTGAGGAAAAAACCGACTGTTTTGCAGTCTAAGAAAATTGTTGTCTTGTGTTCACCTCCTCCATGAATTTAGGACGTTTCACGTCGAAGTGATGCACGTGCAAAGTTGTTGTTTTGCCAATCTAAACCTATTGCTTTTTTGCCGTTCTCTTGGACGTCGATGTCGGGCGATTTACAACGACGACAACACAGCGTTGCAACGTTGCTGCGATGTTGTAACCATTCGAAACAATGTCGCAACAATGTTGCAACGCTGTGATGCTCTAAAAATCGTCGGTGCGAATCGTCTGGTGTCCGGTGTAACATCAGCTTTAAAGCAACCACGACGACGTCGACAACAACATAAAAAAGGGTTTAATGAGCAAAACAATAACATTTTTTAAGACGTCCACTACACGACTACTCGACGTGAAACCTCCTGATACGACGTCTAATGGAGGGCACGGACATACGACGAAACAGTTTCGTTTCTATTTGTAAATAAAGTAGAAACTCCACTCCAGGAAAAGTCGCCTACATTTGACAAACTCAGCGGATCCAAATAAACGCGTTAAAGTTTCAAAGGAGGCAAATTAATTTTTTTTCAGCGGCTTTTTTACTCCCGTCGTCGTCGTTTCTTAAGCTCCCTAAGGGTTATCAATGATTTTGTCGCGTAATTTTTACGTCCGTACGTGCGTTAAACTTACGTTCGCAAATAAAATAATGTGCGTAGCCAAAAACGCGTTAGTGGAAATCAACCTTAAGAGGGACCTTACGAAACTACGACGACGACGACGACGGCAACGGCAACGGCAACGGCAACGGCAAAAAGCAATAGGTTTAGGACCTGTTTACATGGAGGTGGGGGACACCAGTTAGGTGAGGTAACCCGGGCCGGGTCACCCCATCTATCATGTAAACGTAATCAAATTAAAATGAGAGATTTTTTTTTGAGTACGCGAACGGCAAGGCGATAAATTCTACCACCTCTGTCTGAACTCGTGTGCGGCCCGCTCTCTTCAGCTCCAACATAGATTCCCATCTTTTGAGTAACTGGGCGACTTGGGATAATCGCGAAATGGTTTGAAAGGATGCGGAGTCTATTTTTAGCGAGGTTTCATGGACGTCGCCGTTGTCGGATCGTAACGTCCCTTATCACCTAACACGGTGTTTATTTTAGTTTACAAAAACTCACATTGCCACAAAAAAGTGAAACAACTGTTAATCACATATAGTTCAGCGATACCTGATAGTCGAGACGTTTTCGCCCGCTTTACATTACTTGCCCAAACTCCATATTAGCACTGAAACAGGTTAACAAGGCTACCCACCATTTTAAAGTTACATCGCTGCGCCTATTTCACATATAAAAACTTTAAAGCTTAATCGATTGGTACGTCCTCTTCAGCGGCTACCAAAACATCGCACAGAGTTACTTTCAGTCCTCGTCTTCGGAGGATTCATAGGAAATCGTATGTTGGACCTTGCCCATCTTCTTCCGCGGCGAATATGGCAAAGTCTGTAGAAAACAGAGAAAACTGTTTCTAGCCTTTCGTTAATAAGCAATTATTATTATTATTATGACAGTATACACGTATGGGTAGGTATGGCAAGAACCACCACGGGCGTCGAACGTGACCTGGGGCAAAAAAGAACAGCCTCGGAAAAAAAAAATATATATATATACATATATATATAGGAAGCCTGTGTTACAATTTTTCCGTAGTAAAGCGCTCGATACGTTAAAGTAGAGCGTGATATATAAATATAGGAGATAGGAAAAAAACTACACTTTCATCCCGACAAGCCTGTTTCTGAAGAGTGAGCAATCACGAAACAGGCTTGTCGGGATGAAAGTGTAATTTTTTTCCTATTTCCTATATTAATACATATATATATATATATATGGTGTGTGATGCTTGTAACGGCCATTCACCCTGATGAAAGCCGTTTAACACGGCCGAAATATAGGTGAGAGACGGAAAACATATTGTTTTACTCTTCACTTGTGGTACTATATATATATATATATATAGATACGTAGACTTCAACTAGGTCAAAAACATTTACTTGCTACTCAGAGTTTCATGCTTCATTAGAAGCAATCATCAGGCAACTGCCAAAAAGAAACAATACATGGTGTTTTATAGTGATTTAGAGTGGTTTTGAAAAAAACAGTAGGGATTCATAATAGGCTGGGTTGCATAGCAACAGATAAACAGTTTTCAGTAAACCGCTGAAAAAGAAAAAATAAAAATCGTCTTACAGGCTTGAATAATCACGTTATTTAGAAGAAATTTCTTTGCATATCTGCAACTTGATACGAGTTCATTTCTGTTGTTCAGGGTCGCCATATTCGGTTTACAAATTATATAGTACTTCTCCCACAGACGTAAATTACACTTCTTCGTTACGTTAGTTGATGATCAATTTGAATTTCATTTAGAAGTACTAGAAGTACTATATTAGAAGTACTATATAATCTGTAGACCGAATATGGCGACCCTGAACAACAGAAATGAACTCGTTTCAAGACGTATTTTATTTTTATTTTTTTATTTTATTGTATTTTTTCTTTTTCAGCGGTTTTCTGAAAATTGTTTTATCCGTTGCTATGCAACCCAGCCTATTATGAATCGCTACCGTTTTTTTCAAAATCACTATAAAACACCATGTATTGTTTCTTTTTGGCAGTTGCCTGATGATTGCTTCTCATGAAGCATGAAACTCTGAGTAGCAAGTAAATGGTTTTGACCTAGTTCAAGTCTACGTATCTATATATTCCGCTCCTTCACTGCAAGTAGAGCACTGTCTTGGCTTCGCCGGTGAACATCTAACTGAATAATTACGCTCTTGCTTAGTAGAGCACTGTTTTACCGAAGAACCAAAGATGCAACGTACATCGTTCAACTACTCAACGAAGAACATCCCCGTTTCACCAGCTAAAGTCTACACCAGACGTCTGATCGAGAAAACGGAACAGTTCTTAAGCAGAATGAGATGGAAAGCTTTCCACTATTTAAATCCAGTTACAGCAGCAGAAAAGGAAACATTTGGCTTCAAAACTAGGAACTGCCCGCCAGTCGTTGAAGAAATGAAAAGTTTTGAAGAAGGTATGATACACATTATACAAAACATTTCTTTTAAAGGCACTCAAAGCCAATTTCAAGAAGGCCTAGAAGACGACATTGCTTCCGTAAAAAATGACAGCCGCTTGTTCGTTAAAGCAGATAAGTCCACTAACTTTTATAAATTGGACGTCCCAGAGTATAAACGACGGCTAGAGGCCAACGTAACAAAAACCTATAGGAAAGCCGACATGAAGCAGTTCACGAAAATTGACGAGGAAGCCAGGAACATTACAAAAAAACTTAACATAGACGACCGGGTAGAATCTATGGCAATGAAAGAAGCGTTTATAAC
The DNA here is from genome assembly GCA_964035705.1 of Porites rus. Classification (NCBI taxonomy): domain Eukaryota; kingdom Metazoa; phylum Cnidaria; class Anthozoa; order Scleractinia; family Poritidae; genus Porites; species Porites rus. The sequence continues at coordinate 47,443,267 of OZ037993.1, forward strand.
GCTAAAGGACCACAAAGAAAATTTTGAAAACAAGCCTACTTGTAGACTGATTAATCCTTCAAAACCGGAGATAGGGCGTATAAGCAAACAAATCCTGGAAGAAATAAATCGGAAACTCGTCGACATCACAAAAGTCAACCAGTGGAAGAACACATCCTCTGTGCTTCAATGGTTCAAGCAGCTGGCTAATAAAGGCGGCTCGGCATTTATATGCTTTGACGTCGTAGAATTTTACCCCTCAATTACCGAAGCCCTCCTAAAACGTGCCCTTGACTTCGCCTCTGAACACGTGAACATCTCAGCCAACGAACGACAAGCAGTCATCAATTCCAAGCACTCCCTGCTATTCAGCAAAGGCCAACCATGGGAAAAGAGAAATTCAGCATCAAATTTTGACGTAACCATGGGAAGCTACGACGGAGCGGAGACTTGTGAACTGGTGGGCTGTTATCTCCTGTCGCAGCTAAAGCAGATCCCGGGCATCGAAATCGGCCTTTACAGAGACGACGGGCTTGCCTCAAACACCAAGGCAGATAGAGAAAGCAAAAAAACAAATATGCCAGATATTTGCGAACAACAACCTGAAAATCACAGTTGATGCAAACAAGAAAGTTGTTAACTTCCTAGATGTAACACTGGATTTAAACACCGGAAAATTCAAACCATACTCCAAGCGATCCACCACCCCGCTTTACGTTCACAGTCAATCGAACCACCCACCCAACATCCTCAGAAACATACCCGCAGCAATTAACCGGCGGCTATCCAGCGTTTCTTCCGACCACGAGGTTTTTAATGAAGCATCGGCTCCGTATCAGGAAGCATTACGAAAGAGTGGCTATGCTTTTAAACTAGAATTCAACAAACCACCACAGCAACCGCCATCACAGATTGAGAAACGCAAACGACAAAGAAATGTTATATGGTTTAATCCACCATATAACAAAAGCGTCAAAACCAACATCGGACGTGCGTTCATCAGCCTCATTGAAAGATCTTTCCCAGCGGGCCACAAACTGAGGAAAATTTTCAACAGGAACACCATAAAGCTCAGCTACAGCTGCATGCCCAACGTCAAGCAAATAATAGATGGCCACAACAAAGCTATCCTGAAGATAGCAGAAACAGCGCAGCCACAGAAAAACGAAGAGAAGACGTGTAGCTGTAGGAAAAAAGAAGACTGCCCGCTAAACGGAGAATGCCTGGTGAGTGAAGTCGTGTACCAAGCCACAGTCACAACCGGAGACGAAAAAGAGACATACATCGGTCTCACAGCTACTCAGTTCAAGGCAAGATACAGAAACCACCTGATGTCATTTAGACATGAAAAGAGAAGGAGTGAGACTGAGCTGAGCAAGCACCTGTGGCAACTAAAGGAGGCAAATAAGGAATTCAATATCACGTGGAAAATACTCGCCAAAGCAAAATCTTACACCAACCTCACAAAACGTTGCAATCTATGTACAACAGAGAAGTTCTTTTTAATCTGTAGGCCTCACATGGCTACACTGAACAAGCGCAACGAACTTGTCTCTACATGCAGACATCGACGCAAGTTCATTCTAAGGTACAATCGGACATGTGAAAGCCAGAGATTGTAGCGCGAGCTTTCGTGCGACTTAGGTTTCGTATAAGAGTTGTAGGCGATTGAGAGCAAGCGCGCGCTTTTCATTCTAAAATTTCTTAAAAATTTAAATTTCAAACGTTATATGTAACCGTTTTTATCACGCGATCACTCTTCTTGATGTAGACCCTGACGCTTCAGTGTAATAATGGAGTTTAACTGAAGAGTGGGTCACCTTTTCGGTGGCCTACGAAACAGGCTTGTATTAAACACCCATGCACTCAGGATTTGAGTAGTTCACCTACTGGTCTATTTAAGCAATAGACCACACTTTCTATGGGTTTACCGGCGTGATAACCCACGCGGGATGTTGGGAGAACACGAGAAAAGCTTGTAAATCACGAGCCGAAGGCGAGTGATTTACAAGCTTTTCGAGTGTTCTCCCAACATTCCAAGTGGGTTATCACGCCGGTAAACCCATAGAAAGTGTGGTCTATTGCTTTTATAAAATAACTTTTAGTAGAATGGAGTATTTTAGGTAAAAAATATGGTTCTAGTACCGTGATCAAGTCACGTCTTCTCTCTAAAGTCATCATAAGCCAATCATGACTCACGATTTAATAGCGTTGAACTTTCTCAAAACTCAGTTCAGTCAAACAACAAACAGCAGCACTTCAAAACACGAGTTTTTGCACTCATTACATGATAACTTATGAAAGCTGTTTTACAGGAAAAGTCAACACATATTCATGCGAACGTACAATGAAAGAAGACGTTCATGGTTTGTTTACTACAGAAGTAGAAATTAATTGAACATCAGACTGTACGCAGTTGTATTTTGTTGAGTCGATCCGTAAGAATTTCGTTGTTACAGACGGAACTGGCAGCTATTGAAATAGAGGACTTCATTCACTTTTAACAAGCCGCAGTGGTTTAAGATCTGTTTTCTGGACTTTATTATGATCAAGAAATGCTGCGGTATCGACGTGGCTGCATTTGCGAAGTTGTCGCATGTAACTTTATATGCACGTACAGCGACCGATGGAAATATGTCAGTGCTGGAGAAAGGTTTCTTTGCCGTAGCCACATATTGGCGTTAATATTTGTCGATTCGTGAAGTGAGGTGGTTTGAGGTAGGTTATGGCATCGATATCACCGAATAATTTGTGCAAATGTTGGAAAAAACCAGCCCGAAACTCTGACATCTTTCATCATCGTTGGCAGCTTGTTTACAACTTACAGCGGCCGATTTTGTACCATATCTTGATCAGAGATCTGTTTTTGGAACAATTTCTTTCATTAAGAAATTTAAGTTTGAGATAAAATAAATCAAGAATGCTAAAACTATCCGTTTTGTTGCTTGTTGGCACATGGTTAAGTTTTCCTAAAGACTTTCTATACCAGAAATTCACACAGTTGTTGTCTTTCTCTGCGATTTGGCATCGTCGTGAAATGTAAACTGTTTTCCAGCTTTGTACTTTATAACTTCTAAAGCTATGGCAGTAGCGAATTGTGACGCTCAGTAATAAAATGTGGAAACCAACGCTTTTAATATTAAGAAGGGCTGGGTAAGTAAGTTGTTCTGTTTTTTAGCCTTTCTCAAATCGTTGTTTGCAGATCAATAGCCGGTTTTGTTTATGCCTCGTGGTCCGGATGCCTTTTTCTATGGGTTTACCGGTATAATAAACCATAGGTTTTTGACCAATCAGATCACGCGTACTATCTCAGTTATTTTATAAATATATATATATCATATATAAACTTGAATGACAAAAAGATGTACAACAAACTTTCTAACATGTGTTGCTGTTAGACGTTTCGCCCTTCGGGCTTCTTCAGTGTAATTACAAAATCAAAGCCTCGATAAAAGATACACAATTTGGAATAGCTATCTATATTCATTCGAGGTGAATATAAGGTTACGTAATACGTTAAAAAAGCAAGACACACACAATTGGTAAAATTAAAAATGAGACGGTAAAAAACAATTAATGAAAGTAGGTGGAAAAAGTTATGTCATTGCCGAAACACAACAGGTTCCCCCATCGGGGCCTCTGAATCAAATCAAGGGGATTAACATAACATAATCCTAGAGGGTACACCTTAAACAAAAAGTAATAAGATACAAACTAAAGGCCTATGAATGGAAAATCCCATAGAAGAATAACAGAATCCCCGAAAGGAGCCCCTAGGTGGATCGGTAATCACAGAACAATAAATTTTTTTGCTAAGAACTTACAGTTAAAAAATAATTAACAAGCGGTATTAAAAATGCACTTCGGCAAAGGGTGAGATGTGTCAATTATACCTAATTCTATTCTTGGAATTAAATTCCGATCTTTTGTTAAGGCCATAAGGTTGAAGAGTGCATAATTGGGAACACCAAAATGCCTCTCTTGTAAGAAGACGTTTGTCAACATGATTGTGTTTATCGTCGATATTACAAATTTGCTCAATTACAAAGTCACATAATTGATGTTTCTCTTTGAAAAGAAGGTCCAAAAACATCAAAGAGCCTTTGGCTGGTCCTAAAGGTTCTAATTATACAAATAATGATACACTTCCCAGCGGCTGTTTCAAATCATCGACATACTTCGTTCGTAGATGCCAATTCCTAAGTAGGTCATTAATCATGACAGCAAAGACTGTTATGCCTAGTTTTGTCCTCTGTGGGACACCTCAATGAGCTTCAATGTACATGCCTCCAGGGCCGGCTTATTCAAAGCTAGGTTAAGATAACCCAGGGTTAGTACGAAATTTGAATTCAGATTTGAAAGCTTAAGAAGCAAATTTAGTTTAATTCTTTTTTTTTTTTGTCTACAATATGATGACTGGATGATCTTAAATGAATAGAGAAAATTATCCGAGAAAATGCTTTTAAATAAAAGAAAAAGAACCCCGGATTAAAATTTAACCTCAGGTTAGCGCTAATCGGCTTTTGAACAACTGGGCCCAGGATGACAGGGACGAACCGATATGTACTTCCTGGGTTCTGTGGGTAAGAAAGGGACGTATCCAAAAGCACAATGTTTGATCTATTCTTAGAGAGTTCAGTTCGATCAGAAGAATACTGTGATCGATAATATTGTAACCCTTCGTAAAGTCAGCATAAAAAATCCGAACAGAGCAATTTCCTGAGTCCACTGCTTCGTGAATTGCTTGCATGAGGTAAATCATCGCATGGGTAGTAGAATGGCCATGGCGGGCATATTGTCTTGGGTGCATATCACTGTTTAACTCCTCCAATAACCTTCCGTGTGTAAACCCCTCAATTACCTTTGCTAATTAAGCAACTGGTTTATGAGATAGGCCTCAAGTCTGATGTAATATTCTAAGGGGAAGGGGGGGGGGGGAAGAATTTGGGAACAGGCGTAACAATAGACTGCTTTAAGGGTCGGGAACAAATCCCTCTCTCAGTGACTGATTGTAAATGTCGCGTATAATGGGCGCAAACTCCTTAAGCAGCTTATTGGAAATCCCTTCAGGACCTACAGTCTTATTTATTGCTAATTTACGTAGATCAGACAACACTTCCTCCAAGGAGACAAATAGATGAAATGAGTATCGTGAATAGGGTCTATTAGTTTGGGGTTTTGTGGCTAACATGCTTGTCCCGATCTTTGCTGTTTGTTCGTAAACACAGTAAACATTCCTGAAATATTTCAAGTGTTAACGGTAGAAAGTGACACTTGACAAAATACTCACCTAACAAGCTAACAATTCACATGCTAAACAGTAAAGCCTTCACATGTTACAACGCTTCAGAAATTATTCATTTCACCTGCTAAAACACAATTTAGTTAATTTCTTAACTAGGTAAAGTTTTCCTTGAGACTGTGGTAACTGCACAAGGAATTAGTAAAAGTAGTAATAGTACTGAACAAAAAATATTGTTACCTTAACTTCAGCCTTTCTTTTGCTACCGTTTGCCTTTTTACTTTGTTCTTTACCATCACCGAAGCCAAGGGCATATCCCACAGCCTGAAATCGGTCCTCCATTTGTTCAACGCGTTTTTCCAGAAACTGAATTTTCGTTTTCCTTCTGTCCAACTCTGCCAACTGAGTTTTTAGCTGTGTTAGCATATAACTCTTCTCCCTTTCTTTTGCTCTTAATTCCTGAATCTCCTGTCTGGATTTGTTCAAAGCACGTTCCATTGCCTGTTTTTCCACTTCCAATGTTGCGACGCGTTGCTGTAAAGATCCATACCCACTTACTGTTTGTTTTAGCTTTTGGAGTTCTTTGCACGCTTTGAACAGGTGAGGAGAGTCTTGTGCATAATGTTCTTTCATCTTACAACGATATTCCTGCGTGAAAACAATAATACTTGAAGGCTTAATTGTATTTAAATTCAGCAACTCTTTGGCCACGAATCGATACTTTGGTTTGCATTACAGGCGGCTAATGAGTGCTAATGTTGATTTTTTCAAGCCTCTAGTTATTGTGCCTTAACTAACATGACTTGCTGGTTGAATCTATGGCTCTGTCAATTCCAGCGTGCCAATTATCCCAGGCATTTGTCGGGCACTTTTCAAGATGTGTTATAAAGCTCTAACTGGGGGCGAGGAATTTGTCATTGTCGACTTCCATATTTCATTTCAATGTTTTTGTGAAGCTTTCAAAACTGATTAAGAAAATCTATTGTTGGCTTCACACTAGAGCTTTAAGTATAATTTAAGTGAACTTGGAACCTACGTTGAGTGTGAAGGGGTACTATGTACCCACTTCAGCTTTACTTGGTGACCATGGAAACGTTCGTAGTTCAAAGATGCCTAAGTTCGCCGCCAAGCATGGGCTACACCACACTTGAGAACACACTTGACCAATGAGAAATGAGAGCCATGTGCACGATCGTGCAGCAGTTCAAAGATTCTAATGAACGGAGAGATTGACCACTTTTACTTCAAGTAAAACTAACAGGAAGCCAGTGAAGGTCAAATAAATGATGTGTTCGCAAAGTTTTCGAGTCCGAGTAACGATCCTGGGGCGAGTGTTCTGAACATATTATTAAAAGTTCCTTCAAGTGCATTTTCCTACAACCATAGAGCAAGGAATTGCAATTAATAGTCAGTCTGTTTTAGATGTAATAATTAAAGCATGCACCGCAATTTCGCTAGACTCCTGTGTGAGACACTTTTTTTTTCTTTGATAAGTTCCTGAGTTGGTGAAACGATAATCTTCAAAAGAATGCTGAGACGTGTGCGTCAAACAGCACGTGGTCATCAAATACTACTCCCAGGCCTTGTTGGTGTTGGTTCTTAGCCTTGCATTACCCATAATGACGTCGCTAAAGGGTGGACGAGTACGGTACATTGACAAGATAAGCAGGATTTCAGTCTTATCATGATTGAGTTTAAACTCGTTTCTACACACCAAGATGGAAATCAGTTGAGATCGTTGTCATATTTACCTAGGGTGAGAATCGAAAAGAGAGGATCGCAGAAACCCATTAATTTAACGGAACAATTATTTAAAGAACGCTCCTTGACAATTTACTGGAATTCAAGAAAGAGGACTGTTCTGTCTTGTTGCAATAAAGTTTTATATTGAAATCACTACCGTAGTAAACACGTTACTGAAGTGCAAAGTGGCATCAATCCTGTCACCTTACATCCAAGTTAGAAAAAGCAAATTAGAAAAGAGAAAAAAGCATGTTGAAGCAGATGAGAAACAGCAAGTTGGAGATTGTGGCACCAAACGAGCTTGTAAGACTGACGCTATAGTGGGACTGCAAAGTGTGTGCCTTTGTTTGTAACGAATACAGCTTAATATGAAGTTCGGCAAGTATAAAGAAATGTGTATCATTGTCCACTGCATTTGCTATGTACTCAGTGAGTTCAACAAATGCTCTTGATTTATATAATTTCTCGTCTTCCTCGGCCTTCCAAGCTGCTCCACTTTTCTTCTTGCGTTCCTCTGACATGTATGCCTATTTCGCACGTCAGCCTTTTTAGTACATTTTCAAGGAGCGTTCTATAAATTAATACTTGTATCGTTAAACCAGTGGGCTTCTCAAATCTTCTTTTGTTGATTCTTGGCAAATATAACAACGATCCGAGTTAATATCCATGCTGGTGTGTAGAAAACATCTCAGCTTCAGGAACCTTTAACTAACCAGTAAATTAATAAACTCAGTATAGTCATTCATAATCGGCACAATATATGAGGCGAAAATGTGGCTTTCGATAACAAATTTATCACCAAGAAGAGCTTAAAACTTCACTTAAACCTGTCGTGATTCAAATTGTGCACAATTTCCCCTAAAAACGGCAATTTATTCTAGCAGATACTTACAATCCATGACAAGACACCTTCAAGCCGCCATCTTGAAAGGCTATTTGGGACTGAGTACCCGTCTGAAAACATCTTCCTTGGATTTTCCATTTAGTTGACTTGTTTTTGTCATTGGTTTCAATAACAATACAATTTCTTTTTTTATTTTCTTGTCTTTCATGTGATTTTCATCAAAATAATGGCAAAAAAAGGAATTGATATTTTTAGCACAGGGTACCCACCATGGTATATCATAATTGCTATATCATTACGTTGACTTGTTTTAGTCATTGGTTTCAATAATAATAGTATTAATACAGTTTCTTTTTCCATCTACTTCCCTTTTTATGTGATTTTCATCACAAAATGACAAAAAACAAGTGATTACAATTTTCAGCACAGGGCACCCATCATGGAAGGTTGTTGAAGAACTTCAGCGAGCAGTTGCTGTAAATCCTGAAGAGGTAGCTGTGGGCACCGATCCTAATACTGACTAACATGCCCTAAGCTACAACCATGCAAAGTTTGGTGCTTTTGTCCGCTCTGTATAGATCTGAACCTTAAGCCACCTGACTAAAGATAGTACGCGCGCTCTGATTGGCCGAGAGGAGTGTTTGCATTGTTTGTATGAGAGTATGTAAACATGGTTGTGACGTCAAGATGTTTTGCTTTTCGCGCACTAATCACGCAAGCACAAATTTGAAAAAGTTTTTGAGTTCAAAACTAGACAAGTTTACTTTATTTACCCATTCCTTCGTCGGCTGAAACTTGGAACATCTTTACAAACAAGCTGTGTCAATTTTGTTTTCGCTTGAGCTGACATTTTAAGACGAATCTTTTTGCAAAACAAGAACTGATTACGCGTGAAAGCCTTCGTGTACACGACTTTGCGACTGGTAAGAATTTCTCTTTTAATCAGTGCCATAATAAAGAGTTTTGCGTTCTTCTCGGGAAAGTTATTTTATAAAAGCAATAGAAAATTTTTTTCCTGTGTTTGCATAGCCTGATATAAACACTCGAGGGGTTGGGAGACAACCCCTCCTAACCCCTCTCGTGTTTATGCAAACACGGAAAACGTTTTCTATTGCTTAAATGTAATAGGACTACATGCTGTCCCGTATTAAGACAATTGGATAAAAAAAATGAGGACAAAATTAATAGACAAAATTGGAGGATGCTGTGGGGCATTAATACTAGGCTTCATTTTGATAGGAAGACGTTTTGGGAAAATATCTGTTCGGACGACGATTTGAAATCTAGAATTTTCGGAACATTTGCTGTAACATTTCTCGCTTGCCTGCCTCTCCTAGGATTTTCGAACATCTAAAAAATGGTATAATTGCCCATTTTTAACGGATTTTTACCCTAAAAAGTTCACCTAGAATTTTCGGGGGCATTTTTTCTGGCTGAAATTTTCGAAAAGGTAAGTTTTGATCTCTATTTTTTTTTTGGATCACTAGACTTTGAGCTAGGAAATCCGAGCAGATTAAAAATTTTTAGGGGATAAAAATATGCCTATATCTACAATTTAAATACTAAAATACGTTCAACAATGCTATGTTTATGTGGTTTTGAACTTTAATATTCTCGTTGGGTGCCCCTGGTGAAAACAGCTGGGTAGTGGAGCAAGATTTTCGACATAATTTTCGGTTCAACATTACCCATTTTTTGCCTTTTCCACTAAAGTTACTGGTACGAAGGGTTACAAGTAATCGTCAATGCACAAGAACAGGTAGTAGTGTGAACATGTGTACAGTTTAGCTTGTATTTTTGAAAACAGACTTCAACTCTAAGAATGCAACCAAGAACCCCTATGTATGTGTGTACATGTATATGTTACAGGTCAAGATTGATTTCAGGTTAATTTTGATTTAACCTAATATAAAGTTGATTCTCAATTTCCAATGGTAGTCTTTACACTTAAGCCTAAATAAGCTAAGAAATATTTAAAGACAAATAAATTTTAAATACTTCAATTAAAAGAAAGCTTCACACACATTGACCGATTCTTTTTTACTTCAGGTTAACTTAAGGCTATTTTCCCATGCAACATAATTAAGATTGATTGACATGTTTCGCCTTTCTTAAAGCTCAAGAAGCTCCAAGACAGCTAAGTCGGTCATAAGGATGGTTTTCAAGTCACTTGAAACTTTCTTGAATCGTTTCAACTCTCCGACTTTAATGAGAGGCATTAAAGTAAAGTTAATTGAGATTTTACTTAGGCCTTCACACACACATTTTTGGTTAAGTAAAACTTGCAGCTCTTAAGTCTTATTTAACAGCCTAGTGTAAAGACAACCAATGTCTCCTAGCCCTAGAAGACAAAGGAAATTGAGAATCAACCTCAGCTGCAGTTAAATGATTTCTTACCTGAAATTAAATTTGACCTGTAACATATACACCAAGAACACACATATATATTGCAAGCTCCAGCAATGCGGTAACCTTTTCTGACCTTAAATTGCCATTTAATGCGAAAGCCCTGAGCCCAACCCCAAAAACTGACAAGTTGAATTTTGACATATAAAAAAAATCTATTACTGAAGGTTTTTTAAACGTACCCTTCGGGGATGGCCAGTTTAAGTAGCAAATCTATTTTGTTCTTTCTTGCTTGCTCTCTTTCATTTTCCTTTCTTTTTTATACCTATTTTTGTTACACACTTCATCGTCTCTTTCCCCTGCAGGAATTGTGACTGGCTAACGTTCCAGAAAGGGGAAAACTCAACCTGGAAAGGGTAGCAGGTGGAAAGCAGCAGTAGATACAAGTATTTGCTTAAAATGTTAGTCGGCTTTTTGTGTACTCCGGAAGGATTGGTCAGAATTTCCAAAATGGAGTGAATTCACTGCTTAACAAGTTTTAAATCACGTAAACTGAAATAGGCTCAGACACAAAAACAACCCCACCCCTCTAAAAAGGGTTAAAACAGGTTTCCGTGTTTCTGTGGTGACCTGAAACTTTACACAATAAACACAACTTGCTGTTAGCATCAACTTAGAGGGTTTTGTGATACTGATCCCTCAAAAAATTAGCCTAAAGCTACAATTGTTACAGGTTTTTAATCTAACAGGTTATTATCAGCTCTTAACTACAGATGATCAGCAAGTGAAAGGTCTTGATTGCTACACAAATTCTCCTCTTTAGTAACACAGGGAATTTATGGAGAACAGTGTGGAGAATATGCATGCTGGTTATATTTAGCAATACTATTGGATTTCACTTTTGTGAGAGACAAAGAATTATGCAGATAGAGCAGAGCAATTCCCCACTTCTCTTCCCGAGGCACATATAATTCGGCATATCATATGAAAGCGGAATCCAATATTCCACCTTCTCCAGCTCTACCTAAGCAGCTGAACTACCGCACCTTCTGCTGTCCCTTTTTCTGTCAATTATCCATGAAAGTGGTCACTTTCATTACACATTGGTCACATTGGCAAACACCCTCCAAATCTGGTCAAAGCTAGCTGGTTATATAATGAAGAATTATCGCTGGGATTTAAGCCAATCAGTCATAGAGAAATCTTCAATTGAATGAATAATAATGGATTTAAAGTGTCCATACCCTAAAAGGTTTATTTTTTAAACGAAAGTACACATTCCTGCAAGAACCTCAGCTGTGTTAAAATTTTGCGATTTGAACACAACATGATTTTCTAAAATTGTTTTGAAATTTTGAAATTTGCTGCCATTTTGGCCCTCTATTTGTCTTAATTAGTCTTTTTTCGGAAACCTTTCAGAAAACAAGGAGAAGTGACTAAGACTAAGGAAGAGTGGAGTTCTAAAAATATTTCTTCTAATTCCCAAGACTGAAACAGCTGTTCAAAGGCATCACATGCCAGCTACATGCATTGCAGTTAATGTAGATGCAAGAACACTGCAGGTGATCCATAGAAAGGGGTAAGCATGCATAAAATCATTAACATTCAATTAAGATGCATCAGAGAGGGTGACTTTTCAGGAAGATAAAAATGAACTGAAGAAGACTATACATTTAGATTTTTCACCTTTTTGGTAACTTACCCCCAAATACGTGGGAAGAGGAGTCCTATCCTGTGGGCAACACCACTGAACACCTTCACGATCAGCCCTTCTGTAGTGTAAACGAAAAAAAGAAAAAAAGAGCATTAAAAAACCTTAATGTTCCAACCACGAACGATAAAATGCAGAAACTACAGCAAGTATTGTGCTACACGATTTACAGACAATGTTTCATCTGTCTCCTAGGCAACCTCAGTGAGTGTCAGGATGTCAGTGATGAATGGTTGAACTTTACAACAAGTTTCTTGCATGTGGCTGATAACCATGCACCTCAAATTGAAAACAAAGTTCACGGCAGAAACACCCCTTGGTTGTCAAACAAGCTAAAGAAAGTAATGGCTGAGAGAGATCATTTTTACCACCAAGCTCGCACGACAAACACCGAATTACACTGGTCGAGATGTAAGAGTTTCAGAAATCAGGTTACTGTACTTCGTGATTCGAAAAGTGAAATCCAGCTACAATCGCAGAATCATACAGGGGCACCTGACGACGGTTTCCTCCTAAATGCTTTGAAAACACTTTTTAAGCTCCCCAGAGTACTTTTAGATCTCTAGAAATGCATTCTAAGCGGCGCTATAAAATTTGTATCAGTTCGGTCATACTAGGGCAACTTAATAAGTCTTTTCAAAATTACAACGGCTTCGGTATTCTTTTCTTGAAAATTTTAGATGCAATTTAAAGTTTTACGAAAGTAAGGATTTTTCTGATTCCTCTCTCCATCGCATTCTCGAACCCGAAAATTTTAGGTTCCCTTTTTCTACGAAAAATAGCTTATACCTAGGGGAGTGAAATGCACAAAAATTAAACTTTAGAAAATCGTAGGGAATTTATTAGAAAAGCTTCAAAAATTGTCCATGAATGGAACGGTCATAGCTAGAAATTTTTAGCCCTCCTCAAGCTATAGAAAATTGTAGATAATTTTTGCTTCTCCGAACAGAACAGATTATTTTACAGAAAACAGTCGTCGGGTGCCCCTGATCATAGAAGAAAATTCTGATGAATTAAGAGCCATAATGGCTCTAATGGATGAACCCAAGAATTTCTCAGGGGCACCCACCGACGGTTTCCCCCGAAATACATGAAAAACACTTTTTAGGCTATCCAGAGTACTTTTGGATCTCTAGAAATGCATCCTAAGCGGCGCTATAAAATTTGTATCTGTTCGGTCATCCTATAACTAGGGGAACTAGAGTCTTTTCGAAATTACAAGGGCTTCAGGATTATTCTCCCGAAAATTTTTAAGATGCAATTCAACGTATTGCGAAAGTGAGGATTTTTTTAAATTCCTCTTTCCATCGCATTTTCATGTCCGAAAACTTTAGATTACTTTCCTTTTTTGTAAGAAAAATAGCCTAACATTTGCAGTACGTGACATGTGGAAATTAAGTGACTTCTGAAAATCGTAAGGAATTTATTAGATAAGCCTCGAAAATTGTACACATGAATAGAACGATCATTAAGAAATTTTTAGCCTTCCTCAAACTATAGAAAATTCTAGGCAATATTTGCTTCTCCGAACAGATATTTTACAGAATACCCTCGTTGGGTTCCCCTGATTTCTGGAAAGCTGTTAAGAAAGTCCTTCCCAACAAATCGATTACACCTCAACAGTCAGCTTCTCTTGAGCCTGTCACAGTAGATGGAAAAACAACCACGGATGCCCTTACTATTGTAAAATTAATGGTTTCTGCACATACTTCACAAATGTTATGGAGAAATTGTTTTCTAGCACCTCTTAACTGGAACCAACTGAGCACAGAAGCATGTTTGACTAATTCAAATTCAAGTCAATCTTTCATCTCTTTGAAACCAGGATCAGCTACATTTGTACATTGTCAACTTAGGCTGCTTAAAACATCCAATGGTACAGGACTTGACGGAATTCTACCCTGTCTACTAAAGGATGTGGCTACAAGCATCTCAGCTTCCCTAACGGCCATAATAAATCTCGCGATTTCTTCTACAGTTTTGCCAGAGGAATGGAAAAAGAACACTTTATAAAGATGGGGATAAGAAGTGTATGGATAACTACCATCCCATATGCATGTCCACTTTACCAATGGCTTCTAAGATCCTTGAATTGAGAGCGGACGTGCAAATACAGCACCTCCAGCTGATTTTCACGGATTGTACAATTGGAAAAGGCATTGAAGAAGGTTGTGTTACAGCAGCAGCATTTGTTGACTTTCGACAGTGTAAATCACCAACTTCTCCTAAAAAAATTGTTTGGGTATGGTATCAAAAACCGTGAACTGAGTCTGCATCTCAGTGGATAAAATCTGGCTCAATCTTAGATTAACAGTGATTGTCAATAAAAATGTTTTTTTCCCGTCATGAAGTTGTTGTTATCATTACGAAAAGTGAGGTAGGTAAGTGCATCAAAATAAGAAATATTCAAAATTCTCAGCGGAGGACCACGTGGGTGAAGTCACATGGTTGACATCACAGAAGTGAAGGTCTTTTTTGTCTCTTTCGAGCTTACAGTAAACATCAATAGTTAACATCATTCTACACGGAAAAATGTCCAGTTCAGACAATCAAGATACTAACACAAGTGATAAGAGTGTTTCTAGGGAAAGGAACAGAGAACACAAGAGAGATTTTGGCGTTGTTTCATTGTTTGTGTACTGGCCTTGTCATCTGGAGCCGTATCGGTCTGACACTGTTGCGAGGAAGGCCTTTATTTTGACTGAACCAGACAACCAAGACAGGCTAATGTACAAACTCTTGTCGCTTTAAAGGTAAGATCTGACTATCAGATAACTCTTGATACATGGTAAGTAAGATTTTTATCGGCATATCTTCAGGCCGCACAAATCTACTTCCCTCTTAGCATTTCCCAGCACACTGTCCTGCTTGTTTGCTTCATGTTTACAGTTTGTCTTCCAATAGTATAAAGCTTAACTTTATTAACGTACACCTTTCTCCTCATTAATTCTTGCAAATGAAGGTGTAAATGAAGAAACTGCTGGACAGAGCTGCCTTCCAATGCCCTGTGCTCTGCTGCAAGGAAGTCATGATGGCCATGTGACACGCTGATGTGAAAACTTCCATTAGATGGAATCAAAGTGAATTGTACTCTCCTCATGTGTTTTATAACAAACGCGACTGTGCTGGAGCAATTTCACCTTCTTGAAGGGTAAAAAGCTTGAACTCGAAATCATCTTTATTCGGGGGCTGTTTACTTGGGAGGAAATAAAAAAGATCCTAGTTTAAATGCAGAAATTTTGGTCAGTGCAATGTGGTAAATAGTACCGAACGAATTTTAAAAATTGAAGCTTACTGCATTATTATTCCGTTCATCCCTGGTTCTAGGGTCTTCCTAGCAAAGGCAGTTTACATGGTGCTGGGATCTGCCTAGTTCTAAGATCTTACCTCTATCCTCAGAAGATGCTAGTGCTAGGGACAAGTACAACTTTTTCCTTGTTAATGGCATACAGAAAACATGGTGCAAGGAAGATCTGCTGTCTTACCTAAAACGCATCTTTTTAGTCTACCTTTGATATGTAATGTTTTCAACCTACTATGTAATACATTTAGCGTTTTTATTTTTATTTTATTTTTAACGTTGTTTATAACTTTGAGTCTTAATTATTAAGCTCACTTTAGCCTTTAAAATTTTCTTTTAACATTAAGGTGACTCAATACAGTTTTTCAGAGTAAATACCTCCCAAGTTTGAGCATAAACTACGTCGCCATAAACAAAGTTTTGGAAAAATTGCCACCACAGTTGTATTAGATAAAGATGAAAATTTGTTATGATCAGGATTGCAACGGCATCGGAGTTGTCATAGCAACGGAATGACGCTATTACCTATTTTACTTGCAGCAGTATATCTCGGCTCTGGGAACTGTTCTTTGAAAATCATTGACGGGAGCTTTTTCCTCCAATAGCAGGCTCGATGTTCGTGAAGTTTAAGCGAAATCTGTAAGAGCGTTATCGAAATAGTTTGGAATAAAGATTTTGTGGCTATAAATACGGTAAAAAATGGACAATCTTGGTGTTCGGCCGTTATCCGTAGAAAACGAAGCGCTTTCGACATGCAATTTCACCTCATAGTTGTTTGAATCTTTTTAAAAACGTGTGTGAAAGATCAAGGAGATAGCTCCAGCCAATAATTGCTAGAAAGAAGGATTTGATTAGTATGTATCGAGGCGCTCTTGTTAGCGGTTTTGTAAACATTTTGGTCTACTCTAACAAATTAGCGAATAATTTTTAAACCGCTCGAAAGATTTTTTTAAAAATTTAAGATCCTTGAGATTAACCTTCCTTTTATATGACCTTTTAGTTTTAAGATCATTGATATATTGTAAGGCAGTAAAATAAGGGCTACAATTCGCTAATATTTTGGCAGAAAGTTTGTGTTTACAAGTGTGAGCCTCTCATTATTCAGGGTATTGTGTCTAAGTTTCATATTTTCGTGCACAACAAAAGCTAGCACTTTTGCATATTTCAAATGCATTGTTAGTTACCGCTGTTCACGTGAAAATGAAACTTGGAGACAATGCCTTGAATAATTAGAGGCTTTCACTTGTAATAACAAAACTTCTGATAAAAAAGTAACGAATTGTAGCCATTATTCTACTGCCTTAGAATATTTCAATAATCTTGAAACTAAAAGGTCATATAAAAAGAAAGGTTAATCTCAAGAATCTTAAATTTTTAAAAAAATCTATTGAGCGGTTTAAAAATTATTCGCTAATTTGTTAAAGTAGACCAAAATGTTTACAAAACCGCTAACAAGAGCGCCTCGATACATACTAATCAAACCCTTCTTTCTAGCAACAGGCTGGAGCTATCTCCCATGATTTTTCACACACGCTTTTAAAAAGATTGAAACTGCTATAAAGGGAAATTTCATGTCGAAAGCAATTCATTTTCTACGGATAACGGCCAAACAACAATATTGTCCATTTTTTAATGTGTTTCTAACAATAAAAACTTTATACCAAAATATCTCGATAACGCTCTTACAGATTTCGCTTAAACTTCACGAACATCGAGCCTGCTATTGGAGGAAAAAGCTCCCGTCAATGATTTTCAAAGAACAGTTCCCAGAGCCGAGATATACTGCTGCAAGTAAAATAGGTAATAGCGTCATTTCGTTGCTATGACAACTCCGATGCCGTTGCAATCCTGATCATAACAAATTTTCATCTTTATCTAATACAACTGTGGAGGCAATTTTTCCAAAACTTTGTGTTTGGCGACGTAGTTTATGCTCAAACTTGGGAGGTATTGACCCTGAAAAACTGTATCGAGCCACCTTAACAGCATCAGTTGTTACGCGCTTTTGATCATATTTGCATGGAAAAGGCACATTATAAATTTTTAATTATTGTTATTATTATTATTACTCCCTCCATGTAAACATCCCCTTAGCCTGATTGACTGATCGAACGTCTGGATCAACTCAATATAAGTATCACTATTAAAATCCTTCATAGGAAATTCGATGAGTTATTATTCCTCTTGAACAGTAATAATAAATAACAATTTTGTAGTCTATAAAATTTGGAAGCGTGAAATTAGGAAATTAGGAATTAGGCAAAATACACCTGACATGCCATTGCACTATGTATTTATTATAATTCATTACCATATGATATTATTTTTTGCTGGACCCCCAAATTTTGTTTTATTCTTTATGGATAAACCACCACTGCCTATTTTAATTTAGTATGGTGGCAGGATATTTGGGCCGCTAGGACGGGGTAACAGTAGACCACATGTAGCCTTTGTGTACCACAAATTCCGACACAAATTCTGACTGGGACCACCAGAGGATAATTACATTTCAGCAGAGTAAAGGCAGAGTACAGCGGACGCAACATAGCTCCAGGAGCAAACAAACAACCTCTCTTTTAGGAGCCAATTAACAGCTTTATGAAAACTATGACCTCAATGAGTAACCGTTCTTTTCCACACAATGGTCCAGTTTCGAATTAGAAATTACCGCTGAATACAAACATTAACAACACATTCATACAGGGTTTTACAGGGTTAGTATCAACGTAAAGTAACATAGTAAGAAATTCCGGCAAGTAAGTGTTTGAAATTTAAATATACTGTGACAATAGACAGAGTGATAAACAAGTCTTTTTCTCGTTGGAATTTGTGAATATATTACTTCATATGGAGGCTAAGTCTTTAAAAATGTGTCTTCACTTCTTTAATTCAGCGGTCATAGCGAATTCTGGACTATTGAAATATTTTATACAACTATCCCCCGAAGGGGAGGTGAAAAGTGGTGAATATACATGTATATCTAGCGCTGTTCACCGACCTTGAGAGGGATAGTTGTTTTAGTATTTACCAAATCAGTTGGATAAAACTGAAAAAAGTAACTTAATTTGTAAATTAAAAATGTCACTTCGTAGAAACTTTGTTTACAACTTACAAACATTTTGGGGATTTTGTCAAGCGCATTTGCGATTTTGTTGCAAATTCAGCATGGAAATAATTTTCTAGCTACCAGTAAACACCGACAAGCCACCTTTTGTCGCTTTCTTGGTATCTGTTTATACGACTGCTTCATTTATCGCACAAATTTCATCTTCTGAAAATGTCTCAAAATGAGATGCTATCTTGGCTGCGGTCGCAAAACAGTTAATAACCAAGAATATTCAGCCGAGTTACGGGAGCCAATCACAATGCGCGAAAATTGCTATTCACTGATTTGGTAAATACTAAAGTAATATATTTTTATTATTTCTGTGCTATTACTTTGAACACAGACCTTGGATTGTTTGGCCAATTTTTACTTACTGATACTTAGCTAAAGTACTGGGTTCAAAACCCAGCCGGATCAACACTTAGGGTCTTTAAATATTGAGAAAAAAGTGCTGCCTTTGTAATGGCATCTGCAAATGGTTAGACTTTCCAGTCTTCTCGGATAAGAACGAAAAACCGTAGGTCCCGTCTCACAGCACTTTCACTGATTTCCGCCTTCTTCTCATTTTTGCCTCGTCGTGAGAGACCTCTGCTAGCAGGGAGCCCTCCGGTCTCAATTTCCACAGCCCTTAACCCCCCTTCCGTGAGATTTTCCAGCATGCCTTCTGTTGTGGGGGTGTGGATTTTTTCTGGAATAACCCATTTCAAACAACAAGTGGATAAGTCACTGGTCAAGGTTTCCAAAAGAATCGGCGTCCTCGGAAGAATTAGAAACAATCTAACTGTCGATGCAGCCAATAAAGTTTAATATCAGTCTCTTGTTCTGCCTCCAGCTATGGCTTATTGCGATGTTACATGGAGCAGCATTGGGAAAACAGAACGTGATAAGTTAGACCAAGCACAGAGAAGGGCGGCTGGGATTGTTTTGAAGACCACAGATTCAGACACCGAGAAGAATTTAAAGAGGTTTAATTTGCCTTGTCTATGAGACGTGACATGCATACTATTAATAAATGTTGTTTGAAGATAGATCCATAAAAATAAAAAGACTTCCTTGCCATCTCAGTTCTGACTTTGGGGAGCAGCAAGTTCTGCCCACTTCCCCTCGTGTTGTGGGTTGCTCTAAAAACCTTAAAATTATCTTTAATTAAAACTTTTTAATAATATTCCAAATGAAATGAAGGATTTTAAGTCAGTTGTGATTCTTAAAACTCGTATTGTGGAATTATATAGATCAAAAGCTTTTTAGTTACTTGTTAAGTTTTTATCAGTTTAGCTTTTAAGTGTATTTTAATTATTGTTGTATTTGAGCTTTTTTATTAATATATGATTTTTTAAATATTGTTGTATTTTTAACTTTTAATATATTTTCAGTTACTGTAACCTGAGTTACAGTAACCCTGTTCAAATAATATTTATTGACATTATCATTATTATTGTGTAGTTCCAGAAAATATCCAGACCCCCACCACGGAGGGAATTGGAAATTCCAGGGGGGGTGTGGGGGTCAGAGGCTCAGGAAATTCCAGAAGGGAGGGGGGTTGGACCATAAAATCACTTTCCTGGGGGTCAATATCATTTCGTTTTCGACCTGAGTTCGAACATTGCTTGTTACCGACCTGGTAGATCATTTTTAGGACATAAATAACTTGAAATTATTGTTCCTTTTGATCTTAACCAGGTTTCCTTTCTCCCAAAAGCGTTTTGGATGTAATTTCAAAGGAATTAGACCGACTACAACTTGTTTTATCGCATGCTCCAGATGCTCGTGTATTCGGCCGCCATTACTCGTTACCAGTCTCCCTCAAAACATCAACGCGTGCAACACATCACGTTGCGTCTGTCAATCGATCAGTAGAGTGGGAATTTTGCCTCACGAAGCACAAGCTATACATTGTAACCATTTTAAAATGTAGAGTTTTTATTCTCCTTTTCATTTTCTTGAAGGTGTGGCATGTTCATGATCGAATCCTCGCTGAAATGGTGTCGATTTCACCAAACATTTATACGGCCATCGCGCATCATGTCGCACCAGTCGATCGAAAAACAGTAAATTGAACTTGGTTTCCCTTCAAGATGCAGGGGGTATTCATTGTTATCATTTCAGAGTTCAGAGTTTTTATTCTTCTCTTTGTTTTGCACTAATTTTGTGGTCGTAAGTTCGACTTGTTCTGCATTCCCGCACGAAATGGCGTTAATTCACGAATCTATCAACATTACGCCCATGAACACGAATAACAAATCGTAAGCCTGCCCTGATTTTAATAAGGTAAATTCACAAATATAACGGACTTATTAACTTTCTCTGTTTCATATAAAGTAAGAGATGAGCAAAAATTGCGGATCAGGTTACTTTGTGGTGGTGTAGTGTGTTTTAATGTTGCGAGATCACTCAAATAAATGGAAACAGAAGCATACAAACTTCCGATGGAAAACGTTGCGTACTAACCATAAATGGCCTCATTGTTCTACTTTAACAGTCTTTCTTCGTGAAAATGAACTTTTCCAGGGGGTTTGGGGGGTCTTTGTCACACTTGTGGAAATTCCGAGGGGGTGGGGGGACATCAGTTCCCTGCAAGAATGGAAAATCCAGGGAGGTGGGGGTGTCCTAACTGAAATTCCCTCCGTGGTGGGGGTCTGGATATTTTCTGGAACTACACATTATAA
>OZ037993.1:47468975-47636475 GCA_964035705.1 Porites rus
CAAATATAGCAACACGCAATAACATATGTATCAAGGCGTTTCTTGCAACGCCCGTTTACAGCATAGTTAAGTTATTATTCACTTCCACCGGAAGTTTTACTTACGCACACAACGTGTTATATATGCTGTTCTTTGCTAGTTGTATTCATTCCCTGAAGAAGTCTCAGTAAGAGACGAAACGCGTCGGAAATAAACGAAAAAGCTTACAACTACAAGAAGTCTTCCTTTGTGCTGCTCACTAGTCTTCGTTAAAAAATTAAAAAATTAAAAAAAAAAAAAAAAAAAAAAGCTTAACCTTAGTAACAGATACAAAAAGTGTGTTTGGCAAGCCATTTTAACTCCTGTCATTGGCAAGATGAGTCCCAGGAGCACATTTCTAGGTAGGCCTCAGTAAAAATAGTAGTTGCATTTCCTAGGGTTAGGGTTAGGGTTATATATGTTGTGGTTCAATTTTATTCTTGGTTTCAATTCTATTCCCCTTTGTTTTGAGGTATGGTAATGTATGATAATGAGTTGTAAAACAAAAGGACATAAAATTTTAAACCAAGGATGAAATTGAACCACAACATATACATACATGCATACACAATCTTTATTTAAACACGATAGCTTTTTTTTTTTGGGGGGGGGGGGGGGATAATAATATGATGTAATTATATCTGTTCAATATAACAAAGTTAATGACGTTGTTGTTGTTATAGTTTTTAAAGCTCTTAAAGCTTGTGGGGTCGTGTATATCACCTCAAATTAAATTTCAACTCCAATCTATACAGATGTCGATAATTTTTCAACAGTGATTGAAATCAGCTTGTCTTAGTTTGTCAGGATCAAGGTTATACAATAGCAGAAAAAACAACTAAAGTCTAATTTCGTAGAACTTAGAAGTTTATTATTATATTTTAAGCTTATTTCATGCTTAAAAGGGGTTGGACAATGCACATTGTAAATTTATCAAGCAAAAAGAGAAGATAAAAAATATTGAAACAAATATTAAAACACTGACTGCGGCTTACCTTTCGGTATTAAATGTAAAAGTTTCCAGCTTTACTGCAATAAGACTTCGGCTGCCAGCTAAACTTGACATTGCATACAAATGGCTCAGAAAGGATTGGAAACTAAATGGGAAGGCTTGGTTACTATTCTAAGCTTAGTTTCCAAGCTCTCAAGGAAGTGATCCCAAAAAAAATTTTTGCAGTGAGCGACAAGGAGGGGGTAGGTACTTCATGTATGGGGACATATAAGGAGGGTCTTTCGAGTCCTCCCGCTGACCCGTAAGCCCGCTGACTCTGGGTACGTGATAATCAGCAGGAGCTCCTGACGATCAGGCAGTCTGCGCTAGCGCTTGTCTGCTCTTTCCCTCTGCTTTCCCTGAAAAAAAAAAAAAAAAGGCCTGATCGCATGTTAGTTCTTACCTAGTCCCTAGGCCTCATTATTTAGCGCGGCCAAAGCGTTTCGGGTCACGTGGTCCAAGCGAACCTCGGATACGTCACCGAAGTTAATTGACCGAACGGGACTGGGAAAACACAATACAGGGACTAGGTACGGTTAGTTCCAAACGTTCAGATAAAGGGGACCACGCGAAGATTAAACGCGAAGATATGTGAGCAGCAAAAACAGCGAGGGGGGTGGGATGAGATCGAGTCTTTTCTACATCCTCCTTAAGTTTTTCCTGCTCTCTTACTTCGCGCCGCACTCCATTATATCCGAACGCCTTGAACAGGATACTTATAATGTAACTACAGCTGTAACTACGCGCCTGGATTACGTAAACGTTGTCTTCTCGACCCTTGTAAGGGAATCCGGAATCCGGGAAAGTTTTGCTTGAGAAATCTGGAATCCTGGGCCTTGGAATCCGGAATACAGCTCTAGGAATTAGGAATCCCACTACTAACGATTGGAATCCAGAATCCAAGTTCCACTGACAAAAAATGGAATCGCGTACATGGAATCCGGAATCCAAAGCGTGGAATCGAGTAAATAGAATCCAGAATCCTTACATTGGGCGGGTCTTCTAATAGACTAATTCCGATATGCTATACCGGGTTCCCTGTTAAAAGTGAAGAAGCAAAATGATCCTCAAGATCGTTGGAAAAGGGAAAAAAAATTGATGATGAAAAAATACACAAGTTTGAAGTTGAATTCTATTGTATTCGTTATTTTATAACACGAGTTTTATAACTCGTAACTTGCCTATTCTTTGTAGCCATCACTTTCAAATGAAAACAAGCACAGAACATAATGCAATCAGAATGCCCAAAGAGCATGACAGCTTGTTCCAGTCTCCGAGATAGTCGATCGGGTCCGCGAAACTGTGACTGAACGAAAACAAAACGACTAATACGGGAGGAACTGGGGAGAGGGAAGACGGCTCTATCCCTAAATTTTAAACTTAAAACAGTAAACTGATCCTTACGGCAGGAAGAGTGACGGAAAAATAAAGAAAGAAAGCAAAACTAAATCACCACTTTATTTATATTTTTCTTTATTTTTCTTTATTTTTCCTATCACTCTTCCTGCCGTAAGGATCAGTTTACTGTTTTAAGTTTAAAATTTGGTACTCAAGATTTTACTGATCCAGGTCTACTAATGATCCGGCGGACCCTCACCGGTTTGTCTTTGTTGTTTTGCCTTCACAAGTGTTTCTCTCCCTAAAGTTTCCCGCCACTGCCCCTACAAACGACCTTTGTGCTGGAAGTGCCGTTGTTGCGTTACAGGCGACCGTTATAAAAATAAGAGACTTTGAATTAGACTGATAATATACTGAGATCTGCGAACGCTAAAAAACATTAAATCTAATTTTTCATTCAATGAAATGAATAAAAAAGACTTACCTGCGATATATTCCACAGTGTATTGGAGTCCGCTTGTTGTTTTACTGTTTTTTCTTTGGCTTTATCGCATAACCACTGTTACGTGCTTTGCTGACCGCGGGGAACGGGAATGGGACTGGTGTGTACGCGAAGATTTTTGTTTCATGAATTTTACAATTTTCTCTATTTAATTTGGTAATTTTTATTTGTTGTTAATTCTCTTTTTTTTTTCTATATTTTTTAATCTGATGAAATTTAATTAAAAAACTTCTCTAAGATGTGAGAACGTTCATAAGTTGTCACCTTATACTGACAATCTTGATCAGCCCTATATTGACTACTGAAGTAGGCTCAAACTGAGAAGGCATAATACAAAGCAGAGGTTTAAATTAAGAAAATGTTTACTCTTATTTTGGTTATATTTATTTTTTTCTTATGCCGTAGACCTGACTCTTTTTAAAAGGCTGTTGGGTACGTTTCTCAGTAGAAAACTGGTCAATTGTCATAAAAACGTTTGTCAAAAATAAATTCGAGGAATATATATTGTAGAAAAAAGCGTTGGGGGGAGGGGGTAAAGTGATTTTTTTAGTAGGACCAAACCGACGCCATCTAGGCAGGAGCGGGCGACCCTATATCTCAGGGTGCGTTCGATTGGAAGGATTTCCCAATCGAACGCGAATTTCACCTCCGAGAAATCCGTCCTCAGGGTGGATTTCAATTAAGAAATCCAAATCCGGATTATTCATAGCATATGATTAATCGATATTTACTCAGCATGGCATTTTCATTCAGTTTCATACTTTCTACGTCAAGTCAATCCCACCTTCCGGTATATTTACAGAAGTCAGAGTTCGACCTCTCGTCAAGGCTGAGGTTTCTTTTCAAACGTATGTCACCCGCATTTATGAAATCCCAATTGGTGGGAACTGTTTGTAATGAATGCTTGGGAGACATATTAGCTTGAAACGGAGCTGATTTTTCATTTACAAGTTACGGCATTTAGTAAATGAAGTAGTAATCGCGGGTTCCCGGAAAATTTGTGCGTTCTCCAGAATCTGCAGTGTAAATTTGACAGGGGTTACGTCATTAACTTCCCGGAAATTTTAGATGTAATTTAAAGTTTTACAAAAGTGAGAATTTCTCTGATTCGTCTTTCCATCGCATTTTCAAATCCGAAAATTTTAGGTTTCCTTTTTCTGCGAAAAATAGGTTAATCTGGGGGCGTGAAATGCGAAAAATTTAACTTCAGAACATCGTAGGGATTTCATTAGATAAGCTTCGAAAATTGTACATGAATGGAACGGTCATCTACGAATTCTTAGCCCTTCTCAAGATATTTTACAGAAAACTGTCGTTGGGTGCCCCTGATATACCACTTTTGACAGAAAAAGTATCCTTCTATTAACAAATGGTATCCCTTTCACATACCTAGTTTCAGGAACTTTGCATCCTTTTTAACTGCACTGTCTTTTAATATGAATAAATCACCATAAACCAGGACGTTAATATCTGTCGCTTTTTCAACAGCCCTTAAACGCGTCTCATGATAGACAGATTTCCCTCGCTTTTCAAGGGCCTTTCAAACCCTTTCAAGAACTTCACCTAGTGACCTTTTATCCGAGCGTTAGCCATAATAAGGTGCCCCTTTAGGAAGGAGTCTCCCCGTATAGGCCATTAGGGACCTTACGATCCGACAACGGCGACGTCCATGAAAACGTCGCTGAAAATAGACTTCGCATCCTTTCATTTTTTTCGCGATTATACCTTTGGACCCAGTTACTTAAAGGAAGAGGATTTGGGTTGGAGCTGAAAAGAAGGGACCGCACCCGAGTTCAAACAGAGATTTTAGAATTTATCGCCTTGCCGTTCCCGTTCCCAAGTAAACTTAAATTTTGGTCATTTCACGTTGCAGGGAAGGCAAAGAAATGTACAAACCAGCGTGATGCACGTGCAGAGTTGTTGTTTTGCTCATTAAACCTGTTGCTTTTTGACGTTCCCGTTGCCGTCGCCGTAGTGGTTTCGTAAGGTCACTATTATAGAGAGCACTGCCGCGGGTATAAAAAAACTTTCAAGTCTCAGTCGGGGGAGTCGGAGGAACTCGTAGCTACTACCCTGCACTTCTTCCTCGGGTGACACAAAGCCTGTAGAATAAAGTGGAAGCTGCTTTAGCCCGATATTAATGAGTTTCTATTACTATAATCATTATTGTTATTATTATTACTAATGCTATTATAATCATCATTATAATTATATTATTAAAGTATTATTATAATTATCTTATTAAAGTATTATTATATACTTTAGGAAAACGAACAAATGGCAAAATTTCAAGACTTTATAATAAATACAGAAAGATAAAAGTGAAGAGAATAAAAAAACAACTACGAAATAAAAACGTAATACATTTTTCGAATCTAGACTAATCCTTAAAAAGCAGTTAAAACGTCACTTCTGCGATCCCATCGAAACATGGTCCTCACACATCCTTACAAAGATCAGTTAAACAGTTAAAGAACAGTTGCCTTGAAAGTACGTGCTACGTTGAGCGAGCTCGAGATTGTGGCTTCCTGCATTCTTGGCAAAACATCATTTGCCCTTACACCAACTAGCTTTTTCATAGTCAGCTTAAGTTCCATTGACAACCCTCCTATATAGCACATCAATGACAATATTACACTGCCCGATGTTATACCCTCATGGGTATTGCTTCCTCAACTCTCATCCCACAGGACGTACTTGACTGTCTTCTCCTCATCCTACTTTCCGCGATTCTCCACCCACGGACAACTCATCTCATCTGCCCAGACTTTCTTTGCCTTATGGTAAAAAAACCGCGCATCCACTCCGTTAGCCTTAACGCACGTATGGTCAGCGTAAACCGGAACATTCCATGAATAGGCTTGCGCATCAGGTGTCTCACATATTGGTTAAGGTGTTACTGGCGAGTACCATGGAAAAACAGAGTCTACCAATTTAAGGTCTACTTAAGTATCTTCAATGCGGCATTGTGTCGGTTCAGGTACTTTGATTAAGCTAGCTTGCTTATAAAGAGGAGAAGTCTGACGTCACGTTACCATGGTAGCAACATTTTTAGATCACAACAATGGGGAGCTTTAGCAAAAACAACGGCGACAGCAACGAGAACGGCGAAAAAACAATCGGTTTATATCAGTAAAACAACAACTTTACTACAAGTGCATCACGCTTTTTTGTACATTTCTTAGCCGTCGTTGCAAGTCTGCGACTTGAAACTTCCTAATTTCACGCGCCCGCTTTATGGAGTTGGTGAACAAAGCACGGAAATTTTCTTTTTCTTTTTCTCAACTCAGATACGGTCCTTTCGGATTCAACCCCCGACAATTTCGCCAAGATGTTTTAAATTTTAATTTAAAAGTGGAATTGAATAAGATCGATGAAGTTTGAAACAGTGCGAATTCACTTTTTAAGTGCCGTTTTCGGTTTGTGGTCATCCAGAATTTTTGTTACCATGGCAACGTGACGTAACGACTTTTCCTCTCCATTACTGTAAGGGATTAGTAAAAACAAACAAAGTAATGAAAGTTTATGTTACCTTCTCTTCAACCTTTCTCTTTTTAACTTCTGGCTTTTTACTGTGTCCTTTTCCATCACTCAAGCCAAGGGCATTTCCCATAGCCTGAAATCGGCTCTGCATTTCTTCAACACGTTTTTCCAGCAACTGGGTTTTCTTTTTCTCTTTGCATAACTCTGCCAATTGATGTTCCACTTGTGAGAGTTTTTTCTTCTGCTCTCTTTCTGTCGCTCTCAATCCCCGAATCTCTTGATTGCACGTGTCCAAAGAACGTTTCATAGACAATTTTTCCGCTTCCAATCTTCCTACGCGTTGCTCAAGATTCCCATAATCACTTACTTTTTGTTTTAACGCTTGAAGTTGGCAACATGCATCGAACAGGTGCACAGAGCTGTTTTTTTGAACATGAATGTCCATCTTACATCGACGTTCCTGCAAACAATAATAAATACTTATATTAGGTAGCCTTTAATTTGTACAGGCAATTCATAGCAACTCTTGGGCCACAATTGTGCAGCTGGCTAATTTGGGTGGTGGGATCACAAACTTTCTCCTCCTTTCACCCATCTCACAAACGTCTGTAAAATTTACCGTCTTTGCGGAGTTAAAACGTCGTTAGTTTTCAGTAAATCACTCTCAAACTTTGCAAATTTTTTGGCGTTCTTTACAGTGGTAGCTCCACAGGGCTTGCCAAAACAATTTTACAAGGAACAGGGCAAGGAAAGAGAACAAGAGGCCGACAAAGGAAGCGTTGGGAGAATAACGTCTCTGAGTGGACAAGGCTGGAGTTTTGCGAGGCCCTAAGAGAATCTGAAAACAAAATCAAGTGGAGGGAAAGGGCTAATAGCGGTCTGTGGCACCCCAACGGACACCATGGGCGAGATCCATTCAACCAAAATTTCCGGAAATTTCGGTCCAAAACTCAATGGATCGGTTCGGTCCAACCGGAAAGGTTTCGAAAAAACAGGTCCACCTTTTGAGGTGGTCCTCTTTTCCCGGTCGGACCGGTCTGTATTTTGGTTGAATGGATCGCGCCCCATGACTACGGGATAGGTGCAAGATACAAGATACGGTGGTAATGCCGGATTTTTGCTAACTGGTCCACGTCAATAGTTGCAAAAACCGTGGAAGGATCTATTATTTTTTACGAACAAGTATGCTAAAAATTAAGGCAAGTTACCAGCCAAATATTATTTAATATATTTTGTGTGAGACTAGCAACCGTGACGTCATCGTTTCTATCAGTACGGGAAACCAGTATTTTTTTTATTTTAATGCGGCTTTGGTGGCCGTTTTATCAAGTATGGAAGGACGAAATGTCGATCCGCAAAGAAATACATTTGCGGATTAAAGAATACGAATACTTGTGAATACTCCTTGAAACTAAACTGGGACCAACACTCACTCAAAACTGCTATTTATTAATACAAACGTATGGAACAAATGAAAAATGTGCCCAGTCTAAATTTTTCTAACTTACCTGGACAGAGCATCCACAGATTTGGAACGGGCAGGGTATCTTTGTCAACGGGCAGTCATTTTTTAAATGAGCGTCCATCTGCAGTCCAAAGCTTGCATAAGTTATTTAGAGATAAAAGGTTGTATTCCTTAAGCGCTAACATTTCGGAGATTTCCAACCTTTCGGGGGTGAGTAACGTCCGCGTGGTCCATTTATTTTTATTAAGGGGTGGGGAAAAAAAAGGGTTCAAACTGCTACAGTAGCTGCGCTGCACCCTATCTACTGCATCCCACGAGACAGAAACCTGTTTTCAAGTGGTGTTGATGTCGAAGGTCGCATAGGAGTAAAAAAACCGGTAAGATCTAAAAACCGTCGGTCAAGGGCGTAATAGTGCTTTTCAGATGTGTGAAGATCCCCCCTCCCCCACTAACCAACGCCCGCATCCGCAACTAGATACATGTACCAAATTCATGCGTTTTTATAAACTACTACCTCTTGTCTAGGTATCTCTTCCTTTTCACATTTCTGTGGACAACGGAGAGGAAAGAGAGGGCAATCTTTATCCTGATGAACCTGTTAAATGATATTTAACAATTTAATATTTTTTTCCTCTTCATTTTCACTTACCATATTTTACTAGCCCGCGAAAACATCCGTTTCTTCTCGCTCTTCGCCGCTGGGGACGTTAATAAATTAATAAAATTATGCGATTGGGTGAGATGGTCAGAAAGAAAAAAGACTGAGAAATGCTCGTTTGCCAAAAATCAACGGTGATATATATGCGACGTTATGCTCTGATGATTCCATACAAATCCTTCTGAAACTGGCCTTGATCGTAACTCGTACGATCCAGGTGACATTTTATAGGATTTGTACGCAATAATAAGACCATATTAAACGTTGCTTATATCTCCCCTCCAATTTTCAGTAACAGGTTGTTTTTTAGCAAGTGAACAATTTTCTTCTTGTTCTTTCTGACTATACCAACCAATCCCATAATTTCGCAAATTCGAATTTTTGTGACGGCACTCTTCTCTACCCTATACTACCAGGATTACCTGTATATAAGGGAAATGAGAATAACACGGTGTACTATGTAGTGATATTTGGTCACAATCTATTTCCGAGTTGCTCTAAGCCACCGTATGTGGGAGTTCAACTTGTGTGTGAATCAGTAAAAACTTTTTTCCCATGAAAGAATAAGCACCAGGACTCGCTATGAAAACGAGGCTAAAGGTAATTCTCGGGAATGGCTCCCTCGATTTTTTAAAAAATATATGTGACTGTCGTTTTTTATATATCCTTGTTTAGTCAACTGCTCCCTTCCAACGTCTCCAAATAATTATATACTCCTTATAAAGGCCTCCAAAAGACTTTCCTTGTTTAGAATAGTGGTCGGACGAATTGTGTTAAGAATTCTTTTAGTACTACGCCAGTCTTCAGTTGTCAAGAGTTACATTTGCATTTTATCTGGCCATCTGATGTTCCTCAGCCGGTAGGGGGCAAATATATATTGGTCAGACCGACTGTTATTTTCGTGCTGCTCTACACTTAGACAACGTTAATCAGTTGTCAACTAACATCAAGAAGGAAAAGTGAGATTGTTGGAACTTCTTCATGTCATATGCACTTCATTTTCTAGCTCCCAAGTAAAACTGACCTTGAATTTCAATTTCATGAATCTGCTCAGGGTAGGTTTATTGTCACAAGACAGATTTACATCTACACTGTACCTTTAGGATGCGGAAAGGAAACTGCTTATCACAATAATGACAAAATACCATCCTTTCAACACATGCAAATGTTTTGTGAACGTCCAGAGCCCTCCTCTCCATGATTTCTTCACAGTCCCAACAAGGAACAGAGACATACTGGCATATAGAATTGTGGTTCTGGAATATATGTAAGTAGTGAATGTGTAAAAATTAAAAAGTGATGGACACCACAAAAGACCACCAATCAATATTATTGTAAGGGCAAAAAATAAACAAGGAATACAATAAAAAAAGTAACAACAATCTTTAATGAATTTCATGCAACAAGTTACAGTTGTCTTGTCCACACAATTAGCAAAAGTGCTATTCTAGGCCTGCGGGACAATAATAGTTTACAATAATATTTACAATAAATGGTTGTAACAAATAACACAAACATTCACAGACACTTAGAAAAGAAATAAAGAAAAGAAGGGAAGGGAAAAGAAAAACAAAAGGAAAGAAACAAAGCTCACGATAATTTAACAAATAATTAAATAAACTATAAATTTATAATTAATAAGAGAACACTATAAATAAAGCCTGGGTAGCAAGCGTTTCCGCGCAGTTTAGGAGCAAAGAACGAGGAACGATAGTCAAAGACCGCGCGTAAGTAAAAAAGCCTCCCCCCACTTTCATTTTTTGGCTCTTGTTTCATTTTTCGCGCGGCTAAAACCGAGAATCCCGTTCCACGGTCTTTCTTTGCTCCGAAACCAAACGGAAACGCTTGCTACGCAGGCTATACAAATAGGAAACACCATAAACTTGCGACTGACTCAGGCATGGTAAAATAAAGGTAGGAGAATCCAAGGACAATACATACGAGACAAAAAAAAACGTAGAAAACATTCAAGAAATAAGCAAGAATCGAAGAGAAATAAAGAAAGTGATGGAGCACCAAGATTCACGTCCATCCTGGTCAGCTCACGTGATCACGTCAAATACTTGACGTTTCTGTGGTTTGTTGTCAGACAGTCCGATGTTTAACACACAATGGAGTTCGTGCTTTTGGAATCTGGATCTTTGAGCTCGAGGCATATGATTGCTATTTTAAATATATACGCCTATGATATTCCATTTACATGTAGCATGGAATGACCACATAATTTTAAAACGGACTCTAACAATTGTGGAGACGTACATGTAGTCGCACTGGGTTAAAAAGGCAAGAGAAATTTGCAATCACATATCTTGCATTTTAGTAAAAGTGATATGCTAATTTTTATTGCCTACATTAACCCATGAAAACACCACCAAAATAGTTTAAGGAGAAATGAAGGGATTGTAGGTTATTCACTATGAACTTGTCACCTCATATTCCCTGAGTTCTCCAGTCCAGTCACACCCTTTGTCATTTTGCTTGCATTTTATCTTAAGAGACAGTATGGTCCTTTTCCAGGCCTCATCTGGAAAGAACTGTGAATATAGGGCAGTTAGTGTAGGTAATAGGACTACATGCTGTTCATTTTTAAAATGTTAATTGCATGAAAAAAATTCCAAGGACAGCCACGACCGTTATAGGCAGAGTCCAAATTGGCTGTCAAAGGAACTATTGCTGAATCCAGTTATTTCCAAATTGAGCAGGCAAGTAGTTCTCTTACTAATCAACTCCTTTAGCTCGTCAGTTAATGCAGGCATAACTTAAGTGTGAAAGGAATGTGCACTTTCTAGATGTTTGGTGTTGAAACTAGAAAGGTTTACTCTAATAGATATCGCCAACTATAAGTCATTCACAAGCAACAAACCTAGTCCTGTTGTTATCATTTCTATACAGATGAAACCGCAATTTTGCTAGGAAGAAGAACATCAGCACCAAAACTTTATCTAAACATGAAACCACTGAAAATGAACGCTTCATACATCTCCATTAAAAGATTGTTCCACCACATTTTCAAAAATTTGGAAAAATCATAGAGTCGACAAATTTTTCGTGATACTTTAGATTTTTAGCAGTTCTTAATTGATGGTCAACTGCAAATGAACGATTTTTCACAGAATTGCATACCCTGCGAGCAGAAGCTACATTTTCGCTGTTTGAGCTGGTGTGCGAAAAGTAGCAGCTTCTGCTCGCAGAGTAAGAGTTGCAAAGGTTGCAGAAGCTCATTCGGACACTGTAATTGGTTTATAGAAAGATCTCTTCCCCTTTCACAAGGTAGATGTCAAAAGTTGCATGCATGTTTACGTATGTATAAAGACCGTTAAAACTGATGAAATCAGAAGCATGAGTACAAGGGTGTGGATCTGCAGACAGTTACAGGCAGTTTTGGGGTGAATGCATGTAATTGGACAGTTTGCTTATTTTCACTTTAAAACAATGTAAACGGATTGCTATGCTGACAATATTGAATCAAATTATTAGCTACAGAGGTGAACCAGGGTCCAGTAGTTGGAGAGGTCACCTTGAGGTGTATCGTTCAATCAGCCCTCTCAGTCTGCAAGCTTCAAACTTCAGATCTTACAAGCAATCAACCTGCCTCCTCCTCCTTTTTTACTCCATTGTTTCATTATAACGTTTGTGAAAATAATTTTTCTTTTCCTGGGCCCTCACCTTTGCTAGGAACTTGAAATGGTTACCTCGAGTTTATTTTGCATTTCAAGGAATTTCAGTTAATTAAATACCAGTAAATGCATGGCCAAAGTTTTTATCCCAACATATGCTGTTTGGTTCATTTCTACTTGTGCTCTAACAAACAAAACTTGACTGTTGCAGGTGTTGTAAGCTTTGATTTGGTTTTTATAGGCATTTGTGAAAGGAAACATAAATGGCTTTTTTTACATTCTTTTTGCCATTGCTGCTGTCATTGTTGCTTAAGAGCACTTTAAATACAAAAGATGTACTATATCAGATTTTTTACCTCTTTAGTTACTTACCCCTCCACTTCTTGGAAGAGGAGTCCTGTCCTGTGGACAACGCCACTGATCACCTTCAGCCTTTCTATGTATTGAAATAAAAAAATTCTCACATTACATGTAAAAAAAACATTAAGATTGAAACACCTTTAGATGTATGTACAATGAAGGTACTGCCTTTATAATGGCCTGTAAACAGCTAGACTTTCATGTGTCATGGATGATCAGGTTAACTGGCTGCAGTCCCATCTCAGAAGGAGATGTAAAAATAGCATCCTTAATTATTAGAATTTTGTGCCTAATGCATTGACACTCAAGTAAAGTGCATAAATTTAGTTATTCTCTAACCTAAAGGGGCTTTTCAGGGTTAAAGAAACAAATAATTCAAATTAAACATGGTATTATTAGGATTAAGGAATCCCATCTGGTACAGGTTTAGTGATCCAGTTCTGGCTATTTACAAGTATATGAATTCAAGGATTTCAACCAGGAACTACAGTGAATAAATCTTAGAATGGTCAGCTGGGGACTACTAGTACTCGAGGCCTCCGGATTAAAATAGTCCAACATCTAACAGCTCGGCCACAGTATAAGTAACTGCATCGTTATCCATAAATCACAAGAACTGGTTTCAAAAACGTGAGTCTACATGTGATAGTTCCTCTTCTACGACAGTTGCATTTGAAAAGTAGGAGGCTTTAATAAATAGCTGCTGCAAATAAAGCAAGAATAATGAACCAGGATTAAAAAAACAGGAAAACTTCTTTTTCCAATATTTCTGGGACTCGTCACCTCTTTGAGAGGCATACAAAAATGGGGACTACTTTATTATAAATCCATGTATCACGTAGACGCAGTCAAGCCTTCTTTAACACATAATCAATCTAACAACCAACATATCAAAGCCAGTTTAGAATATAAATCCAACGTCATACAAGCTGTATTTTAAAAAGCATGTTGTCACTGTTGTCGATTTTGTCACTGTTGTCGCAGTTATCACCGTTGTCGACGTTGTCACCGATGTCATTGTTGTCACTGTTGTCAACATTGTCATTGTTGTCAGTGTTCTCGCTATTGTCACCATTGTCAATCTTGTCACTGTTGTCGCTGTTATCAATGTTGTCACTGTTGTCACCGTTGCCACTGTTGTCATAGCTGTCGCTGTTGTCAATCTTGTCACTGTTGTCAATGTTGTCACATTTGTCACTGTTGTCACTGTTGCCAATGTTGTCACCATTATCGCTGTTGTCACTGTTGTTGCTGTTGTCACTGTTGTCACTATTGGCCCTGTTTTCACTGTTGTCACTGTTGTCACCATTCGCACTGATGTCACCATTATTGATGTTGTCACCATTGTCACTGTTGTCACCGTTATCACCGTTGTCGATGCGATCAACAATCTCGCTGTTGTCAGTGTTGTCACCGTTGTCGCTGTTCTCACTGTTGTTGCTGTTGTCACCATTGTCACTGTTGTCAAAGTTACCACTGTTGTCGATGTGATCACCGGTCTCGCTGTTGTCACTGTTGTCACCGTTGTCGCTGTTATCACTGTTGTTGCTGTTGTCACCATTATCACTGTTGTCAACTTTGTCGCTGAAGTCGCTGTTGTCGCTGTTGTCACCGTTATCGCTGTTGACACTGTTGTCACTGTTGTCACCATTGTTGCTGTTGTCACTGTTGTCACTGTTGACACTGTTGTCAACGTTGTCGGTGTGACCACTCTTCTTGCTGTTGTCAGAGTTGTCACTGTTCTCGCTGTTGTCACTGTTGTCGATGTGATCACCGCTGTCGCTGTTATAACTGCTGTCAACGTTGTCACTGTTGTCACAGTTGTTGCTCTTGTCACCGTTGTCGCTGTTGTCACTGTTGTTGCTGTTGTTACTGTGGTTAACGTTGTCACACTTGTCACTGTTGTCGCTGTTGTTACTATTGTCACTGTTGTCACCGTTCTCACTGTTGTCCTTGTTGTCACCGTTCTCACTGTTTTCACTGTTGTCGCTGTTGTCACTGTTTTCACTGTTGTCCCTGTTCTCACTGTTTTCACCGCTGTCACTGTTGTCACTGTTGTCGCTGTTGTCACTGTGGTCTCGCTGTTGTCACCGTTGTTGCTGTTGTCACTGTTGTAACAAGTGTCACTGTTGTCACCGTTGTCACCGTTGTCGCTGTTGTCACTGTTGTCGCTATTGTTACTGTTGTTAATGTTGTCACCATTGTCACTGTTCTCACCATTGTCACTGTTGTCCCTGTTGTCACTGTTGTCACCATTGTCATTGTTGTCACTGTGTTCACTGTTGTCACTGTTGTTGCCCTTTTCACTGTTGTCGCTGTTATCAGTGTTGTCACCGTTGTCACTGTTGTCACTGTTGTCACCATTGTCACCGTTGTCACTTTTGTCACTGTTGTCGCTGTTGTCACCGTTGTCACTGTTGTCATTGTTGTCACCGTTGTCACTGTGTCACCATTATCACCGTTGTCACTGTTGTCGCTGTTGTCACTGTTTTCACCATTGTCACACTGTGTCGCTGTTGTCACTGTCGTCACTGTTGTCGCTGTTGTCACTGTTGTCACTGTTCTCACCGTTGTCGCTGTTCTCACTGTTGTCACCGTTGTCATTCTTGTCGCCGTTTTCACTGTTTTCACTGTTGTTGCCGTTGTTAGAGTTGTCACCATTGTCACCGTTGTCAATGTTGTCACTGTTGTCGCTGTTGTCACTGTTGTCACTGTTGTCACTGTTGTCGCTGTTGTCACTGTTCTTACCGTTGTCGCTGTTGTCACTGTTGTCGCTGTTGTCTGTGACTGTTGTCACCAATGTCACTGTTTTCACCGTTCTCACTGTTGTCACCGTTGTCATGGTTGTCACCGTTGTCACTGTAGTAACCGTTCTCACCGTTGTCACCGTTGTCACAGATGTCACCGTTGACACTGTTGTAACCGTTGTCAATATTGTCACTATTGTCACTGTTGTCACTGTTGTCACCGTTCTCACTGTTGTCACTGTTTTCACCGTTCTAACTGTTGTCACCGTTGTTACCATTGTCCAGTTGTGATCAGTGTCACTGTTGACACTGTTGTCACTGTTGTCACTGTTGTCACCATTGTCACAGTTGTCACTCTTGTCACCGTTGTCACTGTTGTCAATGTTCTCACCGTTGTTAATGTTGTCACCGTTGTCACCATTGTCGCTGTTGTCACCGTGGTCACTGTTGTCACTGTCTTCACTGTTGTCGCTGTTGTCACTGTTTTTACCGTTGTCACTGTTGTCGCTGTTGTCACTTTTGTCACCGTTGTCACTGTTTTCACTGTTTTCACCATTCTCAGTATTGTCACCGTTGTCACGGCGATCACCGTTGTCACCATTGTCACCGTTCTCACTGTTGTCACTGTTCTCACCGTTGTCACTGTTGTCACCGTTCTCACCATTGTTGCTGTTGTCACTTTTGTCGCCGTTGTCACTGTTGTCACCGTTGTCACTGCTGTCACTGTCTTCACTGTTGTCGCTGTTGTCACTGTTTTCACTGTTGTCACCGTTGTCGCTGTTGTCACTTTTGTCACCGTTGTCACCGTTGTCACCGTTGTCACTGTTTTCACCATTCTCACTATTGTCACTATTGTCACGGCGATCACCGCTGTCACTGTTGTAACCGTTGTCACCATTGTCACTGTTCTCAGTGTTGTCAGTGTTGCCACCATTGTCACTGTTGTCACCATTGTCACCGTTGTCATGGTTGTCACTGTTGTCCCTGTTGTCGCTGTTGTCACTGTTGTCACTGTTTTCACCGTTCTCACTGTTGTCACCGTTGTCACCGTTGTCACCGTTGTCACGATTGTGACCATTGTCACTGTTGTCACTGTTATCGCTGTTGTCACTGTTGTCACCATTGTCACAGTTGTCACTATTGTTATCGTTGTCACTTTTGTCACGGTTGTCACCGTTGTCACTGTTGTCACCATTGTCACTGTTGTCACTGTTGTCGCTGTTGTCACTGTTGTCACCCTTGTTACTGTTGTTACCGTTGTCACTTGTCACGATTGTGACCATTGTCACTGTTGTCGCTGTTATCGCTGTTGTCACTGTTGTCACCATTGTCACAGTTGTCGCTATTGTTACCGTTGTCACCGTTGTCACCGTTGTCACTGTTGTCACTGTTCTCACCGTTGTCACCATTGTCGCTGTTGTCGCTGTTGTCACTGTTGTCACCGTTGTTACTGTTGTCACCGTTGTCACTGTTGTCACTGTCTTCACTGTTGTCGCTGTTTTCACTGTTGTCAACATTGTCACTGTTTTCACCGTTCTCACTATTGTCACCGTTGTCACGGTTGTCACCATTGTCACTGCTGTCACTGTTCTCAGTGTTGTCACCGTTTTCACTGTTCTCACTGTTGTTGCCGTTGTTACTGTTGTCACCGTTGTCACTGTTGACACCGTTGTCACAGTTGTCACTATTGTCACCGTTGTCACTGTTCTCACTGTTGTCATCGTTGTCACTGTTTTCACCGTTCTCGCTGTTGTGACTGTTTTTACCATTGTCGCTGGTTCCCGGTTCTAACCGTGGTCATCGTTGTCACCATTGTCACAGTTGTGACCATTGTCACTGTTGTCACTGTTGTCGCTGTTGTCACCATTGTCACAGTTGTCACTCTTGTCACCGTTGTCACTGTTGTCACTGTAGTCACTGTTGTCGCTGTTGTCACTGTTGTCACAGTTGTCACTGTTGTCACCGTTCTCGTCATTGTCACCATTGTCACCGTTGTCACTGAAGTCACTGTTGTTGTTGTTGTCACTGTTGTCACACTATTGTCACTGTTGTCAATGTTGTCTCTGCTGTCACTGTTGTCACGGTTGTCACTGTTTTCACCGTTCTCACTATTGTCACCGTTGTCACGGTTGTCACCATTGTCACTGTTGTAGCCATAATCACCATTGTCAGTGTTGTCACTGTTAACACTGTTGTCACCGTTGTCACTGGTGTCATGGTTGTCACCAATGTCTCTGTTGTCAATGTTGTCACTGTCTTCACTGTTGTCGCTCTTGTCACTGTTGTCACCATTGTCACTGTTGTCACTGTTGTCACTGTTGTCACTGTTGTCTACGTTGTCACTGTTGTCACGGTTGTCACCGTTGTCATTGTTGTAACCGTTGTCAGTGTTGTCACTGTTGTCAAGCGTTGTCACGCTTGACACTTTTGTCACTGTTGTAACCGTTGTCACCATTGTCACTGTTGTCGCTGTTGTCACTGTTGTCACTGTTGTCACCGTTGTCACTGTTAACACTGGTTTCACCGTTGTCACCATTCTCACTGTTGTCACTGTTGTCCCTGTTGTCACTGTTGTCACCGTTGTCACTGTTGTCACTGTTGTCACTGTCTTCACTTTTGTCGCTGTTGTCACTGTTGTCACCATTGTCACTGTTGTCACTCTTGTCACCGTTGTCACCGTTGTCATTGTTGTAACCGTTCTCACTGTTGTCACCGTTGTCGCTGTTGTCACTTTTGTCACCGTTGTCACTGTTTTCACTGTTCTCACTATTGTCACCCTTGTTACGGTTTTCACCATTGTCACTGTTGTAACCGTTGTCACCATTGTGACTGTTCTCACTGTTCTCACTGTTTGTCACCGTTGTCACTGTTGTCACCGTTGTCACTGCTGTCACTGTCTTGACTGTTGTTGCTGTTGTCACTGTTTTTACCGTGGTCGCTGTTGTCACTGTTTTCACTGTTGTCACCTTGTCGCTGTTGTCACTTTTGTCACCATTGTCACTGTTGTCACCGTTGTCACTGTTTTCACCATTCTCACTATTGTCACTGTTGTCACGGCGATCACCGCTGTCACTGTTGTAACCCTTGTCACCATTGTCACTGTTCTCAGTGTTGTCAGTGTTGCCACCATTGTCACTGTTGTCACCATTGTCACCGTTGTCACGGTTGTCACGGTTGTCACTGTTGTCCCTGTTGTCGCTGTTGTCACTGTTGTCACTGTTTTCACCGTTCTCACTGTTGTCACCGTTGTCACCATTGTCACGATTGTGACCATTGTCACTGTTGTCACTGTTATCGCTGTTTTTACTGTTGTCACCATTGTCACAGTTGTCACTATTGTTACCGTTGTCACTGTTGTCAAGGTTGTCACCGTTGTCACTGTTGTCATCGTTGTCACCATTGTCGCTGTTGTCACTGTTGTCGCTGTTGTCACTGTTGTCACCCTTGTTACTGTTGTCACCATTGTCACAGTTGTCACTCTTGTCACTGTTGTCACTGTTGTCACTGTAGTCACTGTTGTCGCTGTTGTCACTGTTGTCACAGTTGTCACTGTTGTCACCGTTCTCGTCATTATCACCATTGTCACCGTTGTCACTGAAGTCACTGTTGTTGTTGTTGTCACTG
Source organism: Porites rus (assembly GCA_964035705.1). Taxonomy (NCBI): domain Eukaryota; kingdom Metazoa; phylum Cnidaria; class Anthozoa; order Scleractinia; family Poritidae; genus Porites; species Porites rus. The sequence continues at coordinate 47,487,779 of OZ037993.1, forward strand.
TTGTCACACTATTGTCACTGTTGTCACACTATTGTCACTGTTGTCAATGTTGTCACGGTTGTAACTGTTTTCACCGTTCTCACTATTGTCACCGTTGTCACGGTTGTCACCATTGTCACTGTTGTAACCATAATCACCATTGTCAGTGTTGTCACTGTTAACACTGTTGTCACCGTTGTCACTGGTGTCACGGTTGTCACCAATGTCTCTGTTGTCAATGTTGTCACTGTTGTCACTGTCTTCACTGTTGTCGCTGTTGTCACTGTTGTCACCATTGTCACTGTTGTCACTGTTGTCTACATTGTCACTGTTGTCACGGTTGTCACCGTTGTCACTGTTGTAACCGTTGTCAGTGTTGTCACTGTTGTCAAGCGTTGTCTCGCTTGACACTTTTGTCACTGTTGTAACCGTTGTCACCATTGTCACTGTTGTCGCTGTTGTCACTGTTGTCACCATTGTCGCTGTTGTCACTGTTGTCGCTGTTGTCACTGTTGTCACCCTTGTTACTGTTGTCACCATTGTCACTGTTGTCACGATTGTGACCATTGTCACTGTTGTAACTGTTATCGCTGTTGTCACTGTTGTCACCATTGTCACAGTTGTCACTATTGTTACCGTTGTCACTGTTTTCACGGTTGTCACCGATGTCACTGTTGTTACCGTTGTCACCATTGTCGCTGTTGTCACTGTTGTCGCTGTTGTCACAGTTGCCACGGTTGTTACTGTTGTTACCGTTGTCACTGTTGTCACTGTCTTAACTGTTGTTGCCGTTGTCACTGTTTTTACCGTTGTCGCTGTTGTCACTGTTGTCACTGTTGTCACTGTTGTCGCCGTTGTCGCTGTTGTCACTTTTGTCACCGTTGTCACTGTTTTCACCATTCTCACTGTTGTCACCGTTGTCATGATTGTGACCATTGTCACTGTTGTCACTGTTATCGCTGTTGTCACTGTTGTCACCATTGTCACAGTTTTCACTATTGTTACCGTTGTCACTGTTGTCACGGTTGTCACCGTTGTCACCATTGTCGCTGTTGTCACTGTTGTCGCTGTTGTCACTGTTGTCACCCTTGTTACTGTTGTCACCGTTGTCACTGTTGTCACGATTGTGACCATTGTCACTGTTGTGACTGTTATCGCTGTTGTCACTGTTGTCACCATTGTCACAGTTGTCACTATTGTTACCGTTGTCACCGTTGTCACTGTTGTCACCGTTGTTACTGTTGTCACCGTTGTCACTGTTGTCACTGTCTTCACTGTTGTCGCTGTTGTCACTGTTTTTACCGTTGTCGCTGTTGTCACTGTTGTCACTGTTGTCGCCGTTGTCGCTGTTGTCACTTTTGTCACCGTTGTCACTGTTTTCACCGTTGTCACCGTTGTCACGGGTGTCACCATTGTTACTGTTGTAACCGTTGTCATCATTGTCACTATTGTCACTGTTGTCAGTGTTGTCACCATGGTCACAGTTGTCACTGTTGTCACCGTTGTCATTGTTGTCACTGTTTTCACCGTTCTCACTATTGTCACCTTTGTCATTGTTGTCACCGTTGTCTCTGTTGTAACCGTTGTCACCATTGTCACCATTGTCACTGTGTTCACCGTTGTCACTGTTGTCACCATTGTCACCGTTGTCACTGTTTTCACCAATGTCACACCGTTGTCGTTTTTGTCACTTTTGTCACTGTTGTCGCGGTTGTCACTGTTGTCACTGTTGTTACCGTTGTCGCTGTTGTCACTGTTTTCACCGTTGTCACTGTTGTCACCGTTTTCACTGTTGTCACTGTTGTTGCTGTTTTCACTGTTGTCGCTGTTTTTTCTGTTGTCACTTTTTTTGCTGTTTTCACTGTTGTCACCGTTGTCACTGTTGACACTGTTGTCACAGTTGTCACCGGTTTCACTGTTGTCGTTGATGTCACTGTTGTCACTGTTTTCACTGTTTTCGCTGTTGTCACTGTTTTTACCGTTGTCACTGTTGTCACTGTTGTCACCGTTGTCACCGTTGTCGCTGTTGTCACGGTTGCCACTGTTGTTGCACTATTGTCACTTTTGTCGCTGTTATCACCATTGTCACTGTTGTCACTGTTGTCGGTCTTGTCACTGTTGTCACCGTTCTCGCCGTTGTCACTGTTGTCACAATTGTCACTGTTGTCACCGTTCTCGTCGTTGTCACCGTTGTCTCCGTTGTCACTGAAGTCGCTGTTGTTGTTGTTGTCACTGTTGTCGCACTATTGTCACTGTTGTTGCTGTTGTCACCATTGTCACTGTTGTCACTGTTGTTGGTCTTGTCACTGTTGTCATCATTGTCGCTGTTGTCATTGTTGTCATCGTTGACACTGTTGTCACCGTTGTCGCTGTTGTCACCGTTGTCACTGTTTTCACTGTCGATACTATTGTCACAGTTGTCAATGTTGTCACCGTTGTCACTGTTGTTGCTGTTGTTGCTGTTGTCGCTGTTGTTACTGTTGTCACTGTTGTCACTGTTGTCACCGTTGTCACTGTTTTCACTGTTGTCACCATTGTCACTGTCGTCACCGTTGTCACTGTTGTCACCGTTGTCACTGTTGTTGCTGTTGTCACCTTTGTCGCTGTTGTCACTGTAGGTGAGAACAGTGACAATGGTGACAACATCAATAACAGTGAGAACAGCGACAACAGTGAGAAAAGTGACAAAAGTGACATCAGTGACAACAGTGACAACAGTGACAATGGTGACAACAGTGACAACAGTGACAACAGAGACAACGGTGACAATAGTGAGAACGATGACAACAGTGACAACAGTGACAACGGTGACAACAGTGAGAACAGTGACAGCGGTGACAACAGCGTGACAACAGTGACAACAGCAACAACAGTGGCCACTGTGACAACAGCGACAATGGTCACCGTTGTCGCTGTTGTCACTGTTTTCACTGTTGTCACGGTTGTCACAGTTGTCACTGTGTTCACCGTTGTCACCGTTGTTGCTGTTGTCACTGTTTTTGCTGTTTTCACCATTGTTGATAATGTCACCATTGTCACTGTTGTCACTGTTGTCACCATTGTCACCGTTGTGGCTGTTGTTACCGTTGTCGCTGTTGTCACAGTTGTCACCGTTGTCGCCGTTTTCACTGTTGTTGCTGTTTTTACCGTTGTCACCGTTGTTGATGTTGTCACCGTTTTCACTTTTGTCACTCTTGTCGCTGTTGTCACTGTTTCCACTGTTGTTGCTGTTATTACTTTTGTTGATGTTGCCACTGTTGTCACTGTTGTACTGTTGTTGCTGTTTTCACCCTTGTCACCCCATTTAGCAAAACGAAGGAAAACAATATACATCATATGGTAATCAACATGGAGACCGAACAAATGCATAACATGACTATAAACACAAAAATACATGTAAATATTGTAAATTGGATACACGTCATCAGTATGGAATAGGCCTTATTCATGATACCCATCATCAGTTTTTCACACGGAATAAAAGGAAAATGTTACATGGCATTTCAGGGGGCAAACAAGAGGGGTTAGTGATATAATTTGCCAATATGAGTTAAATCATGGTCGGGTTTCTTTATTCTATTAAGACGAGAAGACAGTTTGATAGTCATTCATTATCCAAGTGGGGGGGGGCTACTTCCTAGTTGCATTCGATGTCAGGGGAATGCGACCTAATCTGAACACAAGAAGCCTGGGCACAAGTATTTAGCAGAAAGAATCTTGATTTTTAGGTAGGTTCAACTACTGGAATACGTCATAGACTCCACGGGCAAGGAGCACTTATCTAAAAGCATCACAATGCACGCGAATGTTTTTTCTTTGATGTGCGGTTTAATTTTTTTGCTCATTTTCTATCAATCAATTAATCAATAAACTTTATTTATCCATGGTATTAATAAGCTTATGGGGCAGTGCCAAAAAAGGAAGAAATACAAAACTACTAAAAAATTAGTTACTGTACAATTATTCTACAGTAACTAATTTTTTCATATACTAAAATATTACAAGTAATTAAAAAATAGTATTTACATCACAAATTATAATTATACTCTTTGTCTGCGCTGTTCATTTTCCTTATCAGTCAGCTGCTCATCAGATCTGTTCTACTCGGCAAGTTTAAACTCATCCTTTTTGGAAGTAAAGCAGCATACATTTTTTTGAAAATTTAGTAGCTCTATAATACAATGAAGCTTGATCACTTTGTTTACTGCCTCTGACGCATACAGAAAGTGCATTATTCTATCTACAAAGAAGCGAATATGGTATGTGTTATTGTCCTGTGAGATGCCATCTCACAGAGACAGAGAGTCTACTAGAAAAAAAAACAGATCGATTAAGGGATCGATAATAATTCATTTCTTCTGTTTTATTCCTTGTTTGCCTCTGAACCAAGTATCTACAAAGAGACACCCTGCACCAACTTCAATTCCCAGGACCAATGTTCGAATGCACCTATTAATCCCTGATTACTTCTAGTAATAGGAAAATGGGGATGTGCCACTGAATGGGGTTGCATTTTCATTACTCAGAGTTACTTGAATGCATGGGATCGCACATTTTTCGGGATTTTGGGGATCAGAAAATTCAGGTAGGTAGGGATAAAAAAATAAATGGGAAGATTTTTACTTCATTAAGTTTAACCAATGTGTTAATTCATTTCTGGATGACCTAGTTAAAAGGCTTTAAAATGTAGATGCATAAACAGAAAGTTACTAAGTTGGGATCGTGAAAATTACATTTTCCCAAAAGTGACTAAGATGGGGTCTATAATATGACCACAGAATAGACAAAAATGGTGTAGGTGTTCTGAGAGGCCAGTGGCACATATCCAGCAAAAATTAACCCAAATACGCCCCCCTCCCCCCCCCCCCACCCCTTCTGCACCTCCCCGGTTCAAAATGGATAGTTCAAGTCTTGACAAGATTTATGCCATAAAGTGATTATTGTTTGCTACACAAATGAGGACATCTATGGTCTCTAAAGCATCCACAAAAGTAACAACAATCAGTTCCACGAATAAATTGCCATGAACAGCTCTTCATTTTCTAGTGTCTAGGATGAACACCCAAAATTTTTCGCTTGATCGCCCCCTGAGAAAGCACGTGACATTGCTTTTACCCCATCAGTGATGACGGGTATCATGAATAGGAGTTATCCCGAGAGCAATAATGAATATATCGTTCTCGGTCCCAGAGCTGAGGCAGAATTAAATAATATTTTATACCTATTAAAATCACAGAGAAGCGACGTAAAAAAGGTAGTAATACCTGAAGGTTTTTAACAAGCATTCACGGCAATAGCGATGGCCGCATCTCTTGGTCTGAACAGGGTTCTTCATAGCTACAAGGCATACAGGACATTTGTACTCATCTTTTAACTCTTCCACGAACTCGAAATCATACCCGCAAGTCTCCTCATCATCTGATAATGATAATGCTGTTGATGATGTTGGTGAAGCCAAAGATGTTGATGAAGCTGATGACGTTGAGGAGGATGTAAATGTTGATGGTGATGATGGTAGTGATGGCAATGATGAGGATGATAAGCTTGACATCACGATCAGAAGGTGAAGACACACACAGGTTAGCCCAGATCCGTCACCCTTGACTCCTTGTCGAGAATCGATTGGTATTACAAAAGGCCGCTGTTCAGGAAATGAGCCCGCGCTTCTCCCCTCGAGACCGTGGTTTTCAGTGTCACGCCATTCAAGATAGATCAAAATAAAATCAAAACCGTTCAATAGATAAAGTCCAGAATCTGGGAAATGAAAGGAGGTATATATACAAAGACCCTCGCCAAGATTCAGGTCAGAGGATTATTTCGTATACGAGATATCTGAAGAAATGTTTTACCCAAACTTATAGAGATTTGTATGGAGACGCACAGGTAGCCCAAGCTCGAAATATGAGCATCGGCATTCTTGCATAACATTCAAAATATAAGGATTTGAATGTGAAAAAAACCTATCGTTTCTGTAACCTGCTAGCCTGTGAACAGGCTCTCTGTGTGGGGAAAAAAATAGCAAGGAAAGGAAAGGGGAAGGGCCTATAAGCTTTTCCCTCTCCCTAGTTACACGCTCGACCAAAGGCCTGTTCAGGCTAGCTTATAGGCGGAAGTTTACGGTATACGTCATAGAGGTCGATCGGGTTTCTTGGAAAGAGTATCGAAGATCTCCATTTTTGGGCCAATGAAGGGTCACATTTTTTGTGTGTAACAGATGTACTTCCGGTCCGCTACACAGGGCGTTTGTCGACTGTGTTCAGATGTATATGTGAATTGTTTGTATTAAGTTTTTCGTCGAGCAAATTGCTTAACTTATTCGCCAACGTTTCTTATCGATCCCAGAAAGGTTGCGAGTTTTCCTGATCAAGATTTAATTAGCTTCGAATTCCATCGTAACTGAAACATTCGTTGAAGATTTAGTATACAATGAACGTTGCCTCCCAGGCTCACAACATGTCACAAAGCACAAGTATCACCCAAAAGCTGACGAGTTCTTTGTAATACTGCTATCCAGTTTAATAATACCAATGAATACTTTAATTTTAACGTCAGTTTGTTCCTAAGAGCGCGATAAAGTTGACAGGTCTTCAACTAGCATTATTATGTTGTTGTAGAGGCTTTTTAAAGAGTCCCTTATCAGTGTTATAATAATAATAAGCACAATCATGGTTTTAGCATCGGCTAAGTTTTTTAATATAAAGTTTTCTTTATATTATATATGGCGCCAGGTGCATTCAAAACGAAACCGGAGTTTGCATTGTAAAACAACTTGGTTTTGCAGTCTGATGCACTCACATCAGGTCGCTGTCCTAACGACGTTATAATCGGCTGAATTGAGATAAAGTCTTAGAGATCACGAGAACACAGCCATTATGGTCTTACCATTTTTTTTAGCGTGGTTGGTTGTCCGGTCCGGATCTCACGAGGATCTGAAACTGGAACATCTCGCCTGGCAGACCAACGCTTTACCAAATGCGCTAACCTGGCGGACGTGGAAAGCAGGCGCAACGTTTTAAAAGTAACCACGACTTGAGATATATAAAGAACTAAATCAAATTGATGAAACCAAATAGAAAAGAGTCTAAGAAGCTTGCCGATAAATTATCAGCAAGCCTATTGGAAGACCTTTCTTTCCCATGACAGTTTACTCTACTGCTGACTAGTCGACCAGCTAATCACAGTAAACTCCTTACAAAGATTTAGACGGAAACAAGAGTCTCTTTAAGATGCACTCGTTATGAACGCTGGCTCTGAAATAAAAACCAACTCTTTTATGAGTAGTAATTATACAGACCACAGCGGCTGCTGGGGCAAAAGGGCTCCTAAAATTCAGCAATATATCGAGGCGATTTTGTCCGGTATATTCAACTTTAAGTTTCGGAGGTTATTATCATATTAGGGAGCTTAAGCAACGGCGTTTTTGAGCGACGCACGTCAACCGGAAGTGAGGTCTTTTTCATTTTAAAGCACCCTCACGCTCCCAAATTTGTATTCCTAAGTGTCTTAACTATTATAGAGACGAGTTGTCCTAAAAGATGGGCAAAACCACTGTCCAAAAATGAGATAAGACCACTTCCGGTTGACGTGCGTCGCTCAAAAACGTCTTTGCTTAAGTTCACTATTCACTCTCTTCTATCCCCGTCGCGTTAAAAATTTGATCTGAATCTTACAACGACGTTTTAAAGCCTTTCAACTTTGTCATTCCATATTTATTTTTAAAAATGTGGAATAATTCAAGCAATATAATGAGCTTTTCGCACTTAGCTAATCTCCATAGGTCTTTTAGACCTGTGACGCAACATCAACTGCATATGACGTAACTAACAGATGCATACGATGTAATTAATGAAATGGCGCATATGACGTAAAATGCTTGGCTATGACGCAAACCTTTGTCTTAACCTACGACCAGGGGTAAGCCATTGCTTAACCCTTGCAATTGCTTTATTACCTAAAATAATTGAAAAAATTCGTTCGACACATTTCGACAACTCAGGACCTTGATGACGTTGTTGACGTTAGAGACATAACAGCAAAGCAGACGAAGTATTTGTTGCTTTGTTTCTCAGTTGGAATGACAGAAACAGTGCTTTCCTATGAAAGCTTTAAGATTGCGGCATGTAGCGGAAACTAGCGGTTTAAGTTAAACAAAGTCAGCTAATAATTGATGAACGTTTTTCATTAGAACCACTTCTGAAAACCGAATTCAGTATAATGCAGCGCCACTGAATTAAAGCTCTCTGACGTGCGAGGAACTGTAAACATTCAAGCCGGATATATCTTACTCATCATTTTTGCGGTTTATGTCCATTTGTTTTTTTTTTAATGCCTTTCACCTTTTTTGCTTCCGCAGAGTCAGTTATGCAGACAAATAATTAAGCTCTAAATTTTAAGTCCGGTAATAAAAGTCCTATCGTTTTTCGTATGACTGTACAAAAAAGTGTCTTTTGTGAGGCCTTTACAAATTTTCAGTTTTTAGTGAAAAAAAAAAAAAAAAAAAAAAAAAAAAACGGTTTTTGACATTAGCTAAAAAGTCAGTGTAGGCCACTTATGGAATGAAAGTGTGTGTTATTTTTGTGTCCCTTGATGTCTCTTAAAGCCATCTTTATTAGAAATTCGGCGGCCGCGTATTAAAGTTCGGAATTCACTGATTGCATGTTCTCGCGGCTCTTTGTTGCAGCTTCCAGCGCGCGCTCATGAGCACTGAGTGTGCCGCCAAACTTTTGCTATCGTGCTGACATTACCGCACACTGGTCGATTCTAGACTGCGAGCAGTCTCTTTTTTTTCTTTTGAGTCACAGTAGGTTGACAGCATTATTTTTTACTTTTTCACTTGCCGCGCGTGGCTCTGAGGAAAGAAGGACGACCGCTCGGGTGGTCTACGTTGAATCAGAACGGTGTGTCTAACGCGATTAAGTCACCAGTAAGGGGCGAGAGAAAACTAAATAGGACATATTAAACGACTGTATACCGAAAGGAAACGCGCGTTTAAAGATTGGTCCGTCTCTTGCCACCGCATCTGTTTTGTATAACAAGCTTCCCGTCTTCGACAAAAGTGGGAAACGGATACAAAAACGACATAAAAACAAAACAGAAGAGAAAACAAAAAGCAGTCATTTTCGAAAGAGTGAAATATCTGGAAATTTCTATAATGAATTAAAACGTTTTATTTCAAAAATATTTTCTCTTTACAACAGTCGCAAACCGCCTCTAAGTAAGTCAAGGTATGACAGCATTCAACTGAAGCTGTGCACATAAAAGACTGCCGCGCCTCACCATTCTATGTCGGCACTTAAACGTAATGCATTTTGATTTCTTAACCGTTAAGGTAAAGCTATGAAAGGACTGATAATAAATATTTCTACAAGGTTTCTAAAGCGTATAGATACATTTCCTTCAATGTACAGTTCTATTTATGTTTCCAGTCAGCTCTCACAGAGATGCAGCAAGTAGTTAAGTTTTTACCGAAACGTTTTTCTCTTAAATGTTCTATTAGGGGCCAACATCCTGTATGTTTTCCTTGAAAGAGCCGCAGTAGATCAGAGAAAGGAGAAATAGCGACATTGTCCTGTGTCCATCGCCTCGCCCTTGTTGGCTTAAGCCCTTTTTATCCAAGCCGGATATTTGCAAACCAGTTTCAGAATGACGCATAGACCAAGAATCTTCACGCCGTTGTACATCAACCAAAAAACTGCTTCCAGAACGCTGCAATTTTCATCTCTTTAACACTTCTTTTATCTCGTTTTCTGGTATTTTTCGAACACTTTTCACTTGGCTGTTTAGATTTCTTGTTACTGCTATATAGTGCATCTTCCCACGGTGTACCTTCTAAAGTGGACCTTCCGCCAAAACAAAGAGAATTACTGATTGGTTGAAGCTGGATAAGAGCTTTTTGAGTTCTCGTTTTCGGACGGCTTTCTCTGCTACACTTTTTTCTGTTTCTTTCTGTGGGTGGCTCTGGAACTGAGTCAGCTGAAACAGCTTGAGAACAGAAGCCGGGGAGTTCAGATTGCATTTGATCTCCACAGTACCCTGTTGTTTCGCTCAGATTCTGTTGACCTTGTAATGGATTTACTGGCATATTCTGTTCCACTGGAATCCCCCGCATCGATTGTTGCATGGTGTAAAAATTCACTTACCAAAACCTGAGTTTTGTTCAAAACTGGCTTAGAAGTGAAGAGATCTGAAAATTATGAAGCCACAACTCTTTATAGTCCTATTGGCTGATCTAGATCTCCGTTGTATGAGTCCTGTTCGTGAACGTGCTTAGGTTTTAAATGCTTTCTGAAATGAAAGGGACAGAAAGTCATTAATTAGCTTACACAATTAATTTAACACCTCATCCATACGACTAGCCATGAATTAGCATACATTACAGAAGCAAATTGGCTACCTATGGCGTGCTATGTTTCGGACAATTGCGCAAGAAGAAAGAATATTATATAATAAAGACCAAAGATCTTGATAACTTTATCATAAAGTAACCAAAAACACTACAAGGGAAAAAAATGCTTTTAGGAATATCTTTGTTTCACAAGTTTTTTTGAACGTATTTTTGTCGGTCAGGTTTACTCAGCACTTTCACTTTGTTTGAATTTCAAACACGATTCAATCACGCACGGAGATTTCAGACACGGTCTTTCGGTAACTTTTAAACATCCGTGTACCTTGTTGCATTCTCATTACTGTCAGAGAATATAAAAATAAAGTAAAGCTCAAAAGTTTTTTTAATTTCAATTCTGGTTTGCGTTATTCCAAAGTTGACATAAACAATCAATTCTTACCCGACACACGAAACAGCAAATTCTGGCAATTGGTTTAAGGCCAAGGTTTAAATCATTAAGTATTTCAACTAAGCAAGCCAAGCGGCTTCTTTTTTCCCCTACGGTTAATACTTTTCAACTGGCACGTAGCTCCCATATACACATACATATTCTCCACACTGATCTCCGTACAATTCATCACATGATTAGTTGGGAGAATTTGATACTATAAGATGAATGTATTTTCCCTTTGTTGACCATTTCAAAAATTCTCATAATCTTTTCTCTGGATGATATATGGATATTGCTAGGAGAAACCTGATGTTGATTGCTGGTTTATCATGAAAACAGTCTCATGTATTTAAGATTGGTTAAAATGATCTTTGAAAAGAATACTGTGAAAGTTGGTTGACTGTGGGAACAAAATTGAATTGTGCAATTTTACTGCAGTCCGGGCCAGACAGCATTGATTAACTATTTGAGACATGGCGGTTTAAGTAAGAATGCTGTCGGTAAAATATCACGAACTAAAAATGAAGTCCGTAAGTATTATCAGGAATCGAAATTCAACATTGCAGAAACATATAAGGAATTGGTCTTGGGATAGGCATTTCTGGTTTTAACTACGAAACTAAAAGTAAACTTTCTTATGGCATTCAGGGCACACCCAAAAGTATAGCATCAAGTCAAGCACTTGTGATGGGGTCTAATTGATGTATAGAAAATTTTGTTTAATTTAAAATCGAATGTCTTTCGCAAACAAATCTTCACGCACCATAAATTACGTTAAAATAGTTTGATTAGGTTTTTTTCATGGTATAATTCTTCTCTAAGCTTTTCATGAGTGGCACAAAAAATCAGTCCAATATCTGGTTCTCCATAAGGCTGAGAATGATTCATTTCATTCGACCTTTTCGTATATGCATAAAAGTTTTAGGGCTTAACAGCCAAAGACGAGGAATCAGTCACAGTTTAGCGAATAGTGAACAACACAATGTCCAGCCTAGATGGCAACTGTAAATTAACAAAATCTTTGACTTACTTTGCGATTGGAGCGCACAAGGCTTTAAGGTAGTTAACAACACAGTATAAAAACATTCTTGGAGAACATAGCTCAGCCTGGATGGTCTGTTATCCACAAAACAACCTCTGTACGTGATGCCCCTTTCCGGGAAAATTTCACACCTTTACAAAACGCGGTGTTGAAAAGAAGGGAGCGATATACGTGGCGTTAGCTATAGGTTGTTAAAAAAGCCGTTCTAATTTGAACATCAATATGAATGGTGTAGCTGTAATTATCATGTCCTGTTTGTCTCACGATTTCGACGTATTCTTGCATGTATTTCGGCCTGTTTTCAAGGTATCACACCTCAACATTTACATACTAACATTAAAGCACCGTCCAAACGAGTTCGGACATTGAAATAGACTCCCTTCAAAAAAGGCCTCTCGCGACCTCGTCGCAAGCTTGGCCGCTTGGCGGCTTAAAAAGCCCGCTCCGCTCGCTAAGAGACTCGCGAGGGTCGATTTGTGGAAAGTCTAACACTGAAGCCGCATATTAGTTTACCGGATTCGTGTGGACCGGGCCTTAAAGAGGAGAAAGAAGAGCTGGTTAATAAAAAAGATGCGATTTCGGTGAATAGATTCACTTGTTTCCTTTTTAAAAAAATAATGCGGGTTTCAAAAATATCCGGATTCGTGTGGACGGAACCTCAGTTAGTGAGCTGTTATAAAGGAAGATTCGCGTTCATAAAAAGAAGATTAAACTGGCTTAAAATTGCGTCATTTTTCTCTAACAAAATATTAATGACTACGAGAGAACGACTGGACAACCGACAATGTGACTGACAACAAACGACTGTTGAACTAAGGCAATAGACGGATTGAAAAGCACCAATGACATTACGAGGCCTCTGATAGCCAATAATATCGATCACGGCTTAGCAGACAGACGACCAATGACATCGCCACTTAATTATCTGACTAACCAGGTCAATAATACCATCAACTGACGTGATGCAAGACTTTGACGGATCGAATGGACTGAAGAAAAATGACATACAGCCCGTAAAAGGGCCAGATTACAATCCGCTAACTACATCTCATCTTGACACTGAAGGTGACTACCGCACAGGTTGTCGAAACGTCAGTTACTGTCAAGAACAGTCTTATTCAGGACTACGTTCACCCGGACGATCATGCTCAACCTACTTATGAAATGACTCCTGGGCTCTGTTGAGAACGTTTGAACATTCGTGACTGTTACATGAAGTGATGTTTATCAAGCCTCGTTTTGAGTAGTAGTTTTACGGACCTCGTGGTTCGGAAAAGAAAAAAACTGATCGAATTCGCAGAAAAAACTTTGTTGTTCGGTTTCGTTATTACCTTGAGGACTAAGAATTATGGGCATTAAACCCACTGAGTTTTTCGGAACTATTTGGCGTGTACTCGTGTTTTCCACTGCTCAAACCTTTCACAAAATAATAGAGGTCATAACAATGAAAGTGTTGTTTGATCAGCGGAGTAGTGATGAAAGAAAAAATTCACCACTGTATAAAATTTTCTTCCAAATAATATGGGTTAGGCTAAGACGTCAGTTTCCATGCTTACACGGACAACCACTTTAGCTTGGTTTCCAGAGAGGTCTGTAAACTTTTATTCGGTGTTGTCAAGAAAGATTAATGAGACATTAGGGCCATTTATACGAGGATAAGATAGATAAGACGCGTCTTAGCTAAGACGAGAAAAACTTCGTATAAATGACCTTCGCGTCTTACATAAGACGCGAACGCATAGTACGCAAGCGTTAATTTTTGGCGGGAAAATTTTCGCGCCTTGTTGGTTTCCGTTGCTACGGGCAACATTCACATGAAAACGAGTCAAGAACAGAAATAAGACGCGAACCATTTATACCAGCTGTTCTCGTCTTAGATAAGACATGCTCGTATAAATGGTACAGTTCGCGTCTTATTTAAGACGCGTCTTATTTTTCCTCGTATAAATGGCCCTATTATGCTCTCTTGATGTGTCGCCAAAACAATATTCTGCATTCGTTTTGAGACAGTCACGCGTGCACTTGATGACGTTTCAAACAATCGATTTAAGAAATGGCGGACGTTCCAAGAATTAGGCTTCCGTTTCATACAACCTGTTAAAATAACTTTGGTGAAATCCACGTATCCCACGGGCCAACACCCTAAGATATCCTCAATCTCTAACCCATTAATCTCTCTTGGAAAGACTCATATCATTGCTGCAGTTATCCTCTTCATTCTCGATAATCTCGCTTTCCGAAATTCATCTGTCATTGCTACTCCCGAATATCTTTTTCCTTTCCCAATTCCGCATCCCGTACCCAAATTTTGGCGTCAAATCCCGTATCCCTTTAACCTTTCCCGAATCCCGCACTGTATTTTGGTCAAATCCCGGATCTCGGGTATACGCATCCAGCCCGGACAGTTAAGCTCTCAGTCTGTCCTCATCACCGTGCACTTGTTGAAACTCGACCAGCTGTTCGAAGGCCGATTTCTGCCCTTAACCCTTAGTTAACTTTAACACTGGTTTCTTTTTCTTGTGTTCAAAAGCATTTTCTCGGATAGCTTTCTCTGTTATTTTTAGTGCTTGCAATCATCAACTTGTAAACAAAAAAAGTTAAAACTGAAGTGCCTTTTAAGCTTTCCTTTCCTTTTTCAGCTTTGAACAACTCGGCCTTGATCAATTGTTGCTGAGTCAGAGTGAGATGAGAGATTACGAAAATTTATTCGAGGCTTTAAAGAACAGGGCTATTTTGATATGCTCTGTCTATAATTAATAACTAATACAAAAGTGTGCAAGATGTTCGACAATCCCGCACTAACACTGTAAGGATCTAGTCTACCTGCCTTGTCTCGGATGAGCCTTGTAAATTTGGCCCAGCCTTAAATAAAAATACCTGATTCAACGGTCTTCAAAGTAAAGACCTGATCAAGCGATCGTGGAAATCGCAATACCTATAATTATGCCAGTTCTTCGGGTGTTAAAAAAAACGGTTTCTACATGTTCCATGGCCGTGCTTTTTTTCGTCTTTTACTTTATGGGATGCTTACTATAGTCTCACGGCTTCACTCCGCACAGAAAACGGCGATAAGGATCGCAGAATTTAAATACAACGGATCAGAAACTAGAGTTTGTAACTGCAGATGGCATAAACTTACCAGATCAAACCGGTCTGTGTTCCTCACTAATTTCCTCCAAGACTAAAAAGATTAAAAACATTTGCTGAATTGTTTCACGAGACCGAGTTTCAAAATGTTGAGTCACAACTGAAACGCGAAACCAAAGACTGTAAAGCTAAAAGTTAAATTAGAATTTATTTGCGAATATAAATAACATATTCTTTAAATATCTGGCATGTGAGTGATGTGCATATTGTCGTGCATGCATTAAACAGCTTAATTAAAACCAATTTTCCTCCTACACATTTTAGCTTCAGTGCTAGCAACCCTCATTAATGTTGAGAAAAACGGTGTCTAATCTGGCGGGGTGGTACTCCTATATAAACAAGCATAGCAGGTGGAATTATTATTCCAGGGGTACTTACAATTAACAGCGGAGCCGGAAAATTATTCCTGTCACATTTCTTATGAGTTCTGAGTAATTTTAAATTGGATTTGTTTTCTGAATATTCTTCTAGCGACTTTGCCGCTAAAAAGATGAAGCACTCGCCCGCAAATAATCACGCCAGCTACGCAGGCCACTGCCATATTTAAGCCCTGTCCACACTAATGAATACATTTCGACGATGCGTCAAGGCCCTCCGTCCACACTGATTCGCTGAGTGTTTTCATGGAAAACGCATCAATTTGAAAACGCTCTTGAAAGTTGGTCAAAACGAAAACGCATACAGATCGTATTTAATGCGATCTGTATGCGTTTTCGTTTTAAGTGTGGACGGTCGTGCATGAAAACAGTCGAAAACGCATCAAACTGAAAACGATTACCGAAAATATCGCAGGCACGCGTGTTTTTAGCAGGCGCATAGAATTCAACTTACGTCACAACAGGCAATTCTATCGTTTTCTAGCGTTTTAGCGCGGACAGTCGAAAATGCATCGAAACGGAAGTATGGACGCGAATCAATCGATGCGTTTTCAATGACAACGAAAACGCGCCGCATACTTTTGAAAACGCATTTTTGAGTGTGGACAGGGCCAGAGGTTGTATAGAAGTTGACACAGGGTTTTGTGAAGGCGGCCGTAAGTATAGCTGTCCGATTACGAGCGTGTCTGTTAGAGAGTTTCCATCGGATAGGAAGTGGTTTTCGATATCGCAAGCTGCGTGGTCCGGTATCCTGTATGGTATTTTGGTCCTGCACGGTATTTATGCGGTAACTAAAGTCACATCACCGATGACCAGAAAACAGAGTTGTTAAGGGTCGGTCAAGAGCCATAATGGCCCATTATGGCTCTTGGGTTACTTAGTATAATATTCATCCCTAGGTATTGTTATTCATGACATTATAATAGAGTATGGAGAGTCAATATGACCTGGGACCAACCTAGAACCAGCCCAAGACAGACTGAATTGAATACATGAATAGGTAATCTGGTACCCGACTTACTCGCTGGGGAGGGTGGGTGGGTCGCCAACCACCTTCGTGTCAGACAAAGTGAAGTGAATGGGACAATGCATGCCAGTGTTTCCTATTATATATATTATACTCATTTGCATATCTTTAATTAATCCCCAGGGATGATATTTACAATTCAGATGGACTTGAATAGTGTATTTATAAACAACTCATTCAGCTTTGCACTTAAATTCTGTGGTTTCCAGAATTTTTGCGTAAGGTTATGAAATCGTCGACCATTTTCAGTCCAAACTTTACCCCTTGATCTCAAAGATATCAAAGAAAAGAGAAAAAACGCAAACGCACCCTCATGATTTAAGAAATATAGTTGTGCGGAAAACTTGTTTAATTTGAAGGTGCACAAGATCCCGTGCCTAGGAGAATATGGTGTGTAAGTATTTTTGGAAACTTCATGAGTATTCTGACTGTCCCGCGGCAGGTTTTCCGTTCCCCCGCTAGGCTGGCACTTAAATTCCGTGCATAATACCGCTGTATCTAGCCTGGATACCAGAGGTCTTTTTCTCGTTTGCGGCGAGATCGCTTCGGTGTCGGCAGCAGGCCGACAATTCTTCGGCCGAGAGCCGAAGTCACGAGCGGCGAAACCGCGAGAAAAACCGAAACCGGGACCCGCGCATGAAAAGTCTCTGGCACCAGGAGTACCCTGGAGTTAAACTCTCTTTAGTTGCCATTAATAAATAATCATTTACAAACAAAGACAAAACGCTTTTAAAAACTACAACGGCAAGTTTTTATTAAGTCCTATTTAATTTTTTGAGATACAAAACTTTACTAATAAAAAACTATTACTCAATATTTCGGTTTAAATTAATGTATAAAAACTCTTCCCTCTCGACTAGAAAAATTGAACTAGTACATAAAAGCATCTTTTAACCTAATGCTCTTTAAAATGATTCATGTTATTATCCAAACTTGTCAAGTTAGCCGGTTCAGCTCTAAACATTGCTAGATTTGGGCTTTTTGTGAAAGCTTGCCCAAATCGTGCACAGTCCCGTGGTTCTAGCCAAACAGCTCCAAAAACTCCATTAACTGTCGCTCTTCTAATCTTTCCTGTCCGCTACGTTTACGAAGTCTCTGTGTATCTCGGTATATGATGGCTTCCTCCCACGGAGTGCCCTTCAGTGATGTCTCGCGATCAAATGAACTCTCGAAGTGGTCCCCCGCGTTCAGAACAGCCATGGGGTAAGCGAATCTAAGTTCCGCTCGCTCGTTTAGGCCAGATTTCACTTTTTCTGCCGTTGAGAGTAGCTCTTTTAACGGTGATAAGGGTCTGGTACAAGCCGCACAATCATACCGCGTCAGCTGCCGCGTCTTAGATTTCGAAACCGCTATGCGAGCTTGTATACGAGGACATTCTTCTTCTTCTTCTTTTGCAGACTGGGATGTTTTATGTTCTTCTAATAATTTTCGTCTTAATATTTGATGTTCCATGACTGATTTTCCCGTTAATGTCCTCGGCGCACTGTGGCTCACGACAGTTCACAGACAGTGTCTGCAAGTGTTTTGCGCTCTTGAGTAACTCAGTTTATTAGTTCTGCAGAATATAAAGTTTCATGCTTTGTTTATTACGAAATTGCTTGAAATTAACGTCAATGACTTTAGCAATCACCCTTTCAAATTGCCCTTAAAACAAATGAGTTTATGCACCTGCGTTCCAAAAAGTTTCGTCTATCCTTTCTACAACACGTGAATACCGGGGTATGAACAGCGGAGGCACGTGCGATTACACAAAATATAATGATGAGATGTCCTGGAAACGAAATGAGACCGGCGGGGTAAGAGGTAGACAAGAAAGCAGCAAGCGAATGACTTTCTCAAACCTTTCTTGCGAATGATTGATATATCTTCAACAGGAAACTGTTCACTCAAATTTCGCAACGGCCCGGCTTAAGGAAAACTGTCGTCGCATGAGGGGAAACCCCTGCAAATGGATCACCTGCGAATTCTTGAGTTTAGAGTTTCAACAGTTTGTAAGGTAAATTATGCATTATCAGAGAAAGGTATTCTACCACGATAACTTCGAATTCATTAAGCTCTGTCACAGTCCATGTATTAAAAAACTGATATACATAGCTAGCCTTTTTGTAGTTTCTTTCTAGAATCTATACAGTAGCCAGCTGGGACTGGTCTGTTTCTAGAAGTCGGAAGGTCCCGTTTCAAGTCCAGTTAACGCCCCTTTTAGTTCTTTGTGTTTATGTTTAACTCGATCGATACCAATTTTTGCTAGCTTCCATGGATTGAATTTAATTTGTAAAAATTAGATCATGATCAGTTCCAGGCTGGTTTGGGCAAAAGATCTAGGGGGACGAAACATTTAGTAGCCTTCGATTCACAAATTTAAAAAAGCTTTGTTCCTATTTTGAAAAGCTGGCGAGAAATAAGCTAAGCACTCCCCATTAGTTTACCCATTTCTTTGATCAAGAAAACTTCTTTTACTCCACGCCAGGCAGTTGAAGGTGTCATGGGATTGACCGACGTACTGACACGTTTTATGGGGTACACGGTACAGTAGTGACTAAGGTTAAATTGGGAATAATGATCCAAGGTTGAGGAAAACGGACCGAAATAGACATGATTGAAAAGTGTTCTCGTTCGAGTTCTTCTCAAGGTTTTAAAATTGCTCGTTCGGATTAACCCGACACGACCTAAGCTCTAAGCTCAGTTAAAGAAAATCGATATGTGATGCGGCAGATCGACTAGCTCGCTTGCAATATGTAGTCATGTCTCCTTCCATTAGAAGGAGTGAATAGAATCGGGATGAAAACCCACTGATATTACTAGACAGGTTTTATTCCATGCATCTTCTTGCATTTCAATGACTTTAATTTGCACACGTATGACTACATTTTACTTGAACATTTTTTAAGACCCATGACTACGACGCTGTGAAAGATATGAATTAAAATGACGCTTTAATAAGAAATCACTCGCTTTTAAGGCCAAGTCAGGACAATTTTTAGTATTTTTATTATTATGGTTTCAGTCTACGGACCGGCACGACGCTTCAAGAAAACCAAAATCCTCACCTTAAAAGCCAGTATTCTCACCTACGAAGTGCGGGACAGAAAAGCTTTGTTTGAACAATACTTCTTTTTCACGTGAGACAATGAAATCCAAGGACGATATTATTGCAGTACTTCTTCCACAGCTTTCCTATTCAACTATAAAATAATCCCCTTTAGCAATAATATTTTACTCTAGATCATGTTTCTGTTCAACCCTAAATAAATTATTTAGTGCTGGTCAATAACCTAAGCAAACAGATGCCCACACCTGCTTCAACTTCTTTGGAATTTAAGGGGGGAGTCTGGTTACATTTTGAGCCCAAATTTGTCACAGATTGTAAAGCACATAAAACTCCAGCTATTTTATGTATCTTCATAGAATTTTTCATGCAAATAGACCATCCCACAGTCTAATGTGGCATATGGTTTACATCCCATAATAAGCAAATTTATGGTTAATTATTAACCAAGTTCTTCATGGAGGCTTTTTTCCACCAATTTCATGCCCCCATACTTTTTTTTCTTTTCTATTTACAAAGTAACCATGATATTTCTCACAATAACACTACACACACTCTCCTACAAACCTATTGAGCGATTTCGGTTTTCAGCAAATTGTGTTGCCATAGCAACGGCATAGTTTTGTAAAAAGTTCAACCTGGAATATCATCAACTGTATTCAGCCAAAATAAAAAAGCCTCAATAGGTTTGTAGAACAGCCTTTCATAAGTAACTGAGCCAAATTTGATAGAAAACGGATAAAACCAAAGAAAAAAAATCTAAGGGGGCATAAAAAAACTCCGCGAAAATGCCTTTTTGAGAAAATGCAGGTTAAAATTTGGAAAGCAAAATCAGCAGTGTAACATTCACTAAAGGAAGCTACCACTAGAAAATTAGTAAAAGTAGACTCATTGCAGTATCACCACATCATTTTCTAGATATAAATCACGTTTTCTATCTCTTTTTTCTCTTTCTTGCTGGTTCTGTGGCAACAGTCAGTTCATTGAAAGCACCGGCACCGTATGTTGTGCCCTCCTTTTGTCGCCGTTGTTCCTCGTCTCTTTGCTTTGCTTGTCTGCGAGCAACTCTGTATTTTTTATGCTGATCCTGGATCCTTTTTTCAGCCTTTTTAATTCGCCCAGAGTCTCTTCTGCTGCTTTCCTTTCTGGTGTGAGCCCCTACAGCTAACCCAGCCTTTACCATCACTTCGTGCTTTGCAGTTGCCCCTGCACTGAAGTGTAGAGCAGCTGATGCTGTTGCCAGCTCAATCCGTTTTCTTCCATGCCATTTGTGCTTTGGGCACCTGATCCACACTAATGAATTCACAGACTCATTTGCATTTTGGGTAAAGCCTGGAAGACAACGTGCAAGAAGAGCAGGATCACTAAGCTTCTCATAAATGGGTCGCAAATGCTTTTCAAACACTGGATCTAAGTGGTGAGGTTTATCAGGACAAGCAATTTTCTTCTTGTACTTGCACCAAGAATTGTTTGGGCAATACTTGTGTCTTTCTTTATCTGGTATTTTCAGGCAATGGTACAAACCAGCCATGATTTCGGTCTGCATGGCCTGAACAGCGGCATCTCGCTCTGCCACAGAGTTAATGTCTTTCTTAACATTATTACGAATAGCTTTCCCATATGAGCGTTTCATTTTCTCAATTGCTGTTTTTGTAAGTCGACCCTGTCTTCCTTTCACAGGCTTACCATCCTCTAGTTTAGATGCAGTTCTTTGAAATTCATACAGGGCCTTTCCCAGCCGCTTCTGAACATGTCCAATGCAGTCAAGTTTGATTACACGATTACAATCCACAGATCCATCGAGATGTTCATTTTCCCACTTGATGTAGTCTTCAGATGCCTTCCAAGTCTTGTATTCATCACTTGTTGATTCTAAAGATTCATAATGATTACAGGTGTCACATGCCCCATAATAGTTCCAAATAGCACTATATGACTTAGAGTCTCCATCAGAAATCATATATTTATAACGCATGGAGTAGTCCTGACTCCTACCCCACAAAGGCTTTGCACACTCCATCTCCATGCTCGGACTAGACCCTCCAAAACTACCCATACAGTTATGGTTTTCAGCCCACTGTTCAAAGTCCTGTTCATTTAGCGATGATTTCTTTTGTATACAAGTGTTGCATACTTTTGAAATTACTTCGTAGTCCAGTACCTTTCCAGTGGCAGCTGAGATGACAAACCCAATTCCATGGTTGGCAGTGTATCCTCTCTTGGACCATGTACCATCAAAACTGATTGGAATGTCAACCACAGTGTCTTCATCTTCTCCACTAATCCCTTCGTCTGTCATTGCCAGCTTCCTCGCCTCTTTCCTGTTTTTCTCCAGTTCCACCTGGACAACTTCAGTATGTGCTTGAAGCAGGGCATCCTCATGACTATGCCAGGTATCTTTGCTCATGGAAAAAGGCATATTCAGTATCTCACAAAACTTGGAAATATTTTCTCTGCCAATCCCCATTTCACTGGCAGCATAAACCACTCGGCGATTTACATCCTTCCCTTGGACAGTTCTGGGGCCAATGTCTAAGGAATTATGTTCACCAGTACCCAGAAATTCCGTCAGACCGCAGTCATCACAAATAGCATATATGCTGCTGCTGAGGCCAAATCGGCTTGTACTTAATTCTCGAAGTTCTAGATGGCCTACAACAACAAAAATAAAGAAAATAACTAAGTAATCACGACGCCGGACGAGAACAGCAACAATAGAACCACATTTTATAATATATACTTTGAGAATTGCAAAAGTAAAAATAACTGAAAATGATGATCTCACCGGAAGCACATTGCGAATTTGAATGAATCCTTCTTGCAAATTCTTTGAGACTATCCATGGACACAAGACGGTATCCTTCTGGTATCTCACCTTTTGGATCTATACTTTCATCGGAAGAGCTCTCTGTGTATTCAGCACCAATTTTTCTAAACGACGCCGAAGCAGCAGGCGGTGGAATCTGTTCACTCACAACATCATCTTCACCGACAAACGTGATTTCAGTAGCAGCGTTTCTCGCCAATTCCATGGGCACTTTCTTTTGTTTTTGGACTCCCTTGAATTTCGATTTCTTTTTTTGACAATTCGTTTTCAGTACGGACTGTTTTAGTCCGATTTTTCCTCCTTTTGGCATCGCGTTGTGCGAGAGATTCAAGTGGAGTCAATACGAAGAGCGAAATAACACCGTGCTATGCAGCCAGGCCTTACAAGTTTGGAAACATTGAACAGGGATGATCTTGGAAGGGACTATAGGAACAAACGAACCATCGGACTTCATATCGGTGCAAAAAACCCCTCCAAAATGCATTTGTTTGAAACGGTTGCCATGGAAACGGAAAACAACTTTGTAAACACTACGAAAGATTGAACTTTTTTTTCATTTTATGGATAATTTCTGACGTTGAAAGTGTTAATATTTTAAAGTTGAATAGTTTTTCTGTCGAAAAACGAATACAACAAAAAAATGACCGAGTTCATAATTTAACTCAAAATTTCAACCAGACTCCCCCCTTAAGAGATCAATAAAACGTGAGAAACTCGGTTGGAAACAACTCACGCGTGACTGAGGGCCAGGAGTCTTCAAATTCAGTTCAGAATTCAAATTGCACTCGAAACCATGTGTTATACATACATAATAAAATGCATCTATTTTCACGGGTGGAATACGATATTTTCATATTGCATCGCTAATGTGTCGCCGGCAGATTCGCCTTTTTATTCAAACCCATGATTAAGGAAATAAAAATCACGAAAAGCGCAATTTTTTTCGGCAGAAAAAAAGAAGAACGAAGAGATATCAAAATTGCTCTCTACACAGTACTGAGAGAAATTATTATTGATAAAAAGCCTCACGCATGAAAAAAAAAATTAAAAACGATTTATAAATTAAACTGAACACAGAAAAAAGTTTGTGAAAAAAATCGTATGCTCAAGAATTTGCGAGCTCCCACCGCAGTTTTAGTTTTGATTATTATTTAGGCTTCAATATAAATGTATTTACAGTTTTTGAGGCTTTTTCTCAAGCCCACCAGTCTGAAAGAGACAACATGACTAAAGCTATCAGTGTTTACACTATGCCGGATAGCTCTTGCACCGGTGCGTAAAACATACCGGATTGAGGTCTACGATCGACAAAGCGACGAGAAAGCAAGCGGTTGGACCGTGGAACGTCTTAAGAGGATCCTTATATATTGCTAGCAGGAGAAAGGCGTTTGCTAGCACAGTTATTGGGCAGAGCACCGATAGGAATATTCCAGATAATAAAAACGATGTCTGATCATTCATCATGTTGGTTGAATAAAAGTTTTGGTATTCGTATTGATTTTGGTGAGTCAAAAAAAGTGTGTTAGGTGTGCTATTTGACACCTACAGTCACGTGACAACGAAAAAAAACCGGCAATAATTTCCATTTCCACATGAAAAATAATAATTACAAAAATAAAACTAAGTAAGGCTACAATCAACGCCAGTTAACTTTCTACCTTTTTCGGCAGTTATTAAACCCACATCTCGGTCACTTGCAAATGAAGTCCATCTTAAAGACAAACGGAAAAGGCGGACTCAAGGCCCATTTCCCCTTAGTGTCTATTAACCCCCCTACTTCCTTTACACCTTTGTAACACAGGCTACCTTGCATATTGCTGCGCGAATAAGTTAAACGATTATTAACCGTTTCTTTTGACGTTAAACTAGGCGCGCTGGGAGATGAAGTCTCAATCGTAATTGTTACTGCGACACAAACTGAAAGGTAGAGGAGCAGGTTCTAAGTTTCTTTCTTGGGTTGTGTTCCTCGCCTTTGTCGAGGTCAGGGGTTTGGGGGTTGGTCCGTGCGTCTAGCACCTAAGTAGTCTCAAAAAGTACACTTGACGAAAACTCACACTAACTAGGTGGGAATAGCTGATCATTTGAGGTTTCTGAGTAACTGACCACCTACCCCTCCCCTAAGTCACAATTTTGCTCTATGAGAGAACTGAGTGCTAATGTTGACTTAGAGGAGGGGAAGGTGGTCAGCTACCCAGAAACCTCAAATAATCGGGAATAGCTGGGCTATACTAAGACACCACCGGTGGACACTTTTAACCTGAAGCTTGCATCGCCAGACAAACTGTACTGTGAGTACAGTGGGGGTGGGTACAGAGCTGAGGCCTGTTACACAGAGACGCCACTAGGCTTTTCCTTCAGGTGTGGGTTCGTCGGTGTACAATAGTTTTTACCAGCCCCCCTTCCCCTATAGTTTTGACAAGCAGCTTGCTCGATCCAATTATTAAAGACAATTTTGATGCAAACTAAAATGGCGTGTTTTGTTATAGATGCTGAATCGCCTTGACAAGACAATTTCGCTGCTCGTTTATTTCTTATTCATTGTCGGTGTATTTCGTGTTTTGACAGATGTCACAAGGTTGGTTATTTCCGTGACATGTGATTTAGCATTTCTTTGAAATATAGGGTAAAAAGACTTAATTGCAAGCACATCGACACCCGCTGAAAAACACGACAGCTTTATAATATAAACTTTAACAAAAATAACATTCTAAGTTACTGTTCATGGTTATTATCCTTCTGGTTACATTTAGGCCTTTCCCGATTGTGCTCATAAAATGCTGGCTTTTTATGAGCACAAAAATAGAAATAAGAAAATAAATTTTAAAAAATGATTAAAAATGAAATTTAAAAGACTTGAAGTTTTCTATGAAATCGTTGACTTTTTCGTGCTTGATATGTGCTCTAAACCTATATTTTGCTCAAAAGTTGCTCAGAAAGGCAAAATTTGCTCGAGGTTGCTAGAACCGCAAAAAGTTGCTCCAAACGCCAAAATTAAAGTTGCTCAAAAGTTGCCGGGGACAATCGGGAAAGGCCTAGTTCCATTTACTCTGCATGTGCTTATGGAGGTCCAAAGTTCTTTAATAATGGACTTGTCACTTGATATTCGCGCGTCATCTTGTTTTGTTTGGGGTTTTTTTGGACACTTTCTTAACAGTATTAAAAAACTCGGGGTAAAACTGTCGCGAAAATTTCAGGTAATGTTTTACTTAATTGAAAGCCAACAAAAAGGAGGTAATTAAAAGTAAAACCTACTCTGCGTTAATTTCTACTACGGCAAAATAAAAGCGACAGAAAAAAAATTTGTTTTGAGCACAGGTGGAACTTTGTGCTTCTTTTATTTTTCTCGACAGGTCCGACTTTCTTCCTTTCTCGCAACGCCGGCCAAAACTTTTCGAAAACGCTCTTGAAATCGAAAAGGTAAAAATTTAAAAATTCTTTCTCTGCGTTCTAGAACATAGGCGGCGGAGCAGGGAGAAACGTGTGCCGAAAAACAGTTTTACCGATGTATTTGACAATACCTGTGACGTCAGCGACTTCAGAACGCACATTTTCTGCCCCTCAGACGACTCAAGAACTACCTAAGAAGCACAATGAAGCAGGACCGCCTGAACAATTATAGACTACGAGTAGTCCCCTCTCGACTATCTCGCTTGGGGTGATTTTCACGCGCGCTCGTGTTTCGATCGCTCTACTATCCCTGAGGAAAAACGGGGACTACTCATAGTCTAGAACAGCTACTGACTGGTGCTGGGATCGTGACAAATCGATTACGAAAGCACTAGGCACTATGAAGGTTGCTTGTGCTAAGGAACAACGCAATTCCCTGGGTCCAGAGGATATTTTTTTCTTATCGATACTGATGGTTCACGACGAAGCAGGTATTTTGAGAACGGACCTCTGGAGCCTGGGTAACAACGCAAGCGCATTTTGGAAAATTTGAGTAGGGACAGGAGCCGATTACTCGGCTCCTGGTAGGGGGTATGCGTATGGCTGGGGGTGAGCATCTGAGATGAGCCCCCCTTCCACCCCCCCCCCCCTTCCCCACGTTTCAAAACGCTCCGCAGCCTCTGTAGTGTTAACGGAAAACAATTTGAAAACAGTACATTTCAGAGCGGTTATTTATTTCAGCCGTTTTTGATTAAAAAAGCCGGATTTATCCGGACTGGTTTGAGCGGTAAATATTTTGTGCGTTTTCCACGTATTCAAATTTCTTCGTTCACCTTACTGGCGGCAATTTCAACCAGCTTGTTTGTTCCAAGGGGAGGAGTAA
This sequence comes from Porites rus, assembly GCA_964035705.1. NCBI lineage: Eukaryota > Metazoa > Cnidaria > Anthozoa > Scleractinia > Poritidae > Porites > Porites rus. The sequence continues at coordinate 47,514,269 of OZ037993.1, forward strand.
GTTTTGTTTCCTTGACCCCCCTCAAAGTTTCCCTGAGGCAAAAAAAAAAAAAAAAAGTTATGAATTTGTTTACCGGCCATGTTTCTTTGTTTCGCGCGACTAGCACATAAATTTCCTTCGGTTTCTGATGACGTGCAGGTGAGTTTAGAGGAGTACTTGACACGTTCTCGTCCAATTGGAAAACGCGCTCGAGTTGTGTGGTATAACAATTGGCCTTGCTGTGGCGTTGTTTAACTCTAGGTAAAAAATAGTTTCATACAGAATTAGGTAAGAATTTTATCCAAACTACGAAAAGAAAATTGGTGAGCCACAATGAAATAGCCGTGCTGTTGACGGTTGTAGACTCGTGGCGTTACTCCAGCGCTATCGTCTCTCAGAGGTCTTTAACGCCGGGGCTATCCAAAAATGTCAAGTATCCATGACAATACGTCATCTTCCGCCACCGGAGAACTTTCCCTTATGAAACAGGGCGGGGAAGCTCGTGATGTTTACTTAGAGTCCTTGCTGTACAAGTCATATATGTCCCATCTCTTTAGGCTGCGGCGTTGAACGACCAACGAACTCTTTGCCCAGCTGCTAGACAGATATTGGTTTGTGTGTTCACCTACTCCATAAAGCAAGCGCGTGAAATTAGGAAGCTTCATGTCGCAGGGGTGCAACGACGGCAAAGAAATGTACAAATTAAAATAGCGTGATGCACGTGCACTGATATGTTGTTTTGTCAATAAAAACCTATTACTTTTTTGCCGTTCTCCTTCCGTCGCCGTCGTCGTTGGTTTTGTTGTCATCCAGAAATAGTGCTACCATGGTGACGTCACGTCATACTTCTCCTCTCTATTGAGCATGCGTCATGCTATGATGTATGTTTAATGAAGTTTAATGATATATTTTTGATGTATGACATCATCGTATTCGAAATCCTCCGTGTTCATACGTACACACGCAAAAGAAAAGCCGGCGTTTTCAAAAATCTCATTCTGGCGAGCTTTTTTGAAAAGATGCGTTTTCGGTGACTGTTTTCACCGGATACGAGTGGACGGTAGGCCAAATCGGAGAAAAAAAATCTCCCTTTAAAAAAGAAACGGATTCGTGAGGATGGGGCCTGAACCTATTACTTTTTTGCCGTTCCTGTCTCCGTCGCAGCCGTCGTCACTTAAGGCTGGTTTTCACTAGCGCATTAAAGCGTAAGCATAAGCACAAGAAAAACGGACATGTTCGTTTTTCTCGTGCTTATGCTTATGCTTTTTTCGTAACTTTTTAGGACTAGTGAGCCGGAACGGGGTCGACATAGGCACAAGCATAAACACAAGGCCGTGGGCCAATCATAGGTCAGACACTTTGACCCAGACCGGCATACGAACATATCAAAAGCAATATGGCGGACGCTTCATGCGCTATCTTGTTTATTTATCATCGGGTTTAGGAGAGCTGGTATCGAGAATTAAGTCAAATATGCTACTATGCCCGTGCGTATGTCCTTATGGTTATCCTTATTCGCTAGTGAAAACCAGGCTTTCTTAGCTCCCTATTACGCGCTTTCCGGCCCTGGACGGGATCGGTCCAGGGGTCGGCAGGCGCGGGGGAAGAACTAAGGTGGACGTAGTGACAATGAGGTCCATATGGCCGAAGCTTATCCCAGTCGCATTAGCACAAAATTACCGGATGTATTGCTGACAATCCCCCCTAAATAGGATCAGATGCTGTTACATCCGGGGTATTCAACTTGGTGGAGAGAAATCAACAGGAGTAAAATTTCTATCATGTCTTAACTCTAAAACGACGTAATGGCAAGGCATCGACGTCGACATCTTAACCACCAGGCCATTAGATTTCCTAATATACAAGAATAATTCTACTATTTCAGTTGTTATAAAGAGGTAAATTGCATTCTTAAGAATAAAGATAAGCGAAACAAGTTTAGCACAACGTTTCGATGTCGCCATGGGTAATTTCACTGGCCAAAGTTTTTTTTTCTTTAATTAAGTTTGTTCACATAAAATCTTCTCAATAAGACAGTTGACGGCTTGTATTTTCACCAGATTCTCAGTCGCGGAACTTAATCTCAAAATGACCGCGCGATAAACCTGTGAACTTTCCAGAATTGATCCAACGCCGTCTCACTCTCGAACTTTTCGCCAGGACCATACAGAGGCTTCTTTGAAAGGTTGACCGTGACAAGAACGCACGGGATTGATGGATAAGCTTTGTTCTCTACATCTTTCAGCAATTTCGGAACTCTATCCAGGGATAAAGCACAGGTCAGATCCCAGAATACTAATGCCCCGTGACTGTTACTACAACATATATTTAATAATATACGCTCACCTCCAGCCATCTCCCAAAATTGTAGTTTGATGGTCATTGAAGGATTGCGGTCGTCGCCTTTTTTACATTTTATGGTTTTTACGTGAAAGTCGCAACCGATTTATAGAGGCGGATAATAGCCGATCTGTGCCGGTTGTGTGACTAGCATGATAATCCTTGAGAAGCTCCCCTTTTCTTCCCACTCCAAACATGTAGCCCCCGAGGCAAATAATTTTTATAATCAGCTCTTGATCTTTGTCACATTCTAACGTCGGGGGAGCATTTGTTTTAAAGGTCGTCATTTCTACTTCCTCTCCCAAATTGCTCAGAAGGTTGGTATTAGCTTCTTCGGGCAATTCATACTTTGTAGCCATGGTAGATCAGGTAGATAAAAGCAGAAATTCTTTATATTTCGGTCGATTCCCGCATAGGTACTTCCGGCCTTGAGCGATTTGAATCCGTCCACGAGGAAGCTACAACTTTACATCGTGTTCACATGTTTAAGGCGTATACCAATGTACCTCTGTGTTGAAATTGCCCTTTCGATGTCCTTTTTAACTTGTGGATTACTCGTAGCGTAAGGCGGAAACAAGTTATTAAGGGCACTCCGACATGCAAAAGCCTCACTCCGATGTAGACGCCGTTCGTAATTAGTCGGGAAGGCCCCGCCCAAAAGGGGAACCTTTTTTAAAGGTTCACGACGGTATTTGAAAGGGTATAGGGATTTCACTAGTTGAAGAATATAAAAGACCTAATCTCAGGACTAACAGAAGGGTTTATGGCTGTGAAAAAAGTTCTAAACTAGGTACCCAACCAATAGGAAATAGCCAATAAATTCAATGAGTATTTTGTAAGTGGACTTAACCTGGCTAAAAAAAATCCCCGAGCAAATTAAAGATCAATTATAATAAGTACTTTATAAAAAAAACTATATAAACTCAATGTTCTTAGAAGCAATAACAGAAAACGAAGTTGAAGAAGAAATTAACCAACTGACGGGAAACAGGGCTTGTGGGCATGACGAAATATGGCCAAAAGTAGCGAGGAAAATAACTACTTACATAGTTAAACCTATGGAACATATTTTTAGCCGCTCATTCCTCACAGGTATAGAGTACTAAATCAATTGAAAGTTGCACTAATTTAACTCCAGTGTTCAAGGCAAATGAAAGGAAACGTTTCTCAAACTAAAATATAGAGGAGCAGAAATATGGAATAATTTGCCAGATAATTTAAAAAATAAAAGATCTTACAATTCTTTTAAATGTTCCGTTAAAATCTTTTATACAAATGATATAGGCAATAATACTTCTTTGTTGATATATCTAGATTCCAAATTTGTTAGCCATATAATATTATATGTTCATATTAGCCATCACTTATTTTGTAACTTGCAAATGTATATTTTTAAACTCGGGATCTTCTCAGAAAAGCCTAGTAGGGCTTCAGTGCTAAGATCTCCTGCCATAAATGTATCCTTGCCCTGATTAAGCATTTGCTTTTCTTGTATCGTGAACGGCGAAATAAATACATTTATAATCCACTGATTAATTTTCGCGCGATTTTATTGGCTATTTTGGGTCACGCGGTCCCAAATCGGAGGGCGGGTATCAGACAATACATTCCGTCCGTGTCGATTTTTCAGTGTCAAGAAAGAATGACGAAGTCAACAAAGTGAATCTATCGATTATCGGGCGATTTATAAGATTAACTCAAGTAAATTCCGGTCAGTTCAACCTGTTCTTACAGATGGGCCTCATTATTTCTTCTTCCTTTTCTTTCTATGACTTCCTCAGCTTCCATCATTCGCTTCAACAAATCCAGGTTTTGCCAACAGTCCACTAATGAAAAACTTAAATCTTTCAACTGCTCCAGAGTTTTCAGTTTCTCTGTTTCATGGTTGTAATTATACTTTTCTAGCCCTTTCAGTGGCAGTTAGTGATATGGTTGGATTCTCTCCACTTATCCATTAGAAACGATGTTTTAAGTAGATTTCAAACAGTGCTGTCGGTAAAGTATAATAGAGACCTTTAGATTCAAGGACGAGAACGACTACGAGTGCGAGATTTGACTTCAAGTTTTTTCGCGTATTCTCAAAATATAGACTCCCCGGAAAGCTTCATTTTACCATTTTTCACTAGAAAAGTTAGCACTGTTACCTTTAGTGAAGGAGGTTGCACCCTCTCCTGATCGCAAAATGATAAAACTTCTAACATTTGATAACTTATTTCCGCAACTTCGACATTCTCGCTAAAACTCGTAGTAGAGTGACGACGGCTACCACGTTTTCCCGCCAAAATGACGCTGGTACACGCGCGTGCACTACTTAGCATTGAAAAGATCTCGTACTCGTAGTCGTACTCGTCTTAGAATCTAAAGGTCTCTAATATAAAAGCGCTGCTTTCTAGTTTTAATCTATGGGGCGATGTTAAGCCCTGGTCGAGTTTCAATAAAAACAAATCAACCAATCAATGTGCTTTTTTGCGTCATGCACACGCGCGCTCACCTCTTGTTTTTGTTTTTCTATCTCCCCTAACATGTTTGAGATGTAAAAAATTAATCCGAGCATTATAAAAGAAAAAAACCTTTTCTGGCCTGCTGGTATATCGCATGATAATGCCATTGGCTGAGAGATTGTCCTCAACATTTCACATTTGCTCTCGAATTAAGTTTTGCTTCCTCGGGCAAATGTTTATTTTTCGGACAATCTCTCAGCCGAGGCAGGAGCCCATCAAATTTGATGGGCTCCTGGCCGAGGGCATTATCCTCCGGTATACTAGCCGCCAGAAAGGGTTTATTTACTAAATATAATAATTTGTCAATGGCAGGTAAACGAATTTAAAGAGGTACCTCTCCGAAAATGAGCTAAAGTGGTATAAGAAAGGGTAATGGGTTGTTCCTCAGGACAGACCATCATCGTTTAAAACTTTGTTAAGTACCCCCTGGTTGTGATATCACATCCAGCGGTTCAAACTCGTTCCCAGGGTTCTCTCCTACCTGCCCTACGGAGCGCTCCGTAGGGCGGGTACAAGAGAACCCTAGGAACGAGGTTGCCAGCGATTTCGCGCAGAATTTAAATAAGTGCTGAGGTTTACTCTGGCTATACGCGAGTCAATGGAACAAGCTGAATCAAATAATTTCCGTCAAAATTTTGTCAAGACCTGGCATTTCATGTTTTCTTCGTGAGGGTCAGGTCTCTCGTACTTTCGCCTTAGTGTGACGTCAGTTGAATTCGTCGTGGCACCAGAAGCTAGCACAAATGAGAAACGTGACTCAGAATTTGTTTGACAGATTTGTGACTCGTGCTTTATCGGCATCTATACCCGTCAAAATACAAGGTTTGATTCAATTGAGTTGAACAGTTGACCAACCAGTTAACATTGCTGTGCCATAAGGAAATAACAAATGGTTGTCAGCATGCAACTTATATTAACTAACATGAAAATAGAATAAAATTATCACGTACTCAGAAAAAGGAAAAGAAACGTGAAGAACTGATAAACACTTTTTGTCCGCGTGATTCGTGATCTTGTTAACGCGTGAGTTACATGTTTATACAATTCTTGTACGTGATCGACGTGTAATCATCTGAAACGAAAAGCGATATTAAGGCCATTTGTACAGGGAAAAATAACTGAAGACGCGCCGTCTCACGTAAAAAGTTTCAGCTACAGTTCTCACAAACATAACTCCGTCTGATCTTCCTTTTGACTAAACAAATCTTGGGAAATATTAGTAAAAAGTGGTAAAATCTGAACAAAATCATTTTGTCAGTAAAATCATGGATGAAAAATACTATAAGAATATAATATTGCCATAATTTTACGGCCACAAAATCGGAGAGACCAACAATGGAGCGGACTGGTACAGCCGATATTTGGCCCGCGAAGAAATAGATAAATTAAAGGGTGCATTATCTGCTGCACCCGACATTTCTGGGAGACACTTTTTTAATAAAAAAAAAATATATAATATTGCTATAATTTTAGGGCCACAAAATCATTTGAGGGACCAACAATAGAGCGCGGGCTGGTACAGCCGATATTTGGCCCGCGAAGAGATAGATAAATCAAAGGGTGCATTATCTACTGCACCCGACATTTCTTGGAGAATCTTTTTTTTCCCAAATCTAAAACCTCCTAAATTTATAGTTTTATTAAATCCAAGCACTGACCAAAGAAATGTAATTTAGCGCACTTTCGTCCTACGCTTACTCATGACTCTTGCCTTTGCTACACTGCAAATCTACCTACAGCTAGCCACTGCGCCGGATTTAAACATATTCCTCAATTTTAACCACAAAGATGTAATTACCGTACCCTATATAACAGTTTAAGAAAAAAACAAAAACAAAGAATTAACGCTTAGTGGCCCTGTAGAGAGGGAAATACGAGTCATTTTTATATCGGCACAAAAAACATATGAAATTTTTATTTTCCATAGCTGATCACGTATTCAAACGTAAACATGTCTACCTAAAAATAATAAATGTAACCACCAAAAATTCAATTTAGTTAAGTAAAAGATTATCGAATATCAGTCTGATTAAGTAGATGGCTTTTTATAAGAAGGAGACAACGAAAAGATAGTATCAGGAAACGAGTGCACGCCAAATTTAATGACAGGTATGCAAGACATGCAAAGCTACGTGCGACTAAAACGAGTTAGATTTCGTTTGCAAGGTGATATTTTGTGGTTATCGGCTGAAATATTTAAGCCAATAAGCAAGGACATAAATCACCAATTCAAATACACTTCTTATTCTGGTGATTCTAAAATTATATTCTTTTAGTGACGGTTCAGTATGTAACCTAAAAAGAATCTTTGTTCATTTAATATGTTGTTTTCAACTTTTTTTCGAATTGAACTAGGTTCCCTACTGAGTTCAAACAACCATGAATTAAAATGAATAATTTAAACATTTCTTCTAATCCCACTGATATTTTAAGTTGTTTTTGTCGATAAGGGTGATAAGCGATGATACTGTTCTTATAAGGTGCGCACTCGTACTTGACTTGAATTGAAACACATTGTTTGCGAGAGGTACCGTTGTTATTACGACAAATCAAACATTTTCAAGTCATGTCTTCGGAACAAACATCCTACCAATATAAGAAGCGGACTTTACACACAAATAAATTATATTTATCGCGTGAATAGCAAGTTATCACCTCGCAAAAAATGATTAATTTGCTCATCGTTTTTCTGCTTACTTGAATAGCTTTCTTCAGTTCATCTCAGCTCCAAAAGAAATAGGGGGACTACGAGTATTACACCTTTTGAACCATTTTGAAAACATAATGTTTCTTTCTATAACCCAAAGTATAATTTTGCGAATTCGGAACACTTTTTTTCGAGCCAAGGCCCGTAATAAAATAAAACTGAATTTCGTTGAGCATAGCAGAACCAATTAAAATACAGACAAAACACCGTCATGGTGAAAAGCTATTTACAAAAGACTTTTGTTTTGAAGTATTCGATCTCAAAACCTATTTACCATTTTTTCCAATAACATTTTCTGTTTCATGGCAGCGATCCTATTCGGCATGGATAAATTCATTTTGTGTTCAGGTTTTGGTTATTCTCACCGGAAGGAATGAACACTGGCTGTATTAACCAGCTTTCTTGTAAAAAAAAATATTCCTTGATCTATTGAGTAAACCAAATAAGACACAGGATCTCACGACCTCTGCGTGCATCTTTCAATCAAGGTTTTACAATTTAATTTACAAAACAATAATAGCAGAATACTGGATCAAACAAAAGCAATTAAGAAAAAGCCGATTAAGTATTCATTGGTGTGCTAAGCGTACGTGATCATGAAGAATTCCTAATCAGGTTCTGTTAACATAGTAGCCTATGGTTCGGCCAATCACAAGACACTTCTTTGGGCAGAAGAAATAAAACATGCAAAAGTAGTTTTGATAGTGTTATTATAAAGCATACAGCTTCTTTACTAGGTTGCACCAGCTCCAGTTTCTCCGGCTATGGTCATCTCCAGATAGCAAATACTCTATATCGATCGATCAAAAGAAGATTTGCCTTCACAGAATGTGTATTCCATCAAGTAAGTGTAACCATTCTACTAAGGAATGCGAAGGATGCCAGAGAAATACCAAATTTCTGTCCTCGTCAGAGAGGAAAGTGAACGAAAGCTTGACAAGCGCGAGTTTTGATGCCGAACAGGAGAAGAGAAAGTTAATGAAAGGATTCGGTGCGGACCGATTGTTAGTGGCGGGTGGGAGAGACATCTCCTCCAAGGAAGAAACTTCAACAAGCTCAGCTGGAAAGAAGATTTTGTGTGCAAAAAAACCCATCAGTAAGTTAAATGTTCAAGGCATAAGCATTGCCCTTGCGATATTTCCAGAATTCTTCACTCAAGAACTTGACCAACACTTACTTATTCATCAATCAGAGAAGTACACATCAATCTCAAATACGAACTTGACTGTCAGGAATCAACATCCGCCAAGCGACTGCGGAGGTCTGGCTCTGTGGTTCATCCGGGAATACGGACTTTAGGAACAGACAACTCGTTGACGACACTGGAGGAGCCCGGGGACGAGGTTGCGAGTTACCAATACCTTATCAGGCTTATAGTTCCTAAATATTCTCGCACTTACAAATTCATCGCACCTAAACATGAACTGTGAACAATTTAGTCCGAGATGGGGCTTTCTGGTGAAACAGCATAAAACGAACTAAGGTTTTCTTGAGAAAATGATACAAGTTTTAACGTAACTTTAATTGTTGCAATTGTTATTATCAGTAAATTCGCATGTTTGATCGTTTGTCAAGCTTGTAGGGGAAACCAGTCAGTTTGACCTGATGTTCGTATATTCTTTTTTTTTCTGGGATAGAGGTTTATAGGACCGCTTGAGTTTTCTTTTTGCTGTTTACTCACAGTAAAAAAAGCTGAGTAAACTGAACTCAAAATACTGAATAAATCGTTGCATCCATAGTGACCCATTATAGTGAGTAAACTTAAGCAGAAATACTGAGTAAAGATTACTCACTAGCATGAGTAAGTTTACTCAGAATGAGTAACTTTACTCACAAGTTTGAGTTTAAAATACTCAGTTATCGAGTACAAATAACTCAAAAGTAGAGGTAAAATTACTCAAGAGAAATGCATCCATGGTGACTCTTTATTTTGAGTAAAACAGCCAATTACTCATAATTTGAGTAAAGGCTACTCTAAATTTTGAGTTAAATAAAATTTTACTCTGTTTATGAGTTAAAACAATACCTAAATAATCGAGCAAAGAAAATGATTATATTTACACAATATTTTGAGTAAAAGTGAACTTCACTTCAAATGAGTGCAAAAAAAACCCTGTAAGCAATGGCCGATCCTTATGCCTGCCTGGAAAAGTTTCAAACGTTTTTTGTAATACACAATCTGGCAAGGACCCGTGGGTTTAACTTAGTCCACACTGTACATACTTACTGATTTGAGAACGGCAACTATAGTAAGCAGTTAATGCCAAACAGTAAGCAAATTATCTTTCAGTGTTTCTTTACATTTTTTATTATCTCATTCAGGCTTTAACATCTTCAGGTAGTGGTGAAATTTTTACATATCAGGCAGAGTTTGGAAGACAGCATGACAATTTATTAATTACATGCCCATTCAATATTTAGACTTGCAGACTGGGTGCTCTCAACTAACCAAAGAAAAATGAAAATGTCATAACATGGCTGCAAAAGATTATATTTTCAAAAGAACATTTATCTAAGTAACTCATCATTTAAGTTCAATGGATAAACAAGAAACAAATTTTTGTAAAAGTATGCACATTTCATTAATGGTGCCATGGTGACCAAAACACTTTGGTAAATTTGACGCATCCCTGAGCTGTGATAGTGGACACAACAATGTCTAAGAATGTGATCGTAAATCTTGGTTGAAAAAGAGGTACATCCAAGAGTCGTGACCAGTATCCTCAGTGGACAGAACGCTTTTTCTTAAAATTTCTGTATTGAATGAACATTTCAACTGAAATTCTACAAATTGTTGCATTGAATGTACCCTTTGCCATAGATAAAAATTAAAACCATTCAGTTCACGGTTTAATACATTAACAGTCCATTCAATTGGTGCAGCTGTGTTCAACTTGGATGATATGTTTCCCTCAAATTTGCAAGTTGAAGTACAAATGGGGTTCTTCAGCAGACTCCTGATGCACCACCTTAAAATCAGGACAGGAAGGGCAATCTCTCTTCTTCTGCTACGCTCTAGTTTAAAGGTGTTTGTTTCTGCCTATGAACAAAGAAAAGAAAGATTAATAATTAAGTTGAAAGGTAAATAGTACTACAGGGAGCCCACACAATCTCGCAGTGTGCATAACTGATTGTTATTTTATAGTGGATTTACCGTTTGCTTCAGTTATGGCGATAAATCACTTACTATGCATATAAATCGATTTTAAATAAATGGTGTCAACAGCGAACTCAAAATCCTTCAAAATCGCTCAAAAACCGCTTTTGAGGCAAAAGGATGACAATACATATACACCAAAGGTAAGGTAATTCAACGTTTATTCATTTTGATTTATATACATCGTGATTTATCGCTATAGGTGAAGCAAATGGTAAATCCAGTGTATTTACAATAAAATAGCAATCAGTACACACATTGCAAGATTGTGTGGGTTCCCTGTGATAGTACTTGTGTATGTTATAAATACAGGTTAGTTTTGATTTATCCTAGGTTAATTTTCAATATCCTTTTTCTCCTAGCCCTAATAATTTATTAGAGCTAGGAGACAGAGGAAATTAAAGAGAATCATTGTTAAAAACATTAAATCAAAATTAACCTGAATCTAACTTTGAAGCTGTGTTTTACTACAGCAAAGGCATAACTGGCTTTTACTGGCCACATTGCAATTGAAGGAATACTCCATAGGACCCAGGAAATTTTTGTCAATCAAAGTTGAAAATTCCTTTAACAGACACATAATTAACACCAGTTCCTGGTAATTCAAATGTTGGATAAGCACTATCTATCCACCAGGCCCCAGTTGTTCAAATGCTGGATAGCGCCATCCACAGATAATATTAGGGAAATCAAGCGCGGCAATATCCGGCAGCAGATAGTGTTATCCACATCTTGAACAACTAAGGCCCTGAGCACTGTAATACTGTGGTTATATGCAATATCCCAGCAGATTTGATTCATAATCATAAAATCAAGACAGTTAGCTCTCTCCTACTCAACACCCAAAGTGAGTCATTTTCTTTGAAATGGCCATCACATGGAGCTTAATACAAGTATATTTTTTGAAAAGCACCTTAAATTAGTGGCTGTGGTCATCATAGAGAGGTGGCCTTGAGTGAATGTATGGAATGTCCAATTGCACTGGAATTAGAAAAAGTGGTCATTGGTAAAGAGGTAAATATGAGTAAACATTTGTCTGTTATTATAAAAAGACAAAACTAAAAAAGAAGATAATTATTTAAAGATGTCATATACAATGGAACCTCTATTCAGGGGAAACCCTTGAGACCAAGGCAAGTGTAAAAATTAACGAACAAATAAAAATGTTTTCTTTTATCCTGCCTTGGAATCTGCGGCAGTTATTATTTCAAGCAACTTATGTCTAAAAAATTATTATTAACTTACCTCTGCAATGCTGTGTGTTGAATTCTCACAAGTACAGTGCATTGATTTAAGTAAGGTAGTTAAAGTTTTGAAAGCTGTCGCAATCGTGACTAGTGAGCACTTAAATTTATTAACGTTTTTGTGGACAGTCACCTTTTGAATGCCCCCCTGAATCCCCTGAATGGAGGTCAAATGCAGGTTTTGGGATCCAGGTAAAGTTTCCCTTTCCCCCGAATAGAGGGGCCCCTTCTATAGAGGTACACCTGTCACAACTACAAAGATTATGTGAAAATGTTTCTGGGACCAAATTTGGTGTCACCTGACTGGAGGTGTCCCTTGAATAGAGGTATCGCAAAGGAGAGGTTACACTGTAATAGTTAAAGATGATCATACTCACAGGAATGAATGACTATTGCAACACACCAGTCTGGGTTTCATCCTGTAAAACCAATAGTGGCAGTAAGGGTAAGTGTTTTTATTTACCATGGTAAATACCTTATTATGTAATTTAACACTTGGCCTTCAAGTTTTGGAAATGACTTAATTTACCTTTTCTTTTTCAACAACCCACATGAGAAATGATCACAGAATGCACACTACAGAGTACTAATAATTACTAGTATGCTATCATTTTGCCTGTTATTACATATTGGTACATGTGTGTAGCAAACTCCTATCAATAAGCAGACTACTGTAATGGGGGCTATAGCTCATTGCGCACCTGTATGCGTGGCACATTCACTGTGGGAAATAACCTTTTGTGGTATAATAATCTTCGTATCTTAAAAGGTTTTCACTTCGCTTTTATCCTGGTGATACCATAAATTCAGGCAAAACTATAAGACAACATTTTGCTTACTAACAACTACACTGTACTAACTATGGCATAATACTCCTCCAACAAAAAAATTTTTTTTTTTCCTGGAGCAGATGCATCAAAATAGGAGATATTTAATGAAGAGGTTCCTACATACAATGCAACATTAAATTTTCTTTTATAAGTGGATGGTTCCAAAGTTCCTTCTCCAGTATAAAAAATGTCTTTTTGGTGCTTGAACCCTGACTAGTGGCATCAAGAAAATCAGCTTGTAATTTCTAGGTACCTTTTTCTTTCTCAAGCACTCTCCACATTTCAAAATATTTTTCTTTTGCAACTGCTGTTATTTTCACTTTACTTAAAATAATGCATCTTTTAATCCTTGTTGAAGGTTGATGGTCTAAATTTTCTCTTCAGAAATTTATCAGGTATAAATAAGTGTATGTCCTCTTTGATGAGCAATTCAGACAAAAACTACTCAAAAGAAGTGCTGGTTAAATACAACTAAATTGTGCATTACACAGCAACAGAATATTACTCTGCATCAACACGTATTTATACATGCCAAAAGTCCTGGGCTTATAGTTCTCACTTACAGCAGTTCAGAAGTACTACTTGAGTGAGCTACTGGTAAAAGGCGGCAAACACCACCCTACTCAGCAGCTGTTTACAGCAAAATAAGACCAGAACCTTGGCTTAGACATGATTATTTTTATACATGCATATTTTTATCAAAATCATCCCTTGAATGAAAACACAATTTTTAATTTGATGTTCATCAGTATTTCCCTGGATAAATCTTGCACTCACAATTAAGATAGTATATGCCATTAATTTTTAGATGCTGTGACAGAGTTTCATATGTGACACATACATGGACATGCTTTTTATTTCTCAACTTCTCTACTGCGATGTCACTGTTAAACTGGGCAGTTTAGGGAATGACAAATTTTGAAAATATGGACAGTTATGAGAGAGGTACTTTCATGGTTTCATAACCAACAAAGAAACTGGAGAAAGAAACAAGAGATAAACTATTTTACCCCTCAGAGAGAGTCATAACAACTTTCACAACATGCTTTTCTTCTATTTGTCCTTTCCTCTTGAGTGCTGACATGATAAAATTATTGTTGCTTAAACTCACTCAATTTACAGTCTGTAATGAAATAGTCAATATTCCTGTAGTCATGATAGATTTTTAACATATCGCACGTGGGCTGTTAAGAGGCCAGCCTTTCCTTTTCGAGGGGATGGGGGGGGGGGGGTGGTTAAGAAAGAAATCTTTCAAACAGACTTGGAACAACCAAATAATTTATTCTTGCACAGAGTTGAGAGTCATATTGAAAAATAAGGAAAAAATCTGCCACAGTAGTACGTTTGGAAAAAAATCTGGGCCCAAACCTAGCAACCGGGCCTTTCCCTCCCCTCCTCCCATACACACATAAATCACCCCATGCCCGTCGATGATTTTATACTCTAACGAGCTGAGTATAAAATAAAGATGTATGTAAAGCTAGGTTGTCATTGAAAATATATTGTTTCCAATAATATATTAAGATAAAAACTGCACATAAATACAGGAGTTTTGAAACTAGCAAACTAAAACCGAACAAGCACAAATTGCCCGCCAAAACTTTGTGCTTTGTCCGTTCTTTACGTCCGAGGATACTAGTACTTTTAGGGTAAAGCAAAAAAGATATATCCCTTTTACACTGATTCTGCTTAGCCCTTAAACTATTAGTAGCTCCTTCTTCAAGGAGATAAGCCTGCTGCAAAGGACAATATAGACAATGCTTTATAATTATTTAAGCTCAGGCTATAATTGTCTTCGAGTGCTTACCTTGTAATTTCGAAGAATCTTCAAGACCAGTACTATCGCCGAGCCATGTCTGTACGTCGTAACACGAGTCTCTACCGCCACGGCTAATACTTAAGAGACGATTCCAACTGAAGAAATCAATATCGAGGCAGGAAAACATCGAGAAGAAGGTATAAACGGCGCTTTACGATTAGCTTCAAATCGTTATTTTTGCGCGCGCGTTTATCCAACGATGATTTGATCCAAGACCAGTGATTGGTTCAAGCGTTACACGTGAACTTATCAATAACTTATTTACGTGATCGAGACAAATGATTGGTTGAGCAAAACGAATTATCCATGTATGTATGAGATCAGCGTGACCAGGTCACGGTGCTGTACAACAGGCGCTTTAGTTTTACGAAATGTGACTTTAATACAGCTGACCCGGGACAGCTGAAAACATCCTGACAAAGTGTCAATAATGTTGCTGAACGAGCAGAGGTTGATGAAGACGACGACACAGAAGATAATAATTGGATTGTAGCTTTGGTGTTGAATCACGCTTGATCGTAGCATAAGGATTTTGACAGCTAAACCGCTTGAGATATAGATCGGTCAGTACCCGATCATTGTAGCTTTTTATTTGCTCGAAATTTGTGGTTTTGTGCCTTTCTTAATTTCCAACGCTGAAACGAATCGGTAAACTTTGTGTGAGTATTTTTACTCAGTTGTCTGCTTCACAGCCAAGTGACTCGAAATAAGGTGTTAATTTAACTCACTATAAAGGGTAAAAGGATTTACCTTACTCAGCGATTAAAGGGTTTACTCGCATGTTTTGATCATAGTCATTTTACTCAGAATAGTGAGTTGTTATAACTCTCTCTGAGGGGTAAAAAAAGCTAACTCATATTGTGAGTAATTTTACTCCATAAAATGAGTAAAATGAGACACTTTACTCAAAATTGAGTTACGTTAACTCATTTGTAAAAATGCTTTTTTTTACTGTGCTTGTTTATTCATCTGTTTGCTTATAAAGCCTGATCTGTGAATCTGTCTTAAGAGGGTTCCAATGGAGTTAACCGTCAGCCGTCAAACGGTCTAGAATTTAACCGTCAACCGTCAAAAAAGGATATTTACTCAGCTCATTTCAATTACTCTGACTTGCTTGCTGGTCTTGTCAATGATCGTGGCATCGATTCTATTAGCTTTTACTTGAGAGAAATGAATGCGTGACGAACGAACCTCAAAGGACGTCTGCGGGGAGGCTCACCGTTTAATCACTTGTGTTTTTTGTGTGTCTCTCAGCTCTGCCCCCTTGAATAAGACAGTCATAGTTTTCGCGTCGTTCTTTCTTGCACCTGCTCCAGGCGTTGATATAGTAGGGTGGTGAAAAGAAACGTAGGTAGGAAAAACAGTTGGGGGGAGGGGCGGGGGCTGTGAGAGACGGGAAAATTCTTTTCTCTCCCTCTTCGTTTCTTCCGCTTAGTCCTATTAAGGGGTGAAAAGCTACTTCTTTTTTTCATTATTGGCCTCAAAACTCGCGTAAATTCAAAATATCAATCAAAAGGGCTAACCGCGCTACATCTTACATTTGTAAGCTTTTGTTTTTTTTCTACTTTTGTCGGCTTTTCTAATTTACGTATTTTGGAAACTAAAACGGGATTCGGAAAAGCGGAAAAAAGTGCGGGATGCGGGATTTTCGTGAAAAAGGAGCGGGAATGCGGGACCAGGACCCCCCACTCCCCCTCCCCCACCCCCCACTTCCAGACCCGACCTTTAGCATGACAGTACCAACGTGAGTGACTGACCTGACGTAGCTTAAATGGCTTTTTTTTTCACTGCTAGCAAAAATCTTGGAATTTCTTGTGTTTTGATTTTAAAAAGAGCTTTATATATCACAAATTTTGCTAAAGTCATGATTAATTGGTAACAAAACCTAGTGTCGTCCAATTCGGTTTGTAATGATACTTGTGATTAAACAAATCGGACTCCCGCTAAGCGGTCGTCCAATTTTGTTTTGTTAATCACTCGTATGATTACAAACCGAATTGGACTCCACTCAGTCCTGTTACCATTACTAATAACATTTACTTTTATGGCGCCATTTCCATTGCTGTCCAATTGCTCTTTGCAATGACAACAACCTCGTCCCCAGGGCTTTTCCCTTAAAAAATGGGTGGAGCTGGACAAGGCCTTTTTCCGCTCCACCCATTTTTTAAGGTAAAAGCCCTGGGGACGAGGTTGCAACAACAATTTTTTTACTGAAATAAATTAATAAATTAATTAATAATAATGCACTGTTTAAAAATTTTAAAATTAAGCTATACTCAAAAATTTACAATATTCAAAATAAAAATATGAGTAAAGTCAAATAAAGAGAAAATGTGGGAAATATGTTATTGGCCCTGTAATGTGACAGTGTCAATTTTTGGTGTTTTCAATACTTTTTAAAGTGCTTCCTAGAACTCGCAAAGCAATTTGTAGTTTTATTTCTGTCGGATATTGCATTCAAAGTCCTTCCAAGACTTCCAACTATGCAAGTGAATTTGACGGGGTGATCTACAAATAGCATATTCCTGTCTTGGAAGGAAAGACTTTTCACACGAAGGGACAGGGAAGGGAGAGAATTGCAACAAGTTAGAGCTTTTGCCATGGGGACCGGAGGGAAATGTTTCTGCAGCTCTCACGCATCATTGAGTACTGTACTTAGATAATCATTCGGCGTAGATATAGGGCCAATAACTCCACGCAATGATTTTGCATTCGTTCCACATCGAATTCCAAATCTTTTCGCCAGACGACCTGAAATGACCCACCCCCTCCCCGCAAAAATCAGCCCCATTCAAGGGGAATGGAACACGCAAAGCCTTTTGGGGGGCTCCGTCCGCCATTTTGTCTTTTGTTTGACATTCTATTTGTATCATTAGTATTGGCCCTCAGTGATTTTAGCCTCGAAGACGCTTGCTGTAACGTAAGTACTCAGAAAGTAGACCTTTGTCAAAAAAATATTATTTTCTGCCGCACTAAATTAAAAACTTTGATTCAGACGTCGTGCTTCTGCCGTGCTTATGTCGAACTTAATTCAAAAATTAAGTTCGGCACGGCAGAAGCACGACGTATGAACTGGGCCTTAAGTTTGCTGACTGAATTTATGCGACTTCATGATCATACAGACTTGTTTACCCCTTTAAAAAGCCGCCGAAAGACTGGAATACTCCATTGAAATTCCTACATGCATATGTACGTACTTCAGTGGACAACTTAGCGGTTACCGAATCTCTTCAGCTAAGGGACTAACCATATGCTTTTGTTTTGTTCCACTAAAAATATTTGTCACATTTTACCATTCTGTTTGGTAAAATATGAATTGCAAATTAATTACTCGCTGTGAAAATTACCTAATAGAGTTTGGTTCTAACTTCAACAGGTCTTCTGTTTCGTGTTGCTTTGTAGACTTCGTAAATCTTCGACGAGTAATTTTTACGAAAAAAATTGTGGTCAGTTAATCACGGATATCGGAAAATAATTATTTTATTCCACCTATCACGACTGGCGTGTCGTTCACAGCTCACGACATTTCATTTCACAATCACAAGTCACGCCAACAGCAACAACTTAAGCTTTACTCTACAAAGGCTAAGGCTACTTAGTTTTTCCGGTCACATTTAATCGTAATAAAAATTAAATCCTCGCTTTTAGCTTCGTATTTCCCATGTTTAATACTCGCGTGAGGCCTCTTATCTCTCGTCACAGGTCAGTGAGAATTTGTTGAAGTCATTCTAAGGGACGGACCATTAGAAAAGTTATGGGGGGAGGGGAATTTTCGAGCCGCAGGAATTTTGTTTCGTTATCAAATTCCTTGTATGAATTTTTTTAGGCCATAGCATGAATATTTTTCAGTATTAATTGGCTTGCATGAACTTTTTTTTCATTTAATTTTTCCTTGAGCGAATTTTTTTTTGTACTTCGCCCGCCCCCCCCCCCCCCCTATAAGTTTTCCAATGGTCCGTCCCTAAACAAAATTATCAGCGCCGTTTAATACTTTACATTCGTAAGTTGATTGGTTTATATTTGTGCCAGTGAATGTACCAACGTCAACAGAGCCGCTTCAACCGCGGTTATTTTAGTTTCGTCAGTGACACAAGTTGTTTTAGTTAATTTTTGATCTGAGGTCCTTTTTCTTTTTCTTTTGTTTCAACTTCATTAGCATGCATTACCATACCAAAAAACAAAAGAAAAACAAAAATTACCTGAGATAAAAAATTAACTACAACAGATATTTTTTCCCTCGTCAATATTTGGTAGGTAAAAATTTAAAGCGTATCGTTGATATGACATGTATACGGATAACCTAGAGATCATTTCCTTTCAGTCTTTCATGCAAGTCATACCTATACATAGTTTATGCCGGCTGAGCGACGTATTGGCCGATCGGAGTAGCATATCATAGTCAGTGGGGACCATGAGAGAAGTCTTCTATTTTCCCTTCACATCTTGTGGAACCGCCGGGATCTGTTTTCGGGAATTTTAGACAGTTTAGGCTCGATTACCAGCCGCTGTAAGACCGGACCCGGGAGACGGCGGAAATCGAGCCCATAGACAGATTTGATGGATAAAAAAAGTAACGAAAAGACGGCACCGGACGGAGGGTTTGGCTGGTGTGTCTGTGCTGCGGCTTGCGTTACACAGTTTATTTTAGCTGGAGTTGAAAACAGCTTTGGTGTCCTCTTTATTTACATACTGGATGAATTTGGTGCTGGCAAAGCAGATTCAGGTACTTCTCAAACTATATAAAGTAAAATAATGTAACGTAAAGCAAGGCCGTTGGATAGGATGAACTTCTATAAATTGCTTTTTAAGGCTATCGCAGGCGCGCGGCGCTCAGACAGTGGAGAGTCAGTTGGAGAGTGGCGCGAAGTAGTCGCCCTATGTAAGGGGATCTAAGACAATCTTGGATTCTGGGATTCCATACCGTGGCTCCGGATTCCCAGGTAATGGATTCCAGTCTTTGTCGGTGCATCTGGGATTCTAGATTCCATTGTCAGTGGAAATCCGGATTCCTTTAGCTGTGCTCCGGATTCCAAGGCTTCCGCGAGCAAAAATTTCCTGTTTCAGAATTCGGATTTCCTTGCACGAGGCGAAAGTAGAGCGCGAAGGAAAACAACCGTGGACGAGAAGGAGAGAGAAAAAAAAAAAGAAATTTCTTGTCCTTTCTCCATACACACCTCGATGTTTTTTCCGGTGCACTTTTCTTTAGTTTACGCCGTTCCCGCAAACTGAACTCCTGGAATAGGCCATAAATTCTGCCGTTATTGGTAACCAGTTCGGATTCGTAATCTAATGTTATGTTTATTTCGGTAAGTTGTTTCTGCTGTTTCTGGCGTATTTGTGGGCCACAGTGTACCCCCTCATTTAAAAGAATCCGGATTCTGGAATCAGGGAAATTTTTGCTTGTGGAATCCCGAATTCCTAGGCTTTGAAATCGGGAATACAGCTCAAGGATCCGGTATCCCACTAACGACTGGAATCCAGAATCCAAGTGCCACTGACAAAGATTAGAATCCAGTACCTGCAATCCGGAATCGAAGAATGCCTTGGATTCCCACCGGCGTTACCGGTGTTACCCCTACCAGAACCTTTTTTTTAAGTCGAAATGCATCACTGCCCTCACTGAAATGACTAACATCGGCTTTTCCCTTTTTGGCTTTAGCCTGGGTTGGGTCAATCCACCAAGGTTTCCTTTATATTCTGGCTCCGTTTGTTACCATGGCAGCTGACCTATGGGGATGTCGGATGACCTCACTTGTTGGAGGAATGCTATGTGTAGCGGGTCTCGGAGCGTCCTCGTTCGCCACTCGGGTCTATCATCTGTTCCTTACTTATGGAGTGGTTTTTGGAACTGGTGCTTGTTTTATCTTCATAACAACATACAGAGCCATCTCGTTGTGGTTTAAAAGGTCAGATATTATCTTTTATTTAATTAGTTTTTTGAAGTGTTTAGCCTGCGTGGGATATTCATATAATTTAAGTTTTATTATTCCGGTGTTTCCTCTCAAGTTAAGTGACAAAATGACAAATTCAAATTCAAATAACTTTCTAGCCCTTTGACTGCAAACCCTGAAATGTTTTAAGGTGTACAGCTGAGCGTTTGTGTGTTAGAAATGGTCATTTATTTAAATTTTATCTTAAGGGTCTTTCACATATTCAGAAATTTTGCAAAGAAAAGAATTTAAAAATTTGCGCCTTATTTTACCAATCTTATTTAAGCTGTATTCGAAAAATCGCGAAAGTAAGTCAGGGCAAACATCTTACGTGTCAGATCTTTTAAATGATCTGATTGGGCGGTCCATAAAGACTGCTAATAATAGACTCTATTGCAAGTTGGTAGTCTTTATGACTCACTGAGAGTGGTTTTGCAAACGGCTACTACGTATTCCCCAGGGCTTCGCATTTGCAGTTTGCCGTCGGTAACAAAAGAGTATAAAGGGGCTAGCCCTTTTATCACTTGGTATTCATAGTGCTTACGCTTGGCTTGCCGTATTACCCAAATGGACTGGAAACTCAGCACTCCATGTCATCCCGCAAATTTGAACATTTATCTTTACAGTGTTTGGTACCACACCGTGGACTCCGGATTCCAGTTATTGGATTCCGGCAGGTTATGGACTCCTGATTCCGGATTTTTTGTTAGTGGAACTTGGATTTCGGATTGCAATTGTTACTGATTCCAAAACCAAGCCAAAAAGCAAAAGCAAAACTTTACTGGATTCTAGAATCCGGATTCCCTCGCATGCGGCGAAGTTTCGTCCACAGCTGGCTTTCCAAATTCCTGCATTTTGTTTAATTCACTTCCATATTAATTATTTCATATCATATTCTGCACGCACGAAATTAAAAAATATATTAATCGAAGCGTACTGTCCTTAATGTAGCCGGCAACGATAAATTTAAATCAGCTTTTGCTCATTTTTTTGATGAATGTGAAAGCCAGACTTGAAAAATGGCGCGAAAAATTGATTACAAGATCATCATCCACGTCTTTCTGCCATTTGCCGTAAACGCAGTGCTTTCAACAATCTCCCTAATGCTACATCACTTATCTATTGTAGACATTTGGCACTCGTCAATGGCATATGCACCGCTGGTCAGTATTCAGGTACTATTGTGTTTAGTCAAGTCATCCAGCTTGTTGTTGAGCAGAAAGGTTTATCCGGGACTTTCCGAATTTTGGCGGGAATTGCCAGTGTTACGGTGTTTATTGCGTTAGTGTACCGCCAGCCACCTGATACCCCCGGAGGAACTTCTCCAGAAAAATTGTGCGTAAAGCCGAAAGATACCTTTGACTTTTCACTTCTGAAAGACAAATCTTTTTTTATCTTTTTACTGGGAACAAGTTTGTACGCCTTTGGTTGTTATGTTCCTGCAACTCACGCGGTAAGTCAGTCTGTTTTTTTTTTCTTTGCGAATGGCCTCCTTAATGCATGGAGGCGGTCCGTCTTTGTGACGTCAAATCGTGAGAGTTAGAATATGGCTGAGAGCGGAAGGAAAATTGCCAAACTAAAAAAAATGCTTGGAAATAAATACCAAGAAGCAAGCAAGGAAAGATTCGCATTAAATTCGCTCCGACGCCGTGTTTAATTTCTTTCAGTGCATCAAGCACATAGCATCCTTGCACAGTGTAAAGTTTAGGAAATTAGCGTTAATTCTTACCCAAATATATTGCTATGAGATATGTGCTTCCTAAGGGAAGGCGCTCATTCGAGAGACACTAGAGACCTTTAGATTCGAGGATGAGAACGACTACGAGTACGAGATTTGTTTCGGAGTTCTTAAGCTTCATTTTACGACTTTTTTTACACCAGAAAAGTTAGCACTAATATCTTTATTGAAGGAGGTTAAGCCCTGTCTCGAAGGCAAAGTAGTAAAACTGCTAACATTTGATAACTTGTTTCTGACACCCCTCCGTAACAGACCCAGTGGAATTAGAATCTATTTCATTACTGCGGGTTCTCGGAGAAGACGTCAGCGGGTTGGCTTCCTTTCCACTGCGTTTTTTCTTTGTTGTGTATCTCTCATAAAAGCTAAAAGGAGAGGCAGGCCTGACATCTTAACCGAAATGAAACCTCTTAAAACCTTTTAAGTACTGCTATAGCGAGAAGAACTAGAAGAATAACTCTTTTTAATGCGAGATCGATTACCTGTACCCTCCAATTTTTTTTTGTCAATAGCAATAATGTTTTTTGTTTTTGTTTTGCTTATGAAAACTATTCGTCAGGTACCTGGAAATCTCAAATTATTACTGGGTATACTAAATTAAACCAACAGGAAGGGTTTCACTGGGTCTTTTACAGAGGGGTGTTTTCTGCTACTACGATATTCTCGCTAAAACCATAAATTCTATAACTCGTAGTAAAATGACGATGACTTTCACTTTTTCCCGCCAAAATAACGCTGGTTCATGCGCGCCCACTACTTAGTATTGAGAAATTCACATTCTCACCTAGTGGTCTTCCTCTTTGCAAATCCATTTAAAGGTCTCACAGACATAATTGCACTACCTTCAAACGGGCGTTTTTTCATTAAATAAATTCTGAATATATTTTTTTTCTCATGTCCATCCGGGTTTTAGCCTGCCTTTTCCAGAGAAACAGGAGTATCGAAAGACAAAGCACCGTTCTTGCTCATAGCCTGGTCAATATCCTCCTTTTTCTTCTCTCTTGTTACTGGTAAGCTTGCCGATAAGTTCCGATCCCATCGTGTGCAGATATTCCAAGTCGCCATGATCGGTGTTGCAAGTTCAACAGCTCTAATCTCTGGGGCTTGGCTTTTTGAGATTTTCGTTGCGCTTATGGTACTGTACGGTGCCTTTGATAGTGGATTTGTGTTGCTTAGGGCAGTGGTTGCTGAAGACCTTGTTGGTAGTGACAAGGCCTCTCGAGGAGTTGGACTGATGTTTGGTGCTCTTGGTTTTGCGTATTTAGCAGGAATTCCGTTGGCTGGTGAGTAATGAACATTTACCATATTTTGTAACTATAAACTAACAAACCTAGACTACCTTTTGAGATGTTTCGTTGATCCCGGAAATTTCCCGCCGGAACGACCTAAAAGTCGTGTTCTATTTACTTCCCAACCGGTTTTTCCGGAAAATTTTGCAAATGGTAAGCAACCAATGTCACGACTATCGACGTGCTTGGCGTTTCTTTTATGTAAAAGCGCAAGATCTTTTGCTCTGGCAACATTCAAGGAACTGCACTTTCCTATAGCCATCTAATACTATGCGGAGATTGTACGAAATATTTCTTACATCTTAAGAAATTTTTTACAACATTAGTCCTTAAAATTGGGGGGTAACTCGGCGTACTCTCCAATCAAATCAATAACCAGAGTATAATACCATCAACTGACGTGATACAACTCACTTTGACTCTGAAGATGACTACCGCACAGGTTGTCGAAACGTCAGTCACTGTCAACAACAACAGTCCTGTTCAGGACTACGTTCACTCGGACGATCAAACTCAACCTACTTTTGAAATGACTCCTGGGTTCAAACCTTTCACAATCTGATCTTGGTCATGTCCAAACATCAGTTCTCTTAAATTGGTTAAATACAGGCGTTTAATGCTCAGAATGCTCTCGTCACGAAAACTATGTTTCTTTGTCTACAAACCAAATACAAAGGTTTTTTACCTCATTTTTTTATGTGGAGGGAGGCAATAAATGCATTTATTATTCATTCAAAAAATGTCGCCGTTTTTGATTGCCTCCAATCCCCCGGTTCTCTATAACCAACTGGTGCTCTATACCATCGATTAACCTCGCTTCAAGATGCGACAGCCTAGCTGTTTATTGGAATTCCTGAGTGAACTAAAATAGAAAATGACGTTCATGGCTACTCGAAGACGACAAAGCTGAATTTCTAACTAACTCAACGGAAGAAATGCAAGAATACGGAAAACGTATCGCTCGATGGAAGTTATCTACTTTTTGAAGAATATCAGTCTGTAAGGAAAAACATCTGTTTATATCCTGAAACTGTAGCGAGGAATAGTCCAAAGTTTCAAAGAAAGTCTACCAAAAAAAAAGCTTATTAAGTACTTAGACTGAAATATTTTGAATGAATAACAAAACAATTATTGAATTCGGCTGTCGCAGATCTCGGAGGATGTTTTCCACCTCGGTGTTTCAACCTCGGAAGATAACATCCTCGTCGATCTGCAAAATTCTTCACATCCTACTCAACCTCATTAAATAATTGCTAAAAATGCTTTCCTTCCTTTCCTTTAGATAGTTTTACAGTACAGAATTGTTTTCTACTTCGTTTTGTTTGTACAGAGCTTGTTTCACTCATCTGATTTCTTCAAATTTGAGTTGCAATCCATATTTATGGTACTATGATCAACTGGTTCACTTTGATAAAGAAATTAATGCAAACGTCTATCGTCATAGTCTCTGGGAGTATTATAAACGCTTCCACTGTTCATTTGAATGGCATTTGACACCTCATATGACGTTATATATCGAAACCTGTATTAGGCGGACACCCTGTATTAAGCGGACACTACAGCATTCCCAGAGGGTGTCCGCTTAATACAGGTTTCACTGTAGAAGGAAATCATACCCAACCTCATTCAATAGTTGCTAAAAATACTTTCCTTCCTTTCCGTTTTGCGATGTGAAATGAAATGATAACATCACTGTTTTCCTACCGTAGGTTGGATATTTGACACCACCCAGTCATATCCTTTGAGTTTCACTGTGGCTTCCCTGTTAAGTGCAACCGGCTGCTGTCTTCTTTTTCTTATCCCACCTGTTCAAAAAGTGGAAAAAAGTTCGAGATGTACTAACAAGAATACAGGATATAGGCTCAATCTTGAGCAACAAGAAAAACAAGAAACAGCGTTATGACGTCTCTGGTGTGTCTTTTTCCAGACGTAGTTAATCGATAATCGATAATAATCGATAGTAATCAGTATCAACCATCGATGAATATCGTTTTCCGATATCGATAGATGGAAATCGGTAAAAAAAAAAGTTGTGAGTTGGATAAATATCGATGATTTTCCATAGAAATTGATAATGATTTTTTATCGATTGCTATCGAGTACTATCGATTCCTATCGATTTTTAATCGATAATAATCGATAACTTATTTTTTGTGTGACTTCGATTTCTATCGATTTCCGATATTACTCGATATTAATCGGCGGATTAAATCGATGAATATCTATGATATCGATTGATTTCCGGTATCGATTTTTATCGATTTACCACGTCTGGCTTTTTTAATCTGCAACCTTATTACCAAACGGCGATGTTGGCGTTCAATACAATTTAATTTTTTTAGCACAACTTCCATGAGAATAAATTTTAGTTCCAAGCGGAGAAACGCTTTTGGTTCTTGAGCCCCAGCATGGCCGTTGTAACGTCAAGTAAAAACTAGCAATCTGAGCCTTACATGTTGCTATCAACTAAAACAAGCTATGTCGGAACCTGCACATCGTCTGCTTGATGACCTTGATGTTAGGTCACAATATATGCAAACACGGCTGCCGTTCTTTTTCAATAGCATATCCGGCCCTCTGTTGGACAATTTAATATGGACAAATATAACAAGAAGGGGGCTCTGACTATGGACTCTGTACCACTGTAATCTATGTAATCTGAACGTTGCTCTAAATAAGATGATGATGATGATGATTATAATGATGATGATGATGATAACTTGAATTCATTATGTATCAAAGAAATACAGACGACAAGCTGACAGAAAGGTCATTCTACTAATAGGGGCCTGAGGGACAAGAAATTTCAGTTTCATTTTCGATTTCAGCTTATTTACCAGAAAAAAATATAGCCATTCAATGCATTGCATGCATGAAAAAATAATATTTGAAGGTTAAAGGTAGTGTGAATAAAGTAAAGGAGTTAGAAATATTTTTCTGGCGTCCTCGGAAAGTGCAGAGGAGGTTGGACAGGGTCCGAAATGCATCTTGGCAGGGGTAATCGACCAATCACATCGCAGCATTTGCTTTTACATTTATTTTAGGAGGAAAGAACACACGAAAGAAATCAAGAGTTTATTTGCATTTATTTCAAGATGTGCGATATTTTTGTTGCAACGTAGAAGTCGAAATGAAAGGTGGGTTCCTAAAATTACCAGTTATAGCTGCTTTTCTTTGCGACCATCTCCATTGATTTCGCCATATCTTTAATTCTTCGCGCTGCTGTCCAACCCAATGCGTTCGATTTCACCTCCAATATCCTGAGGGTTGTCGCCAAGCAAATTGCACCTTCTATTGAAGGAAAAGCTATTTTTCTAATTTTAGGGTATCGCACCCCATCGCACCTCTTACCGTTTGTGCGTTATTGGCGATCCAAGTTTGTGTAATTTCGTCCTCAAACACAAGCAAGCATGTTGCTTTCAAGGTAAAATTATGATTCATTAGAAGGGCCTTAGATTGTTCAGTTTATCTGTGAAAAATACCGACTTTGTTACATTTTACAATTTGCAGAACGTGGGAACGAAGCTCTCGAAAAAAATAATATTAAGAAATCTTTTTCCAAAACCCAAAGGTTCCAATACTCAAGTATTAAATAGAGCGTGCCAAAGTGTACTTCTGGTGATGCTGACATCGTGTTTACACTACGCAAGGGCAATTAACTATAATCAGGATGATCAAGCGCTGCTTCCATTGTCACAAGTTCTGTGCGAGAATGTTTTTTTCTAACGAGTAATAACGGTTTTTTTGGAAACGCATTCTAAAGGACTGTATCTATGTCCAAAAACAAAGAAAGAAAATTTTTGTCACTTCCCCAATAAAACGTGAAAATGAAGTTTCATGCCATGGTACGAAATGCACAGAACAAAAAACAAAAAGTTGCTGTTTTACCCTTTTAAACTTATTTATTTTTGCCGTTCTCGTTAACGTCGCGGTCGTCGTTGCTTAAGTGCCCTACTCATTGAAGGCCCTCCAACCTCCTCTGGCTTCAGTTTTCAGTCGAAAGGTTAAGAAATTCAGTCTCTAACATAACGTTCCACAGTGGTGTGGATGCTGTCATACCCAACACCTTCTTCATAAACAACGCACCTATGATAGCTAGTCATTATAAAAATCCCATATCACTTTGCGGTCTTGGCTTGTTTTTCTTCCAACAACGTGTACAGCTGTATACTAAAAGAGTGGATAGTTTTTTTCGCAATATTCAGTGTTATTCACCTCCGAGCGACTCCAACATGTCCATTCAATTCAGCACTATCGACTTCACCTCGCATTTCTTTCCTTCCAAACCAACCCAGATTAGAAACCAGTTCAATGCGGTATATGCAAGGGAATTGAAGTCCTCGAGATCGCTGCCATCTTTGACATGGACATAAGGATTCGTATTTGGTTGGGTGCAGCGAAAGCTGTTATTTCACATTGCATACAAATAAGCGTAATTTATACGTTGTTAAGTCAGTCCCTACGTTTGTTTAACATCTTGAAAAATAACTAGCCTGGTCCCGGACTAAAAATAAAAAGGTTATAGTTTTTGTTCTTTTAGTGTTTTTCAAAGCAAATTAGAAATGCATACTATAAAGACTGAATTCGAATGACTTAATAATACCGTACAGACAACATCGTGTTAATGTTGAAACCCTACTGAATGAAGTCTTTTTTCCGATAATAATCGAAATCGAAATGGTTATCGATTTCTGTATCGATTTTTATCGACTGGTATCGAAAAATAATAGCGGAGCCCAATAACTAAGAGAATTTGGTAATCTGTCTATCCGAGAAATTCTGTTAATCACGCGATCAAATCTCCGCCGGTCCGTCCGCACCACAGTGTACCCAATGAGAAATGTCAAACTTTATGGCTAGGGTTAAAGTGCCCATCACCTAAAATTTCATATTTTCTTATCTGAAACTATACCTTATTAAAATTTTCCGGTTTGAACAAAACGCGATTTTTTAACCAATTTTTGAAGTCTACATTTTTTGCGGTACACCCGCGCCGCTGATCATGCAAACTAGCAGGCTCACATATGACGTCATGTAACGTAAATTAAGGAACTCGCATTACTTTGCCTTCACCAGTTGTACACAAAAAAAATTACAAGGAAGGATTGAATCACAATGTCTTCGCAAGAAGAAAGTTTTTCTGAAAAAGAAAAACCTATCAGAACTCTTAGTGTTTTCCTGTCGATAAGGTCACGTGTTCCTTAAAGTATGTCATATAAAAGTCATACTCCGAGAAAAGACTAAGACGAATGGTGTGCCAAAATGGCGGCAAATTTTAACGTTTTAAAAAATTCTTAAAAAAATCGTCTTTGGTTCAAATCGCAAAATTTTTTCGCAGAAGTTCTTTTAACAAGGTGTACTTTCAGATAAGAAAATAAAAAATTTTAGCTTGAAACCAGTGTTTAACTTTGACGATAGACACCCATATTATGGTCAAATGACAACTGTCAAAAGCATGGTATCCACTGACCATATCGCGGTCAAGCTGAAATACCCACTACTCTAAGCCAATCAAATTGCAGAAATTTCTCATGTAGTAGTATAACTCCCTGAATTGTACTCCGCTCAGTCCTATTATCATTACTTATTATTCATTCAAAATGTTTCCCCGATTCTGATTGGCTAAAAGCACACGCATAATTCACCATAACCTGTAACTGATGACCAAATTTGGAAGAATTTTGTGTTTAACGAGGAAATGACGTCAAAAATGCAGCCTTCTAGCAGGTTAATGCACCGTTAACAGAGAAGACCTGGGGACGAGGTTGAGTTGTTTAGCTTTGTTTTGTTTGTGACAACAAAAAATGGCGGACATTTCACTTGTTTCTAAAGTAAGAACTAGGCGTAATTATAGCTAAAAACATGGCAAGAACAGCAAGAATACAACTCGAAGGGCGACATCTGCTATTTGGAGAATATTTGCGCAGCTGAACAATTCTAAACATGCACTATCGAAGGTGATCTTAACATCGATGGAGGTAAGCATGTTTAAGGTTTGTTTTTAAACTAGGAATTATTTTGAATGAATAATAAAACAATTATTAAATTCGGCTTTCGTATCATATGAAGAATTATGAAGATCTCGGAGGGTGTTATCCGCCTCGGCCTACGGCCTCGACGGATAACACCCTCCTCGATCTCCATAATTCTTCATAAGATACTCAGCCTCATTCATTAATTGTTAATTATTCGTTAAAGTGGAAGTAGATTAGTGCTCATATAGCTGTCTCCCAGACTCTGGCTTCTAGACTGTTGATGTCCGCTGTTGATGTCCAGCAGGTGAAACACATTAACCTGACTCTCTCCCTGTAAAGAACTAAGCGTCACTCATTTAACTTTGTTTTAGTACGCAATATTGACAACGCAATGTAACGAACTTTGTAAGATCGCGCGCTTTAAACGGCGATTTCAAAATATGTAACACTGAAGATGACGGATGTACCGTCGAAACATATCTGGAAAATTAAAGAAAGTTGTTATGTTTATACGACTAATTCTGGTTTCAATATCCATATGAGGATATACTGTAAGCTAAACAGTTTACTATACTTTTAGAGAGGATGATGATCAGATCATTCCCTGATAAACTATAATAAATATAATTATTCCTTATTGTACAGCTAAAGAGAGAATTAAAGGTGATCATCATTCGTTTCCAGGCCTTCTTGTTGATCTGCAAGAGAAATAGTAAGTCGAATTTTAAAGGTTTGCATTTTTTGACGTGCTGTGCACCGGGGGGGGGGGGGGGGTACTTCGGATTTTAAGTGACGGGATGATCCAAGGATATTTTAGGTTTGAAATGTTTGATTCCGGGATTTTTCAGTTGGGGTGGGAAAATTTGGCAAGTATTTTTTGGGTGGTACTTTTATTTAAGTCGTGATTTTTTTCGTGTTATATCAGTTAATGCTTTCTCACGTCCAACAAGCGCGAGTGGAATAATTGTTTTATTAAAAACTCTCACAAAATATTGAGAAGTCTTCCCTACTTTATTTGTAAAACAATCGATTTTCAGCTTGTTTTTAAATTTTGAGCAGAAGCGTACGTACAGTTACCATATTTCGAGAGCATGGTATAATGGCTCGTATACCATGATGGCTAAGCCAATCAGAGCTCTAGAATTGCATTATCCAATGATTCAGTTTTTAATACTAATTAATGTTACAAGTAACAGTTACTAGCTATAACATTCAAAGAGTTCAAATGCAATCCCGGTTTAATCAGACTATCAGTGCACTCTTTTGTTTGTCAGATATTTAAACCTTCCTCAGTTACAATGTTTTTTTTTTTGCTCAGTTCAGTGGAGACTTCCCCGTGGCGGTTTTAAGCTGAATTTCCTGATACAGCTCCTTTTATCAGTTCACAGAGCCGCAAGAACAAACGTATCCTATCAGGTCATAAAAGCACAAGAAAACGTTCATTATTCTTACTATATTTTACCTGCTTATTCAGTTTAAGAAACGGTCCAGATAAGAACGATAGCAAGTTACGGCAACGAACATATTGGAATGCAAAAAAGGTGCTAACTTTTCTATTGTCTGTACTTACTTCTGATTGGCTTAAACAGCAAAAGTTAACAAAACTTCATAAAGCAGTACATATATTCATCCTTACTTTCCAACCATCTTCCATATAACAAAATCTGGTCTCAGTTTGAATAAAAAAGAAATCCTATGTGGGGAACATGTAAAATTGTAAACTTTTCTTGGCTATTGTTTTCAACTCTTGTGATTGGTCAGAATCTTTTAGCACAAAAAAACACCCTTTCAAAGTGGAGTGTGAATGCATTTTATTGCGTAAACGGCCTTCATGTAGGTTTATACATTCTCTGTGTAAAAATGAGAACATTCCTATGTGGGGAAAGCACCGTTGCCGCATAACAAAAGAAATTGCTATCCATCTAACCCGGATCATTAATTAATTTGCAACTTGCCCACTTCCCAATGATTGGACCTAATCTTCCGGTGCTGAAACATAAAAAAAATACTTTACACCAGATAGCTTCGAATTTCACAACGTGCAATCAGGAGTACTTTTTCCGAGGGGAGCGCAAAAGTCGGCAGACGGCGAGAGAAGGAAAAAATGGAGGAGAGACCACCTGACCACAGGTTTTG
This sequence comes from Porites rus, assembly GCA_964035705.1. Taxonomy (NCBI): domain Eukaryota; kingdom Metazoa; phylum Cnidaria; class Anthozoa; order Scleractinia; family Poritidae; genus Porites; species Porites rus. The sequence goes on from OZ037993.1 coordinate 47,545,911, forward strand.
TATTTTATAACAGAAGAATTCTAACACAGTAGGTTATTGGTATGGAAATAATGATAATTTTGCGGTTAGTTGGAAAACCGCTTATTATTACTTCATTCACAAGTTAATCCGTTTTCGATTGCCATGTACGGCTTAAAGGGACTGGTTCACGATAATGCGCATGTGCGAGTTCTGACAGTAGCTGATTGTTTTTCAAACCAATCGAAAGCGAGTTAAATGCACGCAAGTAAATTTACAAAATTCAAATTAATTGTTCGCGACGCGAGAGTATTTCCGGGCATTTGGTTTGATTTTATTTATCCCCATAATTCAAGTTTATTCTTTGCTAATCCTCAGATATATGTTGCAGCCGATAAGAATAAAATTTACAGCCCTGTCCTGCTTTGAAACAAACATTAACCAACGTGTATTTTTACGAGGTCGTATCCACACTAACAAACAACAAAGCGGTCACCGATCGGCAAACAAAATTTGTAAACAAACATCTTATTACTGTTCTCTCGGTTCGCCTTATATAAACCCAGAAATACCTACAAATAGCGCTTGACCGGTGACAAAAGCACACAACGTATGAGTATAAAGATTATCCTTAACTGAGCATAAATTTCAATTGCTTATCAGCAAATGAACAAATTCATTCGCGTTGCATCGGGTCAGTGTTCCGCAAAACAAATGTTATCGAGTAGCACACATAAAGAAACTAGAATATTCAGAATATTCAGGCAATAATTTATTTTAAAAACATCAATTCTTAAACATATACGATGGTAAAGCAAAGATACAAGGAACATTTCAAGTGTACCAGATCGGTGAAGATCGCGCGGCCTGTTGCGGTATAACTACAGGTCGGAGTCAAAAATCAAATCAAAGTTGAACCAAATCATGCCTTTAACCACTTTCCAAGTGTCCTGTACTCTTTTCGTAAGCCACACACTACTCCTAGAACCATACCAGATCGATAGGCTAAGCTTCTCTATCTCCAAAGACTCTTGAGAACGTCCTGTTGCCGGACGGCCACGATGCTCTTTTGAACCTCATGATCAAAACATTATTTTTTGTGTCTTCTTAAAACGTAACTAGTCAAACGACACAACCACACGTTAATCACCACTACCGAAGTATAACTAGACCAGCCAAAGCGACGGATGTCCGAATAAAACGAAGGATTTTCAAAGATTGTACCGGTAATGGCGATTTCGAATTTAGTGTTGACCCAACAAATTTATTCTGAAGAAAAAAACGGCGCACATGCGCATTATCGTGAACCAGTCCCTTTAATAACAAGGGGTAGTGTTGGTCAAATTTGGAAGATGTTCACCGATATCAAGACCGTGGAGGTCAATCGTATTGAGGTTTTTTTTTACAGTTTCACTGATACTGACCGAATCCCACCCTGATATACTACTTGTTCTCTTTCTTAGGTGACGAGATTGTCAGGAGCGTATCGAGAATTTGGGGCCAAAATAATGGAAATTAAAGTCGCGGAAATTAATGTTTACAAGAACTAACGCGACTTGAAATTAACGCGAATTTTTGAAATTCGCATTATAATTTCCCGCAATCGGGTATGGAAGTGACGAAGAGGACACAATTACCTGCCATTTTGCAGCAGTAAAACTTTTCAAGACGAGGAAAAGAGTCGTGATTCTTTTCGTAGAAGCCGGTAATGAAATAGCCTTCCCTTTGACATTCGCTCACGTCCTCACCGTTGAACGAGGTACTAGAAACATCTTCCACATAGCACTCTTCATAACTCTCGGGGTGGTTGTGAGGATGACAACAATATATTTGAGTGAAATACGGGTCTGTTGTCGAAAGGAAATAGAGGCCCGTCACGAAGAAAGCATTGGGACAAGAAATATTCCGGCTGAAAAACAAAAAAAAATGCAAAGCTAACCTAAATAAATAATGATATTTCAATATCAATGAAGATATTTCAACGGTACTTCTTGACTACCAACAATTTTAGTCGATTCAATACCTCAGTATTTCATCACAATTGACCTCTGTAATGTGACAGGATTTTAAGTGTTTTTGTCTCAAAATGGTAAAATGTATTGCATATTCGACTAGTGGGCGGGGTCATACCAGCGATTTTACCCATGAGCAAATGGCTGTTGCCCATGAGGAAGCTACTTTTTGTGTGTGACCGATTTCCTCAAGGTAAAATTGTCTCGGGAAAATTTCCATGGATACGTCAAAAAGAAGAAAAGAATTACCCATGACAGTTACCGAGGTAAGTTCTATGGGTTAATAAAAACCCAAAGCGGCCCAACCAATCACGAGAAATTGAAATGTGCCAAGCAGTAGAGATCACGTGTTGTTCTTGGCGCCAAATCCTACGCGGTAACTGAACTCAAAGTTTGAAAATTCAGCAGGATTTTGAGCACTGCTGTGAATGTTTTTCATGTTTTTACTTTAAGTACATTCAAAAGCACCTTGAAACACTCGCAAGTTTTCTTTACATCAGCGTTCAAGAGTTCAGTTCTTTCCTTATGAAATCGTTGAAACCATTTCTGTATTTCTGTTCGGATTTCCTAGCTGAAAGTCTAGTGATCCGAAAATGATAGGTATCAAAACTTACATTTTCGAAAATTTCAGCCAAGAAAAAGGGTACCGAAAATTCTAAGTAGCCTTTTTAGTGTAAAAATCCGTTAAAAATGGACAATTATACCATTTTTTAGATGTTCGAAAATCCTAGAAGGGAAGGGAAGCAAGAAATTTTACAACACATGGTCCGAAAATCCTAGATCTCAAATCGTCTTCCGAACAGATATTTTTCCGAAAATTGACGTTGGGTGCCCCTGATTTATGGCTACGTCTATGTAACCGCAAACATGAAATCGATCAAAACCCAGTGTGAACTCAACCCAAGCTATTTCCTCATGGGGAGCCTTGGGGAAGACGTCTGGTAAGACCCCACCTATTCTTTATAATTCAAGGGCGATGTTCAACACAATAAGCTTAAATGTGCAAAATGACTACAATTTAATCATTCCACCCAACAAACCACATGTCCTCAGTCCTCAGTACATAGTAGAAAATCAGATAGCTGCTAGATATTGTTAAATTCCCCAAGATAATAATAATAATAACAATAATAATAATAATAAAGATCTGGCTTATCGTTAGCTGATCAGGCATACTAATAAAGAGAAAAGACGACTAAGCTGACAAAGCGCATCATGAAAAGTCCAATGTAAGGTTCCAGATTAAACAAGCACTTTATAATTAATAATGCCGAAATAATTTAAAAGAAATAGTTTCTTTGACTACTTACTCATCCGTCGTCGAATTAATATTCCAGATTTCCTCACATCGACACGAATCATACGAGGTACTGGCGGCACCGCAGCGGACGGAACTGGGATAAGAGTCTTGTTGCGGGTCATTTCTCCCAAATCCCCTTACGTACGGACGATGGTCACAGAGAGACCAAACTCCCCCGTCCACCGTGACACAACCCTGAGACAGATGAATGAAGGAATAAATGAATAAATGAATATCCTTTATTTAAACGCAGTCAGTATTAAAGCAGTAAAATGCTTGAGGAGTAGCCACTGTGTGTATTACAAAAAATATAATATATTCGTATCTGACTACGGTTTAAGATGAAAGATGAAAAAGCTAAAATACATGTACATGAAATGCTGAAAATTAAGTTTGAGATTTTATAATTTACATGAAAATTCAGAAATTTAAGATTTAAAATTTAAAAAGTAGATAATCTTTTAGGTACCGACTGAACCGATAGACAGTTGAAATTAAGTTCCTTGAATACCGGATCCATTTTCACTTTTCCAAAAAACTGTTTAAAATTGCAAGAGTTATTAAAATGATCGGCAAAAAATTCTATAGTAGATACGGCACAGAAAGATAAGGCGGATATTATGCAAATTAGCACGTTACTAAGGCTAAAACATTGTTTACGACGCTATATTGAGAGCCCGTCACTCAACGAGTTCAAACGAAGATATTCGTCTTTTCCCGCCACTTTCCGTGCTCTACGAAGAAAACAGTGCAGCGAGACGAAAATTATTTTGCGCCTGTGTTGGACCGCACTGAAAACAAATCGATGTAAAAAGATGAAGATTTATAATACCGCGCTGAAACGTTCCTGGTTTATTCACATAATGTTAAGGAAAATTGTATTGAATTCCCAGCTATTCCCGGAATATTTTGGAATTTTTGCGGCGGCCTGAAGTTACAGGGCATTACTAACAAAAAAATTCCACCTCTATATCTCAGGAAAAATTTATTGGCTACCGCCGGGAATTTAAACGTAAATGAACAAACTAAGTATAAGTCAGTTCAATTTTTTTTTTATTCCTAGCTATCGAGAGAAAGCCAGAAATACGGAATTATTGATTTTTGAGCCTGCGATATAAATCGGAAATAACACCTTATGCGTAAAAATTGACACCTCGGATATCCATTTTCTGAAAGCTCAGCTCTGGCTTGATAGGCCTGTGTAATTTTTATTTTGCAAAATTCTTAATCATTTCAGATGGAAGGGTTTATAGCAGATACATTACAATTTCAAATAAAGGATAGCGTGCAATATATAATACTATAATAACACGCGAAAATTTAAATCAGGCAGAAGTGAAAGTTAAAAGTATATGAAAATAAAAACCGTTGAAGACGTGATATGAAAGAAATTTGAAATGTAAAAATAGTATAAATAAATAAATACAAATGGAAGAAATAAGGAATGTATTACATAGTACTTCACCTCTTGGTGTTTTGGAAAGTGCGGCTGCGTGCTGACAATCTGGAACATCAATATCACTGAAATGCAGGCAAGGTGAAAAGCGAGCACAAACTTCATCCTGTATTCCCTTCTACACCACAGAGAACGCTAGTAAATTCTGTAGAATTTAAAACAATTTGGTCTAGAGTTCACAGTCAAGACAGGTCAAGCGTACCTCCCAAGGTTCCATAAATATTAAATAAATATTAAATAAATATTCGAAAGTTAAATCCGTTGGTAGATGTAGATTTCCGGTCGTGAGACCGCAGATTGCAGACATGCAGTCCGGACTGTGCAGACCGTGATGTAGACTGTGAAGAATGTGCAGACTGAGTGTTATATTTTAATATTTACTTGCACTTTTGTTTGTCTTGTTGACATTAGTTAAGTAATAAATACTTTCACTACTTTCCGGCTTCTTCTTGTTACCGCTCCGCCCACCGTACGAGTACTGGCCATGGCTAAATAAAAAAAAATTGTGGGCTCATCACGTTTATCGGCACATGGAAAGGCGGTTTTCCCGTGCTAGCAATCATGGAGGAAGTAAGCTGTTTCTTTCTGTAATATTGCCACAATTAGTTTAATTTTTTAGTAGAAGAAACTCTGCCAGGTAAAGTGACTAAAATTGATACCCTTTTCGGCTTCCTACAACGGCTACAAACTAGACATTTCCTCATTTTCCTTGATTGTTGATCGCCTTTGGTTACACACTGTAATTCAAACCGATGACTTGCCGGTGACTTGCTGTCATTTCCTCAAAACTCACAGAAACCGTTGTCATATCGTTTTATCAAGCTCGAAAGATTCGGGTAAGTCTGTTGCTTGTGCTATTTTTTTCTCGATCGCGATTCCCAAGAGCTTTGCTCTGTCGAGGTGTTCACTCGGCCGACAAGTATTTGTTCCATGCCGACAACTTAAGTTTTCGAGAACGCTTGTTTTGATTCAAAGTTTCAATAGGCACGCCGGGGGGAAGCTACTTCCTATACATTCTCTTAAATGAAATCAGAACGATGTTTTCACTGCTTGCATGGTGATCATCAAGGGTCTTGCCAGCTGGTTTGTTTACAGATCATGCGCATTACGTCATAAACCAAACATCAACGGTTTTGAGAAGGAAGAAAATAATGGCGGTCGAAGACGGGATTGTTTCTCCTTATTATATTTTGGTAATATATGTCGCTTTTCAGACATAGTGAGTGTCAGTGCTTTTTCCTTTAAACAATTTTTCTCCGCATAGTGTTTGGAATATGCAACATGTAGCTGCGTATAAAAAGGCTGAAAAAAAAAAACCGCCGAAGAGTTAAGATAACGAGTAGCGTTTTGGTGCAAAACTAAGGAAAGTTAAGGTCGCTTGGCAAGGTACAGAGCTTTCAGCAATAGTTGTAATTTTTTTGTTAGGGTTGTTTTAATTTTAACTTTGAATTTAAGGTGTTGACTAATCGTATGGAACGTCACGGCGGCTACATTGGTGTCCCAAAACAATGAAACGGCGGCCATGTTGGTGTCCCAAAACGGTCCTGTGGGAGTTGAACTCTTTTCTTATGCAACGCTTTCTTTTGATTGAATAAATTTGCATAGATGCTGGCCACGTGAGTGAAAACGCTCTATAAACTCGATCGATAGTCTAGCGCGCGTCGTTGTCGGTTAAGAATTTACACGGTTGCAGTGAGTGCCGCTTGCGTTTTGCAATTTCATGGCCAAAGGACAAATACAATATGCGAGAAAAACAAATTAGACATTATATTATTTTTTCAATTATTGAATTATTTCTTCTTCTGATTTTGTTTCTCGCCTCTGAAATATTTACTTTGGGAAAAATACCGCAATTATCCGCTGACCACCACGCAAGGTGACCGCCTTGCAAGTTGTGAGAACATCGTTTCTCGGACCCACACCTCGTCTCTTCCCCGCCCCCCCCCCCCCCCCGGTGAGGCACGCAATACGTGCGAGCGTAAACAAGCCAACCGACGCGCACCACGCGAACGACTCGTACAAGGTGAAAAGCATGCCGGAAAGGAAGCTCTGCTAGGGGTACTTGATCCCACTCTTACGGTCTCAAAAACCTTGCAACAAAAAGAAACACACTTCCCAACAGTGCCGGGACAAAGAAATTAAAAGCAATGAATATGTTAAAAGAACGACCCCGACCATAGGTACCGGTCATTGCCCTTTTTCATTGTACACACTATTCATTGTCAGTAAGCACATGTCCTCTCAGAGGGCGATTTTTTTGCTCGGATAAGATAAACTTATAACTATTAAGCTTACGGTATTTTTTATCTTATCTTAGAAGCCGGGCTATTTTTTAGAACTTTGAAGGTATATCTCTCAAATATCATTGGAATTGACCGGTTTGGCTTATAGCCAAGAGTTAGACAATATTTAGTCTCGCTTGCGTAAGCAGCAAGACTCATGATCTGCAACGCGTTTTTCGTCGTATTTAATAAATCCTGTTCCGTGTAGAATTAATCGCCTCCTCATTTCTCGATCTAATCTCCAAGCAAGCCAGAGTGATTGCCGCTGCAAGAGCATTCTTGTTTTGCTCTAAAATGTCGAGAGCCAAAGAAGATATCACGCAAAATTCCGTGATCGTGCATGAGATAAATACGTGATTTTTTCAATGAGGGAAATGACATGCGATAAGTGGCCGCGTATAAAGTATTTTGGCAATTAATCTTAACATTGAATGATGCATCATTTCATTGCAGATGTTCCGAATGGAGGTGATTTCTTCAAATCTTTTGGAGCAATTTGATGTCGTAAACAAGTTGCATTCTTTCATCATCAGCCGGGCTGGCCCGTTTTTTCGGACTGGCTGGCTCTGTCGTGCTGACTTTTATCCCGGTATCTCATGGACAGGGCCAGCCCGGAGCCGCCATTTTTATTTAGAGATTGGAAGCAATGCGCATGAGTAGTGTGTTACCTGCTGTCATGTTTCTCGCTTGGTTCATTCGCCGGGCTGCCCGGCAAGCGTGATTATTTGAAAAATTTCCAGCCGGGTTTCCGTCATCACAATACTTGGATCCCTGCTAATCGAGCTGGCTAGGTTGTCATGTAATCGCAAAGTTGTTGCGTTTACTGACTATGGGGCCAAGATCTCTGCAAAGACACCTAGCCGGGCTCATGGATTCAGGCCCTTAGTTTTATAGTCAGATTTTACGCCCTCTCCCTTGACCTCCGACCGATTTTTCAAAGCCCCCCAAACCCACACACCCAAAATTTTAGCACCCCCCCCCCCCCAAAAAAAAAAAATCTTAATTCCCCATTCTTCATATTAAATAAACTTTCCCTCATCCAAGCTCTCTCCATACAAATATTATCAAAAACAGCCGAAAAACAATCCTAAAAAGAAGGCCTAACAACATTAAAATAAGTACAAGTATGTGTTCGACTATTGATAAGATCTTTCACAAAAAGGGGAGAATTTCATATATCCCATGATGCTTCGCGGCTAATTTCTGTCTTCTCTCCGTGGTGAAAAGAGCGTTCGAGGGAGATTTTCAACGACCTGAATTTCAAGATGCAGCTCATCCAAGGTAAGTTTCAATGAGCTCTGTTGATCTTTGGTATCATAGGTCAGCGGTCAGCGATGATAATGGCCACGTCTTTTTGAAGCTGGTTAGTTTAGTGTTATTTGTTGCCTTTTTTTGTGCGTTTAAATAATTTAGTTTTTCGTGTAAGAGTTCCTGTTGGTGTCTTTTATTTGAATATGTTCAAAAAGGCACTTAAAAATTATTATCTTGCTCAATATTGACTTGTGTGCGTGTGTGTGTGCGTGCGTGCGTGTTTGTGTTTTAGCGAATAACAAAGCTCTAATAGAATAAAATCAATCTTGTTATAGAGCCATAATTAGTTTTACTATAATGTGCCCTTCTCCATTTTAATTTTCTTCTTATTATTATAATTATGTACACGTAGTTTAAACAACCTTGTACTAATTGATAATGTACAACTAATGTATTATCTATTGGGTGGAGTAAAAATAAAATACAATACAATATATTTGATTGATAATGTAAAATGTTTCCATGGTCATTTCACGCATTATTGACCCTGTTAAGCCATGCTGTTTTAACTCGCAAGTGAATATTTATTTAGATGACTTTCAATTATCGAAAACTGTCTTTATTCTTGAAAGGTTTTGCCCTAGCTAATGGATTATTTAAATCGGCTGACAAGGGGTGCTTGATACTAGTTCCACACTCCGACCTCCTTCGACCTCGCGATTTTTATGGGTTTGATCGTTTTGAAATATCGCGTCGAGACACCCAAGGCTGGAGACTGATCCTATGAATACGTGTGACAGGATACTGTTTTATTTTTGTTGGAAATGCATCAGAGGCTAAACGTTTTCCCTAAAATAAGCACAAATGACCCTATTTTACGAAGTCGGAATCTCTGATCGGCTTCTTCCGATAGTTACTAGGGACCTTGCGAAACCACGACGACAACGGCAACGGGAACGTCAAAAAACAATAGGTTTAATAAGCAAAACAACAACCCTGCACGAGCAAAAAAGCACGCTTTTTTGTAAATGTCTTTGCCTTCACTACACAACTACGACGTGAAATGACCAAATTTTAAGTTTACTTGGGGACAGGAAAGGCAAGGCGATAAATTCTACCATCAGTGATACTCTGTGCGAACTTGAGCGCGTTCCCCTCTCTCCAGCTCAAGCCAAAATCCCCTTCTTTTAAGTAACAGGGCGAATTGGGATAAACGCGAAAAAGTTTAAACTGATGCAAAGTCTGTTTTTCAGCGACATTTTCATGGACGTCGCCGTTGTTGGATCGTAAGGTCCCTACTACCTGTGATGCAAAGCTCCCATATACTAAACCGTAAAACCTTACCCGGCCCTTAATTTTAGTATACCATGTTTTGACGAAAAATGTATACCTTCAGAATACCCTCCACTGAAAAATTGTTACTGGCCTATAAATTCACCCAAATAATTAGTAAGAACACTGCGCGCATTTCTTTTCTAAACCATTAGAATGAAACTAATGAATATTACGGGAGAATATTAAGAAAGAACATCAAGATTGAAATAGTACAGACATAAACTGTCATCTAACTATCTGTAATAAAGCAAAATACAGCCCTTTAAGGTCACTAACTTACTGGAGTTTCGATTCCTAGTTCAGTTCCGTTAAAGCCACTCTTCGATTCACGATAAGCGAAGTTAAGACTGTTAAGATTAGCTCCCCTTGAATCCTTGAAGAACTGAAAACCGGATCAGTGGCTTTGCGTGTTTTAAGCTCAGACTGCAGCTGTCCGTACTCAGTTGTGCGTGGTTACTTAAAACGTGGCACAATAGGACAATTGCACGATGACGATATTTGACTACAACTACCAGAATTCATTTCGGTTTTGCTTTGTTATTTAAATTTGTCAATCCCTCTGAGGATTAAAGAACAATAGCCTTAATTTGCACAAGAAAACAGAAAACTCAAGGATTCTGGTAGTTGTAGTAAAATGACGTCATCGTGCAATTGTCCTATTAGAGCGTCAAAACTGCGCATGAGTAAATGCATTTATCTACATGAAGGTCAAGCTTCTAAATATTTACTGAAGGACCTGAACATGTTTCTGGAAAGAAAAAATAAACTAGAGTTTCATCTATTAACGTAATTTTAACAACATTAGGACTAGCCGGAAATAAAAGTTACAATCATCCCTGTAACGCCGGTGTACATTGCAAAATAACCCACAATACTGAACATTTTAAACAAGGAATGGCAACTAATACGTATTGCGAGTTACCAAGCACTTTTCTGGCTTTGTATTGTATTGTGTTTGTATTTTATGTTTACTAATACATTAGTTGTAAAATATCAATTAGTACAAGGTTGTTTAAACTACGTGTACATAATAATAAAAAAGAAAATTAGAATGGAGAAGGGCACATTATAGTAATACTAATGGCCCTCAAGATTGACTGTATTCTAATATAGCTTTGTTATTCATTAAAACACAAACACGCACGCACACACACACACACACACACACACACACATACCCACCTTTGGTGGTTTGTGGGTACCGGTTCCCAAACCGACTCTACGGGGACCACCTAAAATCCGTTCGCTATTGACCTCCTCTATTATCAGTTTGTAACTTTGACATTAACCTTTTAATAATCTACCGTGATATTAGCGACAACGCCCTTCTAAATGTTTTGCCTCATACACACACTGGTTTACGAGGACCAAAAATCTGGTTTGTTCTACATAGAGGTTGCGAGGACCGATAAGTAATACAATAAGCCATCATTACTACAATTCAAAATTACTTTAATTTTTAAAAGCTCCCCTCAAAATTTTTGCTTGGAAAAGTTTACTGACTAGGCCATTCTGCGGGTAACGTGTTTACACACCTTCATTACGAGGACCGCACCTTTAATAATCGCATACCATTTAATTTTCGTCTATTTTAAATAGAGTCGAACCACTTAAAGTGTCATGATATAATAGGCGCTCCTGAGAAGCAAACCACTAAGGTCTCTTCGGCTGGGACCAAAATGAACTCCGACACACTAGGGTTTCTGTTCTAAGAACGGTGATTTCGGCCAATCATCTGTAACGGGTGCCAATCGATAAAGTGGTGAGTCACATATCGGATACGTATTCACACTATAACGGATAACCTTTCCTTTCGGCACTACTAGCCTGCATAGCAGACGCCTCCGTGCGTTTGTCCAGACAGTTATATTTTATGGCAAAATGGTAAAAAACAGTCCCCGAACAAAGAACTTTTTACTACCGGACTATTAAGCTTTGGAATCAGATCGATGTGCGTAAAATGTAATCTTAAACCTCTTCGCCGGTTCTGCGACTTAATTTCGACTTAATCGTTATACCCAGCTGTCTGTCTGTCTGTCTGCTGGCGTAAAAGAAGAAACGTGAAACACGTTTTTAAATCGTTGTTTATTGGGTTTCTGAACACGTAAACGGTACGTTCTGGTGGGCCACTAAATTAACAATATGAATGATAAATATAAAATATACCTTTCTTTATTATTCCACTATTATGTTATTTTGCCATACAAGGTCAAGAGAAAGCTCAAAATACGAGGCCGTAATACACTGTAGTGTCCTGGTTTAACCGGTTTACAAAAGGGCGAATACCGGCCGATGCAAAAGGAGCAACTATGACTGACAGAATCAGGATGTTTTGGATACTCTTACTAGAAAATAGAAGCAAAAATAACATTTTTCGTTTGCAATAAAATAATTAACCTCTCATTCAATGGTTTGGCATATAACACGCGCGAACATTTTGCTCACTGTTAACGTCATTCTCACAGACGGAATCAGGATGTTTCCGAATTGACTCTTACCAAAAAAATAGAAATCAATTGCAAAATAACAAGTTTTTTTGTAGTGGAATAATAAACCTCTTATTCGATGGTTTAGCATATAATATGAACGGACAGTTTGCTCATTGCTCGTATTTTTACTGCGCAACTCGCAAAATATCCGCACGTATTATATGCTAAACCATCGAATAAGGTGTATTTATTTGATTGTTTAGACGGTAATACATATCAATCATATCAACTTTTTATATAAGCCGGGCTGTCGCGTAATGTAAACCTTTTCAAATGATTTTTTTTAAATTTAAATACTCAATCACTAAATAAATACCGTAGCTGATCCAATTGACGCACCCTATAAAAAAAGCCTCTTGTCTAATAAACGCTTCGCTTCCGCCTTTAGCTTTGTATTAGATGCCCCCGTCTTCTTTATGCTAGCAGAGGTTTCTCTCTTCAAGGCTCTTAACGTTTAAGACTTCGTAAGTCATGCAAGAGAGAAACCTCTGCTTGCAGGGTGTGAGCAATCATCAAAAAGGAGCAGTTTTTTTGCTCGATAAATAAGGGTTTGTGCATTGCATCGTGGTCAGTGTCAAGTCCAAAGTAACGATTGACTAACGACAATAGCACAATGATCTTGAATTAGGGTTCTAACATCGAAGGTGAAACTAAAAAAACCGATATGATCTGGACGGCCTAGAAGTATCAATGAGCTGCATAAAATTCCTCTCTTTGCAAACTCTATTAATATTTTCGCCGAGAGAATATTATTTGAAATGACAATAAAAGCCTCTCTCCATTACGGTTAGCGCCCTATTTTGGACGCTTAAAATAAAGTTAAAACTACCGGGTATCTATTAGATCATTTACGGCTGATGATCTGTAATAAGAAATTGGACAACCAACTAGGTTAAACAGGTTACTAGAAGCAAAACTCTGCTGTGACGCAAAGGTGCGTAATTGCAGTCTGATTACAAGAACGAATAAGACGAACATTCAAAATTGCGACTAAAGCATATTTCTGGTTCGCGTCGCTTCTCTCCTTCCGAAAAATAGGAGACGAGACGACCGGAAATACGTATGCGGTCGCAGGCTCAAGAGTATAATTCGCATAAACATAACAAATCACACCAACAAACTAAGCACCTGTTTACTTGAAGGTGGGAAACCCGAGGGAGATGAAAGTAAAGTAAGAGAAACCCTCTTCAGTAGCTTTTTCTTTTAGCTGATGTTTGCACTCACGAAAACGTTTTCCTGGAAGTTCTTTTCCACATCATTAGTAGACAGTACTGTTATCGATAATGATAGCTTAGCTTCTTGCTGTACCGTTGACCATTTCTTTTTTTTGGCGGGGGGGGGGGTGGGGGGGAAGGCTCTTGTGACCGATAGGGGTCATACTGCCTGTGCCTCCAGAGCTCTGACGCCATGAAAAAACACATACAACTAGGGCAAGGCAAGAAGTTAGCCGCAATCCCTTCTTCTACTTTTTGTGGCATTCGCACCACGACGGAATTCTCCCTCACCCAGGGCCAACAGGTCGCAGTTGTGTTGGTAATCACCTAAGAGGCGAAGCCTCTCAAATGCCAAATCTTACTCCTGGGCAGTTTCCATGGTCATTGCTTTTGCCACTTGTGATTCACTGTCTGGTTTGGTGTCTTCTGACCTTTTTTTGAGGCTTCTTACAGAACAAGCACACATGTGACCGCTCACTTAAGACATATTTTCGAGGTCTTCCTTACAAAGAGATTTAAAGAAATAAAATCCGTTGTTCTTCTTCTTTTGTTCGCATATTCGTACCACGATTAACTCTTTCTCCCCAAAGGGGAGGGGGGGGGGGGCGCAACGATGCCTTTAGGGCACCACTGCAGCTGGCCCAGTCTGGTCCACATTTAAGATAATTGTAGGGTCGCAGTCTCCCCTGATCTTCTTTTGTTAAAGATGATTATTCTTGCCAGAGTCGTCTTGGCCAAGCTGCTCCAGTGGCCGGCCGCGGTTTGTGTCTCTTCCCCTTCGTTCAAAATCTCTGAAAGATCTGCCATCTTTTTTTCGAGGTGATTTTTAAGCAACATTAGGTCTCCAGCTGGTGGCAGAATTTCTACTTTGTTTTGCTTCTTTGACCCCAGACAGACAAGGGACCGAGAACTACCTTATTATAGGAAATTAACACTCCAAGAAATTAACGCGAATCGTTAAAATTCGCGTTAATTTAAGTCGCGTTAATTTTTTTGAGCGTTAATTTCCGCGCTCTTAATTTCCAGTATTTTAACCCAATTCTTGACACCTAAAAAACATTAACTACAAGCTTTCTTTCTTTCCATTTACCCTTTATTTTTCATCTTTCACAAAAGCTAAGGTGAAGGTTTACAATATTTCGAGTTCATCTTCATCGTTGTCGCTGTCAGAAGTGATTTCAGCTCAGTTTTGTTCAGTTTTGAATTTTTTTGCATCCATTGTTGAAATAAATTTGTTCCAGTTGTCACCACCAACTGTCTCTTAATCGCGTTGATTTCCTTTATTATGAAACTCTACCTCCTCTTTCGCGTTAATTTTCTTCATTCGAAAGTCGTTTCCCATTAAATTCGCGTTAATTTCTAATACCTTAATTTCATGGAGCGTTAATTCCTATAATAAGGTAATCTTGATGTTCAATGAAGTTCTGGCATTCTCTTATCGCTGCCCCTTTTTTTTTCCTCAGAGCTGATGATTTAAGAACTTGCGCACACTGTTTTATGCTGTGCCCAAGCTTTAAGGCCAGTGAGGGGACATCTATTTCCAACCGAGATTTTTCCTTGAATCCACACAGACCTTTTACTGCAGCAACTAGCTCGTCAAATCGTGCAGTGTCTATGAAGTCATCGAAATTGGCAGCCTCGTTTTCTTTCCGTAACGTTTGGAGGAGCCTGGCTAACTGGCGCATTCTTTGGGAAACATAATTTATGTTTTTTGTCCCGACTTTTTCAAAGATAGC
This sequence comes from Porites rus, assembly GCA_964035705.1. NCBI lineage: Eukaryota > Metazoa > Cnidaria > Anthozoa > Scleractinia > Poritidae > Porites > Porites rus. Next base: position 47,560,944 of record OZ037993.1, read on the forward strand.
GGTGCCAAAGTTAACAATTAGGGTGTCTTTTCTGGCGATGGCTGATATTTTGTCGTTTTTCATAGAGGAAAGGACGTTGTCATGGAAGCTCTCTTTCACATCTTTGGTGGACAATACTGTTGTTGGTAATAGAAGCTTAGCTTCTTGCTGTACTCTCGACCACTTTGGGGGAGTCTCTCTTGGGACCGATGGGGACAATTTTGTCGGTGCCTCCAGAGCTCTGACGCCATGAAAAAACACATACAACTAGGGCAAGGCAAGAAGTTAGCCGCAATCCCTTCTTCTACTTTTTGTGGCATTCGCACCACGACGGAATTCTCCCTCACCCAGGGCCAACAGGTCGCAGTTGTGTTGGTAATCACCTAAGAGGCGAAGCCTCTCAAATGCCAAATCTTACTCCTGGGCAGTTTCCATGGTCATTGCTTTTGCCACTTGTGATTCACTGTCTGGTTTGGTGTCTTCTGACCTTTTTTTGAGGCTTCTTACAGAACAAGCACACATGTGACCGCTCACTTAAGACATATTTTCGAGGTCTTCCTTACAAAGAGATTTAAAGAAATAAAATCCGTTGTTCTTCTTCTTTTGTTCGCATATTCGTACCACGATTAACTCTTTCTCCCCAAAGGGGAGGGGGGGCGCAACGATGCCTTTAGGGCACCACTGCAGCTGGCCCAGTTTGGTCCACATTTACGATAATTGTAGGGTCGCAGTCTCCCCTGATCTTCTTTTGTTAAAGATGATTATTCTTGCCAGAGTCGTCTTGGCCAAGCTGCTCCAGTGGCCGGCCGCGGTTTGTGTCTCTTCCCCTTCGTTCAAAATCTCTGAAAGATCTGCCATCTTTTTTTCGAGGTGATTTTTAAGCAACATTAGGTCTCCAGCTGGTGGCAGAATTTCTACTTTGTTTTGCTTCTGTGACCCCAGACAGACAAGAGACCGAGAACTACCTTATTATAGGAAATTAACACTCCAAGAAATTAACGCGAATCGTTAAAATTCGCGTTAATTTTTTTGAGCGTTAATTTCCGCGGCGTTAATTAAGAGCAGCGTTAATTTCCGCGCTCTTAATTTCCAGTATTTTAACCCAATTCTTGACACCTAAAAAACATTAACTACAAGCTTTCTTTCTTTCCATTTACCCTTTATTTTTCATCTTTCACAAAAGCTAAGGTGAAGGTTTACAATATTTCGAGTTCATCTTCATCGTTGTCGCTGTCAGAAGTGATTTCAGCTCAGTTTTGTTCAGTTTTGAATTTTTTTGCATCCATTGTTGAAATAAATTTGTTCCAGTTGTCACCACCAACTGTCTCTTAATCGCGTTAATTTCCTTTATTATGAAACTCTACCTCCTCTTTCGCGTTAATTTTCTTCATTCGAAAGTCGTTTCCCATTAAATTCGCGTTAATTTCTAATACCTTAATTTCATGGAGCGTTAATTCCTATAATAAGGTAATCTTGATGTTCAATGAAGTTCTGGCATTCTCTTATCGCTGCCTCATCTTTTTTCCTCAGAGCTGATGCTTTAAGAACTTGCGAAGAAGAAGAAGACTCTTTCCTTGCACCTGTTCGATATTACCCGCGTCAACTGCTAAAAGGAGTTTGCTGACCTTAGCTAACTCTGCTGTAGATTCGTGAAGGCGATAAAACTGACGATGGACTCTAATATCGTGTCCAAGGTGGCGTGCGCGCCAGTCTACGTCTAGTTCCGTCAATGCCGCCGTTTGTGACACCGTTGCAATGTATTTTCGCAGCTTTGTGCTGGTAATTGCCTCTGGCTTCTGTATTTCCTTTACTTCCTTAACGCTGACTGAGGCGCAGTCACAGCCACGAGGATGACCCAAAGAGCCTTTGGTAGCTCTTGCAAAAACGTACTTGTTTGACTTGGGAATAACTGGTGGTCTTCTTTCTATCAACAGCATGTTCAATGAAGTTCTGGCATTCTCTTATCGCTGCCTCATCTTTTTTCCTCAGCGCTGATGATTTAAGAACTTGCGCACACTGTTTGATGCTGTGCCCAAGCTTTAAGGCCAGTGAGGGGACATCTATGTCCAACCGAGATTTTTCCTTGAATCCACACAGATCTTTCACTGCAGCAACTATCTCGTCAAATCGTGCAGTGTCTATGAAGTCGTCGAAATTGGCAGCCTTGTTTTCTTTCCGTAACGTTTGGAGGAGCCTGGCTAACTGGCGCATTCTTTGAGAAGCATAATTTATGTTTTTTGTTTGCTTCTTTGATCCCAGTGAGGTGAGGGACCGAAAACTAATTTTTATGGTCCACTCCGCCTCAAAGAGGTCAATGAAGTGCTGGCATTCTCTTATCGCAGTCTCATCTTTATTATTTTCGCAAAGCTGAATTTTTTTTAGCACTTCCTTGTTCCCCTCGCCCCCTGAATCAATGTTGGGCAAAACTAAATTTGTTTTTGTGCGTAATTATTCTTATTTGTCCCAACATGGAATAGGGGGAACTAGGGGTATTCAAGAAAAGAGCAAATAATCGGTTTTTGAAAATAGATATAAAGCGTTTGAAATGGTCTAATAATGCTGTTGAGTTGTTCAACCTTCCCAGCTACTTTAGTCCGTGATTGTAGCTTGTCGAATCGCGCAGTGTCTATGCCAATCTCGACGACTACGGTAGTCGTCGAGATTGACAGCCTCGTTTTCGTTTCTTATATAATGTCTGGAGGAATTTAGCTTACTGGTGCATTCTTTGAGAAACATAAATTATGCCTTTTGTGCCGACGTTTTCGAAGATAGCTCGGCGACAAAGGAAACAATTAGGGCGTCTTTACTGGCAATGGCAAATATGTCGTCGTTTTCATAAAGGCAAGAACGTTGTCGCGGAAGCTCTTTTTCACATCATTAGTGGACAATGCCGTTGTCGATTATAGTAGCTTAGCTTCTTGCTGTACCGTTGACCATTGGGGGAGGGGGGGTGGGGCTGTTGGGACCGATAGGGGCAATATTGTTGATGCCTCCAGAGCTCTGTAGCCATGACAAAAAAAACATACAACTCGGGAAAGGCAAAATGCCAGCTACAATCTGTTCTTCCTTTTTTGTTGGCATTCGTACCAAAATTAACTCTCCCTCACCCAGGGGCCAACACCTCACAGTCCTAGTCGGTCCCCACATCCATGTAAACAGGCCTTAAAACTATTAGTAATAAGAACAGCAAAGTTCCTCTTTATATAAGCATCGAGTTAAAATTGTGAACTGTTCGAGTAGATTTTCAATGTAAGCAATTTCTAAGGATTTGCTTTTAACCTATGTTTTGATCTTTTGTCGTGATTATGACTACTGTAATGCTACATTAACTAGGCTTAATTTCTCGGTCTTAAACAAAATACTAGGACAATCGAACGCGCCCTTAACGTTACTCCACTATTCGTACTAGCCTTATGGGCACCATTCCGGATTTCTTTTTGGTTTTCCTCCCTGAGATATCCGCAAAACTAATTTGCACGATGGCCGTTGGCTCTAGATAGAGCTCATCCGCCCTTTTACGGGTCTTGTTTTTCGTCCCGCAGGGTGACGTGCCACCCGCCTCACCAGCGTAACGCTGGAGGGGGAGTCGGTTTAGTCGCCGGCAACCCGACCATGCGGCAGGTGGTACTGGGTTACAATGTTACCAGTAGCAGGCACTAGACCTGACCTGACCCAATATCGCTACATATCATAGGACTTAAGCCTGCATGTTAGTGATAAAATTTGCTTCTGCGAACAGATATTCAAAGCAAAACATATCGTGTTGGGTGCCCCTTGTACAGGTAAGTCTGCCATATTGGCGTAGGAGCTCAAAATCATAAAAATATTTAGGTTGATAACAATTTTAGGGGGTCTGAAAATGGCAAATCTTATTTAAAACAGGCCAAGAGTAACCTTGTGCAAGAAGTAGCCGAGCGTACGCTATGGGCTCCCCACACGAGAATAGCACGACTCCGAATAAAGAGAGGAACAATCGAAATCGACAAAAGAAAAGAAAAATAGTAAAATAAGGTGACCTTATTTTAACATTTTTTTTCTTCGGTCTATTTCGTTTTTTACGAAGTACTTAATTGCAGTCCAATTGCGCCTGCTGAGGGCACCGTCACTCTTCCTTATACACTCCTCACAGGCCTCCTTCCCAGGTGCTACTTCAGAAGTTATAAACGCTCCCAAATGCTGCAAAACAGCTCTTTTTTCGTCCTTTTCCCATGGAATTTTTACCACAAAACCTGAAAAGAGATACGCAAAATGTACATGGTTTTGCTAGAAACACGTGTATCGCAAAACGATGCGAGGAGAAGGCCCGTAATATGCCAGGGATGGGGGCGGGGGGTGGAGAGTACGAGAGAAACAAAGTAAATTGTGTAGCTGGGTAAGGCGGGTTTCAATCTCCTTTTGGTTGGAGTAAATTCAAATGCAGATTTAAATGAGGTTGCTATTGTTAAAGGACAGCCAGTGTCACATGGATGTTCGACAAGTTGCGTTTCACTTTTCTAAGGTAAGATTGTCTTCCAGAGGTAAAATGCTGTTAAAACTGGATTCTGCTTAATAACTTGTACAGCCTGCGGGGGAGGCTAGGAAAACCTTAGCAGTAATTTTTCTCTGTGTTTTGTTATTGTGCGTTTTTTATATGCATGTGTAGCAAACGAACAACAAACTTACTTCTTTTATTTGTCTCCACCGAGCTTTGGCCAGAGCCTGAAACAAATTGGAATATAAACAAATAGAGCCACATTCTCATGCTGAGAAAACAGCCAACATTTGACGACAACATTACTGGTTTCCTCGCGAAATGACGACCGTTTAAATCAATTGAAATATTTGTTTGTAGATTTGGTGCAAAAATGTGGGAAAGTATTCCTCACAGTATCCGAGTACTTCCTAAACACGAATGTAAAGGTTCAGTATACATGAGCTCCTTTAACATATCGGTAGCGGTAGACTGTTCACAGTCCCCTATTTTTTCGTGAGATCGTCGAGATAAAGCGCGTCTTACCGTAAATGGCGGCCATCTTGATTTTCAAATGTACCAAGGGGCGACCGTCGGGAATTATAGCTCTAGTGGGAGGGGGGCGTGAAAAATAGAAAATATTTTTCTCGCTTCCTTCCCAACCGCCCCCGCCCCCAAAGTAGTTTTGACACTCATGCAAGATGGCATCCCGTACGCGCAAAGCGCTCGATCTCGACGATCTTAAGGGAAACTAGGGGACTGTGAATAACTAACATGTTGGTTTTAGAACTGAAATATACTTGTGTTGACACACCTACTTGAAGCAAAAAGACAAGAAATGTAAATTAAGTTTGTATATTTTGTAACATTGTATTGCAATAACTATCAATCATTGCAGTTGTTGCTCAGAAGTCAAGAAACCAGTGGTGGCTAAGTGAAATGTCAGCTATTTTCTCTGGCTAACAAATACTAAGTAAGAGTGATTTTTTTATGCTGTATATACAGTCTTGGCCAACCCAGCCACCCCCCCCCCCCCCTCCCCCAACCTCGTTCGGTCCGTCTCCTCGTTGGATCGCACCACCCCATAAAAAATCCTTGATGCGGTATCAGTTATTCCAGGTTTATGAACATTGGAAGAGTAATTTTATCTAACCAATTTAAATCTTTAGTCATAGATGCTGAATAGAGTTCGCTTCTTCCTGTATAAATATGAGCAATCTTATTTCACATGGGTGAGTTAGCTTAAGTAGAATCCCTGTAACTCAAACACTGAACGAAAACGAAAACGAAAAATACTCAGTTTGAATTAATGCGGGTTGTTCATGTTCTCGGCTCGATCGGAATTTTTAATTGCTGAGCGGTAAAACACGAGTTAAATTTGAAGACAAGGAAAAAAAAGTTTAAAACACTATATAGCATACTTTTAATGAACAATGAATCGGAATACACATCCTCGGTTTTGATAGTTATTTGGCTTCGCCCTAGTCAAGTCAAGTTATTCCAACTTACTTTTGCCATTCTTGTTCATGCCCGATGATACATCTGATCGTCGAGGTAGTTCTGAAATAATAGGATTTTATGGTTTTCAAAAAATAGACCGAAAAATAGAACAATTCATTAACTGAATAACAGACTGGAAATCCATGAGTCATTTAGTCCATATAATCCAAAGCAATTCTGTGGTTCAACAACAGGAATCATATTTTCTTCATAAATTCTTATTATTGGCAATCTAGAATTAACTCACTTTTGTTTCGCTGTGTTACAGTGGTGCTGGTTGAACGCCCCGCAGAACCTGAAATATTGAAGGTTTTAGATAGCTGATAATCAAATCGATTGATGTCATAGTCCCTCTAAACTATGCTACTTATCCTAAAAGAATATCATTAACAATAATAATAATTAATCGGCTTTTGTAAACAAACGTACATACCATTACTCTTTCTTTTCTTGCTTGCGGAAACAGAACCCAAACAGGTATCTAAGAAATAAGATTAAACATGCGTAAAAGGCTAGGGCACGATAAAAAGTAAGAAAAACGTCAAGATGTTCCCTAATCTATCAGATATGGTTTCCTTACCACCATCTTCTGAAGTATCTGCCACTTCTGAAACAATAAGTGATAGTGATTGTCAATTTCACGAAGTAAAACACTATTTTTTGTAGGTCTTAAAGGAAGCAAACAAGGGAAACAAGAAACAGCTTCTGAATTTTTCAACACTTCCCGTGAACTCCTTGACGAGGGCTGACCAACTATCCCAGTTTCTATTTTAAGTTTGCAAGGAACAGTTTTTATCAATCTAGCAAAAAACACTTGTTAGCTATTTCTCTTACGTTGTTCCACCACTGCCTTGTTGCTCGGGACATCTGCAGTGTCCTCGTCCCCTGAGGCGCCTGACTCTAAGAGAGTGAAAAAGGGCGATGCTAACTAATACGCACGATACATACCTCCTTGACTTGTACATTTCGGTGTGACAGAATATTTCGTAAAAAATTAAGCGGCATGTTTTTCTTTTTTGAAATGTACTTGTCGTGGAGATATGTACAGTGCGCATTAATTAGCAAGCATTAGCATAACATCAAAACAGTGAATTTTGTAACGCAGATTTTTGGCCGGTTCGCAGGCTAGGTTCGTCTTGAAATTTCAAGAAGTTAAAGTGAATCAATCTTAATGGAAGTTTTAGACATTCTTACATTCATTATAAAGATTATGAGATTTGATTTTTAAAAAAATCGTTCGAGTAGTTTCAGAGATATTAAAAAAAGCGCTGAAAGTCAAGATTTAGGATAAAGTGGCGCCTAGACAGGTGGTAAGAAAGCAGATTGCTTTAAAAGATCGCAAGAACGAAAATACACCAAACTTTCCTAGCATCGAAATATGATATTAAGCAGTAATCCGAAGTTACTCATCACGGCTATTGAAAATACGAGGTTTGAAATATATTTACGTTTTATTTGAATTCAAACATACAGAATTTTTTTTACTTCTCACGGAGGTTATTTGCTAAACACCAAACTTTAAGTTCCTAGAGTTGGATTTTTAGTAGCAGGTCTAGATTGCGCAAAATTCGGCTTTTATCAATTTCCAATTTTTTTCTTTATTGTTGTCATAGTAATATCAACTTTAGTTAAAATTGCGTTTTGACAAACTTCAATCCACAGCCAATTACTGGCAAAAATTTTATAGCGATCAGACAAGCATAAAATCCTTTTAAGCCGATTGAAAAATATCGGTATGGTCTCCGAAAAACTGTATCGAAACACTTTAAGACTATTACGGCGGTGAACGCTGTGAACCCACCTTCAGACTCACTGATATTTTCCTGGTTGACTGAAATATCCGGAATATCTGTCAATATTTAAAGATAATTAGAGAACAAAGTGTCAGTTTAATAAACCAAAACAGTGACAAACATACTTTGCATGGTGATCTTCTGATCAATTACTTTTTCGGAAAAGTTAATCAGCGTTTGTTCTAATTAGTGGTCTTATGTAGAACATCAATGAGAAGTAAGATCATGGCATGTGTTCTAGTATTTAGTTATACCGTTTCTTCATTCACCTATCTGATTTCATTACCATTCTTTAGGTCTGTTAGAAAACCAGGCTATTAAAAATAAGAAAAAAGGAGGATAACGAAATAGGAGGACGAGATGCGCCAAATATAATTTAGCCTCATATAGGCGTTCAATCGCAAATCAGGCTATACTTTTACATACCTTCGACTGACATATCCAGAAGACTCTTTCCTTGCACCTGTTCGATATTACCCGCGTCAACTGCCAAAAGGAGTTTGCTGACCTTAGCTAACTCTGCTGTAGATTCGTGAAGGCGATAAAACTGACGATGGACTCTAATATCGTGTCCAAGGTGGCGTGCGAGCCAGTCTACGTCTAGTTCCGTCAATGCCGCAGTTTGTGACACGGTCGCAATGTATTTTCGCAGCTTTGTGCTGGTAATTGCCTCTGGCTTCTGTATTTCCTTTACCTCCTTAACGCTGGCTGAGACGCAGTCCCAGCCACGAAGATGACCCAAAGAGCCTTTGGTAGCTCTTGCAAAAACGTACTTGTTTGACTCGGGAATAACTGGTGGTCTTCTTTCTATCAACAGCTCTACCGCTGCCCTTGTGTCAGGTGTCAGTATGATTGGGACCGTTCTCCCTCGCTTGCCCGTGATTTCTATTAGGTCGAGCCTAAGGATTCAATGTTAAAACAAGTACTAACACTTTATAGCATCACAGTGTATGATAAATCCGGATGGGTGAAACGGTTACATTTTGTTGTTCCTTTTGAGCTTGGAATGTTTTTATATTTTTCGTCCGCGTTTCTAGTATAAAAACTGTTGTAAAAACAGCCAGAGCTCCATTAGATCTGCCTTATTAGTTATGAAAAGTTCGAGCACTTTGATCGCGAAATTTAATGCCCTTTGTATTCATCTTCGCCTACTGACATGGCGAAAATAAAACCCCGCGAGACTGCGAACCAAGTATAAAATATGGAGTAGGCGTAAAACGCGGACTTTCCATATATCTTCCCTTGCTCTAATATACGATTTTACTGACTCACATCTTACCTCTCACAAAGACGCTTTTCCAAGGCTGTCAACGATGCCTTTAAAGCAGTGCTGCAGCTGGCCCAATTTGGGCGACACTGAAATTGCCCTATTTGTAGGGTCGCAGTCTCCCCTGATCTTCTTTTGTTAAAGATGATTATTCTTGCCAGAGTCGTCTTGGCCAAGCTGCTCCAGTGGCCGGCCGCGGTTTGTGTCTCTTCCCCTTCGTTCAAAATCTCTGAAAGATCTGCCATCTTTTTTTCGAGGTGATTTTTAAGCAACATTAGGTCTCCAGCTAGTGGCAGAATTTCTACTTTGTTTTGCTTCTTTGACCCCAGTGAGGCGAGGGACCGAGAGCTAATCTTGATGCTCCACTCCGCCTCAAAGAGATCAATGAAGTTCTGGCATTCTCTTATCGCTGCCTCATCTTTTTTCCTCAGCGCTGAAGATTTAAGAACTTGCGCACACCGTTTGATGTTGTGCCCAAGCTTTAAGGCCAGTGAGGGGACATCTATTTCCAACCGAGATTCTTCCTTGAATCCACACAGATCTTTCACTGCAGCAACTAGCTCGTCAAATCGTGCAGTGTCTATGAAGTCATCGAAATTGGCAGCCTCGTTTTCTTTCCGTAACGTTTGGAGGAGCCTGGCTAACTGGCGCATTCTTTGGGAAACATAATTTATGTTTTTTGTCCCGACTTTTTCAAAGATAGCGGCGCCAAAGTTAACAATTAGGGCGTCTTTTCTGGCAATGGCTGATATTTCGTCGTTGTTCATAGAGGAAAGAACGTTATCATGGAAGCTCTTTTTCACATCTTTGGTGGACAATACAGTTGTTGGTAATAGAAGCTTAGCTTCTTGCTGTACCCTCGACCATTTTGGGGGAGTCTTTTGGGACCGATGGGGGCAATTTTGTCGGTGCCTCCAGAGCTCTGACCCCATAAAAAAACCCATACAACTAGGGCAAGGCAAGTAGTTAGCCGCAATCCCTTCTTCTACGTTTTTCGGCATTCGCACCACGATTAATTCTCCCTCGCCCAGGGCCAACACGTCGCAGTTGTGTTGGTAATCACCTAAGAGGCGAAGCCTCTCAAATGCCAAATCTTGCTCCTGGGCAGTTTCCATGGCCATTGCTTTCGACACTTCTGATTCATTTTTGTGCTTTCTGGTTTGGTGTCTTCTGACCTTTTTTTGCGGCTTCTTACAGAACAAGCACACATGTGACCGCTCGCTTGAAACCAATATTTTCGAGGTCTTCCCTACAAAGAGATTTAAAGGGATAAAAAATAAATATTATAGTTACTTAAAGCGACACTCTGAGGAATTCGAGTGCCAATATTACGGTCGACTCGGAAAGATTTTTTTTTCAAAATGGTCGTTTCCAAAGACGTCATTCGAACTGGAAACAGATTTGATTATGAACAAAAAGACCGAGGCTTAATAATCCTTCAAACACTATTTTCATGTTCCAGTGTCGAGCTCAGTTGCCCATTGAGTTGGGTACACGCATGTCGATGACGTCCCACTCGGGTCCTCTTTGCTGATTACATAATTAAAAAGTTAATATACCTCCTAAAAATTTAGCAAGGCCTGGCGGCACCAAATTAATTATCCTCAGCTAATATTTGCATCGGTACTCAGGCACGGTCTTGTGTATTTTGCAAACAGAAATGTACAAGATATAGATCGACTACAGCGCCAACAGAATAGATCTACACGGATTTTCACACGTTGCTCTCGCTCATCTCAAGCAATAGAGCAGCTTGCATTGACTCTTTCCAGCAGACGCTCTTACCACAAGGTTAAAATCGTTTTTCTCTGTCTTCACTCATTAGCTCCTCCAGTTATTTTTCATTATATTTTCACTAGATTTTCGAACATTCACTCAATTATTCCACAAGGCAAAGTATGAGGCTATCCCTACCAAACGTTAAACAGACTTTTGGGAAAAGGACCTTTCTTTTTACTGGCGCAAAAATTTTTAACAAACTCCCTTTAAACATTGTGAAGAGTGAAAACATTCAGACGTTCTGGCACCGAGCAAGACATTTCTTTTTATCATAACTTTGATAGTTTATTATTTTTTAGGCTTTAAATTCTATTATTGTATTTTTATTACCCTCTTTAAATTTAAAAGTTTATGAAAATTATTAATGTAAATTAATTTTTTAAGGTACGGGGCCCCTATGGAGACCAGCCTTAGAGCTGAATGGGCTACCCTGTGTAAAAGTTTTACTTTACTTTACTTTACTTTACTTTAGTGGCATGAATATCAAGCAGCTAACCTTTTTTAACATCTGATCCTGAGGGTTCACTGAGTGGGGCACAGGATTGTTTTTGTTCTTTCTGATTCTATAATAGAAGCGTCAATCAGGAATTAATGGCCATGAGAAAAGCAACACTTGTGAAGGGAAAACCACAACGACGAACCAGTGAGGGTCAGTCGGATCTTTAGATCAGTAAAATCTTCAATATCAAATTTAAAAATTAGAACTGTAGACTGATCCCTATGGCAGGAAGAATGGTAGGAAAATAAAATTTGGCTGAAAAAAGTTTTAGGTTTCAAGATAGGAATTTGCATGGTTCGTTAAAACTGATGCGTCGAGATACGAAAAAACGGGAAGACAAAATTACCCCTTTCCCACCCCTGTCTTCACGATGTCGCATATCTGGCTAGGGTAATTAATAATTGTACTTTGTTGGTAGAGGGTCTGAATGGGGTTTAGTTTTTACTGCTATTTGCCCGTAATCTTTAGTGTTTGCTGTTAAATTTGACAATTTTTAATGTTTACTGTTTCCGAAGAAAATACTGTTAAGTGTTTGGAGGGTTTTTCGGACATCTTTGGCAATGGTCGGACCTCTTCGTTCGTCTTCGGAAATCTTCGACAGTCCTCGGGAATCGTCGATGGCCTCAGGAAATCTTCTGAATTAATCCAGAATTGTCGTAAAATGGCCGAAACCACGTCGATATACTAAACAAAATAACATTGACCTATTTGGAGCCGTTTTTGCTTCTTTCTGGAAAAAATTTACTGTTTCAAAGAATTTTTTTTACTGTTAGTGTTAAAAGCTAAAAAATGAAGTGTTTTGTGTTTTTTGAACTATTGAAATAGGGAAAACTTACATTCCTGACGTTGGAGGCGCCATCATCAGCGTTCTGTAGACTCGCCACTTTAATAAAATGATTAAAAAAATTAAAAATAGTCCTCTGGGATGAACAATCTTTCCATTAACGGGTACCTATGGTCCGACTGTCGGCAATTGTTAGCGCACTTTTTCGTAACCGTGTGAGAAAAAAGGGCTCTTGATTCAAGTTGTTTTAGCTTTTGCAAACAAATCTGTAGTGAAAGTATTTCATGATTTCTTAATATCAGACAGTCATTTCATTTCCATTGTACTGACTTCCCGACCAAATCGATTCAGTCCAGATCTCCATAATTGTACAGAATTGACTTAAAGGAGGAGAAACAATCACAAGAGTAAAGCAGGTAAACGTTCTTCGGAGTCGATCCATCGTTGGATTGTACCTGAGCAAACGGCGACTGCTCCAAGCTACTTTACCGAATTTCCTAGCGCGTATCCTCTCTACCCCGTCCGAGAAAGAAGAAAGAAAAAAGAAAGAAAAAAACAAGAATGCAAAGTGCCACCAACCTTTCATCTTAGGATTTACTGCTTTTAAAGCTGTTCTTGAGAGTACCTCTTCATCCTGGAACCAGATATACAAAAATGTTAAAATCAATGAGACAAACGATTTCTTTCCTTTCCCTGTTGTTTAGAGGTCACCCGCCCCCGTGCTTCCTTTTTCTCCCCTATCCCCCACCCACCACTGACCAGTATAAGAAGAAAAAGTAGAAGAAGAAGAAGAAGAAGAAGAAGAAGAAGAAAAGGAGGAAAAGGAAGAAGAGGAAAGAAAAACTCACACTTTCAGTGGAGAGAACTTCGTCATCGTCACTACTTTCATCAGTATTTGGTTCATAAACGGATGATAGGCTCTCATCATCGGTGTCATTATCACTGTCAGGAACAAAAATGGGGCCACGCCGGCAGCTACGAGGGAATTTGGTTTGCATCTGTAAGAGAAAAGAGAAGGTTTATTTTAGCGGATTACGGAGTGTAGCTCTGCAATTGTCACCGTGTTACTAGCGTAGTCCTGCGAACGTCTGCGTGGGAGGTTTGGGAAATACAAAAAACCGTTCATTTTTTATGGGATAGGGGGGTGGGATTTGAATGATAGCTCCTGTAGAATATGATGATCCCCCCTTCCCCTCTTCATCAGAACATTTTTCGGGTGGCCCCCTCTTCTTCTTTTCAAAAATAATTGAGATGACCCCTGCCTCCAAAAAGAAAAGAACAACCGAGAAAGAAGGGAAGGTTTCTATTTCTTTTTGTGAAGTTAGATACAATACTTTGGAATTCAACTCCCCCCCAAAAAAGTCAACATTTGACAAATTAAATTATCTGCAATAAAAGCGATGTGAAGCAGCGCGAATTCACTTTTTGGGAGACGTTTTCGATGCTTACTCCTCGCTATTATCAAAAGAAAGAATTCTTTGGTGATCCCCCTTTACACCCAATATTTTTTGCCTGCCCCACCCCCCGATGAAAAATGAACGGTCCCCAGAAGAGGTGAAGTGAATGGTATTTTCGCTTTAATTTTAATTTAGGGCCTGTTAACATAGAGTTGGGGGACCCAGGAAGGTGGCGTCACCCCACCTTTGATGTAAACGTGATCAAATTGAAATGAGAGATTATATCATAGTTACCCCACCTAAGCGGGTTACCTCACCTTCTACGCATAGCGATCTCCCAGGTTACTACTCCCTCCGTCTAAAACTTCAGGGGTACCCAACAATATAGTTCAAAACCACTTAAACATAACATTGTTAAACGTATTTTAGTGTTAAAACGGTAGATATAAGCATATTTTTATCACCTAAAAATTTTTTTATCTGTTCGGAATTCCTACTTCCCTACTTCAACTACTATTAGCTTTTAGTCCAGTCTTAAAGGTCAGTGACAAGTTTGACAACCGCGCGTTTGACAGCGCCAAAGATTTTTTGTTGTCAATTTTTTTATTTGTGCTTTCCACTCGTTACTAAAGAGTGAATTTGTCTATCGAAAATTGGATTGCATTGTATTATTGGGCTCCAATTGAATTTTTTGAACGAAAGCCTCATTTTAACTAAGGAAGATGTTGATCAGACACACCGTTAAAGACAAAGGCAAAATTTTATACGCAAAGAGACTATTTCGCCAGTTGCTTTTGCTATAGTTTTCGCTTAGATACAGCAGGCTTGCTTTTAAGAATTTATTCTTTGGAGTGTTGATGGGCTCCTGGAGTGTTTAATATTAGGTGGTTTTCATGCAATCTCGTGAGACACGAATAACAATGAACAAATGCTGGTGGACAAACAAAGCGCGCTAATGAACGATCTTCTGTTTACCGTCCACCAGCATGGCGGTGATGACTTAACGTGAAAAACCACCTATAGTCGGAACTGCCGAACTTCTTGTCCGTTCTCATAAATCCCAATGAAAATTGTGTTTTGCAGACACAAATGAAGTCTCACGCGCGAAGTTATTTTCGGTACTGTTGTTGTGAAAAATCATTTTTTTCCTTTCCTAGAAATATTTTTCTTTCAGAAACAGCTTGCTTGCTTGCTTGCTTCCAAAGCAAAACTTGCTTTGAAGGTTTATGTTGTTGAGCGAAGGTCAATTATCAGGTATATCCACGGCCGGACAAAGTTTAGTTTTTCTACTGCTTTCTCCCCTCGCCCCTTTCCCATCGTTTTACTGTTCGTTCTGGATTTAGCGCGTGGGGAAAAAAATTACAGAAAAAAAAACAAAACAAAAAAACCAAAAAATCAACTGCCACGTACACTTTTTGGCTCTACAACTCGTGGAACAGCTGTGATGCATGATGGACAGTACCAGCCCCGCCCACTTAAGCAGCCTAGAAACTGGAATTTCTTCGAACTTGTTTCGATTGCGAGCATTTTTTTTCAGTGGAACGTATTCTGGCCTTAACTGTTCTAAAATAACTTTGAAGAATTCGTTTTTAGTTTATCGGCGTTTCTGGAGGTCGGTTTAACTTATTTTCGACAAAAAAAGTTGTTCCTCTCCTTCCTTTTGGCTCACTGGTCGCGTCTGAGACGACAACATGCACGAGGTTATTGGTAATTCTATGAGGATGTTATTTTTTATCTTCGCATTTTGTCCATACGGTCTCTTCTAAATAGTGGTTTTTTTAATCCTTAAAGTCATCCAGTTACAAATGGTAGAAGACAACGAGACAACAAGAATTAGGTAAGTACAGTGTGGCTGTCATATCATTCTTCCATAAATTGACCGTGATAGTCAAGCGGCAACGAAAACCACTTGGTCTCAAGAAGAGGCAAAGTGAATGGTATTTTCGCTTTAATTTTAATTTGGGGCCTGTTAACATAGAGTTGGGGGACCCAGGAAGGTGGCGTCACCCCACCTTTGATGTAAACGTGATCAAATTGAAATGAGAGATTATATCATAGTTGGCCCCACCTAAGCGGGTTACCTCACCTTCTACGCATAGCGATCTCCCAAGTTACTACTCCCTCAGCCTAAAACTTCAGGGGCACCCGAGAATATAGTTTAAAACCCCTTAAGCATAGCATGGTTAAACGTATTTTAGTGTTAAAACGGTAGATATAAGCATATTTTTATCTCCTAAAATTTTTTTTGTGTGTGTTCGGATTTCCTACTTCCCTACTTCAACTACTGTTAGCTTTTAGTCAAGTCTTAAAGATCAGTGACAAGTTTGACAACCGTTAACAGCGCCAAAGATTTTTTGTTGTCAATTTTTTTATTTGTGCTTTCCACTCATTACTCAAGAGTGAATTCGTCTATCGCAAATTGGATTGCATTATATTATTGGGCTCCAATTGAATTTTTTGAACGAAAGCCGAACGTCTTGTCCGCTTTCAAAAATCGCAATGAAAATTGTGTTTTGCAGACACAACTAAGTCTCACGCGCTAAGTTATTTTTGGTTATGTTATCGTGAAAAATCATTTTTTTCCTTTCCTAGAAATATTTTTTTTTCAGAAACAGCTTGCTTGCTTCTTTCCAAAGGAAAACTTGTTTTGGAGGTTTATGTTTTTCAGCGAAGGTCAATTACCAGTTATCCACGGCCAGACAAAGTCGGTTACTGGGCGGGTTTACCGGTTATTTTTCTACTTCTTCCTCCCCTCGCCCCTCTCTCATCGTTTTACCGTTCGTTCTCGATTCAGCGCGTGGTTATATCTCTTACTTTGACGAACCAAGACTAAGGAAAAACTTACAGAAAAAAAAAACAACAAAAAATCAACTGCCAGGTACACTTTTTGGCTCTACAACTCGTGGGACAGCTGTGATGCATGATGGACAGTACCAGCCCCGCCCACTTAGTAGCTTAGAAACTAGAATCTCTTCGAACTTGTTGCGATTGCGAGCATTTGTTTTCGGTGGAACATATTTTGGCCTCAGATGTTCTAAAATAACTTTGAAGAATTCGTTTTTCTTTTATCGGCGTTTCTGGAAGTCGGTTAAACTTATTTTCGACAAAAAAAGTTGTAACTCTCCTTCCTTTGGCTCACTGGTCGCGTCAGACAACAACACGCACGAGGTTATTGGTAATTCTATGAGGATGTTATTTTTATATTCGCATTTTGTCCATACGTTCTGTTCTAAATAATGTTTTTTTTTTATCCTTAAAGTCATCCAGTTACAAATGGTAGAAGACAACGAGACAACGAGAATTAGGTAAGTACCCGGGTGAGGCTGTCATTGACCGTGATCGTCAAGCGGCAGCGAAATCAACACGTGAGTCTGGCGTGGTTTTCGTCTTCATACTGATTATGAAACATTCAAAGCTCTTGCTAGCGACCACTTATTTGACCTTATTGGAAAAACGTTTGTCACATTCCCCCGGTATGTTGGCAGTTTAGATGGTAAAATGCCCCACCGGCTAGTACTTCAAAACGCTTCGAATCCACCAGCGATTCCATTCCTGTGAAATCTCTAAGGTACCAAGATGGAATCATGTGTAAAGAAAATTTTATGCAAAGCCTCGATCTGTGTGTTCCCATCTTTATTTGATACAGCTGGGGTTTCCTTTTTGAGATACCTTTTTTTAATGGGAATGTGGAATGCTCAAACTTAAACGGTATATTCCCCAAAAAATCCAGTCTAGCCACCTTTAATATGGAACTAAAGTACTACGAAATACTACTCACTGAGCTCTCAGATTTAGTGTACATATGCAATTCATTCTATAAAGAGCGCTGTAACGTGAATAGTGATGTCATATTATTTTACTGATGTATTGGTTTGTTTTATCTTTAGAATATTTCATGCATACATGGTGGCCAGAAGACGGAACAGTTGATTCCACCAGGTATTTAATATTATTTTAAGCTCAGTATTAAAATCAGCTTTTCTATGTCTACCAATTTAACTTATAGTTCATAAAATAAAAAGAAAATTCCGTATTAGCTTGAAGATATGAATTTTTATGTTAATATATTGAGGAATCCAAATTTTCAATATACACAGCCAAGAATGAGGATTTATGATCTGCAAATTATGCTTACCAGTGTCTCACTCACTATGCTGCTTAGGTCCATGTCCCCAGAACTGTCTTCATCTGAATCAAAAACCATTTCTAAAAATAAGAATAAAATTGGAATAGAGGTCAATAAATAGAATCAACTTTAAAACATTCAATATTTTTTTAAAATCACAACACATTTATAACTGATTACCTGCATTGGAATTTCCTTTACTGTTGGATTGTCCTTCTTTTGCTTTCTGTTTTTGAAAAATAATGCACATTAATGCCAATAACAAAGCAAGTGAAATATAAGGTATTAATTTAAATCGAACATAAACAATTGAAAGTCGAACACTGCATTCAACAATCAAACATTTTAAACAACGTGTTGCATTCAAATAAGTTATGTATTGGTTTCAATTTCAAACGTGAGTACGCAAAGATGTCACAGAGGGAAAACACTGAAAACATGAAAAACAATTTTGGAAGCGATGGTTATAAATGCTATCACAAGTGCTCTTTTGCTGTCGGTGTTGGTGAAAAGATTCTTATTAAGAAGAAAATGGGAGATTCAGTTCTGCAGGTAACTGACCATTGCCAAGCCCAACTTGGACATTGACTTGGACATTTCCAACATGAAACGTGATCTGGTGCCTGTGCTTGCATGTTTTGCCAGTATTTGAATTTATCGATTTTGAATCACTTAAACAATAAAGATTTTAGTTAATTCTGGGTTACCGGTAATTGAAATATTTTTGTTCTCAAACTGCTTCAAATACATATACTAGAGGGAGACCTTTCCGATTCAATTGACTTGATGTGTTTAGTCTTTTTTTAGTCTGCCAAACAATCAAACTAATCGCATAGATTGAGTTCAGTTGGTTCGATTGAGTGCAGTAATCAAATTAAACTCTCAAGTTCGATTAATCATCGAACTCACTGAAAAGTTCCGGTTTGATTAAGTTTGATTGCCAAAGTAATCGAACAACAATCTGACCAAGGGGTTTCGTTTGAGTTCGATTGATTTTGGTTTGGTTTCATTTGATTGACTAAGCCGGGATTCCCTCGTGATTTTTTCACCCTTTCCACAAACCGAGAGCCTTTTCACAGGTGAAAGGTTAAAAAGGGGGATTCTTCAGAATGGCCTCATAACCAGATCTATTTTCGTTTATCTGCTAGATGGGTCTATGTAGGCGTGGGGGGGGGGGGGGGGGGGGTCAGTGTTTACTGCATACATATTACACAGCTATGTAAATGAGCTAATTGACTATGACAAAACAATTAAACTTACATCCTCATAGTCACTTGATACATCACTGTCATGTCTGTAACTTTGTTTTTGCCTTTTTTTTCCAAATACTAAATATAAATAATAAACAAGTAATTAATGTCTGGTTAGTAATGTTTAAAAAACTCTAATGTTATTTCATATAAGACAAAGCTTGTAAATACATCATTTTCTTTATCAGGGCCTTATCCACCATGGAAACCTCACTCTTTTGCATTTTACAGTCACATTTCTATTGTAAAATAAGCAATTAACTCCTGAAATTTGGCTTCTAAATGGTCTTGGAAGGGGAATGAAGGGCCTTATTATTGCTTAATTGTTAAAAATAAAAGCTTATCATGTAAGCGTACTTTAGCTTCGAGATTGTCCAACCGTTAATCTGGGATACAGAGGCGGATCAGGGATTTTTTAATGGGGGATGGCTCTGATACCAATCGGCCACCAAACTATACATTGATTTATTTCAAGTTGTCCTACGTTTGTCCCAAAACAATAGCGGTTTAAGAAGGATGAATTGGAGACTGTAACATTGCAGAGTCTCATATTAGATGTCCTCACTACATTGTATACTTCTGATGCAGTAATTGAGCAAGTTCCAGGCATTAGAAATAAATATCCTAAATGAGTGCCAAAGGCGCAAGCTTCTAGGGGTTCTGGGGGCATGCATATTTATTTATGAATAATTGGACCGATTTTCATAAGAGGTTTCAAAGCGGTGTGCATGATCAGTGCCTGAGTTCTAGTGTGGCCTCTTTAGACTTAGAGGAATAAGAGCACAGAGCTTATTAAGGGCCCTCTTTTCCTGAGCAGATTATGTCAAGGAAAGATATTGTCACTGGTACTTTTCGTGATTCCCCCCCCCCCCTCCCCCCACTGCTGGATCCGCCCCTGGAATACCATCACCAAAATGCATTGACCGAGAAGGCCTAGCTGGTGAGAAGATGTCTTGCAGGCAAACATTTGAACACTGGAGAGAACAGGAAACAGTGTCCCTGTATTATACTTATGTATATAGTAAAAAACCTAAGCCATTTAAGTTATGTTCTTAGCTTAACAGGACATAGCTTTTGTAACTTGTTTATTATCGATAAAGACAAATTTCATAGTAAGGCAGCAGGCAATGAAAGTGATGCTATACAATATATAGTTCAAATAATGTCCTGTGCTTGTATATATCTTCAAAAAAAGAACTGCAATTAATATCTCCAGCTGGTTTAACTTTTAGCCTAAAATTAATTTCATTTAATGAAACTGTCATATGAGTACTCAAACCTCTATCCATGAGAGTATTTCGTTTTGATGCTTTAAGAGACTGCAGATGCATCTCATCCTAGTACGAAAAATAGGTAGTTTTTTATTATTTATGTGGCCCAGTGTAGGTAGCATTTCAAAAAATATTTGGGGTTTTCTGTACTGTGATTCTTAACTCAGGTCTAAATGTGATGATCCAGAAGATTACTTTGGATCATAATACATTCAAATGAATCAGTGAATCCTTTCCCAAAGTGGATTTGTTGGGTCCTTGTGATGTGCTATTGATCCAACACAAGTGACTTCCTTAATCAATGGAACACACCCATGGGGCAATGGCAAAATTCAAGTTAAGAATTTCTCAAACTAAAAAATAAGCAGATATAAATGCTGTTCAAGACAATACTTATGGATAAAACTGATGTGATAACTACAAAGATTTCTGAAGAAGTAACATTAACAGTAAATTAAAGATGGTACTTAAATTTTTCTTTTTGACTGCTCATGATTTAAGGACGGTGCCCATGCACTATTATTGTTACTGCGCACAGTTTCTGCGCATTCCAAGAAGGAAATGCGCAACACGCAGGACACACGGACTGGTTTTGTCTCCTGTAAGTCTGGGAGGTTCTAGTTATTTCTTGTGGAAAAGATGCGTTGTTTTTAACAGGTGAAAAATAATTTCTATTTACATTGTCAGTTCTTTGAAAACCGAAGAAGTATGCACATGTTGCTATTTCTGCTGTATGATCAATCTGACCGAACATTTCATATAGTCAAACAAAAGTCAATTCTTAAACATCAAAAGTTATGGCTTCAAGATGTTACGTTTGGAGCTTGGGTATTAATAGGTAAGGATCAGTAAATCAGAAGGAAAATAGCTCCAAGTCCTCCGCTTAATCGAGAAACTGCAAGCTTACCTTTCACTTGCATCCTTCGCATTTTATCAGCTAAACGGCTATAAACACTTTCCCAATTGTTTCTTTAATTTTGTAAGATTTTCTGGTCACCAGAAGACAGAGTTAAAGCGTTCGAGTACATACAGATGTCCCTTTTATATTGAGAGTCTGAGGCTTTTATTTGTTGAACAAACAAGAAAAAAACTATCACAAGATTGCTTGGATCGCTTAGATCACAGCTTCACAAATAGTTGCGGACCGCAAAGGAAAAGCTTTCATCGTGGAAAAAATCGTAAAAAATTGTTATGCTTTTTACTATTATCATTGTTATTTAAGCATTTTGGCATTACTAAGCATTGAAATTATTGACTCATTGGGTAGCTTGTCATGTAGATAGTATTTCTTAAGGTTCAATTTCATGCCACACATGCATAATCTGGACATTTAGACATAGCTGCCATTTGGCTGTTTACAAACTAAAGATGGAAGGTAAAATAAAATATTTCCATTCTAAGACTTTCTTACAAATGTAGGTTTGACAGACACAGTTGTTAAGTTTAAAATTAACATTTAGGAACGAAAAATAGTGAATGATCATGACACAGAACTGATGACGTGCTACAGTAAAAAAAATCAAAATGAAAATAACATGTAAAATGATCCTTAGCCCAGTTTATATATGAGGGTACATAAACACATTTGGTACAACTATTTTCGCAGTATTCAGCATTTTTAAAAGAGAGCTCATGTATCGAACTTGAGTCTATGCAAATCATTTAAGTCATATGACACTTGTGGCAAACCCGAAAGAGATAGTGCAAACCACAGATATATAAGCTCATTGAACGAATGCAAGTTTAATAACATATTTGATCGAGGTACCCGGTAAAATGATAAAAAACAATAGAAGGTTTACAATCCATATTATATCTACAGTTCAAAAAATCTTGATGACATATACAGGTAAGCAAACGATTGAAGAGGTACCTGTCTAAGAGTCCCTGTCGACTATTTTCCACTACGTATACAGTATAGTAGTTTGTTTACAGCGCCAGCCTTGGCTCTTGAGCTCACCATCTACTCTATATGCACTGGAAGTAATCTTTAATAACTTCAAGATTGCTCTTCTCCAAAAATGTTTGTTAAATTTTTGAGACGGACAAGCTCCAGTTGAATGAAATAGTATGTGTTTTCCTTAGAGTCCATGAAATGTCATGCTTTACTTTCTGGTTTTGCTCTCCTCGGTGGGTTTTTGTTCTCTATGACTGTTAGCCATTTTGGATATCCCAGAGTACTCCGCGTTGAGTGAAGCAATAGTAAAACTGACCAGGGAGGGAATGGGAAAAATTGTAAATAACCCCCAAAGCGATTAAGTTAAGGTCGAAACCAACCAATTTAAGTTCTAAAAATGCGTGGTAACCCCTACTTTTTATCTTCCCAAATGAAAGTAATAAGCCTACTCAGCAAACGATCAATTTTTGGTTCGGGGGAAAATGTCATTTACACCATTTTTAAGGCAAATGCGTGGAGAGGGGTAACTGCTGATAACTTCCTAGTTGTCCTGGTGTTTAAAAAAAGGATGTATAAAGAGCAGTTGTTATGTTATCATTTGTTGCTTATTTTGAAACCTTGTTACAATTATCATTGCATTTGTGCCAGTTCACATGTACACTCTGAAATTTTGGGACAAAATAACTTTTTATCATTTTTCTAAAAAATGCCTATTCAGCATTTTTCTCCATATTGAAGCTCAGTTATCTCTGAAAAATGCGAGGTTACCCCCAGTTTTCTTTTTGGATTTCAATAGCCCCTGATATGATCTACTTGTCTCGGATGGTCATTACCTGGGAAAAAATACTTCCCATTAGTGGGCGCCATCCTTAAGTCGGGTAATAATTGTCTGAGCAGTTTAGATATTTCATTGGTGGTGACTTTAGGTCCAGAGTATATAGTTACACATTTTAAATTTGAGTTTTTCCCTTGCAGCCTTATGTTATGTTATTATAATTATAACCTTGTATGGACAAATGAAATTTATTTATTTTTTAAACTTACATGAGTATCATGGGCACTGCTGGTCTTTTCATGCTGGTTTGATGACCTCATCACTGCATAGAACAGAAAATAAAATAAATGAACAAAGTCCATCAGTTAGTATTAGATTTTTGAATAATTAAAGAACAATCCACTCCCAATATTTCCTGTACTTTACTACCTATAGTATAGTTTTTATAGATATTATTTTGCCATCTTTTTTCACAGAAACCTAACATTACGTGTTGTATTAAAGTAACCAAATTTATATCGTAGCTTAATTTTTGACTGATTAATGCTGGAGTGCAAGACTCTTTTTTTTTAGGGTTATAGAACCTTTTTGACCTGCTGTTTACTTACAATAGGGTTTTAAACGATATTGAATGATAATTATTTAATACAGAACTGCTAATTCAGATTCACCCTAAGATCATTTGATGAACAACAGCTATAAAATATGGTGCTATACACAATGTACAATTCTGTATATTTTTTGGTTTAATGTTTCATTTTTGAGCTCTCCAAACAGAAAATAATTGTCCATAAAAATGATGTATGAAGTACGTGTATTGCTATATGATAAATATCAGACTTTTCAAAAAAGTCCTTGTGACTTCTACTCCAAGACTGTAAGCTCTTAACAAAACAAAACTATCGCGATCTTGACAAGTCTCAAGTCAAGTTCCATGTAGAAGAGAGTTCGAGTTCAACCATGTCACATGACATAAACAAGTGATAATTGTCCAGACGCATATAATGTAATGCAACTAGAAATGTCACTAACAGTCCTTTGTCTAATTTTATATTGAGCCGGAGACCTATCACTCACTCATGCACTTTGTTCTGCTTGCTTAAACTTACAGTGAGGCCGACTTTTTTTTGTGGCAAATCTATTGATAATAATAATAATCCCTTATGTTGAGAATTTGAAGTTAAATAGAAATTTAAAATTTAAGGTGTTAAAATATAACTCAAACCTGTTGTCACAGCAACAGTCTGTCTTTTTCTTGTGGCTGCTTGTATTTGCTCTCCATTCTATATAACAAGATCCGTTAAAAACAAGTTATTAAACTCAAATGTAAAGAGCAAGAGAAACTCTTTCAAATTTCCATTTATTTTATTGCTTTTGTAATAATTATTATTCTTTTTGTTTATTAACTATTATTATTTAATTACCTATTATTTAATCACCACGAAATTCGGGGATTTGATAGTACACTGATTAATAATTCTTGATGTACTAAAAAAGTTTTAATAAAATCTATCGACGAATTTTGTTTGAATCGCTGTTTTCATGAAAGGAGCCTTAGAAATTACAAAAAGAGCTCTGCATTGCGTTTTACCCTGATTCAATGTTTTTCGAAATCGCGCAAGTTTACTTGCTTTCAGCGGCGTCTAGAGTGTTTAAGGGTCATTTGCAAAATGAATAAGTGAGAAAACCGAAGAGTAGCAAATTTTTCTGCATTAAGTCCAGTCTTCAGTGCATGTATAATTTATACCGTTTTTATAGAAATTCCAAGATATCTCAAAATTCCTCTTACAGATTTTTGTGAAACTTTGCACAGCAGAAGACATTTATCTAAAGAAGATGTAGCGTAAAGCATTTCAAAAGAAAATGCCGAACATGAATGGCTGAAATTCGATTTAGAGCTAAAACATTGTGACATCATTGCTGCATGACATTTATTCTGATCGCCCCAAAAAATAATACCAAAATAAAGTTTAGTGTAAGTGTAATCCATTGTGTCGTAATCGTTTTACAACACAGATCGATTTGTTTAAGTATAAGAGATTCAAAGATGGAGAGGGCTATAAAAATACTGGGTCAAGACACCTAAACTCTTATTTCAACTTACATTGCTGCTGTTAGCACCAGCACATTGGGTTTTTTCTTTGTGATTCTGCAGTGCTGTCTCCTCCACTAATTATTTCAATAAAACTTAAATGTCAGTATAAATTAAACCAACAATTTTTTTTACCTAAATGTATAATTATACCGGTAGAATAAGAAATAATGGCTGTTGTTGGCTGGATAAAATTTATGGCTTAATTTTGGCCTGCGTAGCAAGCGTTTCATCGAGAAAGTTGGGACAAAACCAAAAAAGAGGAATGAAGGGGGAGGAGGGGAAAGAAGGAAATGCTTGTTTGCAAACCGACAATTTTGAAAACCTGTGTCTGTCCACAAACACAGCTTCTGATTGGTGCTCTACTGGTATTGGTGTTGACTAAAGAGTGATCAATACATCCAACCAACCAGGCATATTTTGTCTACGTGCGCTGAGATCTGTCCTGATCTGAATTGTTTCAACTGATATTTGCAAAACCCACTCATATAGACAAATCATTTCTTTGCGCATCATTGAAATATTTCTGTGTATTCCATTCATTCTTAGTGGAAGTCCAAGTGAATGCTAGGGACATACATGCAACGCATGCATAATTACAACTTGGAGATTAGGATCGTAGCTCCTCTTGTCGCCTGCAATTACTATTAATATAAATTCTATTAATTTAGTTTATATCCAACAGTAGCTATAAGTTAAGAGTAGTTATTCCTATGGACAAGCCAGCTTTTAGAAACAGCCACAAAAAGAAACAGAGACGTGTAAAAGTAAGAATTATTATTGAAGATGATTGTTTTAAACAAACCTTCAGTGTCAATGACATGTCTCATAGTTGCAGCACCAGACTTTAGTTGCTTTGTATTATGCTAAAGTGTAATGCAAAAGTTAATATTTTTATTTTAATTTGGTTAGGTCAACTGTACATAGTTTTACCATCAGTGAGTATAAATTATATTATTATTCATTCAAAATATTTCCCTAATTCTGATTGGCTAAAGGCACACGCATAATTCACCATAACCAGTTTCTGATGACCAAATTTGTGTTTAGTGTTGAAATGACGTCAAGAATGCAGCGTTCTTACAGGTTAAGACACCATGGGAACGAGGCTGAGTTGTTTTGGTTGTGAAAATAAAGATGGCACTTCACTCGTTTCAAAAGTAAGAACTACAGCTGCAACTAGGCGAAAAAATAGCTAAAAACATTGCAAAAACAGCAAGAAGACAACTCCAAGGGCGACATCTGCTATTTGGAGAATATTTGCGGAGCTGGACTTAAACCTAAAGGTACACTATCGAAGATGAACTTAACATCAATGCAGGTATATTAGCATGTTTTAGCTATGTTTTTAAACTAAGAATTATTTTGAATGAATCATAAAGCAATTAATGAATTCGGCTTTTGTAGGATATAAAAAATTAAGCAGATCTCAGAGGGTTTTATCCACTGAGGCCAATCTGCTTAATTCTTCATATCCTACAACAGCCAAATTCATTAATTGCTAATTTATACTAAATAATAGTAGTGACAACTTGAGTAACCATTTTAAATGCAGAAAATTATATTTTTATGCAAGAAACCTAGAATAGTAGAAAAAGGTTAACCTGCCAAAAAAATAAATGCTTTAACTCTTATTTCAACTTACATTGCTGCTATTAGCACCAGCACATTGGTTTTGTTCTTTGTGATTCTGCTTTGCTGTCTCCTCCACTAATTATTTCAATAAAACTTGATTGTCAGTATAAATTAAACCAACATTTACCTATAAATGTATATAAGAATTAACAGTCACAATAAGCATTATTAAATGTTGCTGCTCCTGTATTGACGTCTTTTATTCATTAAAACTATTTGGAGGAGCTTATACATGAAGGGGCTTAATTATAGATGATAGTTTTAAACAAACCTTCAGTGTCGATGACTTGTCTCACAGTTGCAGCACCAGACTGTAGTTTCTTTGAATTATCCTAAAGTGGTAATGCATCACTAAATGTTTACATTTTAATTAGGTAGGTCAACTGTACAGTTTTACCATTACAGTAGTTAAATTATAATTTATACCAGAAAAATAATAATTATTAAAAAAACATCCTGTACCTTAACTGTAGAAAACAGTTAAGAACTGGGAGAAGACCAATTAAAAAATATATTATATCCAGTGGTTTCAAAACAAGCTGGTGACTGCTGGAGTTCTGCCGGCTATATAGCTACTTGATTGTATGTCACTGACTACTCTTCAGGGACCTTGCAGCCCTCCATGCTTTGTCACAGCTGCCTACCTTTCAACAGTCAGCTGTCTATTTCAGAACAATTTGAAACCCCTCATTGGAAAGAATCACTGTTTCCACAATTTTTGTGATTATACATTAACATGTGTATAGGTTAGTTTTTTCTCAATTTGCTTTGTTTCCCACCCCTAATTCATGAATAATCAACACATAATTATAAAATCACACTAAAATGTTTTGCCCTAAGACTGGTCCTCTGTTTATATCTTTCAATGCATTGAAAAAGAAACATAACAGAGAGAAGGTTAACCTGCCAAAACATAAATGTTTTAACTCTTACTTCAACTTACATTGTTGCTGTTAGCACCAGAACATTGCGGGTTTTGTTTTTTGTGATTCAGCCGTGCTGTCTCCTCCACTAATTATTTCAATAAAACTTGAAGGTCAGTATAAATTAAACCAACATTTACCTATAAATATATGTAAGAATTAACGGTCATAGTAAGCTTTATTAATTGTTGCTGGCCCTATATTATTAAGGTTTTTTTGCATTACATTAAGTTTTTAGGGACTTATATTTGGAGGAGCTTATACATGAAGGTGCTTAATGCAGGAATTTATTATTGATGATAGTTTTAAACAAACCTTCAGTGTCGCTGACTTGTCTCACAGTTGCAGCACCAGACTGTAGTTTCTTTGAATTATCCTAAAGTGGTAATGCATCACTACTGTAAATGTTTTCATTTTAATTAGGTAGGTCAACTGTAAGTTTTACCATGACAGTAATTATAATGTATACCAAAAAATAATAATAATTTAAAAACATCCTGTACCTTAACTGTAGAAAACAGTGAAGTACTGGGAGAAGACCACTTTTCTTTACAATTTAGCAGTAACATCTTTAACCCTTTACCCCCCCCCCCCCCCCCTCCTTCCAGGTAAAACAGACGACATAACTGGGCTAATGTGAAGAAACTTCAATGTTGTTTAATGACTTTGAGATTGTCCTTACACAAAGTAAGATTTGCACAACAATTTATTTTTTTAATTCCTCACCAGTAAGATGATTTAAACGATAACAAAATTCTCTAGACAATGATCAGTTACTGTTATTTGCAGCCCTGCCCCTTTGAGAATTTGATAGCAACATTAAATGAAGAGATTGGGAAAATTACAAGTAGTGTTACGTTATCATCCGAGACGTTGCAATAATATAAACACATTAAACGAGTGTGTGCCATTTTGTAAAGTGAGAAGTTAATAAAAGCTAATTAGGAAATTGAAGCATTTTAAGCTTTGTGTTTATTTCTCTTAAAATTGGAATGCAGCAATCAAAATATTGTAGCAATCAATGAAAATACCAGTGAAAAGGTCATTTGTCAGTACCAAGATCATTTGTCTCCCTCACTTTGCAGTTGATCTAAGTTCACAGCTTTAAGAGATGTCCCTTTGTTGGAAGTACTTTTCAGTTTGTTTTTTGTGACAAATGTAATTCTGCCATTCTTACATATCATTCTCAAAGATCATTACACCATTAAATACTATTGGTTTTGGTTATAATTCCACTTCACTTACATTGTTACTTTTCTTGGCCTCCTTGTGATCTTCTTTGCCATTGTTTTTCTCATTGTTTTTCTCTGTAAAATGGGATTAGTTTTTGTTATACTGCATAATTTGTTGATCAAGATTTATAAAACAAAGTTTTTGATCAAGCATAAAAATTACCTTGACTGCTCAATTCTGTGGCTTTCTTGGGCTTGAGGCATTCATCTGGAAATAATACATTTTGTGGTAGTTAGATATTGTTTTTTTTTTAATGTGTAATACCAATATTTCCTCGATTGTAAGCTGTGTGATTTTCACACAAATTAAAACTTAAAGTTAATTAAAGTTTGGGCTCTAGATCAAGGGGGTCTATGGCTTATAGCCCACAGTTTTAAAAACAAAATTTTTTCCAGCACATGGAAACTCTACTAAATCTTGATGTATTCACTATATTAGCCAAGCTAAATTAAAGAAACACAATATGCAATCGTTGGTTATTAACTTTTAAGAATGTGGTGGCTCCTAAAGGAGTCGTTTGTTAAATTTAATGTGTTTTCACAGAAGTCTTTGTTGTCATCAGCGTTCATCATCAACTTTGCTGTCTGTGTCAATTTCTTCTTTCATCTCCTCATCTTCTCCGTCAATTTCAGGACGGTCGTAGATGGCATTGTCTTCCATTTCTTCAAGTGCATTGGAGATGCCACAAGTCTTGAAGGATCACCTCACCATCTCTTTAGGAATATCACTCCAAGCCTGCTTTATCCAGGGAAGGACCAGGTTTCGGGAAGGAGCTTTCCTCTTGCCTGCTGGAGTGAACTCGAAGGGGCCTAATATCAACCATGAAAGGTAGTGCCTTCGCATGTTCTCTTAAGGCACTTGTCCAAAGTCTGTAGCACTGGAGTCAAGCAGTGGGGAATCACTGCTGCATCAATCTATTGCTGCCGCAAATGTTCCTTTACTGGCTCTGTCAAGTGGAAATGGAATAAGTCCCAAACCAACAACACCACTCAGCTGTAGGACCTCTCGGTAGGCATGCACGGACTCATTGCTTAAGATAAAGAAGAAATAAAAAACAGAACTCATAAGTCACAAAGCAAAATTCTGTATCTTGTTTGTAAAAATTGACTGCTAATTTGCACTGAATCTTGCCCGTTCATTTGTACAAATCAACAGATAGCAAGAAATCTAAAGCGACTTTAATTAGCTTACCTACTTTATCCATCCATCCCTGTTGGTGGAACAACAATCAAGGCCTCTGGGAGTTCAAACATCCTTGAAGGTCACTGAAGGCGGTTACAGTTTCTTCCCATCAGCAGGGACAGTTAGTGTGATGGTGAAGCTCGTTCTTTCTCAGCACCACAGCACACAGGAACTGTTCTATTGTCACTGAATCTGAGAGTGCGACTGGATGGTAGTAGTTCAAACTGCATTGGTGTCTCGTGCAATTGTTAAAGATTCTTGAGGGGGAATAACTGTTATGCTGACGGGCTGCGATTACAAATCGATGGAACTTGACTGTTTGTTCCTCCAAATTAAAATGTTCTTGGGACCAAGGTGTTACTGTAAAACTCAGAAAACTAAACACCAGTATTCGAATGGTCATGGTAAAATAGAAGAATAATGTTTTATTTGACAACTTTGAAATTTTAAATAGAATCACATAATTGAAAAAAAATCTCGCATTCTGATTGGTTAACAAAGCAAGGTATTTAGCATGGATTTGCAAATTGAAAACAAGGCTAAAGTAATATAGTTTCGCATCTACGTGACAACTATGGTCAACGTCTAACACAACAACCAAAAAAAAGTTTTTCTACAATGTCATTTTAAAATGTTTTCAAAACCATTGTCACCTTTTGAAGAGCCAAAAACAAACAGAAGTGTTTTACAAAGGGAGCTGGAGGTTCTTCCTTGTTTCGAACAGAACTACAAATTCTTGGAAAGACATAAAAAACGTCTTTTGCTCCGTGACAACAAGAAAGCAAGAAATTCCTGTGAATATGGCCCAAAAAATCGCCAGCAAATGTTCAACCAAACAAGACGGAGAAGCAGCAAATTAATACATATAATACTTGTATTTACATTTCAAGGTCCTTACTATTAATTGCGATGTTAAACTTTCAGTGCTTTCACTTGGAGATTAATTTCTTTCAGTCTCAAGCAAATGATTTGGAAAATTGAATATAATAATAATTTATTATATATTAGGCGCAAAATAGGGTTCAAATATATGATCTAATCGCGCACAGAGAAATTGAGAAAAGATATTATAGATAAACGGCAATTCAGTGAAAAACCACCGTTTATCCTTAAGATTAGTGTGAAGTTTGAAAATAAAATGTAAAAACAAGCACAAGGTACAAATAAAGTTGTGTCAGTTGTCAATTAAGCTATGGTTCAAACATATGTGACTGACCTTGCTTCTTATTTGCTAACGCAATGACAGTTCTGACAGTTGACTTTGAAATGGCTATGGACTGGAGTGTGCTGCTCTTTTTGTGTTATTTTTATTCAACTATGCGATTCAAGGAAAATCAATTACCTGACTTGTGAATTCGGTGTTAAATTGCACTTGAAAACCAATATTGCACTCACTGCTTCGCGATTTGTGCAATATTCTAATGAAATCTTGTCCAATTTGATGAAACTTATTTCTGAAAATTTTATGAGTGTCACATTGAGAAAAAGACATTCACGCAAAATCTAAACCTCGTTATTTCATTTATTTTAGTAGCCACCATTAATACTATAGCCTGTCAATTCTACAGTAATTATTGTGTTGTACCAATTTCCTGTGATTGCTAACCAAGCACAATGATTGAAATTCATTAGAAAGTGAAAAAAAAAAAAACTGCTCTACATTCCTTAAACCATTGCCTTCATTGTGATATTAATGTAATAATATTTACCTTCCTTTCTCCAGGGGAGGTCGTCTGTGCCATAGTCATAACGGATTTCTGTGCCTTTTTCGATGTCTTCAGCCGCAAATAGACAGAGGTATGTCTTATTGTCTAAGATGATTTTCCTCATCACAGCATTTGCCTTTGTCCTAGGGCTGTCATTGACAATCCGTCCAAGACCACTTGAATAAGTGGCGTCAATGCTGAAAAGTGATTTTTGATATTGATTTATTACTTAAAAGAGCCAGATTATATTATTTCTCGATTGCATTGATGTTTATCAAAATGCATTGAGAAATGTATGGTACAGGAAAACATTTATTTCAATTTATTGTAAATTGTAAATTCTTTATGAAATTATAAAAGTTTTAACCATTTAGGTATACAATTAACCATTTAACAGGCAATCGTACGTAAAGACCCTCGTGGGGTAAACGCTCTTTAGATTGTGATTTGGCCCCTGGACTGTTTCAATGCTTTATACATGAAGTAGTTGTTGTGACTTCACTTTCAAATGGATTTAACCCAAATCTGCACATTCATCTGTTCCTGCTCCTGCCTGTGATGTAGATATGATTTTTAAGGTGGGAGCACTCTAGGCAACAAGTTGCAACAACACGTCGCAATGCAACTTTCTCAATCGTGCGAACATTGCCTTAACTGTCAGTTGTTAGCATTGGAGTATCCAATAAATGCAAAAAAGTCGGCACTTTTTGCAAATGATTACCTTTTGAATTTGGACAAGGACAAAAATGACCGTTTTTGACATCGTAGAAAAACAAGAATAATCAGGTTTTTTGCCTTCAGGTTTTTTACAGAAATTATCGTTGCAAAACCAAAAGTCAACATTCACAGTAAAATTCAATCCTTTTTCTAGCTTAGAAGCGATTTTTTTGCTCTTATTCGTTTACCAGGGCCAAGCTACAGCCTTTTGTTTTAGTGCATCCTGCCTTTGCATCAATTTTCAACATCACAACTGTGTTTTGTGCCGGGAAATAGCCAGAATTTTTGACAGCAGCCATTCCTTCCTCCACTTTTTTGATATTAATTTATACTAAGTCCGTAAAGCCACTCCGACCTACCATGGAAATTTCACGCTTGTTGTAACTCTCAGTAGTCACAAATTCCTAAATATGCAGTATGTCAAGAAGTTCATCAGTAGTCAAGTCCTAAAATAAAGTGACTTCGTTTTGGAGCGGCCATTTTTTCCAGTTCAACGAGAAACAAGCCAAGTTTGCAAAGAAAGTACATCACCTTACTCGCTTCTTTGAGAAAGTGGAATCTTTGCTACCGTCATGTGCTTAATGATGCTCATCAGGCAGCCACTAAATTAAGATGAAAAATGGCTGTAAACTTACCAAAAACTGCATACAAACCAAACTTCAGCCGTTATTACAGCTCAATGAAGCAAAATTACTGATGTGAGAATGACGTTTTCAAAAAACTCGAGCCTTCAGTGTATCAGAACAGCGCCGCTTTCCTTGGTAACTCCAAATACAAAGTCACGAAATCCTATGGGTTGTTTGTATGTAGAAAATCACTCGAAAACGTAAAAAGTCCTGGGCATATAATGAGTTAAGCCACAGCTTGGCTGGAATCTACTTATTTTTTTAGCTGTAATTTTTCACTTTTTGTGGATCACTGTGGAGCTAGGAATTGCAATAGATGTGATTCTCTTCACATGACCTAGTTCAATAGATGGTTTTCACAGTGACGTCATCAAACTGTTAAGTCAAAACAGCGAGGTTTTACGAATTCTTATTTAGACTAAGTTAAAGATAAACAAAAAATAAATCTTTGTTCAAGTTTCCATTCCCGTAGCATGTTTCATTTCGAAAATACAGCAATACCAACTTCCGAGTTTTCACAGTGCGTGACACCAAAACAGGAATGCTGTCTCATTGAAAAAAGTCTCTCCTCTTGATTTTCAGCAGTATAACCATTTCAAGTATTACAAGATATGTTTATGCGCACGTAGGCTGGTTCTCGAGTGAAAAGAAAGAGCTTTTATAGAAAAAGTGAACTCCAGATGTTTTGTTGATTTCCGGCGACCATATTTGTGGACCAAAACGGTACACCAATATGGCGTCTCCATACAAAGCTCTTCAAGGGTGCGTGAAACGTTTCGGCAAATAACTCAGAAACTGTGGGCCACAAAGACCTGAGACTTGGACAAATTGTTTATATATTAGTCTTTTGTAACATGTCATTTTCTTGGCTTCTTCCACTGGACGGTTTCCAATTTATTTTTTTGTTGCGTGACAGTGAAAACGATCTATATAGTTCAAACCTTGCAATTCTGAAGATAAATGTCTGAGCAAATGAAAACAAATTTCGAATTACTGTACTCTTGTGCTTAAGCGTTCACAAAAAAATCTTACTTTCAGTCTGTAAAAACTTGGTGATTTTGTTATTATTGTTACTTTTTATTTATTAATATTGTACTGCTCTCGCAGTGCATTACACATCCTCGAAAACCCAGGGGTAGTTAGTCTGGACGATAGAACGTTCATGATGATGGAAGTTTACTACACAATCCAGAACAGCGCCGGCCTGGGCACTTAGTCTTACTGAACCAGTTCCAGGAAGGTTTGAATTGCCTGCTTCTGATTGGCCAGAAAAATGTTTTTCTGGTCAATTAGCGAAGAGGAACAGCCGGGTGACACTACTGGTGTAATATTATATACATACTGAGATTTACTCACAGTTTTCATAGCCTGCATGACAGGCGCTTTATGAGCCAAGTGGGGCGAACGCGATATTTTGCGCGGAGCGCCACACGAGCGCGAAGCGCGAGACGAGGGAAAGAGAAAAATAAAGCAAAAGCAAAAGCAATAAAGCAAAAGTAAATAAAGCTTTATTTTTCCCTTTCCCTCGTCTCGCGCTTCGCGCTCGTGTTGCGCTCCAAGCGAAATATCACGTTCGCCCCGCTTGGCTCATAAAGCGCCTGTTATGCAGGCTACAGTTTTCTTCATATGAAAACCTACTTTAAAAATTCTGATAGCAAGTCACAGCAAGCGAGATGGTTTTCTCACACATGTGTAAACCTTTTCGTCCAATCAGGAGACTTGTTTTCAACATACCACTGATTTCATTTAAGTTGCTTGCGTGCAAAGCTCCATAGCAAGAAAACATTTGTACCATTAACAATGGCTCAGGGATCCACGAGATTTGAGCATTAAGAAAAGTCAATTTACGACTATATTATCAAGCAACAAAACAAAAATGCAAGGGTTAAAATGATGAGAGATGTGAAGGTACTCATTGAATTTCTGAGATAAAAACACGAACAAAGAAATGCTGAAGACATCAAAGCCAAAGAATTAAATGAATATCTCTGCGAGTTTATCCTTAGTGTGAAGCGAAATGACGGCAAAGACTTTGTGAACCTTCAAGTCCTAGAGGTTTGTTTTCAGAGGTCTGTTTTGACGATGACAGTCCACGTCGCAAAGCCTCGCTCATTAGCATTTTGTGAAAACAAACTCGTGGCCAATTTTTCTGCCCAATCAGAAGCATGCAATTCAAACCCTTCTGGAACTGGTTTGGTAAGAGTAATTAGTACCCAGAGGCTGTTCCCGATTTTATAGTAAACTCTCACCACGAACATTCTGTCGTCCCACCAACTGCCCTTGGGTTTCCAAGGATGTGCATTACAATACCTACCAATAAGTTCCTTGAAGATCTTTAAAAAAGTATAAAAAATTGCCAGCTTCATCTGGATAGTTCTTTTCCCTGTGCTCCCCTTCACTGCCAGTTATTCTCTCTCCCCTATACTGTAGGAGGAAATCCCCCTTTTTGAAGGGTTCGGTTGCAAAGACTCCTCTTCCTATATAATTTTACAAAGCAAAAGTGGTTATAATAGAGTTTTGCAGATAAAAGCAACACATTGTCAAACAGATAATAATTGCTTGTGCCTACACAACTTATATCCAATACTTGTGGAGGGTAATTAATGGCATGTGCAAATAAAAATGTCAAATTAAGTATTGATCAGTTAGTCTTCACTAATTAAAAAAAGACTTTATTAGTCATTATACATCATTATGACAAAATATTGCATCAAAACACTAAATAACTAAATAGTGTTATGCTTTGGCTAGTGTTTAACATGAATCCATTGGTTCTCTTAATTGATGAATTAGAAAACATATCTTATCACATCAACTTTCACTTAAATGTTTTTAAGATATATTTTTTGTTTTCGACATTTTTAAAACTTAATAGTTGCTTCTTCTTTCATGAAAAAAGTAATTGATTTTCTTTGCAAATAAACCAATGTGTTTCGATATATTATATATAGTAATATATTATTATTATTATTGTTAATCTATCAAGTGGAACTTACCAATTTTTTCATTAATAACTCTTAACTCAAGACCTGGCTGATCTTCTTCTGCCAGGATCCACCTGGTTGCCTTTTCTTTTTGTGATTCTCTTTTTGCCCTCTTAAAGAAGCAGAAATATCCATGTTACAATTTAAGTTGGTGTACTGTATAACAATAAAGATTTTCATAATATTTTATTGTTTAAATACTTTTGTGTGTGTGTTTTTAAAATAATTTAGATTAATATAGACATGGCACTATTAATTTTAGGAAAAGGAATGGAAGGATGTAATCTAAAACATTGTTTTTCAGAAGTAAAATATCATAATTAGAAGTTATTGCATAAACAATGGTGACCATATTATGGTTTTTTTTGTCTTTCAGAATGTCCTCTTAAAAGCAAGTGTGCTTTTCATGTAAGTTTTAAAATTGTTTTATCAGAATTTATATTGGTAGTAATCTGCCATTTGTGCTGTTGTGCTTTGCTTATTACTGTACCTGATGAGACATGTCATTCCTGATTCCTGGTAAACCTGTTGAGCACAATATAAACAATGAATAATCTGTTAGACAGTGAAGGTTTTTTATGGGGGGAGGGGCATAATAAATTATTAATTAAGTATCGGGTGAAGCTATATTTTATTAAGCAAAACTAAAATAATAAATGTGTGAAAATAAATGAAATATTCAAGACAGGGCTGTCATTAAGAGCTGGGGGCTGGGGAACATGGCCCCTGGGTACTTTCATAATAAAATAGAAGACAAATAAATCCAAAAGAAATCCCTAAGCTGTTTGATTCCCTGCTTACTTGTTGTATTTTCCTTGGAAGAATTAGGCATAATTTATGATCTATGATTGGGTCTGGTTAAAGATTTTTCTTTGGCAATTTGGGTTTATCTCTCTGTTATATTACTGCGGTGAAGTGTTTACTGTACTGCGTGCTAAGTTATAGATCTGTCTTTTGAATAGTGATTCCTTTAATGTAATAGGCCACTTGCAGTAAGAGGTCCCATGACCAATGCTTCCTTAAACAATGAGTTGGAATCTTGCTGATGCCAAAAATTGACAGAGCACATAAGGAAATACATTTAAGAGAGATATTTTATGGCACTTTTTATTTTTCAACAAAGTAGTATGATATGTATCGGTGGCCATGTTGGAAGGCATACTCTTGCCCTCCAACATTGCGGCCGAAACTATTTTTTGCTTATATCTTGTTAAGCGTTTGTTAGTTACACTCAGATGTGCTGTAAACGTTACCACATCAATTTTTCAACATTTTCCTTGAACTTTAAGTGCAAAATTTCTGTTCAGGAAGAGGTAATTTTTTTTTTTTTTTAAAATTGGTCACGTGACCAGCTACGAACTTACTCATTTTAAGAAAACGGTGCGGGTTTGAAAAATTAAATCACTATTATTTTGTGTAAGATATGACCCACTAATCGTTTTTCGAAGGCAAAATCATGTAACTTTCATTTTCATAAAAAAAATGTCACATTGAAAGTGCAAATGGCCTATTGCGAAAATTTTGATGGAATGGGTGTCAAATACAGTTAACAACCTTAGCCCCAAAAAGTTGTCACAAGGGAAAGGTAAGAAAATTATATTCCATCTCACTAGAACCAGAACTGCTAGTGAATCGTTAAAATAGCGTTACAGACTCGATAACTTTTCTTATTTATTGACGCCTAGATTTTTTTTATCGGTTTTGTGAAATCGATTAGGTGGCGAATTTGATCACCTAACGGCAAGAACTGCGGTTCCTAACAAGCAAAACGAAAAACAATTTTAACCCACCCTGAATGAGACATACTTGATACACAACCTAAAATTGTATATTTAAGAAAATAACAAAATCTTGGATCGTTTAAACACTTTTTTCCTTGGCCGATTGAAGACTAGTTGGCAATGTTAAGAGCACGGCAAATAATTTGAAGGCTGCTTAAGCTTACATAAACTTATTGCTTATTTCATGAATGAAACATACTTCATGATCAACCCAAAAGTAAGTACTAATGTAGTCTGTTAATGAAAGAAACGATCTCATTTATTTTTTGCGCGTTTTTGCTGAGCTGAACCCAAGGCCCTTTTTGGAGAAGAGGAAAAAAAGATAGCCATGTTCAGGAAAAAGATAATTTTAAGGGCGTGGCTCTTACTTAACAAGATTTATTGCATTTTCCGGATAAAAATTTCGTCCTAAACCACTCATTAATAGGTTTACTCACCCTTACCACGAATGCCAGAGAGTTTCTTTCCCGCTCCGCGAAAAAAGACTTGACAGAGAAGAACTGTACGTTTTTCCAACAGGTGCGCCCTTTTCATCTTCCTCTCACATGACTGCATAAATTATGGGATGCACAATACGACTTTGACAAACAAGACCCTCATCTTTAAGTTACTTAAAAATTCTCCAAACTGATCTCCATACATTTCCCGAGATAACAAGTTGAGAGAATTTGATCAAGGATCAAAACACTTTTCCTTTGGTGTTCATTTAATTAATTCTTGTAACCTTTTATCTTGATCATGTGTTGATATTATATGGAGAAAATCCATGTTGGTCACTCTCAGGTTAAAGAGTTAATGATCAAAATTCTCTTTCTCAATAGCGACGGATCACCTTGACCTCTTGGCCCAGAAGAAAAACAACCTCGAATCCTTGGAAAAGCCCTGGGGATGAGGGGATAGGCTTTATTACCAGCCGCTGTACGGGAAACGAGCCCGCGCTTCTGCCAAAAACTGTACTTGCAATGAGAACAGCACTTAAACGAAGTGAGAAAAGGCCGATTCGGTGTCTGGTACAGAAAACCAAGATTTGTTTGGTGTTGGAATGCCTGAAGGCACGGAATAGGACAATTGCACGATGACGTCATTTTACTACAACTACCAGAATCCTTGAGTTTGTTGTTTTCTCGTGCAAATTAAGGCTATTGTTCTTTAATCCTCAGTGGGATTGAGAAATTTAAATAACAAAGCAAAACCGAAATGAATTCTGGTAGTTGTAGTCAAATATCGTCATCGTGCAATTGTCCTATTTGTGTGTTGGATCGCAAGGTGCGCGGTCCAGCTATGTATTCAGTTGATGCAACTGTCAATGGAGGAAAAGGTGTTTGACTTAACGTAGAGGTCACGGGTAGAGAATTTTGGCATCCCGGGCGGTACTAATGGTAAACTTGACTTGGCCGCCATCTTGGAAAGTTGAGAGGACCTGGAAAGGAGTGATGAGCGATCCTTTGTCCTGGAAAGTACTTAGAGTGCGAACGCAGTCCTAATTACGCTTAGTGTAATCCCCTGGAGGGGGGAAGGGTCCTCAACCAATACTAGCCGCTGAGGGTTTGAAAGCCTGACCCTGTTTAGGGCAAAAAATTCTTAAAATAAATACCCTGTTTAGGACAACTCCCTCAATTTTATTACCCGATCGTGCATGAAACACCCTGTTTATAACAGGCCTTTTTACCGATACGGCGGCCATATTGAATTAATTCGACTTAAGGAGTATTATAGGATGCCCAGGGGGGCATGAGCACATTTCATTTGTATTTTCGAGCGCTTTTCGGGACATTTCTTCTTAAAGTTTTCTTAGAATAAGATTGTGATGGGAGAAAAGATCCTTGTGCCGTGTTTGGATGTAATAATGTTCGCCTTTTTCTAGTTTAGTATTAGAAATATAATCTTTTACTGTCTATTTCTCGGAAGAATGGCGATCATTATTACATCCAAACACGGCACAGATGCAGGTACCCCCTCGCATCCCTAGCCTGCGAAAAGCAGATGTATTTCCGGTCGTCGCTTCTCTCCCTCCGAAAAATAAGGAGAGAAGCGACGACCGGAAATGCGTCTGCGCTGTTCTTAGCCTATCGCATCCCCTTTTCGAGCTGTGGTCCCCTGAAAGACAGAAATCTTTGTGAGATCGAGGGCATAATTTTATTTTACCTGCAGCCAAAACAGAACGATTTAAAAGATCTTTTATTAATAAATGTCTCTTTCAATTTGTCTAATTGTTAAATTGAATTTGTTTTAAAATTTTTACTCTGTTAATACAAGTTTATTTTGTAAAGCCACACGTAGGTTGTGACTGTTTGTTTTGAATACATTCATTATTTCCGCTGTTCGCTTCTCTCCACCTTTAATTTGGAAATACGTTTGTAATTTTTGAATATATAGTCTTGTCATTTTCTTTAACGGTCACTTAAGATCACTTTTGAAAATGTATATTGAATAGCATACGAAAAGTCAAGGTTATAAAAATGCGAAAAATCACAACGATTATCACCGCTGTTTGTGTTTTATTTTTGATACGACGGCCCAAGCACAAAAGTCTCAATCACGACATAATTTCTTCTGAAAGGCCAGGTCTGAAAAAGAGTATGGTCTGAAAACGGGTGTGGAAAATGGCATTTTTTGGTCAGGATTCGGGGAACCGTGCGGCACACCCTCACCAGAAATTTCCAGGAGTATAATGACCGTCTCCACCCCCCCCCCCCCCTCCTCCCCCACCCGCCGGGTATGACAATCTTTGAGACATGCACTACACCGCTGACTGGGTTGGTTGTGGACTCCGCGGCAGAGGCTGTGCTCCTCCTAGTTCGAATTTAACTGTGAGCACCGTGTACCGAAATCCAGACTTGTCCCACTAATCTTTCGGCATCAGGCTGTCTTCAGATCTTATCTGTGAAGCTATGTTCTTACGGATTATATTTTGGTGGAAAGTTGAATGATCAGTTGCTCCAGTGAGGCGATCTAGGATAGGTAAGTGATACAGTAGACAAACTGAAATGTTTTCCCGCGCACGGATGGAAAGGGATGGATAACTTGTTTTTTTATTTATAACCTTATTGTTCAGGGTATGTTTGTTTCGACACAAAATCGGTAGTGGTAAGTAAAATTAGAATAGTGGAAGCTGAACGCGCTCATTCATTCATTCGAGATCTTGGTTCAGATCGAAGGAAGGATCAGCACACAGCTGGTCCAC
Source organism: Porites rus (assembly GCA_964035705.1). Lineage (NCBI taxonomy): Eukaryota > Metazoa > Cnidaria > Anthozoa > Scleractinia > Poritidae > Porites > Porites rus. The sequence goes on from OZ037993.1 coordinate 47,601,774, forward strand.
GTATTGGCACGTACTTACGTATTGTAATTCTCTTATTAGACGTGAAAATAGTAAGAAAATGACCTGCCCTCAAACTCAGCCGGCATAAGGCGCTGTGAGCCCTAGTTACTAAATCTTTGGTCTACTTGTAAGCTCAATTGATCGTTTGAAAGATTTTTTTAACGAATGTTTTTTTCCCGAGTCCTAAAATGGTCAATCAGTCGAATTTAGACTCAATAATTCAGTAGCAGCTAACCGAACACTTTAATAAATCTTACTCTCCACGGTCCCCTGTATAATCAACCATGGGCTTAAGTCACGAAATTAACACAAAACTTCAGCACTATTGGGAGGGGTGGGATATAAGGTTGATTCTTTTTCTCTCTTATGAAACTCAACAACAATAATTTGATTTTATTTGATTATAATTTAAGTAACAATCGATTGTTTGAATTTAAATCATGTAATCATGTTGATGTCACATTAGTATCTGAAAAGTGTGCCCAGGAAAACTTGATATCAATGCATTTATAATCTTAGCACTGGAAATGTAATCAAGAGAAAAACATGAGTCACTTTAGTGAAGTGGCACCATTCATACAACTGCATGCTGTATGAGTGCATGCACAATACCGTTCGTCTATCTACTCTTCATTATTTTACAATTTTATCAGTGGAAATTAGCATGTGTATGCACATCATATCTAAATATTGAAAAACAGTCATTGCTCAAAGAATAAACTTGTTTTTGAGGTGGTTACATGGGTCCATAAATTGCCTCGCATATAGATTTATTCAAATTTCCCATATTTCGCTCTGGGCTTATAGGAATGTAATCCGGCACCTCAGAACAAATTGACAGTGAAGCAGACTCAGAGAGAGAGAAAAACCCCACCTTGGGCCATTACGTAACCAAATGAATTGTGAGCCAAAACATCTGCTGGTACCCTGTGTAGTAAAAGCCAGGTCATGATCAAGTCAGTCTTTTGACTTTGCAGCGTGCAAAGAAAGTAGTGTCCGATTGCCTGGAGCCAGTGGATTTTGATATTGGGCTAGTGAATTTTAAACTTAACTTGCCTGATGGGCAAGTGAAGTTTTTTTGAGGAATTCAAATTGATGAAGAACTGTGAAATCAATTCTGCTCATAAAAACATTTTGGGGGCTAGTTGAAACGACGTTTGGGCTAGTATAATATACTAGCCCAAACGTCGTTTCAAGCATATTATGCTTGCTTCAGCTTGCTCGAATGGCAAGCTTTAAAAATCACTTTCTTTGCACCCTGCTTTGAGTTCAGTGCTCCAATCTCAACTTTTTTCAAAGTTGCCTTTTGGCAACCTAAAAGTATTATTATAAAATGGTTGCCAGAAAAAGGACACTTTGTGCAACACTACACGAATGTTTGAAAGAATCAAAATGGTAGCCCAACCATCGCAATCAAATTTGGAGGTGCATGCGACATCTCAAGGGCTTAATTAATACACAGAGAAACAAGTTTACGTCAGGCAAAATTTAATTATCAAGAAGACAAGAGCATAAACAAGGCTGTGCTCTAACGGCACCCGGTCGCCTGAGGTGACTAACATTTAGCTTCGGGTGACTGAAAAAAAAGTTCCCGGTCGCCTGGCCGGGCACTCTTGCTTCTGATGTAGTGTTCAGTCCTTTTGAAGTCTAGTTAAGGGATAGGGGGTAGAGAATTTTACAGCAATGTTTACCTCGTTTACCTGCCAGTCTGCAGTCTGCATTTGTCGTACACCATAATATACACGTTGTAAGTGTAGAATCAAACTGACATTTTGTAGCTTGAACACAGTTGACCTTTGGAAGATACCTCTTATTGCTCCAGCTAGTGATGAGATACACACGTTCACGTACTGATGTTTATTTTTCTTTTAACCTTATTTCCATAAACACCGTGAGAACTAAAATAAAGGTAAGAATATTTTACAAATAAGGTTGTGAAATTACAGAAATACACACATTTCATCCGTTGATAACAAGACAGAAAGGTAAAAATTTAAAATTGGCAAATAACAGTAATGATGTCGTGTGCAAACCTTGATTTTACAATGCAATGAGCAATAAATTAAAACCGGTTAAAAGGATAAAAGTAGAAACCGCTTACTTAAAATAGAAAATGTAGAATAATTATTTACCTTGGTGATGTCCTTAAATCACTGGAACAACGAAAACTTCTTGGCTTCTTGAAATGGTTGACAAAAAACCTGCGTCAACTAACCGCTAACACAAAAAACTTAACCTTTTAATAACAAAATTGCGTGGCGCTTTCGCGTGTGCCCTATATCTAGCTTGCTTTAGAAAGAACTTTCTAGTTAAATCTAGAGATTGCATTAGTGTGTGCGTGAAGGAAAACAAAGATTTCGGTTAAAATATAGGTTGATTAAACGTGCAGCTAATTGCTGTAGCTACACCTCTCTTTTATACACATAAGTCCGTAAAATGTAAGTGTAGAATCAAACTGATATTTGTAGCTTGAACACAGTTGACTTATGAAAGATACCTGGCTAGAATCAAACTGACATTATTTTGTAGCTTGAACACAGTTGACCTTTGGAAGATACCTGTCTATCATACACACAAGTCCTTTTAATGTAAGTGTAGAATCAAACTGATATTCGTAGCTTGAACACAGTTGACTTATGGAAGATACCTGTCTAACATACACAGGTCCTTGTAATGTAGGTGTAGAATCAAACTGACATTTTTATCTTGATCACAGTTGATTAGAGGCTTCCTTGTTAAGTATTATTAATTTGTTATCATTAATATAATGGAATATACCTGTTTGTATACACAGGTCCTTATAATATACAGTTGTAGGTGTAGAATCAAACTGACATTTGTACCTTGAACACTGTCAAATTTTGGAAGATACCTGTCTATTATACACAAGTCCCAATAATGTAAATGTAGAATCAATTTGAAATTTGTAGCTTGAACACAGTTGAAGTTATGAAGGTATTTGTCTATTATACACAGGTCCTTGTGATAGAAATGTAGAACTAAACTGATATTTGTAGCTTGAACACAGTTGACTTCTAGAAGGTACCTAACTAATATACACAGGTCCTTTTTTGGGGGTGCAGAGTCAATTAAAATTGAATTTAACTAACATTTGTAGCTTGAACACAGTTGACTTTTGAAAGATAGTGTCTATTATGCACAGGTCCTTGTAGTGTAGGTGTAGAATCAATCTGGCATTAAATTGTAGCTTGATCACAGTTGACGTATGGAAGATACCCCTCTATTATACACAGGTCCTTGTAATGTATCTGTAGAATCAAACTGACTTTTGTCGCTTGAACACAGATGACTTATGGAAGATACATGTCTATTATACACAGGTCCTTGTAATGTATGTGTTGAATCAAACTGACTTTAATTGCTTGAACACAGTTGACTTTTGGAAGATACATATCGATTATACACAGGTCCATGTAATGTAGGTGTAAAATCAAACTGACATATTTTGTAGCTTGAACACAGTCCAATTTTGGAGGAAACTTGTCTATTATACACAGGTCCCTGTAACGTAAAATGTAGAATGAAACTGTTATTTGTAGCTTGAACACAGTTGAAGTTTGGAAGATAGCTGTGTATTATACTCAGGTCCTTGTAATGTAGGTGTAGAATCAAACTGACATTTGTAGCTTGAACACAGTTGAAGTTTGGAAGATACCTGTCCATTATACACAGGTTCTTGTAATGTAGGTTTAGAGTCAATCTGACATTTGTAGCTTCAACACAGTTGAGTTATGGAAGAATCTGTCTATAATACACAGGTCCTTATATACATGTAATGTGGGTCTCTATACACAGGTCCTTATAATGTAGGTGTGGAATCAAACTGACATTTGTAGCTTGAACAAGGTTGGTGTTTGGAAAATACCTGTCCATTAATATACCCAGGTTCTTGTAATGTAGGTTTAGAGTCAATCTGACATTTGTAGCTTCAACACAGCTGACTTTTGGAAGTTACCTGTCTATTATACACAGGTCCTTGTAATGTAGGTTTAGAATCAATCTGACATTAATCTATAGCTTGAACACAGTTGACTTATAGAAGGTACCTGTCTAATATACACAGGTCCTTTTTTGGGGGTGCAGAGTCAAGCTAACATTTGTAGCTTTAACATAGCTGACTTACATTTAAGATACCTGTCTATTATACACAGGTCCTTGTAATGAAGGTGTAGAATTAAACTGACATTTGTAGCTTGAACATGGTTGACTTCTGGAAGACAGTGTCTATTATGCACAGGTCCTTGTAGTGTAGATGTAGAATCAATCTGACATTAAATTGTAGCTTGATCACAGTTGACTTATGGAAGATACCCCTGTACGTATTATACACAGGTTCTTGTAATGTACATGTAGGTGAAATATCAAACTGACCTTATGGAAGATACGTGTCTATTATACACTGGTCCTTGTAATGTAAATGTCGAATCAAACTGACATTAATTTGAAGTTTGAACACAGTTGACTTATGGAAGATACCTGTCTATTATAGACAGGGTCTTGTAATGTAATTGTGGAATCAAACTGACATTTGTAGCTTGAACACAGTTGAAGTTTGGAAGATACCTGTCCATGTCCATTATACACAGGTTCTTGTAATGTAGGTTTAGAGTCAATCTGACATTTGTAGCTTCAACACAGTTGACTTTTGGAAGTTACCTTTCTATTATACACAGGTCCTTGTAATGTGTAGGTTTAGAATCAATCTGACATTAATTTGTAGCTTGAACACAGTTGACTTATAGAAGGTACCTGTCCATTATACACAGGTTCTTGTAATGTAGGTTTAGAGTCAATCTGACATTTGTAGCTTCAACACAGCTGACTTTTGGAAGTTACCTTTCTATTATACACAGGTCCTTGTAATGTGTAGGTTTAGAATCAATCTGACATTAATTTGTAGCTTGAACACAGTTGACTTATAGAAGGTACCTGTCCATTATACACAGGTTCTTGTAATGTAGGTTTAGAGTCAATCTGACATTTGTAGCTTCAACACAGCTGACTTTTGGAAGTTACCTTTCTATTATACACAGGTCCTTGTAATGTAGGTTTAGAATCAATGTGATATTTGTGGCTTCAACACAGTTGACGTTTAGAAGGTACCTGTCTAATATACACAGGTACTTTTTTGGGGGTGCAGAGTCAAGCTAACATTTGTAGCTTTAACATGGTTGACTTACATTTAAGATACCTGTCTATTATACACAGGTTCTTGTAATGAAGGTGTAGAATTAAACTGACACTTGTAGCTTGAACATGGTTGGCTTCTGGACGACAGTGTCTATCATGCACAGGTCCTTGTAGTGTAGGTGTAGAATCAATCTGACATTAAATTGTAGCTTGATCACAGTTGACGTATTGAAGATACCCCTGTATTATACACAGGTTCTTGTAATGTACATGTAGGTGAAATATCAACCTGACCTTTGTAGCTTGAACACAGTTAACTTATGGAAGATACCGTAAAATTCTGTAAATAAGCCCCGGGAAAAATTTTTTCAAAGGCCCTTTTTGAGGGCGTATTTTTGGAGGGGCTTATCTACAAAGGGAAATTTGCGTTTCAGAATCTATTGGGCTAGCCTTATAACTGGGAATAAATCTACCATTTTTGCTTTGTTTTACTATATATTTGAGTCCCAAGGGGGCTTATATTTGGAGGGGTGATTTAACGGAGGGGATTATTTTCGGAATTTTCCGGTACGTGTCTATTATACACTGGTCCTTGTAATGTAAATGTAGAATCAAACTGACATTAATTTGAAGTTTGAACACAGTTGACTTGTGGAAGATACCTGTCTATTATAGACAGGGTCTTGTAATGTAATTGTGGAATCAAACTGACATTTGTAGCTTGAACACAGTTGAAGTTTGGAAGATGCCTGTCCATTATACACAGGTTCTTGTAATGTAGGTTTAGAGTCAATCTGACATTTGTAGCTTCAACACAGTTGAGTTATGGAAGAATCTGTCTATAATACACAGGTCCTTATATACACGTAATGTGGGTCTCTATACACAGGTCCTTATAATGTAGGTGTGGAATCAAACTGACATTTGTAGCTTGAACAAGGTTGGTGTTTGGAAAATACCTGTCCATTAATATACCCAGGTTCTTGTAATGTAGGTTTAGAGTCAATCTGACATTTGTAGCTTCAACACAGCTGACTTTTGGAAATTACCTGTCTATTATACACAGGTCCTTGTAATGTAGGTTTAGAATCAATCTGACATTAATTTATAGCTTGAACACAGTTGACTTATAGAAGGTACCTGTCTAATATACACAGGTCCTTTTTTGGGGGTGCAGAGTCAAGCTAACATTTGTAGCTTTACCATAGTTAAGTTACATTTAAGATACCTTTCTATTATACACTGGTCCTTGTAATGTAGGTGTAAAATTAAACTGACATTTGTAGCTTGAACATGGCTGACTTCTGGAAGACAGTGTCTATTATGCACAGGTCCTTGTAGTGTAGGTGTAGAATCAATCTGACATTAAATTGTAGCTTGATCACAGTTGACTTATTTACGATACCCCTGTATTATACACAGGTTCTTGTAATGTACGTGTAGGTGTAATATCAAACTGACCTTTGTAGCTTGAACACAGTTAACTTATGGAAGATATGGTCTTTTATACACTGGATCTTGTAATGTAAATGTAGAATCAAACTGACATTAATTTGAAGTTTGAACACAGTTGACTTATGGAAGATACCTGACTATTATAGACAGGGTCTTGTAATGTAAGTGTGGAATCAAACTGGCATTTGTAGCTTGAACACAGTTGAAGTTTGGAAGATGCCTGTCCATTATACACAGGTTCTTGTAATGTAGGTTTAGAGTCAATCTGACATTTGTAGCTTCAACACAGTTGAGTTATGGAAGAATCTGTCTATAATACACAGGTCCTTATATACATGTAATGTGGGTCTCTATACACAGGTCCTTATAATGTAGGTGTGGAATCAAACTGACATTTGTAGCTTGAACAAGGTTGGTGTTTGGAAAATACCTGTCCATTAATATACCCAGGTTCTTGTAATGTAGGTTTAGAGTCAATCTGACATTTGTAGCTTCAACACAGCTGACTTTTGGAAATTACCTGTCTATTATACACAGGTCCTTGTAATGTAGGTTTAGAATCAATCTGACATTAATTTATAGTTTGAACACAGTTGACTTATAGAAGGTACCTGTCTAATATACACAGGTCCTTTTTTGGGGGTGCAGAGTCAAGCTAACATTTGTAGCTTTACCATAGTTAAGTTACATTTAAGATACCTTTCTATTATACACTGGTCCTTGTAATGTAGGTGTAAAATTAAACTGACATTTGTAGCTTGAACATGGCTGACTTCTGGAAGACAGTGTCTATTATGCACAGGTCCTTGTAGTGTAGGTGTAGAATCAATCCGACATTAAATTGTAGCTTGATCACAGTTGACTTATTTACGATACCCCTGTATTATACACAGGTTCTTGTAATGTACGTGTAGGTGTAATATCAAACTGACCTTTAATTGTAGCTTGAACACAGTTAACTTATGGAAGATATGGTCTTTTATACACTGGATCTTGTAATGTAAATGTAGAATCAAACTGACATTAATTTGAAGTTTGAACACAGTTGACTTATGGAAGATACCTGACTATTAATTACAGACAGGGTCTTGTAATGTAAGTGTGGAATCAAACTGGCATTTGTAGCTTGAACACAGTTGAAGTTTGAAAAAATAGCTCACATGTCAGTGGTGTGAGCGTATGTATCTTTGTGGCTTTGTATCTTTGTTACTTTGTATCTTTGTATGTTCGGATGTTTGTTGCAAGAGCCAATAAGGTTGAAGGTACTATGAGCTGATGCTTAGGAACCAGTGAGATCTTGGCATCTACTTAAACATGACATTGCTAAAGGTTGAACAAGGGCACTTTGAGACCACCATCTTGATTCTTGACAATTTTTTCGTCTTTTATTATGGCTACAGGTGTTTGGAAACATTATATTAAATATCTTCATGATTCAAACGCTGTGTACAGTGATGCAGCTGTTTAAGGGTTCATAATTGTGTTGACACTATTTTAAGACATTTCTGACCGAATTCGGCTATCGCGAACGGTACTGAGCACGTATTTATGAGTTGTGTTTCACCTGCTTCAAGGTAGAGTATAAAAGATCATATATTTTCAAAGCTCTTCCAGTGAAGCAATAATTGATATTTAGATATTATGGACTTTAATTTGAAAGTATGCGGCCTATAAAATGTGGTTTTACAAGTTTGAAAGGCAGCTTATTTTTTTTAAAGCTGTACCGAGTATTGTTAATCCTGTAAACAAGCTTTAAAAATACTATTCTCTCGCTTACAAAGTTCAACAGACCTTTTTCGTTCCGGCAAAACAAAAAAATAATAATAAGTGAACAACATGATACATCCTTCCTGCATACTAAGCATTGTAGCTATTGAAAAGTATTTTATTTAGTAAAGATGAGTAACTTAAGTAAAAACAGTAGTGTTAGGGAATAAAATTGGAAGAAGCTAGCTAATTAGATACTGTTTTATTGAGTAGAATAAAAAAAATAAAAGAGCAGAAATATATTTCGGCAGTTTGATAATTTTCTTGGAAGTCAATAAATGTTAGGCTATCAACCTTGACGTTGCATGAAACATAATTTAATTGCAGATGTTGTAATGAAGCCGAGGTGATGTCTTAAAATCGTTGAGAAAATTTTGTAGTAAACAATTTGCGTTTTTTTACGTACGAATTGTAAAAGGGCCAAAGGCCAACATCTTCACGTGCAAATTGTGTGCATGAGTTATTTTTATAATTCTGTTTACTAGATTACCGTGTGATAACTTGAATTCCCTCACATACGAACGACGAAAGGGGGCAAAGTCCAACACTTTCATGTGCCAATTGTGTGATTGTACATCTCATGCAGGTTGGCTTTTCACAATAATAATAATAACTTGAACGTTTGAAGACCTGTTTCGTTTTGTAACCAATGCCTGAAAAAAGGCTCTTGTCTTTTAAGAAGCAACAGCTTTTAAAACATGAAGAAATAAGTTGTCGGAGTTAAGGACTGTTTCACTGAGTAAAATCGCACGTGAAAACCTTGTGAATTGTTATGATGCAACCATCTACCACAATGATAAGAATCTTGGTATTTCTTAACTACTCGAATTCGATGAGTCACGTTTTGGCTTAAGAAACTCCCAGGAAACCTTAGAGTTTTCCTTCTAATCAACATTTGGTGAGTAGATATTTATTTTACTTTAACAATTTGTTTAACTTGCATCAAATGTAACAGGGAAAGACAGAGGAAAGTGAATATATAGCATGAGGATCGACGCAGCTGAGCGTTTCGCGTCTTCATTTATGTACGGCAATACCTAATTCCGCACAAAAACCCAGTCTACATTTAGGACAAAAAAGGTAGATTCATCACTCTTGGTAAGGTTACACTGAAGCATTAAAGTTACGCTGAAGCATTCAAAATAGCTCATGCACGTTTAATGTGCCTATGTTTGTACACAGGTACTTGTGATGTAGGTTTAGAATCAAAGTGAAATTTGTAGCTTGAACACAATTGGCTCATGGAAGATACCTGTCCATTAAACTCATCACCAATAGATGAGCTTGGGCGTTGGTGCCTACAGAGTTGGTGAAGCCGGGCAATGCTCTAGCATGAGGAGGTATCCATGGCAACCCTGCGAGCGGCCCCCACCAGGCACCATCATACTGTGCAATTCAGTGGAATACTTACCGGCCAATACTTACCTGGCCCTTACCTAGAGAGGGATAGAAGGATGGGAAAAACCAAAGTACAAAATGGCAGGCAAACAACAAGCTATGGCAACAACACTTTGCGAAAAACTGCAAGCAAGCAACTGCGTATATAAGTCATGAGGTGCCCCTGCTAAAGGCATCGGGCCACCCTTAGTATAGCTGGAAAAACTGCTGACCAGCATTGCTTCGCAGTTTATTTTGCCTAAATTACATATAGCCACATTTATACACAGGTCCTTGTTATGTAGGTGTACATTGTAGAATCAAACTGACATTTGTAGCTTGAACACTGTTGACTAATGGAAGATACCTCTCTATTATATACAGGTCCTTGAAATGTAGGCGTAGAATCAAACTGACATATGTAGCTTGAACACAGTCGACTTTTGGACGATACCTGTCCATTATACACAGCTGGGTCCTTGTAATGTAGGTGTAGGATCAAACCAGATGATACAAAATGTGGCCTCGTTTTTAATTCATGCGATGTGCAAGTGTACCACGAGTGTTATTGCAGGGACAGAGACACTGTATGCAAATGAATCACTCGCTCACTCGTTGTTGACTAACTTCAGGTCCGAACTCCAGAATGCGAAGATTTATTGTTTCCAAAGAGGCACGCACTCGCCGAAGTTCAGTTGGATTTAAGACATGCATTGTTCGCTGCTCAGACTCAAAATTTTCTTTGAAGAAAAATTTCTACAGCATTGTTGAGAGGTCTTACCAAGTTATATAATTGAGACATGCAGGAGTCTTTCAGATGAGTATGATGGCAAACTTGGGGATTTGATTTCAAGAGCCTCTGACTCGTCCAGACGTCAAACTTGACGAGAAGATGAGCATGATCTTCACTCCACAAGATCACAGGGGATTACTACAAATTCCAGCTTGCTGGAAAATGATCTGAAAGTGAGAAAATGTCATGCCTTGCTGTTCTTGAACCTGCATAAGCCGAAAATGGATGTGAATTTGACGATAAGCTTCAAAAAACATACATAACATACATACTTTTTCGTCTTACTTCGCAGACGAGGTGTATCGGCTTGGTAAAGAATATGGTTTGTTCTTTCATTCATTCATTACGTGAAATGCATATGCATTGTTTTTTTTACTGTCACTAGCTCGGTTAATGCACCTTGATCATCTTTAAATGGTGTTTGCTGGCGGACGTTCCTTGGAAAAGCCATTAAACTGAAGACTTTTCGCCAAAGTTATGTATTCAGCCTTAGTGGTGTAGTGGTAAGGTAAAGTCGCGTCGAGTTGTAGGTGTTAATATTGCTTTGTTGGCCATAAAAAATTTATTATTATGTTCTTGAAATGCAAAAAATGAGCCTTTACAGCTTTTACTGTAATGAATAATATCCTTCAACTTCCTCCATAAATAAAGCCCTGCCAACTTCAAACAGCATCCACCGGCAGAATTTTATGGGCAAAAACATTAAAGATAATTCAATTAACATCTTTGTAATATATAAATTTAGCCGGGCTAAAAGTGAAGCTCTCAATAATTTTAAAAGTTTGCTGAAACAGAATTTAAAACTGTGAAGGCAACGAGAACGGTTAAAAAGCAATATGTCTAATTAGCAAAAAAAGCAACTTTGCATGTGCAGCACACTTTTTTGTACATTTCTTTGCCAATTTTTTTGCACGATCATAATCATGTAATGCCTGATTATTCTTAGCAATATTCACCTCAGTTTAACAATGCATGTTTAAAGCTGTACTCAAGTGTTAAGGCTGAGTGGTAGTCTATAAGACTGCCTATATCCTGCTGTTAAATTTAGGTTTTGAAGGGGTCCATTGCAGAGTTATAGCATGTATGAAAACAAGTTTTTGTTTCCTGGCCATATGGAGCAATAAAAGCATCTAAAGCATAGGGCTGCTATACCTGAGGGAGTACAAGCAAGCAATGCAACAAGCTTGTAAGATAAGAGGTTTGTGGGTAGCTGGGAATTTGAACCCAAGGATGCCTACGTAGAGCCCGGCCACATTGAAGCACAGGGGGCCCGATTTGGAGGTGGCACATCCACAAAGTGGTTCTTCGTCTACCTAATTCCTGGTTGAACTGGAATTTAAATTATGTTGGTGTTTGAGGAGAGGGGGAAATCGGAGCACCTGGAGAAAAACCTCTCGGAGCAAAGGAGAGAACCAACAACTAACACAACCCTCCATATACCATAAAATTGTGAAAAAAAGCCCCATAGTCCATGTATAAAGCCCTCCATATATAAGCCACCCAAACTTGTAGAGCAAGAAACCCTCTTTTAACAGGCCCCTCTGAATATAAGCACCTGGGGGCTTGTACTTGGAAATTGCCCTCAAATACAAAGAAAAACAAAGCAGTAATGGTGCAGTGACATAAATTTTGTATTTGCCAAGTAACTATTACACATGTGGCGAAATAATGATTGCAGTCAGGAAGTGTCACAATATAATATTGCTGTTTCCATATTTCACTCTTTACTCTTGGCTTCGACATCCCTGGTCCAAATAGACAAAGTACTTGCATGGCTGCAGTTTTGAAAGGCCTACATGTATGTCTTCAAGGCGAGTTTCAGTAAAACCTTTCTGCAAATAACAAACATAAATTTCCTTTCAACTAAATCTATAAGCTAGCCCAATTGATTTTGAGATGCAAATTTGTCTTTGTATGTAGGCCTCTCAGAATATAGGCACCTGCAAAAATAAGCCCCTCAAAACGGCCCTTTGAAAATTGTATTGCTGGAATTTGACGGGATATGGCCACATTATTCTGCCACATAAAGACAAAATGCTGATATGGGCAGAGTGATAGAGATTAATAGTTGTGTACTCTTTACCCTCACAGAACTGTAATGCAGAAAATCCAAAATGGCAAGAAGAAATAAACATTGACCCGTTGTCTACATTACATCAGCAACTCCACTTCACCCATGTGGAGGAATAGGCACCAGTTGTGGTTTTCCTCCATGCTGCAAAGAGAATGATTCCACCATCTCCAGAAATGTCTGCAATCTGGTAACCTGCTAACAGAAGCCACTAGGCCAATTGTAAGTGTTTGGGGGGAGGGATATGTACAGAAACACATGTTACAAAGAAAATGACAAATTTGCAACAAACTTGCCAAAGGTTCGGTGTATGACATTTGCAGACTGCAGACTCTAGCAGGCAGCAAGACTGTAAATTGATTGAAACCAAAAATATTGTAATAAAGGGGGCATCATCATGAATACTTTGTTTCCAGATTCTAACAAAATGAGAAGTAAGACCTAGAAGCAAAGTTTATATTTTCCACGCAAATTACATCAACCTCATTCTCAAAGGAGCTGTTAGCTGTTCTTCTCGTATTGAAACAGCAGAATAATATCTGCCGATGTCACAAACTCGCTCATGAATCCATAGTAACAGTCTAGCAATTTAGCCTGCACCACAGACAAAAATAAAATCTGGTTATGTAAGTCTGTCTGTGAATCAGCCTAAAATCCTTATTCTATGAGGGCCCCACCTGTGTATCAGGATTTTAGTACGAGCAATGATTGGCCTGTTGAAAATTACCCACTGTCGATTTGCCTATTAAGATGAAAAGAAATTCAAAATGCACTTCAGTAATTCGTCGAGTCCAGGTAGGATCTGTTTGGTTTAGATTATTTGGCATATCCCTAAATACTGCTGAGATGAAATACGTCACTTCAAAGGTGTTAAATGTCCTTGATCTATCCTAGTTGTTTTTGACAAAACTGTAGTGAGCATGAAGTACTCGCATTTAAAAGCTTTTTTTCTACAGAAGACCTTTCTGTAGACAGGTATTACTTGGCATTGCTACTTGTTGTTATAAATTAACAAGGTTAAGGTTGTAGAAAGAATCAACGGAATTAGTGATGTGCCAGGGGAGTCGATAAAGAGTCGGTGAAGAAAAGCCAACAGCATCTTAGAAATGAGGTCAATGTAATTTTGCGCAAAAAAATATTAACCTTGTTTCCAGGCTACTTTCTCACTTTCTTAGAAGCCTGGAAATGATGTTATATTTTTGATGATGTCACCTTTATAAGGAAGATTTATGGTGTCATTTAATTTACAATCTGCAATCTGTGGTGTGCAGTCTGCAGTCTGAAAATGTCATACACTGCCAAAGCTTTGGGATAATTCAAAAATGTTCCCTTTAAAGGGGCGACTTTGACTAAAATGACAATTTGGCAGAAAAATTGCACAAGGTTTGACAAAAGTGAGCTAATTACGTGTCCAAAGGAGCCCTTTAAAAAGAGTGATAATTTGATGAAAATGGCAGTTTGGCAAAAATTCACCAAGGGTTTAATGAAAATTCTTATTACAATGTCCAAAATGGCCGCTTAAAAAGTGGTGATATTTCGATTGAGGGAAAAATGCAATTTGGTGAAAATTCACCAAAGGTTAAATGAAAATTCTGATTTCATTTCCAAAGGAGTGCCTTCAAAAGTGGCAATATTGAGAAAAATGATGATTTGGCAAAGGTTTAGCAAAAGTTCTATTTGCATGTACAGTAAAGTGGTGAATACAACTGTATGGCAAAAATGGCAATTTGGTGAAAATTGCCAAAAAAATTAAGAAATATCTTATTTTGGAATCTGTAGAGGGGTCACAAAGTGAGTTATAAATATTCAAAATAGATCATTTATTTTTGTCAATTTGAGAAGAAGTAGGCATTAGTTTTAGAGGCTCAACATCAAACTAATTGAGACAGAACAAGTTTTCAATGCCATTAAAGTAAGGGTGGACTATTTAGCAACATACTAAAAATTGTTACATTCTTATTCTTATTCTTATTCTTCTCACGGCCTCATGGGCTATTGACTTGCAGCCCATTCGGGCTCGAGGAATAATTGTTAAGTATAACCAGGAACTTTCAACGGCTAAACATTCCTCTTTTTAAAACTCCAACAGGACAGAAAACGTTTTATTATAGAAGTGTATCTATCTAAAACAAGCTAAATCCAAGCCTCAAATTATGCAAGAATCCTGTTTGCTTCAAGAGAGCTTTAAAATGCCTGAATGAAATTTTGAATGGATAACAATTTAATATTGAAGATAAATAATGATTATTTATCTTTAAAAGTAAAGTATTATTTGTATTATGAAATTTTTTTTTGTAACCCATTTTGTTCACTGAAAGCCCCAGATGGGGAAGTGTTCAAGAAATGTATGTACGAATGTAAAATTATATCGTGGCTTATAATTAAATGGTTGAAGAAATAGCTTGAGCCAACAGATTTTTTTTCAATGCAAAAACATTTGGATTTTTGCCGTAAGCATGGGCAATAATTTTATTGTGAAGATTCTCAATAATAATAAAAAGGGTTGAATATATAAATTTAAAAAATGCAGATTGGGAAACAAATGACATTCTTTGAGTATTTTTTTTTTGCATAATTATTATTCCTTCTGCCATTTTGTTAATAATAATAATACATTATTAATTTTTATCTTTTATTTTATTTATTAGGGACCATGTCCTTGATTTTATGAACAGGCTCTGTGGGGTTTTCTTTTGAAAAAAGGACAAGGTGTTTACTTGTCCCAGATTGAGGGACAACCTCTGAGAGGTAAGGTTTGTTCTAAGGGGATCAGAAAGTCTTGCAACACTTAAGTCATCACGTCCCAGATTAAGAGAACCACCTCTGAGAATTGTTATTTCCCAGAGAGGAAGGTGTTGCAACACCTGAACTATCATGTCCTTGATTAGGGAAGATGTTGGGGTTTGTTACTACGGGAGGGGAAGGTGTGGCAACATCCAAAATACAGTCGAACCTCCTCAAAGCGAACACCCAAAATTCAAAGATTGAGTGGTCGCTTACGGGAGGTGGTCATTTACAAGAATCAAACACCGGGGACCTATTCCAAGAAGAGGTCCAGGATAGGTGGTCGCGTTTGGGAGGTGGTCGCACATGGAGGATCGACTGTAAGTAAGGGTTATCAGCCTGAAGCGAGGCGAGGGGTTATGTGATTTATTCCCCTCGGGTAACGCCCAAGGGCAACGCACGAGGGGAATAAATCACATAACCACGAGCTGAAGGCCGCTAAACGGCTTATTTTTACATTGGCGAGGATTCCTCAAGGAATGCAAAAATACATTGACGAAAAATGTCTCTATTGTTCATCTTTCTTTTGTTTTTTTACACTCGTTGCTAGCACTAGTAGGATTCGCAAGTTTCTTGGCTTTTTAATTATGTTAGTTTCTCAAAGTTGCATTTCGAATTAGCTGTTCATAGTGAATACTAGAAACAGCTTAAAGAGCCTAGCAGTAGGGGATAAGTCACTTATCCCCCTCGCATATTGATACATAATCCCCTCGCATTTTAATTAGCTGTTCGTTAGCCCCGCTCTTCCCTTCAAACAATCAAAGCCGCACCCAGCTTTTCAGACAGTTGATTCGGGGTTATGTAATATATTCCCCCCCCCCCCCCCCGAAAAGAACAAAGGAATCCGAGCTTATGTAAAAGTAAGTATTCATGTCCTTGATTGGGGAAGAGGTTAGAGTTGTTCTTACGTGTAGGGGAGGGGAAGGTGTTACAACACCCAAATTATCATGTCCCTGATGGGAGAAGAGGTTAGGTTTTGTTGTTAGGGGAGGGGAAGGTGTTACTTGTCATGTCATATTCATGTGGGACAGCACTTGAATTATTATTACCTTGATTTTGGCATCAATCCGTAAAAGGTTAGGTTTCATTTTTAGGGGAGTAGAAGTTGTTTTAACATTTGAATTATCATGTCCAGGATTAACCCATTCGCCCCTGGTGATTTTGCTGAAAAACGCGGTCACTTTGGTGCTATTAAGAGCTAAAACTTACCACAAAGCTGGTTACAGGTCTTTAACTTCTTGGCCTTCTGATCCAGATGCAAAATATCATCTTGCGAAGTTCAGGCATGCGCAGAAAGCAAAATTTTGAGATAAGTTTTGGGTTTAAAAGTGACACAGCAGTCTTGACTTTTACTTTTCTTTCTCTCCTGCCCTCTTTTTTCACTTTTCTTTCCTCATTTTTTTTTTTCTCTTGCTGGGTATTTAGTAGGCTTCATTTTGTGGGAAAGGTTTTAATGAAAGCTTTTAGGATCTTAGGATTAGATGAAAGGAAAGGTTGGTGGGTAGTGGAACAAGATTTTCATGGAAATTTTGAGGTCAATGTTACATGGTTTTTTGCCTTTTTCTGCGGTGTCCTTCACTGAATTGTGCTCATTCTGGAATGCTTTGAAATAATTTTTTATCTCTTCACTCTTCCCAAGTTAGTGAATAAAGTTGACCATTAAAACGGATAACATCGCAAGCGGTAGAAAGTACATGGATCGTCACGGGCAGTTAAGGGCGGATCGGAGGCGAATGGGTTAAGAGAACAATCTCTGAAAATTATCATGTCCTGGATTGAGGGAACAACCTCTGAGAGGTTAAGGTTATAGTTTCCTTTTTTGGGATAGGACAAGGTCTTGTAACACTTGAATTATCTTGTCCTGGATTAAGGGACCAACCTCAAAGAGATTAGGTTTTGTTGTTAGGGGAGGGAGATGTGTAATAACAGTGTAATTACCGTGTTCCGTATTGAGGGAACGTCCTCTGAGAGGTTAGGTTTTGTTGTTGGGGAGGGAGATGTGTTATAACTCTTATTATCATGTCCCGGATTGAGGGAACAACCTATTAGAGGTTAGGTTTTGTTGTTGGGGGAGGAAGATGTGTTATAACTCTTCAAATACCTTGTCCCGTATTGATAGAACAACCTGAGAGATAAGGTTTTGTTGTAGGAGGAGGGGAAGGTGTTTCAACACTGGAGTCATGATGTTTCGTATTGGGGAACGTACTCAGAGAGGTTAGCAAGGGCGTTGCCGCGATGGGAGCAAAACATTATAATACTATTGGTTGAACTTATTTATTCATACTTTTTTTTCTCAGCCTCCCAAACTTGAGGAAATGATAGTTTTGTTCTACATCCGGGGCGTTGGGAACAAAGAAAAAAAGGAAGCTGCTCGGTGGATTTACATGTAGTCTGTTTATACTTTGTTTTCTTGTTACCTCAAACTTCATCTTTATTTTCAGCCCTTCGTGCAATACAGTTATATTTTTTATGACCACCTGTATTTTACCTCGCGCCGTCAAAAGGAGTTTTTCATCTTTCTGAAGACGTTAAGTATGGAGCGCTGTTAGTGTGTCTTATACATGTAGTGACCCTTTTAAAATGACAGAATGTTTAATGCTTAGAAAGGAGAGTAAGTAATTTGGCGATGGCAAGAGAAACGGCAGAAAAGCGTTTCTCACACGGCAGCGGACGAATTTTCGACTGGTTGAATAATCGTGTGTTTGGTTGTGCCCTTCTCACGGAACAACATGAACGGTATTTAACAATTATTTCTCGAGCTCGAATTGCCTATTGACTCAGAGGCCATGAGGCCGAGAGGAATAATTGTTCTAGTAAAATTTAACTAGTTGGTAAAAGATATCGGGACAAAACAACTTTAGCTAGCAAAACGCGATTCAGCCGCCATTGTTTTGGTTTTCAAATCCGGCGCTTTTCGCTAATAGTGGGCTATAACTACTAGTAGCTCAGTCAATCAGAACGTAGCATTAACAATAGACCACTAGTTGGATTTTATTAATTACCAGTTATTGCTCGAGCCCGAATGGGGTCTGAGTCGATAGGGAGCTTTAGAAACGTTGACGGCGACGGCAACGAGGACATCAAAAAAGTAATAGATTTGATTAGAAAAACAACAACTTTGGACGTGCATCACGCTTTTTTTGTACATTTCTTTACCGTCCTTGCAGGACTACGACGTGAAAGTGCCTAGTTGCAAGTTTTATGAAGGACGTAAACAAGCGACGACGAATTTCTTTTTCTCTCTCTAAGGGCGAGTGCTCTCCTCAAGGAATCATCTCCAGGGAAATTCGCCAACATTTGCCATTTTCAGCAACTTAGAATAAACGCGACCAAGTTTGAAAAAGCGGGAATTCATTTTAAAAGTATCGTTTTCGCTGCCGTTGCCGTGAGTAATAGCTCATGAGGCCGAAGGCCGAATGGGCTATCGACTCAGAGACCATGTGCTCGGGAGAAATAGTTGTTTTAGCAAAATCCAACGCGATTCAGCCCCCATTGTTTTGGTTTTTAAAGCCGGCGCTTTTCGCTACTAGTGGGTTATACACATTTAGTAAAGTCCAACTAGTGGTCTATTATCAATGCTGCGTTCTGATTGGTTGAGCTACTACTAGGCTATATGTTATAGCCCTCTAGAAGCGAAAAGCGCGTGCTTTTTGGCGGCAAAAAAGGATTAAATCTTTTTTATTCTCAATATTTTTGACTAACTAGTTGGATTTTACTAAAACAATTATTCCTCTCGCCCTCATGGCCTCTAATTGTTAAATAGCCTAGTAGTAGCTCAGCCAATCAGAACGCAGCTTTGACAACAGACCACTAGTTGGATTTTACTAAAAAGAATTATACGCGTAGCTGTTTAAAGTTACTTGCGAACGAAGAGAAAAAATTGAACGATCCCGTATAAACGAAGTGTCTGGTCAAATTTTTCAGCCGGGCAAAAATTTGTCCGTTGCCGTATAAACGTTGCCTTTAGATTTGCAAAACGGCAATTTTGTGCGTGCTTCACGGTTTTTGATATATTTTTCTACCAATCGGCAACAAAATGGGTTGAGACACTTCCCCCTTAACTGGGCTTTTTTACGTTTTTACTGACTTCAGCAAGAGGAAATAATTATAGCATTTTCTCCCCATCTCTTCTATGCAATGTTGTGCCGATGTTCGAGCTACCTGTAGAAAACCACAAACACCCCACTTTGAATAGAGGAGTCAGAGGAGGGGTGTGCATTCTCTTCTTCTATAAAGTTACCCTATTTAGGCTCAATGTCTCAACAATGTTGTCGCCGGTTGTACCGTCGTTTCACGACCACGTGAACATAAGAAAAAAATATTATATTTTTAAAGTGGATTTCGCGTAATTTCTACGGATGTAAATTTTGCGCCCTTCAGTTAAAGGGAGGCGATATATGGAAGGTTGCGTGTAAACGTAGAAGTTGGACCTTGTTCAACTTTTACCTTATTTTATTTACTTCCGTTGGCAAGGAGACCTGTGACATTGTTATGCTGTCGCTGAGGTCATAGGTGGCTGAATTAATTAATAGGTTATTGTTGTAAAGAAGTGACCTTTCCAAACAAAATTAATTGTGCAGTTAAATAGACTCCTAATTAGAGGCCCATTGTGTCTTAGATCGTGGTTGGAGATACACTTCGTTTGGAATTTAGGTAGCCTGGTTAGCGGGGCTGGGGCCCGTTTCTCGAAAGTCCCGATAATTATTATTAATATAGATCGAGGTTTCAATAGTTTTGCATCTTACATGATAAAACCATCAGTTAATGGAACAAAATGGAGTAGCTTGCTAGCCAGGACCCGCGCTCCCATTTTCAGACCCGAAAATTTACAAGGACTTTCGAGAAACGGGCCCCTGGCCCGCTTTGCCCACAGGCAGCATGAGCTCAGTGTGAGAATTCATTAATCATTAATACGCGTGGTCTCATATTGCGTAATCCTTAAAAAGGCCGCCAACAAAGTGGTTGTTCGACGGGGTTCCACAGTATTATTATATCTATTAATTTTATTTGATGTATCTATTTTAAAGCGCCTTAGCTGGTGTGTTCTAGAAAATAGTAACGAAAAAATAAAATGTATTACTATAATTTACTTGTGTATTTTATGGTTTATGGAATGCTTCTTTGTCGTAACCTTATCAGATCAATGATCGTATCGATTAGCCTGCTATCCAGTGGCATGTCCAAACTCTTGTCATCGATGATAACAAATATTCTGCCAAAAAAAAATTAAAAAACCACATAGTGTATCAAATCTTGTCTACATTCTGCTGAAATAAATCTGAGTCTAAATCGGGATTTATTTGTTTGCACACCAACTTTGCGAGGACCGCGATATGGCGTGTATGGTCAAAAATTAAGGAGGAGTGTAAACGCGATTAAAAACGTTTTCAACCAAAAATGCACAATGACTGTTATCCTTTAAATACAATGCTCCAATGGAAGCAATTGGATCGTTATTAAACCGAAGCAGAATTGGAAACCCGTGTTGGGTGGTTTACGGGGACCACGACCTAAACCTGCGTTATGAGGACCACTGCAAAAGTTGTTCGGCGTAACGTTATTTGACGATTTAAGCCGATTAGGACAATAATATTTACGGGGACCAGGTATCGGTCCTCACAACTACGGTGGTCCTCACAACGCTGGTGTGTAAACACATAATGGTCCTCGTAATTACGGATGGGCAGGCACACACACACACACACACACACACACACACACACACACACACACACACACACACAAGTCAATATTGAGCAAGATAATATTTTTTAAGTGCCTTTTTAAACAGGATTTTCGATTATTTATTGCGAATAGAAAGGGGGAGATCGTTCCTATCGTCATTCACGTCTTGCTTCTTTCCTTTCTTTGACATATTCAAATAAAAGTCACCAACAGGAAATCTTACATAAAAAACTAAATTATTTAAACACACAAAAAGGCGACAAATAAAACTAAACTAGCCAGCTTCAAAAGACGCGGCCATCATCATCGCTGACCGCAGACCTCGCCCTATTAAATTACATTACATTACAATTCGCAAGCGCTTTATCATATACAGTATTAGTTTTTATCGTTTTAGCTACAGTTGAACCCCGCTATTTCGAAGTCCCAAGGGAAATGGAAAAAAGTTCGAAATAGCGGGGTTTCGAAATAACCAGGGAAGCGTAAAATTGGTAACAATGAATCTTTTTTTAATAAAATACAGTACTGTATGAAGAAAGACACTGATTAAATAAAAATACGGTAATTATATGTCGGATAAATCAGCGGATACTGTTGCATTGAAAAATCTTTGGATGTTCTGTTCGAGCTCAAATAAAATGCAATACGTTTCCAGCTGTGCTCTTATGTACGTTCTCCGTTTTTGACGAGTTCGAAATAACTGGGGTTGATCTAAGGTGTAGGGAAAGAACGATGAGTTCGAAATAGCGGGGAATTCGAAATAACCGACTTCGAAATAGCTGATAGTAAATGACTGAAAACATAAGGGTAAATCCAAGGGAATTCGATCTTCCTTCGAAATAGTGGGGACTTCGAATTAACCGAGTTTGAAATAGCGGGGTTTGACTGTAGTTGTAACTGGCGGGTTTCAGTGGCGGATCCAGGGGAGGGGCCCGGGGGGCCGGGCTCCCCCCTTATTTTCAGACCAAACTGAGGCCAGAAGAGCTGAAAAAAAATTTTTGGAGACCGGGTCCCACCTTATCTCTAGGTCTGGAGCCGGCACTGGGTTTAGTGGAGGAGCCTGGGTTCCTTGGCCCCACCTCATTTTTAGGCCAAACTGAGATCCGCAGGGCCAAGAAAAATTATTTTCGATGCCGGGTCCCCATCTCGTCTCAGGGACTCGAATGAGCCCCGGTCCCTGCTTCTCTCCCCTCTCCCACTGACTTAAAGATCTGAATCCACCTCCGGTTTTGATGGAAAAAGAAAAAGAGTTCTTATAATTTTCAATGGTTGTAACAGTAATGCTTTTTTAAAAACACTATGCTAATTCGTTGCATTTTATTTTGACAACTTAACTCGGCAGGCAAGTTGATACTTGGACCATTTAATTAATTACTAAAGTATTGTTTTTCGTTAACAAGCAAACAACTGTTTTGCACAAAATAATTCTCAGCCTTGGTTATATTCTTATTAATAATATACTTTTAAGATTTTGCCAATTTTAACTTCACTGATTTTTATGAAAGGAACGACTCTTTGGTAGGAAACATGCCACAAATTGGTTTTCCTAGTTCCGGCCGGAGCTGCATTGTGGGCAAAAATTGATTGAAAAAGATTGTCATAGTTAAACTAGTCACTAAACGCCAATTTGGCAAGTCAGGGATTTAGATATATTTTTTTTCTATTTTCCAACAAAATTTCACCGGTGGCTTGCTTTCTAAAAAGGTCCTAATTAAGTTTCCTTACTGGGGTGGAATTGCCAGTAGCCACTTATACCCCTGGGTGAAGAGAGGACAAGTAAAACAAACGTTTCTTGTATCACTTGGCAAAAAACGCGACATCTAGGCTAAAAGGAACACAAAATCTGAAGTAGAGTTTGGGGTGTTACCACGCAACTGCTTAAGCTACCAAGAATTGCCTCCATATCAAACACGTCGCAACCATTTCTATATTTTAAAAAACTGATCATATTAAACTAAGAATGACAAAGTACTACAAAGTGGGTATGACCACCAATTGCAAGCAAAGGAAAACCACATTTACTACAGAATTTTGTACGGTCGATTGGACAGGAGTTCCATGGACAAAAACATGGCGGTTTAAATGAAACTGCATCATGTTCAGACATATGCAAGGTGGCTTTATTCCGTGTTATAAAGTAGCCTGAGCGCACGTGCTTTTAGCTGGTGCTTTATCGCATCCTTGTGTTAGTTTTTATCGTTTTTCGCTGGTTTTGAAAGGAGAGGAATGTTACCCAATGACCATATTTGTTTTTACTCTAGGTGATAGAAATTTGTGCAATTTCAATAAATGAATTACTAAAATTATTATTCTCCATCAACACGCAAAAAGTGTTTGTTGTTTACATTCTTTACACCGTGTTATTCAAACTCCAAAAATGGAGTAAACATTTTGGGTACAGGATAACCCCTTTTTGGGGGTTGCTTTAACTCCTAAAAAGAGTTGTTTTTACTCCCAGTCTGGGGTTAAAATAGCCACTGTGGAAATAGATTTTCATGACTTCCTGCTCTAAAAGACATCATAGCATGAGAGCCACAACCGCGTAAGTCTTCTTCAGTCATCCAGTCCGCTTTCTTCTACCCGCGCTAAGCCTTTGGGGCGCCAAGCACGCTACAAGGCAACGACAGCATCTTAGAGCTAAACACACTGTGTCTATTTCAATCCCATTTTTCCTCCCCCACCCATGCAAAATTGTGTAAAAATCGTTGTTCACGACCACTTCCTGAGGGGATTTCCAATGATCCAATCTGCAAGAATTTCCAGTATCACATACACAGAAACTAAACTTCATGTAAGACCGCTGACAGCAGTAAAAAGATGAGAATGAGCCGGAAATACATACCCAGCAAGCAAGACAAGCAATGTCTAGGAAAACAGCAAGTACTGCCCTGAAGGCAGCCATATCTGATGGCATTTTAGGGCCTCCTTCTCTTGTGTATAAGCCAGGGGGCCCGCAACATGCTGCTCTTTTCTATGATCTCAATGAATTTGCAGCCGGACTTGAAAGAGCCAAACAGGCTTTTGGAAAAGGTAACTACAATTTGCCGCCTTCTGCAGTCAGATCATGACACAGACCGCAGGGTTAGGTTCATTGTTAGGAAGTTTTGTTTTCTTTGTTTTACGTAGCTGTGAGTAATAAATTATATTACACCAGAGATGAGCCGACAGACCACCTTACCAGCTGATTTTTGTCTCCTCGAGGTCAACGGTTGTCTTTACACTAGGCTGTTAAGTAAGACTTAAGAGCTGCTAAGTTTTACTTAACCAAAAAATACGTGTGAAGGCCTAAGTAAAATCTCTGGTAACTTAACTTTGCATGTCATTAAAGTCGGAAAGTTGAAACCATTCAAGAAAGTTTTAAGTGACTCGAAAACAATCCTTAAAACCAACTTAGCGAACTTGCGGTTTAAAGCTTTGAGAAAGGCGAACATGTCAATCAATGTTAATTATGTTGCATGGCAAAGTAGGCTTAAGTAAACCTGGAGTAAAAAAGATAGGTTGTGTGTGAAGCTTTATTGTATTTAAAAAATTTAAAATTTACTTGTCTTGAAATATTTCGTAGCTTATTTAGAGCTGCAATGTTTAGACATTGTAACTGGCATGGAACAAGTCACATACATCACATATGATCTTGAGGACAAATTTTCATTTGAGATGTTGCTTGTCACTGTATCCAGGAGACTTGTTTGCTTTTAATAAACTTCTGACACCTTCAAAGGGCCTGTACAAAGAGTGTAACCAAATCAAAAATTGTTTAAATTTTGCCTTTTAGATTTCCTCCATGCAATGGCTATGAAATCAAACCCAGTTTCGGCAGTATTAAAAATTGTGTTGGACAAGGTAAAATTTCTCCTAGTCTATCTCTTTATTAATTACCATCCAGTTTTTGTGCATGCGGTTGTCTTTCCGGTAGTAAATCAATTTTTTTTATATGCATTAGTTTTAGTAGCTGCCCAATTGAAGGAGAAACCTACTACAATGAAACCTCTATTAAGTGGACCCCCAATTAAGCGGACACCCTCTATCAAGCGGACACCAAGCCGGGTCCTGAAATTAACGTCTTATATTTCCCTTCATAACGTACCCCTATTCAGCAGACACCTCTATTAAATAGTTGATGCAGACTGTCACTAAAATATATTGTATTTGGCTAATTTCTGTGGTTGAAAACCTCTATTAAGTGGACACCAGACTGAATTGACAATTGTAGAATTGGATTCCGTCCTTGAAATACGCACTGTAGTTGATTAATAAAGATAAGTCAATACATTTAGCTGTCAATAAACTGAAGATTAGACCAATATCCGACCGTATGATTGTCATCTGCAATCAATGTTCACCTAAAAGTCTCACACAGAGTAACAATTGAATGCGTATCGTTAACAAACATTGTGCAATTTTTACAAACCTCTATTAAGCCAACACTTGGGAAGGTCCCAAAGGTGTCCACTTAATAGAGGTTTCACTTGAAATTAGGGATACATACATGTATAATGATAAATTAAGACATACACCTGTAGAAGTATTAAAATATCAAATTTAAATTCATATTATCTAATCTTGAGGGATTTAACTAATCAAAAATAAAATATAAAAGCTAATAAGAATAATTATTGATTTATTAGCAAAAAATGATAAATGGGACAATTACTATGAACAAAAAATGTTAAACTAATAGATCAAGATATTAATTACATAATTTCCTTATTTTTAGTCCCACTGCACTGGTAAGTTTATTATCAGCGTTGCAGTATTTTCTGGTCTTGTTTTTGAGTATGGTAAAATCGGCCACTCTTAGGTCATAATGTCAAGCTATATTAACACAGTCAAACCTCTCAACAATGGCCACCTTAGCAACAAGAAAGTGGCTGTTGTAGAGAGGTGGCCATAATAGGGAGGAGGTAATGGTGTAATAGGAACAATTTTTTTAGGGAGTACAACATGTTTATCATGCAAAGTTCATGCTTACTGTTATCTTGGTAATCCAATCATAGTAATATACAGAGATAAAATATACATGAAAAACTTGAATAATGTTTTAAATCAAAATATTAACGTGACAAAACAAGAAAGGTTTGCAACATTCACTTTTAGTATCATAGATAATTTTTTAGCAGTGAAAGTGGAAGAACACAATCCAATTACAATTATGCCATGATTAATCATCAATGCGCCATGGCCATACCGATCAAATTTCATGACCATAGATTCTTGACTTTTTTATCAGTCACTGAAAAAACTGGCTGTTTTTGAGACGTTATTTTGGCAGTTGGAGACATGCTTTTTAGTGGCCGTTGCTGCTGTAGAGAAAAAAAAGTTGTCAGGTTCCACTGTAGTTCAGATGAAGGTCACCAGGTTTAATTTTATTTTTCCCTCTTTAATGTTTTAGGGCCACGGTGTTGAGTGTGCATCTATAGGTGAAGTGTTGCATGCCCTGGATATTGGATTTCCCCCAGAGAGAATAGTGTTTGACTCACCAGTCAAAACAATTCCTGAATTAAGTATGACATTCTTAAATCAAGTTTCTCTGTCAATCTTGGCTACCTCTGGCAATCAGCATCCCTTAATACTGAGTTGTCTTCAAAATTACGCTTGCTATGAGATTCATGCCCCATATATTTTTTTATTATGAGTGACATCAAAAGATGTCCCTAGCCTTAATTCTCACTAAAAGTAAGCAATACTATTAAAAATGAAGTCATATGCAAACGTCAAATTAATAATAATGTGTTCAATGTGAAGTATCTAATGCCCACGTTGCCTTGTCATACTGTCAGTTATATGTACTTGCCATAATTCAATCAGTTGTGGCTTTCTGGAACAGAACATAATTATATTTCAGTAGTTTTTGCATGTTTGTATTTTTGATCATGATGCTCTATTGGTCCTCACTGTCAGAAAAAATAACAAAAAGTAATTTATGAATAATAGAAAAATTAAAACATTAATTAAATAATACTTATTAAATATAACAAAATTGGGACATGACCAATTTATTACTTGTTTGTTTGTTTTTTGGTGGGGACTGACAGAAATCACTTTCTCTTCTGTAGAATTTGGCTTGGAGAAAGGAATTATCATAAATATTAACAGTTATGAAGAACTTGAGGTCATGACAGATATTATGAAAGAACTGAGGCAAGTTTTAAAAAAAATTATTATTGAATTGGGCTGAGTTTGATGTGAAGAATAACTAGATCCAGGAGAATGTTATCGGCCGAGTTGGAAAATTTGTTCAACGCTGGCTGGTTGTGAATAGAGCTGGGGGATGTGAGCCAATCAGAAACGGCAAGTTTAGGCAAGTTATGTACATGTATATCTGAAATGTTATATTCATCATTTACATTGTATTTAAATTGCACTTGTTTACCTTAATACTGTTTGTCATGACTGGCAAATCTTCTCTCATTTTTCATTATAGTCACACTAAGTCAAAGGTGGGACTCAGGTTAAATCCACTTATTGGTGCTGGAGACATACAGGCCTTGAGGTTTGTGTTTTGTATAATGCCGTGTATGCTGTGCATTTGAATGGGTGATTATGATTGGGGATGCACTATAGTGTTTAACTTCTTACTACATTTTGACAAGACACACAGAAAAGTGGATTCCTCAGATATGTGTTAATTAAAATGATTCAGAAGTTATGAAGTGGTGATTTGTTTATATATAAATGTCATGTACATGGTGGGCTGTATCTATCTATTTATTTTATTTATTTATTTATAATTATTTGGATGCCTCCACTTCTTTTGATGAAAAATAAAAGAGAAAACTTTGACAATGTAAACTATGTACAGTAAGAAACATCAAAAACAAAAAACTTATATTACCAGAAAAATCTCTGCCTCCCTGGTACAGAAGGGACTTTTTCTGCCTTCCCCCCACCCCTTCACAAATTTAATTCACTTCACTTGATAAGAAACTCTTGTACTATTAAGCTTTTAGAATGCTTTTTCCTTTTCTTTTTACTAACAGTGTGTGTACTCAAGATTCAAAGTTTGGAGTACTGGTGAGTTGTGTTGTGAAATAACTATTTTCACTTGTTTGAGGAACATTCTAAAGGAGACAAAATAAAAATTGTAACTGCGGCCCCGTCTCACAAGCCCTTGCACATGTAATAAATCGGTTGGATGTTAAAGAACCCACACACTCTTTGTAAAGAGTAGGGCACATAGCGCCCGGTGTAGTGGTCTATCTCACTTTCACACTCATATATGGGGGAATCATTACTCATCCCTTGATTACTTGTAAACTGCACCTAAGCTGGCAACGTCCCCCAACCAGTGTTGTAAATTATCCCTGAAAAGCCCTGAGGGAAGTGGATAATAAGATATTTACAATTTATTTACAATTTAGGATACAACGAAGGACCAAGGGACTGGCAAAATTTGTTAACTGCAATGAGGTTTCATTTTTATCGATCGAGTTTCACTTTTATATATTTTACTATTTCTTGGGTAAAGAAAAGCATTTGTTATACCCGAGGACTTTGTTACATAGAGGTTTGTTATATCAAGGTTCCACTGTACAGGTGACTGTATAATGAAACCTCATTATAACAGCAAACAAAGTTTGCCAGTGCCCTGTCCCTTTGGTATATCTAGGTTCCACTGTCCTTTTTTGTTTTAATAGCTCACAGAATCATCAAAAGAAGACTTAATCAGTTGGTATGTAAACCAGCCATGGCTGACAGGGGTTCATGTACACATTGGAAGTCAGGTAGCTAAGTATTGAACACATGCTGTCTACATTACGTATGCAACAAACATCATTCGCACTTCCATAAAAATACTGACGATAAGAAGATCCAATATGCCAACTTTCACTGTTCTGTATGTCTGCGCGTTTTTTTTTTTTGTTTTTTTTTTTCAACTAAAA
The DNA here is from genome assembly GCA_964035705.1 of Porites rus. NCBI lineage: Eukaryota > Metazoa > Cnidaria > Anthozoa > Scleractinia > Poritidae > Porites > Porites rus. The sequence continues at coordinate 47,630,737 of OZ037993.1, forward strand.
AACCCAAAAGAAGTGCTGGCATGCAAGCTGCTGAAAATCAAGTCTGTTTGCATTTTCAACTGTTGTACTAATTTGGAGCTAAATTTCCACTGATGAAACAATATTATTGATGGATAACTACCTTATTTTCTGTAGAGTTGCATAGAACATAAGGCAGGCTTTAACAAGAATAACAAATTAATGGAGAATTGGAGATGGCACTTTACTAAAAAAAGATGATCTTTAACTTTTTGGTGATACAATGTAAACGTAAGATTGCTTTATGTAATCTTTGATTGTGATTTTGCAATTTCCAGAATTATGTGCTTTTTTCATGTGTTTATTTGGATCGATTCACGTTTCTGGGAAACTGCCCCTCCTCTAAGCTAACATATTTAACACTTACTTCTCACTTAGGGCAAAGTGATGGCTTAGGGGAGGGGTTGGTGGGTAGTTTCTTAAAAACCTACATTGATCCGTTTATTTTTCTGATCTTTAGAGCTTTGGTTATGACTCTCTTACTCAAGGAGTGAAGTGCATTGTACAGTTTGCTTTGGTAAGGAGATTTAACAATTTGTTAGTAATATTGTTACAAATTCAGTAGTACAGCTGTATATAAGTAACATAGTGGACATTAGGCGTAAGCTGTTTTTTTTTTTTTTCTTTTATTGTTATTCAGGAAGTTAACCATCGGGTAGGGAGAAACCAGATTGATGTTGTTGACATAGGTGGCGGCCTCAAGGTGAGGATGAAAGAATAAAGGACTCGAGTTAAATGTTGCACGATGTATGTCCAGAATTTAATGAAGGACTAACTAATAGAAAGATCTTGATTTTTCTGGGTATTCTAAAATCTGAGTCAATAATTGTTTCATTAGTGTACGCCGGTATTGCAAAAGGGGAACAGGGGTCGGCTAATCCTGTACAAGCCCGAATTTTTTCAGGCTTTCTTTTCGCAACTGCAAAAGTTGCGTCTATTATTGCGATGATCTTTTTCTCATTTATAACCAATACTGATGCTGTTGTCAGGTGAACACAGAGGATGATACTGCTGGAGTTTCTTTTGAGAAATATGCGCAAGACCTAAGAGTAAGTCAAGAAATCCACTTGTAGCAAGCCTATATATAGCCGCCCCTCTTTTTAGACTGCCAGCAGTCTCCCTTTTGCCCGAACATCTGTGAGGTTTTTGAGCAAAAGAGAGATTGCTCGCAGTGTGCCCCTCGTGAGGTTAACAGGCAAGTAACGAAAAATTCCGTAAAATTAATTAACCCGTTCATGTGTTATATGTAAGCCCCTGAGTCCCAAAAATTCGACTTGCCAAAAAATAATGCAATAAGCTCTTTTGAATATGTAAAGTTCCCGCCCTCTGATACATCGAGAGCATAATAATTTTGCTCCGTCGGAGGACGAACCGCGGCGGAAAATTGACTTCTTCTACCGGACACAAATGACATAAAACAAAAGAACAAAAAACCATGAAACAATACCGAGCAGATTTTTCACTGAACAGAAAACAAAGAGGTCTTTTGTTTTACGTCATCTGTGTCCGGTACACCAAGTTTTGACCCGCGGCGGCTGCCCGGGTAAAACTGAAGTACATATTTAAGATCGTCACAATTTTCCCAAAACCTCGAGGGTGGGTATGGACTATACGGTTAGTTAGATTTAAACCACGCTTCAAAAACTGTCCGAAGTTAGTTTTAGATAAATTGACATTTAAACTGTAAAGGACCGCAAACGAATATGCCACAGAAGTAGGATCTATAGAGGACCTGATCAGCAAAACAGTTACTATACAAAGTAGACACATTGAATTCTGAAAAGCTGATCGTACTACGTAGATAAATGCCTATTTGTCGTGTTATTGCGGTCTCCTTATAATATCACGTGACCCTTCTTATATGTTTTCACCCCAAGTAAAGAAATCCCGATTCCGGAATCCACGAAATTTTTGTTTGTGGAATCTGGAATCCTGGGCTTTGGAATCCGAAGTACAGCTCAAGGAATCCGGAATCCCGCTAACGATTGGAATCCAGAATCCAAGTTCCACTGTCTTAGAATCCGGAATCCAGTATCTGGAATCCAGAATCCAAGACTGTCTTGTTATTCCCTTACATGAGGCGGTTGTTTCGTTTTGCTTACGTTGTTAGGAAAAAGTTCCAGAACTGTTTCCCAGCCACGGAGTATTCAAACAAGTGATAACTGAGTTTGGCCACGCATTTAATACAAAGGTATGGAATACATTGGAGTAGGTAAATCAACTTTGATAGTGTGAATGCAATAAAAGATGAGATGGCGCCGTGAAATGGAAAACGAAGAAAAAAGGGCGGGAGAGAGGTGTTTTTTTCCTGCTCATTTCTCACTGCGTCGTCCGCATTCTTGCGTGAACTTAAGGTTTGTTTACGAACAAAATTGGATTTTAAAAAATGAACCCTTACACTTATTTAGTACATCCGCCTTTCAAAGCGCAAACTGAAAACCTCAAAAATCATTTAATTTAATTTGTTTATGAAATTTCTCCAGGCAGGCTGGCTTGTCAGTAGAGTAGAATACACAAAGGCGCCATCAGATGAACTAAGAGTAGCACTTGTACATTTTGGAGCTGTAAGTTCAGAATGTATTCTGGCAAACGAGATCCTTAACCGAGAATAAATAACAACCTAAAATCCTCTAACAAGCCCCCTCCCCCCAGGGGGTCTTATCTATTTCAAGCACGTTTGAGGTGGGCTTAACGGAGAGGGGGGTCGAGTTAAATTAACCATTTATCCATAAAGAACTAGAACGCAAAGTGAAGTTAGGAGTCATGAATCCGAAGATTAAAAACAAATCCCAACTTCAAGCACACGAATATACCATACTGGGTCAGTCCACATGAGGTGTTACAGTCGTGATTGATTAATACAGTATATCATTTAAGGAATAAGCGAGGAGGGGAGGGGGCCTAATAACTTTCTTCCCCTGCAAAAAGGAAGCCTTATTACGGAATGTTTATATGAGGTGAGCCCGACCGGTTAGCCTCATATAAACAGGCCTTTAGAAAGGGGAGCTTAATAGAGGATTGATAGAGGAGTTTTACAGAAGACCTATTTTGTTTGTTGCTTTTTGTTTTTTGTTTTTTCTCTTAACTATTGTAGGATATTTTACTAAGGACGTGCTACTGCCCAGATGTAAAGAAATATCAAGTAGGTACTGAACTAGCATAATTTTTATCCTGAAATTAACAGGTTACACGATGGGAACGTTTTCGTTGTGTGGTAATTTAATGGATTGCTATAAGAGCCATTTCTATTTCTCATGTACTGGACTGACAGTGTTACCCTGTTTTAATTACTGCAGAGACGTGTGGAAGTTTTTGATAGCCAGGGACAACCTAAAGAAGGAAAGGTATAACGTTCCCATAGCAAAGGGCTCTTATATCGCCCAGATAGGCCACAACGAAGCTAAATCGTAATAATCAACCTATTGCTTCTTTGATGTTCTCGTTGCCGTCGCCGTCGTCAGATTTTAAGGTCCCCACTGATCGACAAACGATAGAAAAAAATGCTTGTTTAGCTTTGTGCCTGTAATGAGTGAATTTGTACATGTACGCGCAAAACTCTGCTGGCTGTAAGTGCAGTGCATCAGGATGCATACCTATTAGATTGTGCATTGTCTATTAGGATCTTACTAAAATTTGCGCCAAGAAAGACGCGGGTTGTCCGATTTTATTCCGCGCCTAATAACAGCCAGTCTCTCCAGTCCCACCCCCACTACTTCCCCCAAAGTCCGTACGAACGTACGGGCGTATATGCTGACGTCATAACCAAATTTTCTGGCATTGATAGGTTTCCATCTTGGCTCCGCTCGCTCGCGCGCGCGCGCGTGAAGCTTCGTTAAAACGGGGAGCGGGGAACGAGTCATGGGAACAGGAAAGTGAAAAATGGGAACTGGTAGGGCTAAAGTTCAAGTTAAGCTTTGTTCCCATTTTTCATTTTCCCGTTTCCCGTGCTTGTTCCCCGCTCCTTGTTCTCCGTTTTAGTAATATCCATCTTTCTTATTCCCCGTGGCAATTCTATTTTGTCATTGTTTCATTTCTATTTTATTTTTTATTTATTCTTTTGTCATTCATTTTTACACAGAAAATAAACCATAACATCGCTGGACCTCTGTGTTTTTCCGGAGACGTAATCAAAAGAAATATTCTTCTCCCTAAGGTACTGTGATTATGAAAAACACTGCGATAAGATATTACTTGAAATCATTTTAAAGACGTTTTTCAAAAATTTACAAACATTAAAAAAGAGTGACGACGTTTGGAGTTTCTTGGTTACCATGTTTTATAACTACAAGAAAAAAACATCAGTACTCAACTCTTAATCTGAACATATATTCTTATGTGCTGCTTTTCTCTTTGTTTTTCTTTTATTTATTAAACATTTTTATGTTTTTATTTATTTTCTACTTGACGATGAAGTTCAAAAACGTCAAAACGACGTCATGGTTTCTTACGTTTTAATTTTTTTAAAATTTTTTAAAAAAGATTTTAAGTAATATCTTATCTCAGTTTTTTATAGTTGAGTTATAGTGCTTTATTTTTTGCAGTGGTGATTTTATCTACACAGTTTAAAAATAACTTCCACAATAGATTTCGAGAAATCTAAGGAAGCTATTGGAGTTTAAAGGGTCTGATTGCAACATATACGTCTTCTACACTACCATATATGGAACCCGGTTAATACGGTCACCAAGGAGCCATGCCCCGTATTATCGGACTGTCCGCAGAGAGAGGTTCCACTGTTTATGACTTTTACGTTTCAGGTGGAAAGAAATGATTACATTGTCCTACACGATTGTGGTGCAAATTCGCTGTCTCTGTTCTCCCGACATTGCAGTCGGCAAGCACCTGCTGTTTTTGGTGAGTGGTAATCAGCATCAATTTCTTAGAATTCTTAAACAGGAGAGAAAATATACTACAAGCTGCGCATGCGTATAGTATTAGAGACCTTTAGATTCGAGGACGAGATTTGACTTAAAGTTTTTTCGCATATTCTCAAAATATAAACTCCCCGGAAAGCTTCATGTTACCATTTTTCACTAGAAAAGTTAGCGTCGTTATCTTTAGTGAAGGAGGTTACGCGTTCTCCCGATCGCAAAATGATAAAACTTCTAACACTTGATATCTTGTTCTCGCCACCACGACATTCGCGCGAAAACTCGTAGTAGAATGACAACGGCTACCACGTTTTCCCGCCAAAATGACGCTGGCTAACGCGCGTACACTACTTAGTATGGAGAAAATCTCGTACCCCTAGTCGTACTCGTCTAAGAATCTAAAGGTCTCTAACACCAATTTCTTACAATTTTTAAACAGGAGAGAAAAACCACTACCCTGCGAGCAGAGCCTGCTTTTGTCTTCTTTTTGATGGAGGAAAAGAAAAGGAGGCTCTTCTTGAATCGCGTCGATCCTTTGAACTCGCCGCAGCCCGAACTTTTAGACTAGTCAATCATGTTTTCTCTCGTCAAACAGGTTTTTTTTAGTGTGAGCACCATTTATTAAAAAGGCCGGTTGCAATAACTGAGCCCAGTGTACCAAGCGCATGGCTATTAGGCCTGGGTTCGAAACTGTTCCCTAGCAACATGCAGCGCATACTCAACAAAGATCTTCCTCGATTCATGCCGAGTCTTTCTCGAGTATGGCAAAATGGAGAGAAAGGCTCTACTGGCTGGGTGTATTCCGCCAGGAGATTCGCCCGCCATCGCAAGTTGGCTCCTTTTGAGCTGA